>OZ002741.1:215796645-216996645 GCA_963924295.1 Dioctria rufipes
AAGATTTCCGTTATTTTCACCTATCCTGCAAATTATGCTTTTAAATACAAAAGTAATTACAATTTACAATTTTTCCTTATCTCAGGTAATTATAATAATATTAATGAGGTGTCATAAAAAGTAAAGTCAATAAACCTGGATGTTATAAAGTACTAAACACATCCTGAATAGAGTCCACATATAGAGTAAGTAAAAGTCAATTAAAACTGTTATAAAACGTAATAATATAAGTTGTTTAAATATAAATAAGGTGATTAATCCTAAACGTTTATTAGGAAAACTGTAATTTATTTCCAAAAAAAAAACATTATGCAGTTTTAAAAGTTATAAAATTCCATCATTTTCCGCAATTCCTGGGAACATTGTCTGAAAATACGCACACGACCGACAACAAGGTAGACTTTATTTCAAATGCGATTTTCTCCAAAGGTCGTAGCCAAACTAATTTTTTATCGATGCAGGAGGGTTTCTACTTTAATTTGATGCCAATTAGAATTTGGCCAACCCTGGCCACTTTTTTCAAAGTTAAGAATAAATACGAATTTGAACGAAAAATCGCCATTGTTAATTAAAATTCTATTATTTAAAAAAAAAACTGTTTGACGTTTATCATAACAACATTTCATAACAAACATTTTCACAATAGAACTTTGAAATCATAGAAAACTCGAACATTTTTTCAAAAAAAAAAGTTCTGCTCAAATTTTTCTCTGACTTTAGTCATTTTAATCACAAATAGGGGGGGGGGGTAAATAAAAAAAAATTGTTGCCATAAGGTAATATATCTAGTTTACTATCGAAAGGCATTAAAATTTTTAAAATCGATGTCATGACGAAAATGGATTTTTGGCCACCCAAGAATTGTTTTGGTATCTTTAATTCACTTGAATTTACCTACGAAAACCGCAAACAATTTATTTATGATGGAAGAGAGCATTTTCTCTATTCTTAAGATCACTTTTAGCGACCTCCGATTTAATGTTTCAGATGAAAATATTAAAAAAATATTTTTTGTGAGATTAAATTCTACTTAAACAGTGTTATTGAAACTTAAATTAAAGAAAACATTTCACCCTTTCTGCATAAATCCATTGTTTTCCTCTTTAATTAAAATAATTTTATGTACAGGTCTAAAACTTTTATTTTAGGGCTTAAAATATAGCTCATCGTAAAAGTCTTTAATTTCTTTATTTTCACCAAAAAAATATAAAAGTTTATTTTATCAATTTTAACTCAATTAAAAGTTATAATAAAGCTAAAACAGAACTTCTGCTTTTCTCCGAACAAAAAAAAAAGGCTTTTACCAATTTTCATTTAATTGATAAAATAGAAGCCGTAAAAGAACGTTCTTTTTACTTTGTGTTATGAATCAATTCCTATTAATAAGTAGGCGGCTATTTGAAAAAGTACCATTACCAGGCTCGGTGCCTACTTTATTTGCTTACATATAAATAACCTAATGGTTGTTGACTGACGACTGTTTTCAGAATTTTGTTTATTACTGAAAGGAAACTAATCAGTTTGACATTATTCAGAATATTCCTGCCGCTCTTGTCTGTATTGGGAGTACTTTTGTAATTTTTTTAATTCAACTGGGATAACTCCCTTCCTTAAAGGTAAATAAATTTACAATTCCTTTAATGGAATATGGGCTAACAATTCTACATTAAATTTAGGTAGTATATATTCTATTATCTATTGATTGATACTATCCTTCAGTCTGCCCTAAAAACTTTCACCGGACGCCGACGACTCCTTCACTAATGAGGGAGCAGGTACCGGTGTTTATTTTCTTGAATCTGTTATTGGGTTGGGGCACTCACTTGGAAGGAAGGCACACTACCAAAGTTAATTTAATCACAAGTTATAGGACACGGAAGAGCTTTCCGATTGTTTTACTCACGGCAAGAAAAGGAAGAAAGAAGAAAAAAAAATAAAACCCTCCTTAAAACTTTTACGAATAAAGATAAAAAATGTGAAAGCGCAAAATGCATGCAACGAAACTGAATAGCAAATGATTCATTTTCGTAAATAAATGTGAAAGGGTGGAGTTCTCAGATTTTACTCTCATAAAATGTTCACGCGATTTTGTGAAAACATGTTTTTCTGAAATATTGAAAGAGTTTGTCCCAAAGTTGTTGTAATAGTATGTTATGTCCCAAAGTTGTTGCTGTAATGTTATGATATTTGAAAAGCACTTGCTTCTATTTACATTCGTTTTGCTCTGAAGAGAATACGTGAGAGAAAATCATGCTGGATTCTCTGATATTTTCGAAAAAATGAGAGTTTTAAGGCCGGAACACAATGTGGCGCGGTAGCTCGTAGCTGGCGCGGTAGCTGGTGCTGTAGCTTGTTCTGGCGTGCGCCATGTAGCTAACATTGGTTACAATGATGCAGCTTGTAGCCAATGGTACGGACGATGAAATACCTCATTATTTACTTTTACTTTGATCTATGGAATTTGAAAATATTATTTAATATGGTAGAATTACAAGAAATGGCCTTTTTAGAATGTGTAGTGCAATTGTGCTTTTTCACTTATAAATATTTAAAGACAAAAAACGCAGAAAGTGGTGGGTTAGGCCTCTGTATTAACAGAGGATGAGTTCAGGATTCTACGAAAAAACATTTAAATATATTAAAGGAGAATGATGACGAACTTTTCAATAAAAATATTAATTTCCAACGACTGTCAGATTTGGCGCGCGCCAAAAATTAAAATTTGGCAAAAATGTGCTACAGCGCCAGCGCCACGCGCTAGCTACAGATTGGAACGCCATCATAGACTTTCCGTGCTTTCAAATTTTGACAGGTCTGGCTACCGCGCCAGCTACGAGCTACCGCGCCACATTGTGTTCCGGCCTTTATTTCACAGCAATTTTACATCTCCTTTCAGCATCTTGGCGAAAACGAAATATATCGTTTTCTTAAAAAAGTGAGGTAGTGTGACCCGAAGTACATTATTATGAATAGTTTGATAGAATTTTGAGGAATTCAATAAGATTTTATCATTCGGGCAATCCTACGTTCTTTCGATTTTTGTTTTTAACTCATTGTCTCAGTTGCACTACAATAGTGCATAGCCAATTTTTTTCCCCCGCATTCATGCAAAATACGTAAGTATCTATATGACATTTTTTGTTTCATTCTAAAAAACACAAGAAATTTCCAATTTTGTTCGGCTTAGAGTTGCCAGGTTGGGGTATTTCCCCCCCAAATTGGGGAATTTTTTTCTCGCTGGTGTATATTTTGGGGATCACCACAATTTTACTAAATTTGCGGGAAAATATGAAGAATTATTGAAGTACACTTTAAAAATACTCATTTTAAGTTTCTTTTATTAAAAAAAAATAGGGAAAATACAATAATGACCTGCATTTGATAAAATTATTAAATTTAATGTCACTTTCGCTGGAAAAAATCTATGGAAATGTGTTAACCTATGGACAGGGGTGGATGGGGTGACGTAAACTGGCCTGGGAAATTAGAGGAAGCGGCCTAAAGAAAATGGCGCCGCAGGCGAAAATTTTTAGGAGTAATAATAATAACTCTTTTTCATCAATAATAGTGGCCACAAAGTTTAAAAATATTGTTACACCGGTGAAAATTTCGAATTAAAGAAAAAATACAGCTACTTATAGAATATCTGATTTTATTCAGGTAAGGACATCAATCAAACAAGAAATAAACTAACAGAAAATAAACTCAAAAAAATTACTCATTCAAATAAAGATCATTTTCATTGTCTACTGTACTCAAATTCGCTTTTTCTGTGCTCATCAACATAAAGGCTTCCAAATTTTCATTGGACAATCTATTCCGCAGTCTATTTTTTATAAATTTTAACAAAGAGAAGGAACGCTCACATTCCACTTGAGAAATTGGTAACGTCAGAAGAAACTGGTATGCTATTGCCAATAAGCCTCTTGGTATAAATTATATTTAATAATAGTTTTATAGCAGCAAGTCGCACAATTTCGGCAATTTTTGCAGATAATATGATTTTCTTCAGAATCATCCAGATTCGGGAAAGATTCATAAGATTTTTCCAACGTTAATTTTAATGTTTCCCAGTTGTTTGTAAGGGCGAAAATCTCTTCTTGCAATTGCTCAAGTGTTACTGAATCATTGAACGGCATAATTTTTTGTGAAAGATTTTCCAGAAAATTGTTTGGGATCCTATTCTTTTTTATGTCTTCAAAGTTTTTAGGATCCAAAAAAGAGAGGTTCATGCACAGATTTGTGTTATTTGTAAAGCATCGTTTCATGGACTCAATCACTACATCTAACAGAAAATTATATGTTTCAATTCTGAAGGATCAGTCGGCTTCTCATCTGCTGTGTTTTCGTCATCGTCATTTCTTTTCACGCATGTTTTTCTGTGTATGGGCAAGGTTTCTTCAATGTCTAGTGTATTGCAGTCTTCGACTAAATCAAGTTGTCTATTTGCCCATTCAACAAATGTGTCCGTAATCTTACTGGTGCCTTCTGCATCTCTCTGAATTTCAATTAGCTGAGTTAATGATGATTCTACCAGACTGTTGCATTTAAGTAAGTCAAGACCTTTTGTCTGCGGATATTCAGATATTGACCCAGTTATTTGAAATATTCTTAAAAAATATGAGCGATCAGGAGATTTCCATATTTTAAGAGGCCATTTTTCAAGCTACTGGCTCTTGACCTGACATCGGGATTTATTTTGTGACTCGTTTCGATCGTATGTAACGCCTCTAAAACCTTTATATATAAACAGGATTCTGGGTTGCCGTAATACCCAAATAGTTTGTTTAAAGCAGTTTCTTTTGCCCACCAACGTGTTTCACCTATGATTTGAAGCTTTCTACGTTTAACGTCATTGGAAATACAATTCCATATATCCATTCGCTGGTGAGATTCTTTAAAAAATACTGCAACTGAATTTAGCAAAGCAAAAAAAGATGCAGATTTAATATATCCTTTCAAGACATCAGTGAAAACTAAATTCAATATGTGATTATAACACCAAATATGAACGTGACTGGGGTTTTCATTTCTCATCTCATCACATCAAAGCATAAACTACTAATTTTATACTATACCTGACGTTTGAGGTTATGTTTATTACTTAATAAATTTATTTATCTATCTATCTATAAATATTAATTTTGTCTAAGTTATAGTTTTGACTTTAACGGCCCAAATCTATTTTTTTTTTTCAAAAATTTTATTTTAAAATAAAAGTGTTGGTTTAATACTACCGGCCCAAATTTTATAAATCTCACCGGCCCAAGGGGAAAATTCCCTTTTTCCCCCTGGGCCCATCCACCCCTGCCTATGAAATCCATCAAACAATATCATTTTTCTGAGAATATCAGCAAACGAAACGAAACCTGAAGCCAAAAAAATTATATAGATAATGCTAGAATAAAAAGAGTAGCAGATATTTATTATGCTGACGTTGATTTATTTCCCTATTCACACGAATCAGTTTTCGTAATCTGGCTCTCGAAACTTATGTGCAGAAAGGTGGGGATAAGAAAGGAGAGCAATGACAGGTAGCTCTTGAGGTGCCACGTTTTCACTGGTCGTTTTGAGAGAACATGTATCATAATGATCATTCTATTTTCGAGCATAATAGCGTAAAGCTTTCTGTGTATTTGTTTGTGTATGCATTTTCATTCGAAACCGTTTTCTATTTATGACTGACAGCATAGATGATACAAGAACTAGATGTCTCATGCAGTACCAAAAAAACTATACAAATTTTATATAGCTGTGTGGTCCTTTCCGGAATGGACCACAACATTTGAAATGATGTATACGATGAATGATTCATATTTTTTCGTATCTGAATTGTTGAGAAAGTCGATTAAATGTATACAAAGCTGCTATTATAAAAACATTTGCTTTCGGCACTCTCTTAAGCATGCTATGATCCATTCCAGCTTGCCATACTCATTTCACAATCTATATACTCTGCTCTAGTATGCCATGCGATATCTAGTTCTGATGCCATCTATGCTAACAGGTATGAACACAAATTTACATGAAGGGCATTTTGAGGTACATATATCAGAGGGCATCTTAAACTAGCCCGTCTAAAAAAGGTCTATCTATTTCCATTCCATTTTGCTGGTTCGTGAGTTTTAGGTATTTCAGCTAAATTTTTATAATATATTTCCCTTGAATCGTGGTGGCAGACAGATGCATATATTATTTGGAATTTTATCAAGAATTTTTTTTTGACTTAATTGTGATTGTTCAATAGTGAAACTTAAAAACATTTTAAATTGCTTGCAGTATGTGTTTGTTATTGACCTTTTTAAAATAAGTTGAAGCTAAGTTTTGTACTAACCATTGTGCATTAATTGTGGTTATTTATCGTAAAATTTAAAAAATAACCTGAAGTGCTTTAGTTAGCATTCAAATGACTTTCTAAGTCTATTCAATTCGTGCTGATCATGTCGAAGACAAAACCAGATCAAAAATACTTGCAGCGATACAGAAAGACAGACTTTACCGGAATTTTCAGGTTAATAATTTTATAGTTCATTTTTCATTAGTTTCGTTTAGTTTTTGTCAAGCATTAGTTTTGTATACAAAACTTTTCGGAGCATTTCGAATAGTATAAATATTTTCGTAATTAGAATATACATATATATATCTGTATACATTATAGATTGGTTGTATCAGGCTCCCGGAGACGATACAAGAGCTATGTGTAAATTGTACAAATGTACTTTTCTTTCACATAAAAAGGATCTTACTCTTCACTCGAAATCGAAGAAGAATTTAGATGTACAACAACTGACGGCATCAACTTCAAAAATTTTATTTCAAAACTACAATAAGCGAAAGCTTAGATCCAAATTCAGAGCTTTTAAGTGATTTAAGATTTCACAGGACCAAGTGTACTGCATTAATTAAAAAATGTCATTTCTCTTTGCTTTTTAATGATTTACTTGAACACGTATTAAGTAGACAGTATTTACTCCTTAATAATTGATGAAAGCAGTTCGATCGATACTATAAAGTTGCTTTGTATCATGATCACATATTTTACTAAGCAAGAGGAAAAAATTGAAGCTACATTTTTCAAAATATTAGAAGTTGAATCCGGTGATGCTACCTTAAATATCAGATGCGGTAAAAGGCACTGAATTATCCGGACATAGGGTTATGTCGGCTGTATGAATAAATAAACATTTGTTTTATAAAGATAATTAACTTTATTTGACTTTGAGCAACGAACAGATAAGACTTGTGTAGCGGTCGGCAGACGACCAAAGTGACCATTTTCGCGTAATTTGAAGTTTTAGCGGGTACCTTGAGACACCAAAATCCTTATTTTTCTGTAAGTATTGGAAGGATTTCCATAATTTTTTTTTTGTAAATGATATGATATGATGTGAAGCCATAATTCAATTTGAAAATCCTAGGTAGTTAGGTACCTTCACAAAACACAATAAAAGCAACCAATACTTTCAGTTGAGAAATATTCCTACTTATTCACAACTAACACAGCCGAGAGTTTTGTCGAGTGGAACAGAGAGTTTGCTAATTCTCAATACAAATTCCCCGAGTTACAGAATTCCGAGTGGAGAGTTAAGTGTCAAAAGAGCTCTCATCTCCACAACTCCACAACTCTCCTAATTAGTGAAACCGGCCCCAGATGTGCCTTTGGCTATTGGAAGAATCTTCCGTTATATTTGGCCATAACAGAAGCAAGAGAGAAGTTTATTTAATGAGCTCCAGCAGAAGTGCGTGCAACTTGGGGTGGTCTCATCTAATTCGGATTCCTCCACTATTGTACGAAGTAACGAATTTCCCATATGCAATGTGAATTTAATGTAATCTGCTGAATTTCTTATTATAAAGTGAGATTAGAATTGAGAATTTTGGCTTACTTAATAAACTTAATAAAAATTTAATACCACAAATATACATGAGCAAGCGCAAGCACCTAACTAATGTTCTCAGGAGGCAGTATTGAAATCTTCGTGTGAGGTTAAGGTAGAAGCACTGCGATGATTATTCAAAAAGCTCATTAAATTTTTTGAAAGAAGAACTTTGAAAAACTTCCTCGCCCATCATTTAGCATGCCCCCTAGCAGGGGACAGCCTTGATTTAAAAATGCGCCCAAAAGAGCCTATCTTTTATCAATTTTAAAAAGCATCAAAAACAGCCAGATTGTATAAGCAATAGAAGTGGAAATAATTTTAAGTTCATTAAAAATTAATTATATGAACTGAAAGTAAAAATCGTCTAAATTTCATAGAAAAATAAATCTTTTATTGCTAACATAAACGTAAATTGACAAGAACAAACCAAACTCATAACAAAAACATAACAATTCATAAAATTAAAACAAAAAAAAAAACAATATTGCAATATTTCCAGTCAGTCATAAAATATGACTCCTATTACATACACACTGCTTTTAATTTAAATTTAATTTAATTTAAATTTTTCTTCACATTGTTGTTCCTAATCTTCAAGCTCATCTAATTCATCAAAGATTTCAAAAATTGTATTACTGTTTTCTCTTTCATACATATTATTTGTATTAAAAGATTGGAGCATTTTAGCGGTAGGAGTAAATTTATTACATCATGTTTTATTAATAAATGAATAAGATTTACTGTTTCTAAAAGTAACCTATTTCTTAATTTTAAGTGTTGAAAAAGCATTTGAAGTAGGTAAGGATAATATTGCAAAAGCTATTATAGATATATTTCCCAAAAAAGGCTTTCCAGAAATAGATTTTAATTCGAAAACTTTTTCCCAAAATATCAGGATGTCGTCTGGCATATTTTGAAAAATTTCAGACCACTTCATGTTTAGTAACTGATCGTATTACATTTCAGTTTCCGAATAATTTTTCTTTTCTACATAATGCAATGGAAGTTCAAAGAATTTTGGCCTCATTGGGTTTAGGCAAACGTTTGGAGAAAATAATTTAGCTTTTTCGAAAATATCGATATTTGAAGTAAGACGATTAATTAATTCTCGAATTAGGCTTAAAATGAAAATGAAAACTTACAACATTCCTGTAAGTTATTAAGGACTTCTTTATCTATAGAACATGTATTTATCTCAGCGAAAAATTCAGTTCCATAATTTATATCATTAATGTTAATGTTAATGATCGTCTATACCATTGATAATATCAAAAATATTTTCACACGAATTAATAAAACTGTCTTTAAAAACCCATCTAGTTAGAGAACGTATAAATAGCATTATCTCGTCCATAGCTGCGCTGGAATCAATGTAGTCTTTTTGAAAATATAAATTCAAGCAGTTAATGGTTTTCAATATCGGTATTGAAAATATTTTTATACATTTTTGAAAGTAAGACAGCAGTATGACATTTTTCGTCTAAAGCAGAAATTGCTAAGAAAGTCTCCAGTTGCACATATTGATCTAAAATTCAATGAACGGTTTGGAATCTTCATAACCAACGTGTCCGACTGAGTTGTATTAATTTTAAAAATGTTATGACCTCCCACATGGGTTTATATTTTGCAGCTCTTAGAAGAAGTACAAAAATTCCCTGTCACTATGTCGACTGATCTGATTATATCAAACTTGTACATGTATTTGTATGAGTTAAATAGCTATTGGTAAGTGGGAAAATGACAAGAGCTACCATACTAAAGATAATTACTAGTTTATAATACATATACAAAAAGTGGAAATTATTAGTTTACAACGTACCATTCTGCCGCCATTAAGAGGAGTCAGTACCAAGATTTGCAAGTTTCATACATTTTTCAATGCGAATTTCTGGCAAACTATTTGTACCAGCATATAATGACTTATATCTTAAATTAAATGTAATGAAGAGGTCTAGTAAATAACGTTGAGAAAAATTAAAAAAAAATTATTGCAATGGAGATAGTAGCTCGGAAAATTGTAAAAAATGGTAAAAATTGACTTTTTTCAAATCAAATTCCTCTTAGTAGGTATTCTCAATTCTTTAGATTGTGACTATTTTAGAAAGATAAATCCTAAATCTAGCAAATAACGTCGAGTTTCTTCATTTTTAGTGGCGCTTTTTTTAATTGTTTAACTCTAATAATACTTGTTTTTTCTCTCGATATTTCACACACGAGAAATTGCAATATTTCGTTGAAAGTTGTAGAAATATAAAGCAAAATAGTATATTTAACAATTATGTGCAAAATAAAATTTAGGAGAGTTAATTCTCGTTAAAAATTTTCAATTTCTTTGAACTGCAAATTTTCATTTTCGCCTTAAATTGTCGCATGATTGGTTTCTGCCTTTCACGCTAGATGTCTCTAATGTGACTTATTGTCTAGGTCTATGCCAATTTTATATGAATTTTCATACTTTCAGGACACAAACCTACGTATAGTAAGTTTTATTGCCTACAGGCTCGCTGGTATCTAAATTAAAATTTTTGCTGAGTACTGACTCCTCTTAAGAACTTTCTTAATCTATTGGTAATTTAGCAATTTTTATGATGGGGCGTTTCAGTTCGCCATGACTAGTTTTGATGGTTATTGCTCGTATTAGATTGTCCAGCCTGGGGTGAACTGCAGTGATTTTTCCAAGAAGCCAAGCGGACGCGGGAAGGTTTTCTTCATGAATCAGAACTACATCGCTAACAGCTAGGTTAGAGGCTGCGTATCTCCATTTTGGACGTTGGTTAAGTGAGCGAAAATACTGTGTTGACCATTGTTTTCAAAAAGACTGCGTCATCTTCTCTACTTGCTGCCACTGGGTTAAGTAAGATGGGGGACTTTAACGCCTCTCAGGCAGAGCGGTGAGTGGTGTGCCAACCAAAAAATGAGCCGGTGTTAAAGAGTCCAAACTGCTGGTGTCATCGTCACTAATCGCCGTCAGTGGTCGTTAATTTATAATGCCTTCAATCTGTGTGAGTAACGTCGCCATCTCCTCGAACATTAGGGGTGCATCGCCGATGACTCGTCTCATGTGGGTTTTCACTGCTTTAACCCCTGACTCCCAGATACCGCCAAAATGTGGTGAAGCTGGTGGAATAAAATGCCAAACGGTTTGCTTCTGAGATGGAAAAGAGGATATTAGTTCATTATAACTTTTTTATAAGACCAATTTATAGAGTTCTGAGAGTTTACGCTTTGTTCCGACAAAGTTAGTCGCGTTGTCACTGTATAGTATATAGCCGACGGAATTCCCCGCCGTGCGGTAAAACTTTTCATCGCTGCGATAAATGCGTCCGAGGTCAAGTCCGACACGAGTTCTACATGAATAGCTTCAGTGCTAAAGCATACGAATAAGGCTATGTAGCCCTTGCTGAGCATGGCGCCACGTCCTCTGTGCAATCTTATTCGAATTGGACCTGCATAGTCTATTCCGCAATGTGAAAAAGGGTCTGCTGGGACGTACACGTGGTTCAGGTAAACTTGCCATGAACTGTTGATATGTAGTACGTCGTTGTCGAAAGCAGGGGATACACTTGTGGATATATTGGCGAATGGTGCCACGACCGCCAATTATCCAATATTGCTGCCGGATGATCGACAATAATAATGTATGACCTGGATGTAGATATTGTAGATGATATTGTTGTACAATGAGAGAGGGATGTTTGGTGTTGTATTGACATGCGGCATGCTGAATTCGCCCTCCTACTCGCAGGAGTCCTGCATCATCCAAGAAAGGTGAAAGTGCCACGATGTCATAATTTAATTCTGTGCTCATAGAAAAGGAACGAAACAGAACCATTTCAAGTGTTTGCTATATCTTCCATTTGATAAAAGCAAGTATAAATTCGTAAAAATTTTTGTTTATGAAAAATAAAGCTATTTTCCAACAAAGGCAACTTAAACTCAACTAATACCCATTCGTCCAAATTGTAAACAACACTCTCACGAATGCAAATTAAAATCGTTCTGCTTGAATCTGGGTAAAACTCAGGTGCATTCAGAACGATTCGGAGTCCGAAAAAAGCGATGATAGATTGAAACTAAATCGTTCGGCCCGAGAAAAAGAACGACATGGATTGAAAAAATTCATTCTGAACGAGAAAAGGAACGCATCACATGTAAGCAATGAACGAAAATTAAAATATTTATTAAGATCAAATATTTTACGTTGAAAAGTTTTGAAATTTCCTTAAGTTCGGGCTTTTACTTTAAATAATTGGATTTTTCCGGCTACTTATGTGGCAGGAAAGCTTTTTCCCCTTTCGCTTTGGCTTGCTTAAGCGTTTCGATTTTTCTTTTAATATACTTTCGTAAGAATAGCTGGGGCTGCCACTGGTTTTTTAACTGGTTTAATGATGAATGTAGAGCATGAAGTAAATCTAAAACGTAGGAATTTCTGGCATACAAAAATTGAAAAGGGAGAAGGGAATAATTTCGTCTCCCCATACAAAACATCATACATCGGAAGTTCATAAAATATTTAGTTACAATTGACACAAAAAATTAAATTTTCCTGAGCAGTAATGTTTATTTACGGGGGGGGGGGGGGGGATACATCCTTAGTAACGCCACTGCTGTCAAGATACACTGCGATAAATAAAATAATCGCGCAATGGAATTCTTTGAAACTCTATTTTTGACTTACTAAGGATAAGGAAAGGTGCTACATAGCAGAGCAATAATACCAAATGTTCCAGAAAAGACAAAATTATGTTTATTTGATATTTTTGGAGAGTACTTTAAAACCAATTACAGAAGTAAACAAATTATTCCACTCCGACAACGTTGATCCATTAAAACTTTTTTGACTTGTTATATTCTGATTATACTAGTTCCACAAGAAATATTGAACAAGGAAATTAGGTATAATTTGTCTACTTTCAAATTTCAAGATTTTGTTATTTTGTTATTAAGTACATGAATTTTGAGTATTCATTCCACATGGGTATCTCTGATATTCATCCCAATGAGCTCAACAATATAAAAATGAGATATAAGGAATTTTAGGTAAAGCTTTGCGAAGAATTACTGCTAAGAATACTACATTATATAAATATAGTAGAAAATATAGATTCCCTATCCACTCAAACTGCCGTAAGCCAGATAAAACTTGATATAGCTAATTTAGCAACTAAATTTAATCGATTTTGTAGTAATGTTGACGATATTTTTCAAGAATGGAACATACTGCACCGGCGCTAGTGGGCTGCATCTAGCCTTAGTAGTTCACAAATTTTTTGGATTGATGTATTTTATTTATTTATTTATTTTCATTTTGTTAATAAGATACTACACAGACTAGTCCAATTAAAATACTACCTTATGAGTTAATTAGATAAAATAAAAAATACTAAAACAAAAAGAAGAGAAGCAAAAACAAGTTCAAATGAAACAATGAGTAAAAACTAAGGAATAAAATTATATATTACACAAAATAAAAAAAAAAGATAACAACAATTACTAAATAAAAATAGTAAGTAATAATAATAGTAAATTAATTTAAGAAAATGTTATTAGAGTGCTAGTTTACAACATTTATATTAAAGGAAACCAAGCCTAAAATACTACAGTAGTTAGAAACTAAATAAAAATTCATAAACCAAGTTCAGAGATATTTATATGCGGAAAAAAGTTGCATCTGGAATACAACAGTACAAACATGTGTCAAACTTAGCACTTGCAGTACTCACATTACCGATTTCGAATGCTGCAGTTGAAAGAGCATTTTCGGTCTGTAATATAATTAAGGACAAGCTTAGAAACAGGACATCAATTAAATCTGCCGAGGCAATTTTAAGAATCCGGTTTTGTTTGCGGACAGAAAGTGAATGCACTGAATTCATACCTACCGAAGATATGTTGAAGAAGTTTACAGAGGCCACGCAGAAAATGATGAGGGCGATAACGCTTTAGACGCATTCTCTGATATGGATTAATTTAAGTTTGTTTTAATACATAGATATACTTGTATATTAAAATATTAAAATACATAAAACATATAAAACAAAATTGTTTTACTTTTTATGTTTTACTTACTGTACAGGCAAAATTTATATTGAAATTATAACCAAAACATATTCTGTGGGATTTTTACGAAAATGTATAGAAAATGAGGGAAATTTTCGATTGCTTTGGGGGATTAGTATGAACAATACATGGCAACACCTCTCCTAACTTCTGATTAGGTTATCTTTGTCACTCTCTTCCAACCTGAGGTAAAGATTAAGAAGATAGGAAGCAGCCGAACAAAATTGAAAATTTTTAGTGTATTTTAGAATGAAACAAATAATGTCATATACCTACTTTCGTCTTTTGCATGAATGGGGAAAAAGAACTTGGCTATGCACTATTGTAGTGCAACTGAGACAATGAGTTAAAAACAAAAATCGAAAGAACGTAGGATTGCCCGAATGATAAAATCTTATTGAAATTCTCAAAGTTCTATCAAACTATTCATAATAATGTACTTCGGGTCACACTACCTCACTTTTTTAAGAAAACGATATATTTCGTTTTCGCCAAGATGCTGAAAGGAGATGTAAAATTGCTGTCAAATAAAACTCTCATTTTTTCGAAAATATCAGAGAATCCAGTCCAGGAAGAGTTTCTCTCATTTAATCTCTTCAGAGCAAAACGAATGTGAACAGAAGCACGTGCTGTTCATATATCATAGGATTACAGCAACAACATGTGACCAAACATTGTCAATATTTCATGAACACCGGTTTTCGCAAAAGCGCGGGAGCATCTTATGGGAGTAAAACGTAAAAACTCCGCCCCTTCTCATTTATTTACGAAAATGAAGTATTTGCCAATCTATTTCGTTGCATGCAATCTAAGCTTTCACATTTGTTATCTTTGTTCATAAAAGTTTTAAAGAGAGTTTTATTTCTTTATTTTTTCTTTCATACTTTTCCTGCCGTGTGCATTTTAAATGTAAAACACTCGGAAATCTCGCCTGCTTCTTTGGCTGAGGTCTTTGCCATCACAATGGGAGCGAAATAAGCTCTTGTTAGGGTAAGTAAACAAAAATAGATGTCTTTTCATAAGTAAAATTTATTCCTCCAAACACATATGTATAGTAATGTCAGTCACCTTAAGGCTGATCGTCTGCAAGAGAAAGAAAAGGGTTCTTGTGAGTAAGACATACTCAGTGGGCTACAAATAAGATATACAATATTCTATACGTACTAAACTAACTCATTAGCATAGGACGCACCAACGCTAAAGAATCTTTCTCTTATGGTGCGGGCTGGAATCTCAACTAGAGATTAAACCCCACACAAGTACGGGAGCTACCCACGTAATACACTTCGTGTGATGACAACTTTGGTTTCTCGGGACCTACTTACGAGTCACCGAGCAAATGCCCACTTAATAATAATATTAATTAAAATCTAATCTAATAATAATCTCTATCATCACTCAAATATTTTTAATATACAAACACCCACCTTTACTCTACTTGTCATGAAATCTAATTATTTTTCTTAGATATGTGTTCAACTACGCGCACTAACCACTTGCAAACGACTAGACAGGTAGGGCGGATTTGATAACTTCGCTGCGCTAGGCCTATGGAAGCTTGCCCCCCCCCCCCCCCTACTCCTTGCAAAACACGAAAAATTGAATGATCTATATCTATAAGAATTAAATTAAAGTATAAAACTAGAGAAAATGTAGTGTCTATTGATGTTTACCGTTTTTATTTGTGAGTAACAATGAATTGTTATTTACAAATTGTCTTTTACCAGGCCTTCTGAGCAGCGAATTTGTTTATGAAATTATTACAATCCAAAGACCGTAGCAACTGTGATTCGATGCTAAGGATGGCCAGAACGTTCAACCTGTCCTCGTTCATTTTCGAGCGTAAATAATTTTTCACTCGCCTCAACCAAGAGAAGCTCACCAAGTTTTGCCGTCCCCTAAATTTGTTGCTCTAGGCTAGGACCTATTTGGCCTATAGGCAAATCCGCCCCTGTAGGCAGGTACAGCAAGGGATCGCGTCAAAGATCCCTTCTTAAGAGAAGTCGTCTGTACTCAGAAAAAGTTTCAATTTAGATACCAGCGAACCTGTAGGTAATAAAATTTACCGTACGTAGGTTTGTGTCCTGAAAGTGAGAAAATTCATATAAAATTAGCCTAGACCTAGACCACAGAGCACATTAGAGATATCTACCGCAAATGACAGAAACCCAACATCCGACCAAATCATACAATTTAAGACGAAAATTGAAAATTAGCAGTTCACATAAATTGGAAATTTTTAACGATAATTAATTCTACTAAATTTTTTTTGGCCAAAATTGTTAAACATGCTATTTTCCTTTGTATTGCAACAATTTTCAACGAAATATTGGAATTTCTCGTTGGTGAGATATCGAGAGAAAAAACAAGTACTATTAGAGCCAAATAATTATAAAAAGCGCCACTAAAAATGAAAAAACTCGACGTTATTTGCTAGATCTAGGCTTTATCCTTCTAAAACAGTTACAATTTAAAGAAATGGGAATACCTATTCACAGAAATTTGATTTACAAAACTTCAATTTTTACCATTTTTTATAAGTTTCCGAGCTAATATCTTCATTCCAAAACACTTTTTTTTAATTTTTGCCGACGTTATTTACTAGACTTCTTTATTACCTTTAATTTAAGAAATAAATCATTACTCTGCTACTAATAGTTTGCCAGAAATTTGCATTGAAAAATGTATGAAACTTGCAAATCTTGGTACTGACTCCTCTTAAGCAGATTCCGTTTTATTTTATATTTTTATTACCCTATGTGTGTAATTCCCTCAATAATGAGGGTTTAGCAGGGTCGGACTGGGTCTTCAAGTCGGCCCAGGCAAATAATGACAAACCAGCTCCCAAGGGTCTTCAAAAATGACTTTTTTATAAGAGGCAAACAACCCAAATTTTTAGGCTGATTTCCTACTGAACCGAGCACAAGGAGAGCAAGAAAACTTTTTCTGTGAATATTGAATTCCATGCTAAATAAGAAGAAAGAAAGAAAGAAGAAATTTATACAAGAAACTGTGCTCCGTTTTTGTTAGAAATGGTCTAATTTTTATCAGAATGCAACTGGATGGACCCACAGTTAAAATAAGCGACCTATCTCAACTTCAAACATACGAGACATAGCGGTGATTGAAATGATAGCAAAAGCCGATGAGGTGAAAATGATATTTAATGAAACTAAAGTTGTTCACTGAAAAATGGCTAAAAAATGATATTAATAATGTTTTTATAGCTATTCCGGGGTTTCATGTTTTTAGAAATGATCGCGGTGGCATTTATGTACGGAAGGCATCTCTGCAAAAAATTGTCCGATGGCGCTTCTGGTACTGAATTCATTTTCATTGAGATATTTGGCGGGCTCTCACGTTGCTTGCTAGGATGTGTCTGTAAACCCACTCAGTTTCTTCTATCGATTCTTTGGAATCAGCTCTGGCCTACTGGCACAGTACTCAAACGTTATTATTGTTGGCGATTTTAAAATAAATCTCTTGCAGGACATTTCTGTTAAGGCTTAATTCACAAGAACTTTAGATTCTTTTAATCTGAAGGTTTTTGAGTTTTTTATGAGTCACTCATCATCCTTACTAGACCTATTTATATCTAACGACATGGAAAAGGTAATTTTTTAAAAAACAGATTTCTTTATCTGGAATATCTGATCATGATCTAATTTTCATATCGTATAACATTCCCCCTGGTAATGGTAATAGCTATCATACATATCATTTTCGAGATTACTGTAATATAAATGTTTACGTCGTTTTCTCTCTTCCTGAGGATAAGGTTGCCTTTATCGAAACTGCAGTAAATTATCTTTTAGACAAATATGTACCCTGTAAAACCAAGTTGTGTAAGCATAACTGCCCCTGGTTTTCGATAAAAATTAAGAGGCTTATTTCAGTACGGAATAAAGCATTTCAAAGGTGGAAAACGATAAGAAGTCCGATTCCGTCTTCTAAGAAATGATGTCACAGCGTCTATTAAACGATTCAAATCGAAGCAGCAAGAGTTTTATGGAAAAACTTAAAAGAATGTGGTATTTAAAAATCCGGTAAGGAATCTATAAATTTTGATCCAAATGAATGCAATGATTATTTTATCCAGTCTCATTGAAATTTTTTGAAAATAATTATTTATTTTGCATTACCAGCTATCACTGACACCTATGTATAACGCTTGCCTTATGAGATCTCAATTCCCACCTAGATGGAAGCAAGTGAATGTTATCTCCATACCCAAAAAAGCAAAAGTTTTTCAGGTTGACGATCTCCATTCAATCAGTATATTACCTTGTTTATCTAAGGGCTTGGAGAGAATCATGGCTGACCAAATGGCGGTTTTCCTTGAGTCTCACAGTATTCTTTCTGCTTCACAATCCGGATTTCGAGCCAAACACAGCTGTATCACTGAGTTGCTCAAGATATCTGATGATCTTCGGTGTAACCTTGACAATGATGAGGTATCTTTCCTAAAATTAATAGATTTTTCAAAAGACTTTGATAAGGTAAATCATGGAATTCTCTGTCGCAAATTAAGATTGAAATTTGGGTTTAGTTGCAAATCGGTTAAATTTATTAAAATTTTTTTAGTACATTGATCTCAAAGAGTGAATATTGGTGAACGCTGTTCAGAGTATTTATGCCTTAATAGAGGTGTCCCCTAGTATTCAATACTCGCACCTCTACTATTTTCTATGTATATTAATGATATAACTGTATGCTGACGGCGTACAAATTTAGATCTCTCGGCCTCTAGGACTTATAGAAGATGGTGAATGCTGCTTGAATTCTCATCTTCAGGCAATACTCTCTTCGTGCGTATCTAATAAATTGGATTTGAATATTGAGAAGTGCAAGTATTTGGTTATTCACAATAACATCTTGGATACGTCATATAGTATTTTCCTCGTATCAATTTAGGGAGCCCAACGTTACAATATGAAAGGACGATAAGAAATCTTGGCGTTATTTTCAACCAAGCTCCTCTGACATGGAATGACCACATAAAAGATGTTTCCGGACGAGTGTATGGTACGCTGAAGCGATTGTATTACTCCAGCCACTTTACACCCTTTGACACACGACTATCACTTGTAAGATCATTAATCATTCCTATAATAACTTATGGCGATGTTGTTTACTACAAACTGGACTCTTCATCGGCGTATCGTCTGAACGTGGCATTTAACGCTGCAGTAAAATATGCGTGCTGGGATACTCTATCGCGAAACTGTATATTTCGTTTTAATCTAATTTGCGCCGGACTATCTCATTATTTAATTAATAAGGTGCACTTACTAACAATGAGTCTGGTACATAGATATAATTATCTTCAGAACCAACGGTTATTTTTCGTTCACGCTGTCAGACTTTGGAATTCTTTATCTAACGAACTAAAGCGTCATGTCACGGTGAGTAGACAAGTACTCAAAAATAAGCTCATGGGGATAAAGTTCCCTTTCCTTCCTATCTCGCATTCCCCTCCCCTTTTTACATATATGTGCATATAACGGGTTTTCCAATAAGAGGTGTTATTTTGATATTCAAAGAAAAATGCAATTTTTTTATATAAATGATCGGATCTTTATTTCATTAGAAAGAAGAAGGTATGCCGTTAATAATGGAAAATAACATCAGCCAAATGACCACCACGACCACGCCTACAGGACCATTTCCTTTTCATGAAATTTTCCATAACCAAATCGCAAAGTGGCTACTCTATGTCCTCGATAGCTTCACGAATTCCATCTTTGAGCTCTTGAATCGACGCTGGGCTGTTGGCGTAGACCTTCTCTTTCACGTGGCCCCAAAGGAAGAAGTCGCAAGGTGTTAAGTCACAAGATCTCGGTGGCCAATTGTGATCACCTCTTCGAGAGATAACACGGTCCGGAAACTTTTCCAGTAAAAGATCAATAGTTTCGTTAATTGTATGGCACGTAGGGCCGTCTTGTTGAAAGTAAACGTTGTCCAGATCAATACCATCCAATTCCGGCCATAAAAAATCATTAATCATCTGTCGATAGCGCAATCCATTCACCGTAACTGTTGCTCCAGCCTCATTTTCGAAAAAGTAAAGTCCAATGACCCCGCGGGATCATAAACCGCACCAAACAGTCACACGCGTTGAGGATAGAGAGGCTTTTCAACAATAACTCTGGGGTTTTCCGAGCCCGAGATGAGACAATTTTGCTTGTTGACGAAGCCATCGAGGTGGAAATGGGCCTCATCACTCAAGATGAGTTTTCGATGGAATTCCGGATCATTTTCATGCATTTCAAGGTCCCAATCAGCAAAGACTCGACGTTGTTGATGATCGGCCGGCTTGAGTTCTTGTGTTAACTGAACATTATAAGCCTTAAGACCCAAATCTTTATGCAAAATACGGTGTAATTCCAAAGAACGACGAGGAGTGGACAAATCTGGGTTTTCTTCAACACTTTCGGCTACAGCAGCAATATTCTCGGCCAGGGCCGCATTTATACTTTTGGAGGCCCTAGGCGCAAAATCATTATGGGGCCCCAAAAAAATAAGTCTGTTTCAGTTAACAAAATATATATTGGACCTACATATGCATTTTTTTAGTTTATTGAAAACAATTGTCGACATTTCCATAATAACGCATTTTAATAACATAAAAATAACACTACATTGGTATTTAAAAAACATTTTGTTTTCTGGCTTTTGTTTTAGCAATTTTGTCGATAATGTCATCATAATTAATCGAGTCCATTACATCTGATTCAATCACTGACATATATAATTTTTAGGCTATACATTAACATACACTTATTAATATAGGCGAGATATTTTGATGACATTTACATCTAAAGGAAACCTAACTATCATTTATGATAAATGATACAGGATAATATCTATCTATCAATCGTGAACAATAATAAACTTGAGCCATCATTCAAGAAGAACGATAAAATCCAACCATCACTTATGATAAGTTATAAAATTCAGGAAGCCCAACACCTCCTGGAAGGTGGGTTATATTTCGTCTATGGTGGAAAGAAACTATGCTAATGACGATAGTCAATTGCAAATTTGAACTTCTAAAATGGATTGGAAGAAGCGTTTCGTAGTGGCAGAAAACTTAATACTCTTCAGTACGGCTAAGTTTCTACCTGCTATTCTATGAATTTTCCACTGTTGTGTTTAATAGCTGCAATACTAGGTTAGTTGGCATTATAACTACTAAAGTCCTGCTGCCGTTACTATTCTTGTACCGTCACTATTTGCATTATTAGTCCTACTATCGCTTGTATCGTTACTAATACTGTTAACAATACCATGCACACTTCCCCATACAAACAAGTTGCTTTGTAAATAAATTTTTATTCGTTTCAACACCGAAAACTATTCAGTACTTGCATTAGATATAGGCATCGTCAAAAATATTTTTAAAATTGTTTTTACATTCGGAAAAGTAGCCCTTAACCCATTCTTTATAAATTTACACATATTTTTAATTAAAAAGTTTTCTTCAATAAATGTTTCTGAGTCAATATCAGTACCATAAGTTGAGTAAAATTTTCGTAATATTAGTCTTATAGATATTTGTCTTGATTTATATGTTTTTTCCAAAAAAAATTCATACGTATCTAATATGTCTGAATTTATTTCCAAGATTTATTAACAATAAAATTTTCCTTGCCATGAAATATAATCTCATCGTTAGATTTTGAACTTCGTCAGACATTTTTTTCATTTTCTCAATCTTTTCTTCTCTCCTCGAAATTTTGTTTCATCTGTTAATAAATTCGCTTCTTCATTTAAAACAGCAAAATTATTTCTTATATTTAAAATAAAATCAACTAAAGACTATTTTTAGCTTGCAACAAATAAATAAATAATATGTTAGCAGAACTCCTGAACTCATGTACGATATTTGCGCATTTCCACATTTCTGTTTATTATCATACCCGTATATTCTAAGCAAAGAACAATATATATGTATGTATACATATTATATGTATTTCAAATGGAGGTAAATTTTCAGTAGGCTCTAGTTTTTAAATTATGATTTTAGCATTTTTTTTATATTGTTGTTTTCGAGAAGTGAGGTCTTAAAATGTGGACCCCATAGAGAGTGAGGCCCCAGCTTGCGCCTAGTGCGCCTTATGGTAAATGCGGCCCTGTTCTCGGCTGTTCTTGAGCGACGTGCACGGGTTTTATTCTTCACATCACTAACTTGCCCCGACAGCTTGAATTTTTTTACCAATTTCTGTATTGCGGTCCGACAAGGTGCTTCACGACGACCCAAGAATGTTCGAGTTTTACGAACCGTCTCTGCCACATTTTCACCATTTTTATAGTGAATTTTAATAATTTCAGTGTGTTGTTGAATCGTGTATCGCTCCAATTTTATTAATTGCGTAGTTTCTACTTGTCAAGTGTTAAAAAATGACAGCTGCAAAAGTGACATCTACCGAAATAGCGGGCTAATTAAAATAACACCTCTTATTGGAAAACCCTTTATAATAATATTTGTTCTTTTTTGCTATTTGAGATTTTTTTTTTTTTTTTTAGTTTTCTATATTTTTTTTTTATTTATTTGAACTAAAACTAGAATTAGTGTCTTTTTTCTTTCCTGAAATTAGTGTTAAGATTTCTGTGATCCCTCCTACAATTAAGTCATACACTACGTACATTTTTAAGTTAAGACTTCTTTGTACAATTAACTGAAATAAATTGAATTGAAAAAATGTATGCACAGAATATGAGTAAGAGCGGTTGGCCCCTGCACACTTAAAATTAAAACTAATTCAGGGTTTCTCTTTGGAAACTGTATCCGAAAGACCAACAATTTTACTTAACAGCTGTAACAGGAGTATGGCAAGTGAAGCAGATGTTGAAGCGCAGCTGCGGCGCCGGTGAACAAAAAATAAATAAATTTTTAGTTTTCGATTTGAATTTACCCACTTGGCAAGGCTGAGGTTGGTTCGTGATCCTGATATGAAAGAAATTTTTGTTAGTGCTACGAAATTTGCTGAAGATATGGTTGTACCAGCAAGCGTTAAAGAAACAAGAAAGAAGAAGCGACTCGAATTTTTTGAATCACAAAATTATGAGTGATCCCAATATTGTCACAAAACAATAGCTTTGTACACAAATTTTTGGATCGATTGATTTTCTTTTATTCCAACTGACAAGGAGGTACGAAATGTTGGAAAAAGTTTAAGAAAATTTTGGATTCCTTTTTGGCGATCTTCTTAACAAAATGTACGCCGATAGTCTAATCATACCGAAAGCGGTTCAACACCACGAAAAAACTAGAGATGAAATTAAAAAAAAAAAAAAAACAATTAATCCAACGGAATTAGAGAAAATAAGTGCCATGATGAAAAATCGAGGCAAAAATTTGTGGATGAGGTAAAGACAAAAATGTGTGATAAATATGAAGTCACGGAATATATTCTGAGAAAGCCGAAAATCATTGTGCGTGGTATAGAAAGCTCTTTGGGTGATAAGGGAGTTGATATGTCGCTTAGGAAGCAAAATGAGTTTGTTAAAGTTCCCAAATGTGTAAAAATATTCAAGAGTTCAAAATTCGAAGAAAAAAGTAAATGCTATTATTGAATTAGATCCCGGGTCTTTTGAAAAAATTATGGGCCTAAAGGAGCGAAAGCTTAACGTAGGATGGGATCAACCAAGATTTTATGAGCACATATGGGTAAAAAGATGTTTTAAATGCTGAGGCTTCAATCATGTTGCTGAAAAATGTTCGAATGATGTTGATTGTCCCAAATGTGCAGGAAATTGTAGAATAAGTGAGTGTAATAGTGATATTAAAAATTGTGTGAACTGTAAATTTAAAAGTGGAAGTTGATACTGCTCACGACTCCAGGGAAAGGGGCTGTCCATATTTAGAAAGGATGACGAGTACGGAAAAGCAGAAAATTAAATATTAGCAATTACGATATGTTACGATAATGTATTTAAATATCTCAGGGATTGACGAATAATTTTACTGAGCTGGAGAAAAATGTAAGTATACGCTAAAACCTGAAATTTTTATAGTTTCTGAAACTCATGTTACTAATGAAATCAATGACAATGAAATATTGTTAAATGGTTACTCTTTGGTGCAATGTGATAGTCATTCGGAGGTGTAGTGATTTATTTTAAATATATTTGGAATTATGAAATCGGAAAAAAAAATCAGTACAGAACAACATATGGTATTTATTGACAAATGTTAAATTCCAAAACATAAAAACTCATGTGGCTGCATTATATAGGTCACCAAACTCGATTAAGCGCGTATTTTGCGATTTTATTTTAGAGGAATTGGACTATTTGTCGGATATTAGTGCACTGAAAAAAATTATGAGCCCAAAAGCTTAAATTTCTCGTTCTCTCGACTTATAACTGTAGTCGATTTCGGGACAGCAACAGAATGTGTGTGCAGGAAATATGTAGAAACTGGATTACAATTTTAATTTGCAAGAAGATAATATATAGTCCTTCTAGATTTAGTGTTAAACCTCTCAAATTTTAGTAAATAAACCAAAATTACACTGAAAGCAACATAATATTTGTTTCATGATTACAAGAGAATGATTCCTTATGCCACACACATTATCATAATGATAATATTTAAAATCCATTACGATATGGTCGTTAACTCTAGAACGTAAAATATATAACTTCAGGAATCACATAAAAATATCTCAGCCTTAAGTCTATATCAGTATTTCCTATACTTGTATACCAAATGGACTTGAAATATATAGTCATGGCAGTTATATTCCGCACCAACAGAAATCATATATAAAACCCTGTAAATGATATTAATAACAGCTGAAGTCATTCATTTGAAAACCCAACTAATATATAACATTACCCCAGGTATTACATATATGATATCCTGATATAGAGTATATAGCAGTTTGAATAACGTTAATAGCATCCTTCGCTAGGAATTTATAAATTTGGATAACATATCCAATAATTTGGCAGCATATATCAATTATCTCGAGGTATATGGTATAAAATTACCAAAGTGGGCATTCAGTCTATACCCATTGTTTCAAAAATCATTTAGTATAACCCTCCAAGCAAATAATGGATGATCCCTGATGAAATCAATGTGACTAGCAAAATTCCAACTGTAGGCCATTATATGACATTATATAACCTCTGTGAAAATTAAGAAAAGAGTTATACCCTTGGGAAATAGTTTAAGGAACAACAAAACGTTTTATTTTTATTCTATTGGTTTATTAAATTATATAATGCGTATAAATGCTTTTTATCAAATTCTTATTGCGTACAATAATTTTACGTACATATATACATAATATATATTACGTATGCCATATAAATTGACATTAAATATTAAAATTTAAACTGGAGAGACTTAAATGTTTGATGAACTCGATTCAGAGAAGGACATTTGAAGTTATAAAAAGTCAAACCAAATATTTGTTACAAAATAAAAAGGAAGAAAGGTATATAAGTAATAATATGCGTGACTTAATTATTGACGTTTCATTTAAACGAACATTTAAATATATCTATGGGGTTTAGTCAAAACTACATATCTCCAAAAATGGATTTTTGGAGTTATGTATATAAAAGTGTTTGAAAAAAATTCTCTGTCACTCTGTAGTGACTACACAACTGCACATCTCTTCACAACGATTAAAATGATGGATCCACAATGCATAACTTAAAAAAAAAAAAAACTGAATATTATTTCGATTAAAAGCGCACAATTTACTAAGTTACGCAAAGTATAGAGATATGTACCTACTTTTGTCTAAACGCCATAGATATTTCAAAGTACTTTATATTTATATTATTGGAAATATACATGATTTTTTTCTAATCAAAATAAAATTTAGTGTTTATTCTGATTGAAATACAATATATCTTTGCTATATGAAAGAAATGTTTTGCTCCTTAGAATTAAAAAAACAACCTACTGCGTTTAAAGGAATATTTATCACTGTAATTATTGCGTATAATATGTATATAAATTGACATTAAATAATAAACATCTCCTTTTTAAATTTTCTTAGCTTGAAAGTATTCATAATACTGGTATGTAACGCAAATGTTTCAAAATCATTTGTTTTGAGAACAACATGAGCCCTTTTATATTCGTCGAAATACAAAGTATTAAGTTTTCTTGGAAAAAATACAACATCCTTTTCATCTTCAACATAAACACATTCTATTTGTGTGAAAATGGGGTACTCATTAGACGCAATACGTATAATATCCCTATTTTTTATTAAAATATTAAAGTATTAAAGTATTAAAATATTCAATTCGATTATAGCACCTATATGATTTTTTCATATTGTGAGTAAAGCTGAGAATATCTTTTGGAAGATAGGACTCGTCCAATGATAAGAATTTTAAATAAGCTAGATAAAATGTCGCCAGTAACAACAACTATGGGTTGAAGTGTTATTGCATTTAACTCTTCCGTCACTAGATTAGCGTCCTGAAAATTAAAATTTCAATTAGTTGAATTAAAAGAGAAAAGTGGATAAAGATTTGCTTCTAAGCATTTAACAAAAAAAGTAACGTATTAAAGCAGTACAAATGTAGGAAAATGTAGACACAAATTATTGAGATATGTAATATACAATAACAATTCTTAGTAACAAAGAAATATGTACAAATGTAGTTACTTACCACTAACTTTTCTACAAGATGAGGAAATCCCAACTTTTCCAATGATTCCTTTAACAATTCGTTCGCCATTGTGAAAATTGTTAATAAAATATAGGATATGCACACATAACTAACAATTTAGAGCTTTAATTTCACTTTTAAAACATTAGAAAGAATATACACACTTTATGAACACACTAAATTAATAGATTACCGCACCGCGGACTGGGTTATACCGTGGACATGTCTATATTGGCCAGACCCAGAGTAAAGATTAGTGTGCAATTCAATAACGTCATCTGCACTTTTTACAGTAGCACATAATTGAAAGCCGCGCACACAACTTAGAGTTCCGACGAGTTATATTAAGTTACATGGTCCCTCCAGTAATATTAGCCTTTTACAAATAGCTGTGTACGCCTGTCTTACATTATATAAGCCGAAAAATAATGCAAAAGTTATATAAAGGGTTTTCCAATAAGAGGTGTTATTTTAATTAGCCCGCTATTTCGGTAGATGTCACTTTTGGAGCAGTCATTTTTTGACATTTGAAAAGTAGAAACTACGCCATTAATAAAACTAGAACGAAACACGATTCAGCAACGCATTGAAATTATTAAAAGAACAGCCGAGAATATTGCTTCTGTAGCCGGAAGTGTTGAAGAAAACCCAGGTTTGTCCATTCCTCGTCGTTCTTTGGAATTAGGCATTCCACAAACGTCATTACACCGTATTTTGCATAAAGATGTGGGTCTTAAGGCTTATAAAGTTCAGTTAACACAAGAACTCAAGCCGGCCGATCATCAACAACGTCGAGTCTTTGCTGATTGGGTCCTTGAAATGCATGAAAATGATCCGAAATTCCATCGAAAACTCATCTCGAGTGATGAGACCCATTTCCACCTCGATGGCTTCGTCAACAAGCAAAATTGTCGCATCTGGGGCTCGGAAAACCCAAGAGTTATTGTTGAAAAGCCTCTCTATCCTCAACGTGTGACTGTTTGGTGCGGTTTATGGTCCCGCGTGGTCATTGGACCTTACTTTTTCGAAAATGAGGCTGGAGCAACAGTTACGGTGAATGGATTGCGCTATCGACAGATGATTAATGATTTTTAATGGCCGGAATTGGATGGTATTGATCTGGACAACGTTTACTTTCAACAAGATGGCGCTACGTGCCATACAAGCAACGAAACCATTGATCTTTTACTGGAAAAGTTTCCGGACCGTGTTATCTCTCGAAGAGGTGATCACAATTGGCCACCGAGATCTTGTGACTTAACACCTTGCGACTTCTTCCTTTGGGGCCACGTGAAAGAGAAGGTCTACGCCAACAGCCCAGCGTCGATTCAAGACCTCAAAGATGGAATTCGTGAGGCTATCGAGGACATAGAGTAGCCACTTTGCGATTTGGTTATGGAAAATTTCATGAAAAGGATATGGTCCTGTAGGCGTGGTAGTGGTGGTCATTTGGCTGATGTTATTTTCCATTATTAACGGCATACCTTCCTCTTTACAATGAAATAAAGATCCGATCATTTATCTCAAAAAATGGCATTTTTCTTTGAATATCAAAATAACACCTCTTATTGGAAAACCCGTTAGTACATGCTGTGAAATGAGCATCAGAATAGAACAGAGGCACACACAATACATATGACTATATAACTTTTGCATTATTTTTCGGCTTATATAATGTAAGGCAGGCGTACACAGCTATTTGTAAAAGGCTAATATAACTGAAGGAACGGTGTAACTTAAGATAACTGTTCGGAATTATTAGATGTATGCGCGGGTTTCAATTATGTGCTGCTATTTTCCACATTTTTAAAGCAGCACATAATTGAAAGCTGGGACATCGTACTTTTTATTTTAGCCTATTAGAAATTTGTGTGAGCTCACGTGCAATATTTATATGAGTCTTAATACAACAATAGCCCTATCTTTTACTGCATTTCAGTTGAAAAATGCAAATTAATGGAAAATATTTCAGCATTTGCTCATAAATTTTCTTGCATTTTTTGCTCTTTCGTATACATAAATTAAGTTATGCCCTAATTAATTATAAACAAAAATTTAAATTTCGTTGATTTTGATGAAAAAAGTCATTTAGGCATCGAAAAGGCTACTAAAACTATCAAGTTGACTTTTTTATAAAAACGGATTGGATGTGATTTTAATAATATAATTTTCTTACTTAAATTTACGTTATTAATTATAACAACAATATGTGATAAATAAAAATGGTCAAATTGAAAAAGTAAGTAGCTCATATTATTTCATAAATTATAACAATATTTCAATTGGTATATGTTAGTATCAAGTATGCATCAAACTGTCGGCTAAAAGGTGCATACTTATATAACTTTAAAAGATATATTGTAGTGATTTAGAACACTACACACCTATTATCTTTGCTCTATTAACAGTGCAATCTGTGGAACGATTATATATAAGCAAGTAAAACATATTATGAGTCCCAACATTATATGATCAGAAAAAAAAACGTGTTTTCAGTCGGCCTATTGCATATGTTTCAAAAACACATTCTTGAATGTTGCATATATAAGTTGACACTGTAGTCAGAGAATATGATTTCAAACGCGACAGCAGTGTGCACAAACATAATAAACTATGTGTATAAAAGTCAGAATTTTTAGGTTACACTATATCACTCCTAAGCACATGGGTTTTTTTTTTCAGTGTGGAAAAGTGATATTGGCTGGTGATTTTAATATAAATTATTTAGATAGGTATGACATTTACAGAAATGAAATTGAGATTGCAATTGACGATTATGGATTTAGACAAATTGGGCAAGAAGAGACAAGAATTACTCAAACATCTAGAACTTTGATATAAGTACTACGTAATAACGAATAATGAAATGATGAGGGCTAAATTAAATTCGAATTAATAAAATTAGTGATCATGAGTCTATTCTTGTGGAGTTTAATGAGAAATTTGTTCCATCTTATGGCGAAAAGAGCATGGATGTACTTAAATATGATAGAAATAGATATAAATATAAAGTATGGCAGATGTTGGAGGCGCAAGTGCAACTTAATAATAACAATGCCCAAGTATTACAAAATATAATATTAGATTGGGGCCGAAATAATACAGTCAAAATGAAAATTATGAATAATGGATTAGGGAAATTGGTATTCTGATGAGCTTGAAATATTAAAACAAGGGAAAGTCATGTTGTATCAATGAGCTAAATAGGTGCAGAGCGAGAATGCATGGAAAGAGTATATTAGGGCCAGAAATATATATAAATCAAAAATAAAAAGTAGCAAAAGTAATTACATAAAGTCCAAGGTGGATATAGCGCATGACCAGAAGTCGATGTGGCAATTAATAAAATCACTCGTACTTAAAGAAAAACGGGAAGTAATAACTGAAGTTGAGTTTATGTTTGGAAACGCCAGGCATGAAGAAAAATAATAGCAAATAAATTCAATGAGTATTTTGTAAAAAATCTCCATGATATTGTGAATTCTATATACCACTTCAGCCATACATTGATAATATCATCCCAACTGCAACTACATTTCTTTTCAAGCGAGTCAATCTTGTCGACGTTATTGGCGTATTTAATTCTTTAAAAAATAAAATGGACTACAATTTAATATTTCCGAAGATGATAATGGATGCACCACTCAGTGTGGGGAAAATAATAACGGATATAATAAATGGATCTTTTGAGGATGGTAAATTACCAGAGGAATGGAAAGAATCTGTTATAGTTCCAATTAGAAAAGTTGCTGGTACTAAAAAATGTGGCGAGTTCAGGCCAGTTAATATGCTTCCGATATATGAGAAGGGAATAGAAAAAGTAGTACAAATACAATTGGAGTAGTAAATGGAGAAGAATAACCTACTTATGGAACAGCAATCGGGGTTTCGTAAGGCACATTCCTGCGAGACAGCTTTAGCATGGGTAACATTGGAATGGAAACAATGTATGCATGATGGAGAGGTTATATTAGCAGTATTCTTAGACCTAAAGCGGGCATTCGAGACAGTTGTTAGAGAAATACTGGTTAGAAAATTCGTTAAGTACGGGATCAAAGGCAGGGAGTTAAGATGGTTTGAATCGTTCTTAAAAGGGAGAAAACAGCATACGAAGGTGGGTGATTCAGAATCAGCATCGCTAGAGACGAATTTAGGTGTACCACAAGGATCAGTCCTGGGAACGCTACTATTCCTGATATACACTAATGATATCGAATGTATCTTGGAACATGCTAAACTTTTGCTTTTCGCGGATGACGTACTAATATATATTGCAACAGGGAATATTAGGGGAATAAGCTTAAAGTGAACATTTCAAAGACAAAATATGTGGCAATAAATTCAAGTTTTAATGCTAATATTTATATTGATGGTGCGGTAATTGAAAATGTTACTGATATAAAATACTTAGGTGTGATAATGGATAATAATTTGAGCTCTAAACAACATTGTGAATATGTTATTAAAAAAATAGGTAAAAAGATTTCTTATTTTAGAAGGATAAGTAAGGAAATGTCTATTGCTACATCAATTAAGCTTTTCAATGTCATGATAAAATCACATTTTGAATATTGTGCTTCAATTTTGTTTACAGCATCAAGCAGTTTTAAAAAAAGATGGCAGGTGCTACAAAATAAAGGAATGAAATTTATATTAAAGGTTGGAAGGTTTACGCAGACTCGCTTTCTTTTAGAAGCATTAAAATGTTTGAGAATAGAACAAAGGCTGATATGGAATGTGTTAGTAGTTATATTTAAAATAAGGTATAATTTATTACCGAAGTACTTTTCTAGAAATCTTAAGTATGTAGGTATTGAACAAGGATATATGTTAAGAAATAATGAAAATTTTCGACTACCTAAATTTAAGAATATATACCAAAACGCAGAATATGTTAATGTATAATGGTCTAAAAGTTTTTAATGAATTACCAAGTAGCATCAAGAATAATAGAAATTTAAGAAGTTTTAAGGCAGAAATAATTAAGTTTATAAGGGATAAATTCCCCGTTTAAGTGTTAACTGTTTATAAGAAAGTTATGAATAACTAATAAACTACTACTACTATACTACTACTACTAGAAAAGCCGCTTTTTGAATTTGCTTCAATCAATTCATGACTATAGCCTCCAGGCATCCTATCTAAATATTGAAATCGCGTTCAGAGTTTTTTTGACATTGCCAATGCCGATAGGTTCATGTGAACGAAGTTGCAGAAAATTAAAGTTAATTAAAAATTAGCTGGGACCTACAATGGGTTAAGAGAGATTGTTAAATGTGGCTATTTTGTAAACCGAAAAAGAAATGACAGTAATGCTTGTCATTTTGAGAATATCCATCTATTAAATCTTGCAAATATTTCTTCCAAATTGATTCACCTCAATGTTTTTAAATGTACTTACCTCGCACAAAATTATTATCAACTAATAATGTTATGTGCAATAAATATGATATACTATTCTTCTCGTGATCAATTGTTGCTCAACTTTGTTCAGTCAGTTAATTAGATCACGTCAGAATAGTTAAAGTTAAATAAGGCTGATAATTTTATAGATTAGGGGCGCAAATTTGTATGTTTGCATTTGCCACCAAAACGAGTTGTTACGGGTCTGCCCGAAGGAACTGAGGAAAGGAGTGAACTCTTAACTGCTTTCCCTACTCCTTATTTTTGGAATCTCTTTGTAACGCTTAGAAAATCAATCGCTCTTTCACTTCAGACTGTTTCTAATATTTGGGTACTTTCTAACACTGGAAATTTGTCATAAGTAAAAGCTACTCTACTCTACTCCGAAATTGATTTACATGAAATAAAAAAAACTTTTTTTTTTTAATTGGAAAATAAAAACAAAATTTAAAAACTGTTTTTATATTTGTTCCTTAATTTCGAATTTGTTTTAAAAGTACACAAACAGTTGAAAGCCTTATTGAACCTTTCTGATAAAAACACATTTTCCGTAGGTTTTTCGAAATAAAAATGATACTATGCAAAAAATAATGTAAAATGCTTTACAGAAAAGTAAATGCTTTTGAAGCCACGAGAATGCCAAATTTGCCATTAATAATGCTATCTTGGCAACATCCACTTGACTCCGCATCCTGTCAGAATTTATAAGTTGTGGGACATTTCTCTGCCTAGATGGCCTCGTTGCAGTGGGCCAATTAGCTTAATTGTATTAGGTTTTTAAGTTATACAATTAAGTACTTTTTAAATTTTGATTCAATTTCATAGCTCTCCTTCTACCGCAGCCACAACATTCGTCCAGAGTACGTGGTAAATACGTGTGGTTGCGTTAACGTGGAGACCACCGGCCCAACGACCACTGGCCCATCGGGCTAGCGCCCGATCGCCGGTGCTGAAAGTTTGGCTCTGGGGTTTAGTCAACCTTAAATTTTAACATTTATTGCGTTCTTTATCACTCTTAATAAGAAAATCAAGGGAAAAGACATTGCTATCCTTTCATTTAGTCAGGTAGCCTTGATTGCTTTTAGTGGCCCTTGGATAAAAGTTAATTTACTGGGGAACTACAGGACATTTTTGATTAGGCTGTATGTCTATAACACAATGTCCCTGCAGTGGGAGGCTGGGCACATGCGAATCATTAGGAATGATAAAGTGGATCTGCTAACCAGATCCGGCTCTGATAGTGTTCACTTTCTTGGACCAGAGTCTGCTGTAGGTGTTGACACCTCAGCGATCAGATCTTTCATCAATGTGGATTGAATTTTCCTGCATACTAATGGGGCTTTTTAAGTAAGTGTGGCTATTTTTCGTTGCTCGACTAGTTGTACCAAATCTTTAGGACAAATGCTGTCTTTATTGCATCGGGCACCACAAGTTTTCTGTTTTTATCCACATATTGTCCACCCAAGGTCTTGTTGCATTTAGCTCGCGAATTAGTCTTTCTCTCCGATAATTGTATACTTATCGCCTTTATAAGTCATCAAAGTAACTTAGATTGATTAAGTTTGTTGTGTTGCAATAATGAATTGCAGTTTAGGTACTTTACCCTATCATTGTAATACCGATGATTGAACTATTAGCTGCTCCAGAACGGAAAAAGAATCGCCCAAATACACGCTTTCGTTACGTTTATGGCTCGTTTGCGAATGACTATGGCATGACAATTAAGTACATATATTAAAAATATGCATGATCGTGTCATGACGTAATTTAAACCGATTTCTTTATGGAGAACAATAACTAAATTACAAAAACAAACAACAACATTTCATTCTTTTCCTACAATATGTCGGAAGATTTTTCGACTTCTAAGCACTGTAATGGCTATGGCTTCTTTTAGCTTTTGATTATTGCTTTATTACTTTTTGTCGTCTGTTAGCTCCCAGCTGTTAAGTCAGCTTTCCACAAGAAGTTTACATTATTTTAAGCGCTCCAGAAAGAAAGTTTTTTTTTTATTTGTTCTTTGAATAAAATTAATAATATCAAATTTGTGCACAGGGGTTAAAATAAATTTCAATTTCTAAAATCGGAAAATGTTCTACTTAAGCTAATTGGTAAGGTTAAATAAAAAAAAAAGAAAAAATTATTGACAAACACCTGCAACGGCAACTGAATTTTCTATATGAAATTGTGTTGAATAGAGCTGTTTCTTGTGCCCCGAAGGCATAATTAATTCAATTCCCTATCAATTTTGTCTAATGCCACAAAGTGCTGAGTAATAAATGTTTCGAAAATTACTTCGTTAATGTTAGGTTGCCCACTATCGTTTTAATGAAAGCCTCGTGCATTGAAAATTGTCTCACACATTTATGATAGTTACTTAGAAATTCTATTGATATGAAGTAAATTGGGTTATTTCATATGGGCTAGAAGGTCATCCGAATCCAATGATAATAATAAGAAAAAAAAAACATTAAATTATACGTAATAAATTATATCGCTAATAATTTTATTTCAATTCCTTGATCATGGATTTTTTACTTAAAGTTGGGATAAAAACAAAACAAAAACAGGCATAAGCTCGTTAAACAACAATGCAAAGTGCGAAAGTGTTCACATTTTTCACTCACTAGATGGCGTTTCGAATTTTGTTTGCTAGTTTTTTTTTTATATTAATTTATAAAACTCTTTAAAATAAAAATAAAATAGTACACGATCTGGAATTGCACCGACGACGTGCTGTACACTGGCGGAAAATTTTACATAATAAAATGAAAGGGGGAAAATATATCAAAACTGTATTTACGCTGACCTTAAGGGGCAAATATTATATGCATAATAAATATTTGTAAAAAGATGGAAACATGCCAACGTTTATAATTTATTAACAGGCATAGATGTAGTTACCATAGTTTTCAATAACGACACGCCGACCTTATCTAAAGTTATACTACCACTTATTAATAGCTTCTTCTAATTTTTACAGGAGGCACAGTATGAAAGTTGTTTAAAGCCGACTATAACAGAATTGACAAATGCTTAAAGATTTAGCTTGAATCAACGCCACTAAGAACAAGAGCAATCTTATAATTTTATTCCTTCTGAAAACATCTGAAATCGGAAATGCCAAAATAGCAAACGTAACTTAAAATTCGCAAAACCAAAATTTGGAATTTCTGTAAGGAGATAATAGGAACACAGAGTACTAGACGACCTATACTTACCATAAATTCTGAGTTGGGCGTAATCAACTACATTTGTAATCAGATTAATAATCATGATTAAATCAATCATGATTACACATCAATCATGATTACCCATCAATCATTAATCATGATTACATTGAGTAATCTTAGGAAAATGTAACCGTAATCATGATTACATGATTACATTTTTTTTTGATTACAAATGAAACTTTTCAAGAGATTTTAAAATTTAGTTCTAAAAAAACAAACAATCTGTAATCGTAAAAATTTTTATTGAGAAAAACTCCAAGGCACGTTGAATTATGTATTAATTGAAGTCAGTGTAAAGAATGTAAGTGCTTCGATTGATAGAGACTCACACATACATATCTGATCATCAGCTTAATTTCGAGGATCTTGATTATATGTGAAAAAAGATAGCGAAAAAATTAGATTTCTGGAGCGTATAAGAAAGTCGTTGAGCATGGAAAATGCAATAATGCCTTTTAACGCTTTGATTTTGCTACACTTTTCATATTGCTCCACCTTGTTATATACTAGTTCGAATGAATTCAAGGGCAGAATGCAGCTGTTGTGGAATAAGGCAATGCGAGTTATTCACTACCGACTTCGGGATAGAAATAAATTAAAAAAACGTAATCATGTAATCATGATTACGGTTACGATTGATCAATCATTAATCGCCATAAATGATTACTTTTCTGATTAATATTATCAATCTGTAATCATGATTACAGATTGTAATCGTAATCATTAATCATCAATCAGATTGCATTTTGCCCAACACTGACCATAATCCATCCAGGTATCTGCAAAAAAAAAATCCAGCTATCTGCAAAAAAACTAACTATAGACCTATTGCAAATGCCCTATGCCCAAATTATTCGAATCTATCATTTATTCTAAACTATTAAGCTCCTGTAAGAATTTTCTCCCTTCAAACCAACATGGGTTTATATCGAGCAGGTCTACAACCACTAACTTGTTGGAACTTCTCTCGGATACCATTTGCGGGTTTGCAAAAGGCTATCAGGCAGATTGCATTTATACAGACTTTAGTAAAGTGTTTGACAAGTTACCTCACTCCGTGATACTGTTTAAAATGGAAAAGAATGGGTTTCCGCCAGTATTTCTAAAATGTACGGAGTCTTATTTAGATAACAGAATATACCAAATCTTATTCCGCCATTCCATCTCTAGAATCTTGAAGGCTTCGTCTGGCGTACCTCAAGGCAGTCACTTGGGCCCGTTGTTCTTTATTCTGTCTATTAACGATATTGTCTCTGTTGTGAGGTACTGTAAGGTCTTGATTTATGCTGACGATGTTAAGCTTTTCGCTCAGATTAAATGTGTTAACGATTGTGTATTTTTGTATGCAGTGAAATTTTCGGGCGTTCATTTCACATGACAATATGAGGATGTTGTAGTTTTATGAGAATTTATCAAATATTATTCAAAATTATATAACATTTTTTTCCTATAATTACTTTTAATTATGAAATAATGGGATGACTACCATGAGGGCAAGTACAGTTTCATAACTGCTGATTTTGGGTATAGCCAGAATTGTCAGTTAAAAAATTTTTTCTAAACTTTTATTAAAAGATGCTTGAATCAAGATTACTCGTTTCCACGGAAAAAAAGCTTACGTCAACAAAAAAAAAAAAATATTCATCAGAACAAATTTTTAAGAAGCAAATGGTCTTACGAAAAATACATGCACGACCTTTTCAAAACTCCTGGAAAGAATTTTAGTTAATTTTCTTTTCTCTTTTAAAGAAGATTCCTTCACCTCTATTTCAAAAACTCAGAGGAAATGTGGTGACAATTCTAATCTCTTCCGAACCCTCATCACTTTTTGACATATCTTTTCAAAACCTAAATAAAGTTTCTCAATGATTTTATGGTTATGTAGTACATTAACCTTTTGACTTCTAGTATAAAATTAATACGACTAAAAATTAGTTTATTGAAAAATTTTGTGTTAGATCCGGCTGGTATATGGATGAATTGATTCCATATGTATACGGCGTTTTATTGAATTCTAGATATTTTTTATATCCTGCATATACATATTAACCTCTCATGAGATTTTATATTCCAATTCATCGAAAAATTGGGTCACAGGCACATGGGTAAAATAACAGACACAAAATCATACATCATCTACCTCACTCTCTCTACAACTAAAAATACACTGTAAAGTTATGCATTATGTATTTTCAATATACGTAATTTGTATTTTCAGATACACCTACATGCATTGAAATCTGAATAAATTTACAATACAGGCGTTGTCAGTCAATCGTAATAATCTGTTTTGGCCAATTTGTTTAACATAGGACGGGAATTTGCATTCAAAAATTTGAAATAAAATAAATTTGTATTCATATAATACCAATCCATAGTGGGCTACGTTCACACAGTACGATATGGAGTAATTGAATTCTGTTGTGAAAACTTGAGCTAATATAAATTTAAATAAAATTTGTTTTGTTATGTATGCTGATCATTATACTATGGATGTCATATGTACTTACTTAGGTTGTGGTGATATTATAAATTTGCTAGAAAAGTTGGCGGACCTTGTTGGGCTTATGAGAAAAATAAACAAAATTGCTTGAAGACTTCATCTACATATAAATGAAGGGTGGAGATAGACAAGATCATACAATATGTGTGGGCCTGATACCAGCGGGAATAGTTTGGAGCGCCTCAAAGGATGTCGCTTCTGAGTAATTCCATTTAGCTCCCAAGAAAGCATAGTAGAAGCTATTTAAGAATGTATATATTGTTATGAGCAACAAAATGACACAAGCGACATCTGTTGGAAATGGAAACAACTGTAGATTAGTGACATCTTAGTAAACTTTGGGTTCGGAGAATGGAATATTTAGGAAGGTTCTAGTATAATTTTTAGAGTATAAAGTTGTCCAGATCAATACCATCCAATTCCGGCCATAAAAAATCATTAATCATCTGTCGATAGCGCAATCCATTCACCGTAACTGTTGTTCCAGCCTCATTTTTGAAAAAGTAAGGTCCAATGACCCCGCGGGACCATAAACCGCACCAAACAGTCACACGTTGAGGATAGAGAGACTTTTCAACAGTAACTCTTGGGTTTTCCGAGCCCCAGATGCGACAATTTTGCTTGTTGACGAAGCCATCGAGGTGGAAATGGGCCTCATCACTCAAGATGAGTTTTCGATGGAATTCCGGATCATTTCCATGCATTTCAAGGACCCAATCAGCAAAGACTCGACGTTGTTGATGATCGGTCGGCTTGAGTTCTTGTGTTAACTGAACTTTATAAGCCTTAAGACCCAAATCTTTATGCAAAATACGGTGTAATGACGTTTGTGGAATGCCTAATTCCAAAGAACGACGAGGAATGGACAAACCTGGATTTTCTTCAACACTTTCGGCTACAGCAGCAATATTCTCGGCTGTTCTTGAGCGACGTGCACGGGTTTTATTCTTCACATCACAAACTTGTCCCGACAGCTCGAATTTTTCTACCAATTTCTGTATTGCGGTCCGACAAGGTGCTTCACGACGACCCAAAAATGTTCGAGTTTTACGAACCGTCTCTGCCACATTTGTCTCTGCCACATTTGTCTCTGCCACATTTTCACCATTTTTATAGTGGATTTTAATAATTTCAATGCGTTGTTGAATCGTGTATCGTTCCATTTTTATTAATGGCTTAGTTTCTACTTGTCAAATGTCAAAAAATGACAGCTCCAAAAGTGACATCTACCGACATAGCGGGCTAATTAAAATAACACCTCTTATTGGAAAACCCTACTTCAACGATTCACCATATGGGAATGATTTGAAAATTGCTATAGGGGCAACCCATTATTATTTTCGATGTCCAATCATCTATAAATTTTAGCGCTCCTCCCCTTTTTGGGACCTGTAACTAAAGAATGTAACATTTCTAAACTAATTTTTTCTTCCACATTTAACTATTTTTTTCCCCAAAGCACATATATATTTATCGAATTTAGGTAGCCCTAAAGCTACAGTTTAAATTGTATAATTGTATACACGAAATTCAACCGATGTTGCTTTTTTGTATTTTTCTTAATCATATCCAAAATAGAAAATGCCAGTAAATGGGTTTTTATGTAAATTTTGTTTGATATGTTTAAGTAAAATTGTAAAACACGCAAAGAGGAGAGTAGGTAATATAGGACAGAAGAAACCATAACACTTAATCCCTGAGACAGTAGTAAGCATGCTTACGTACTGAGCCATATAGTCTATTTATACATAATAGCTGTGTTCTTTTGTGTTCGCCGAGCAGGACAGAGCAAAAGGTACACAAAAGAACGCCTCATAAATTTCCATAGAAGGTTTATAAATGAAGCGAACAGTACACATAGTTGGCTTCAATCGACAGAACAATTTGTTCTCTCCAGTATATGGGAGCTCTAGAACAAGGTGCACAAAAGAACACAGCTAATATCAGTAGCAATTACTTGCATATAGTGCTTTCAAATTTTGACTAGCGCCTAGATAGAGTCCAGGTATAGATCTTTTGGTATCACCTCTAGTGTACACCCCAAATTGGATTCGAATGGCTGGCCGAAACTTGAAGATATTCCTACTTTTAACGCAATTATTTTCTCGTCATATTTAATACTCTTTCTTACGTAACACAATCTAAGGTATTTCTCTTTCAATCATAAAGATTCTTTTCTAGCATCGGCGAAATTCAAAACTGTATGGTGGTAACTTCTGTTCTCTGCCAACTGATATACCAGCACATTCATTTATAACGAAACTTGATCCCACATGAATATTGTATACTAGCAGTTCTTAGAACGGGATTCTTTCTGAGGTTTATGTAATTTTTTTTTTATATTAAGTCAAGAAAATCAGGAGAGACTCTATGATACAATGCACAGCATGTCAGGAATGAGATTGGGAACAGATTGGGGGAACATGTGGAATAGAATAGAATAGAATAGAATAGAATAAACTTTATTTCGGTAAAGTACACAAGATTGAAATCTTATAGAGTACAACTATTATAGTGGAGCTAGAATCAATTACATCGAAATTCAAAGAGTAAAGAAAAAAATTAAAACTAAAAATAAAAATAAAAAATAAGATAAAAATAATAATAATAAGTCTCATTAAGTAGGAGTTACAATTCAAGTATAACACTAACTGGTATTCCCTTGCGGAGAGAATGAAAAGAATGTGAAAAAGGAGCTATATTATGTGCGTTTTAACGAGTTTCTTAAATGCATTGATGGTACCAGCCGCCTGCATACTGACAGGGAGATCATTCCACAGACGGATGCTTTGGACAAGATAAGAGCTTTCCATTACAGTCTTGTGAAAGCGAGGCAATGCCAAATTTCTATTTCGTTGGGAGGTAGTAAAATGGAAAAGTTCTCTAAGGTACTCTGGCTTATTAAATTTTAACAAATTGTACAAAGAAACCAAGTTTCTTCGTTTAAGGTAAGAGGCAAAAGAACATCCGAACAAGCAAGACCGGAGATGAGAGACATGATCAAACCTACGCAACCCATAAATGAACCTCACACAGTCATTTAGGGCAACTTCCATCTTGCGTTTACAGATACTATCCAGTTTAGGAAAGACCAAACATCCAAAAGTGAAATAAGGCACGATTAGTGTTTTTACTAGCTTTAGACGAGAACGACTGGATAATATACTCGCTGAAAGCCACAGTCTGCGTAAGCCCCCATAGATTTTTCTGATCGTATTATTAATGTTATCACAGCATTTCATATTGGGGTTTAGTACTATCCCAAGGTTGGTGACCTTGTTTGACATAGGCAGTGAAACGCCGTTCAACAGTATAGGCGGTATGTCGGTTTCATATAGTGTGCTATTATAAAAGATAGCACAGTGTGACTTTCCCGGATTTAGTAGCAGCCCATTATAGTTAGACCAGGTGCAAATTCGGTCCAAATCAGAGTTTATTCGTGACACGCAATCCTCGAGGAGGCCAATAGGTCTACTTAGATACAGCTGAACATCATCAGCATATAAATGAATTTTCGCATCATGAACAACTCTCGGTAAATCGTTGATAAATAAGCAGAAGAGCAAAGGACCCAGAATAGATCCTTGGGGAACTCCTCGTTCTAGCGGCCGCACACTGGACAGCAAATCTTTCACCTTGACTTGTTGACGACGGTGAGATAAAAAACTGTTGATCAGAGAAACAGCTGAGATGCTAAAATTAAAGGAGAATGACAGCTTCTGGAGAAGAATGCGATAGTCTACAGAGTCGAAGGCTTTCGAAAAATCCAAAAGAACCAAAGCCGTGAACTTGTCTCGGTCCAGAGCCAATCTTATATCTGAAGATACTTTTAAGACTGCGGTTTCGCAGCTATGGGAAGCGCGGAAGCCGGATTGCCAACTCGTTAATAGGTTGCAGGATTCCACATAAAGTAGTATTTGCTTGTACATAAGCTTTTCTAGTACTTTCGACATAAAACATAGTAGACTTATTGGCCTGTAATCAGCGTGAGATTCAGCAGAGGTTTTCTTGGGCTATTTGCTATTTTCCACTCACTAGGGAACGTAGATGACATTAGGCAAGAGTTAATAATATGTAAGATGTACTTACCAATGTACGGGAATAACATTTTGATAAACCGCGGTGACAAGCTGTCTGGACCGATTGCATCAGACTTAATACTACTGATAGCCACGGTAAGTTCATTTAAATCAGTCCCACGGAACGAAAATGTGTTAGAAGGATTAGGGGTAGCGTATTCTTCTATTAGATAATCAGGAAGGCCAGGTTGGCTAGTTATCACAGGTGAGTTTCCAGCGGAAATGAAAAATTCATTTAGTTCGTCAGGGTTTAGACTACAGTCATCATTCCTGTCTTTGCCATATACACCCGCTAGTTTTAAATTTCGCCATAGTGTTCGAGGAGGAAGACTGGGGTTGAACTTAGAAGAATAGTACTGACGCTTGGCACGTGAGATAGCCAGATTAGCTTTATTTCGTGCAATCTTGTATGACCTGTGCGCTTCAATTGTTCGGAGGCGCCTATAACGATGATACAGATACTCACGTTTAGAGATAATAAATCGTATTCCTTCAGAGAACCACAGGCAGCCATGCGCAGTTACACATTTCGTTTTGACAGGGACATACTTTTCAAACAGATTAGTAACAAGCGAGTTAAATGTAGACACTTGGTGGTTTACTGAGACAGAGTTAAATATCGTGTCCCAACACAAGGATGTACATTCATCTATTAGAGCATTAGCGTCAATGTTATTATAATCGCGGAAGGAATAATAGTTATGATGGAGATTCGGATCTAGAGAGAATTCATAGCTCATAAATAAGAGATCATGGTCCAAAATGCTAGGTGGATCAATTTGGTCGTGCGATAAAACCTTGTCACAGTCGGTTACGAGAAGCAAATCGAGAATCGAAGGATTAGTGGCATTAAAGTACGTGGGAAATGAGTTCACAATATTCAGGTGGACAGAGAGTAGGAGATGAGAGAATTGGTTGACTAAATTATCATTTCGTCTTAAATTGACATTGAAATCACCTCCCACAATCACGTTCTCATATCGTTGCCCTATATGTGACATTGTATTCTCAAACTCGTTAGCATTAGTAATGTCAAAACAGTTGGGAGGACAGTATACCGAGGACACAACGCACTTTTCATTTGTAGAACCTATCTCGGCGCAAATGAACTCAATTGATTGTTCCTTGGAAGAGGCAATCACCTTAGCTCTCAGGAAATCTCTAACAAAAATCGCAACCCCACCGCCTGGTCGACTTTTGCGGTCGTTTCGAAGTAACGTATAGCCTGAAATGGATATAAGTGATGATGGGACAACGTCGTTCAACCATGTCTCACATACGAGAATTACATGCACTTTTAAGTCAGAGAACATGTAACGAAACTCGTCAATTTTATTTCTGATGCTTCGCGCGTTTACCGTACAGACATTCAAACCTACAGAACGATTACACAAGATTCCGAGTAGTGCCCTCACCCTGTCCAAACACGAGTAACTATCCATTATCAAGCATACAACGGGGACCACCAACGCATTCATCAAAACTTGCACAAACCATAACAATATATAAGCAGGACAAAATAAAATGATAAATTTCCGCAACAGAAAAGTATATACACGACCAGACAAGGATACTCGAAAAGATTAGCATCATAAATTCATGTAAATTTAAATTATAATAGAATAAAGGAGAAATCCAAGTATATAGCTAAAGCAATAAATTCAAAATTATAATTAATAATCTTTTAAAACTAAGAATATGTATAGCAAATAATTCAGATAGTTATATAGTTAAAGCAATAAATTCAGAGAATTCAAAATTATAGTTAATGAGATTTAAATCTAAACATATATGTAGCTAAAACAATAAATTCAAAGTTAGAATAAGTGTGCTTTAAATCATTTAAGTATATAGTGAATCCTCAGCATCAATGGATATACTTCAAAAATCGTTGGCAATTCAGTTTAAACAATAATTATGTAATTGCTCTTGGTTGATTATTTTCATCTCCCGGTCTTCCTGGCTGCGCTTAAGTGGCGGAGGTGCTGATGTATGTCACCTTCAATCTTTGCAGATTGTAAGCCCGAGGAAAAATAAGAGATTCGTAGTGATTTGCTTTGTCCCAAGCGAGAATATTGTCAGGATATTGAAATAGAACGGAGATATAACAGAGCCCTGGGGCACACCGGCTTTTACAGGGTGAAATACGGATATAGCACCATCTAATAAATATGAATTAGCCGAAAAGATAGAAAGGTTTCAACCTAAAAGAGAAGTAGAGGGGAGAGACCAAGTGTTTTAAGTTTGGCTAAAAAGCAGGATTCCAGACTCTATCAAAGGCCAAAATTGCGGAGACTACGGTCCCAACCTTCCGTAATAAAAGTCAGCACGTTTCCAGATGAGCGCCTTTGATTTCCAGATACTTCATTAATTTGGAATTAATGATAGATTCAGAAACCTTCGAAAGAATCAACGTGATTGCAATTAGTGGAAAATTTGAGGGATAGCAACCATCTCTGTTTTTGGAAATAGCCTGAACATGCGCTAGCTTCAAAGCAGTTGGAAAGATTCCTGTTGAATAAGACAAATAGAAAAGTTTAAGTAGAGGTTTAGCCATGGATAAGGCACAGATTTTAATTAACCATCTAGTCCTACGATTTTGGAGACGTCTATATCCTTAAGAGCCTTAAACACATCTCTCATGCGGATATGTATTCGCGCTTGTATACATCCACATGCAAAACAGATATCTGTGAAGTGTGTGGAAGAAGAGAATTTGAACCCAATTTAGCAGCTAAAATATTGGCCTTATTCAGTGAGTCAACAAATCCTTCACCATTGTCAAGAAGTGAAGGTATAGTAGAACTGGTGATGTTGTTCTTGATGGTTTTGAGTAGAGAGCAGAAATATTTGCTTCCTTTACATAAGATTTCTTTTGATTCTGATTTTATTAGACTCATTCAGAACTCTTGTGTCCGAATACTAAGCTTAGGTACTATGATAAATTCTGTTATTTTTTTTTATTCGTACTACATCTACCTTATTTTTTTTTCTTTTTGCAAGTTAATAGATAAAAGTACAGAAAAGTTAAATATTTAGAAAAATGTGGAATATATTGATAGCCTCGATCAATAAAATGGTAACTTCAGTTACAATGCTTTTTGAATACCATTCTGAAAGGATTTCTCTATGATATATGGTGTTTATTAAAGAAGCTTCAAAAATTCCTATGATATGTCATTTTAACTTCCACACATGTAAGTCAATTAAAAAAAAATAAATATATATATATATATATATATATATATATACATATACCTATATATATAAAAATAATGTCATTGTATCTCTAATTAATTTCTGTAATTAAATATTTGTGTAATATATGTGTAATTACAAGTTCAGCTGGTAGAATAAAATTTCCATGTATAAACGTTACTATGAATATGGTCTGATTACCTTAAACCAGCTTGTCTTACAATCGACGCTTTCCAAATAATGTGCAAAAGCAACTCACCTAGATACCATAATAGAGTACTCAGTTCGGTGCAGAGTGAAGTCGACATGCCATAGTCAGATACTCGAGTTTAAGCTTAATTTCAAGGTAAAATAATGTAATAAATATTTTCGATTATGTAAGTGATATTGTAAAACAAGAATTATATTTCCATCCTGAAATCTACGTATTGTCTTCCTTATATGGCGAAACATTTGAATTGTTTTCGAAATTTACAATTTATAAACTGGTAAATACACTTACAAGAGTATTGTAATGTTAGCAACTGCAACTTACAATACAATTACATCATACGTTTATATTGAAAGTAATTAATAAGTTTAAATATTATTTTTTTGTTTTTTGTTTTTAAGTAAAATAATTTGTATATTCAAATTTTCATAATCACTGCCACCGTCCTCGAAAAATAAAATAGTTTTTACTGTCACCTGAAAAGTGATGATTTTTAGTTATCATAGTATAGATTGGGGTCAGCCAATCGATATGAGGCTCAATTCAATTGGTATTAATTTCTTACATTATACTCATGAAGTCGCTGAACTAAATAAAATATTTTAAAGCACAAGATAACCCTATTCTACCAAATTTAAACCATAAAACTGAAACTATATATGATACCATTTCTTCCACATAACTAAATAAATTTATGTAATCACTGCCGTCTTAATTTTGATATTAATTTAAGATATTTTGTTCAGTATATGGATGGCGCCACGAATACTCCTCCCTTCCCATACAAGATAATAGGAATCGTTACGCTGGTAGACATTTATATAATCGATAAAAGCTTTTATACAACAAGAAAATAGCATAGAAGGTGTAATGGGAGGAGGATGTAAATTATGTACATGGATACCATGGTCACGTTATACATTTATAATTATTTTTAAACGTAATTAAGTACTTTTAGGATAAAAATTGAAAAAAAAATAAATAAAAAATCCCCTAAATTTGTGTCTTCTTAATTTTCAGAGCTGCCCAACAAGCTGCCGCAACACTTGCTTCACAAACAAGAGGTTACAAGAGAGGTCCTCCACCACTGTTACGCTCAAGGACTCTACCGGCTATAGTTGTTCCAGGAATCTCAATTTTGCAGGCTCAAATCGACACAAATTGCTTATCAACAGGTAAGTCATTTCCATATCATGTCTGGATTGATAAACTCAAATGTTTTCCACTTGTTAAGTTTTATCCTCCCTCCAATCTCTTTATAATTTTGCCTTCATCATGAAATTAGCCTTAGGCGAAGGACGCTGATATATTTAAAAGAGATCCATGTTTATCAGAAGTATTGTTTAGGAATTAAGTGTTTTAAATTTTCCCCGGACTTTTTCCTTCGACTTTGTTTTTAATTTGGATCTTGAAATTAATTAATGTTAAAAATATGGCAGCGAATTTTTTTCATTTAGATCTTAGAATATATAATAATCAGGGATAAGTATAATTTAGTGAAGGAGGACTTACGCATATTTGTGTTGGGCGTAAGTTTTGAGGGTGTGAGAGTTTTAAATCACAAGTAAAACTCATGAAGGACGTGGCAGTTTATAAATTCGAATAGGGTTAAAACAATTTGCCATACCTCTACGGAGTTTTTATACGCTGCTAAATTTGGTTTTTAACTAACTTTTATCTACTCACAAAACCATGACTAAATAACTTTTTCCGTAAGGGCGACGTTCGTGACGAAAGAGTTTTACAGTAGTAAACGTAGATGGATTTACATGGGATATTTTGATTTAGAATGAGTGATTGGGGTAATTTTTTTTTACGTTTTTTGGGGGGGGGGCTGGTAACTACAATACTTGGGGTAGTCCAATTTGAGCCGTGTGTGATATCAAATTAAAGCTCTTTCTGACTGCTATTGAAAGGCGTTTTGCTTTTCTTCTAAAGAAAATTTTTGACAGACTTTTCTCACCCGAATATCGCTACAATGCGTGATTTTCGAATTTGTGTACAAGGGGAGTGTAGGTTGGTGCGGCGGGGATGATTCTTCTTTTAAACGCTTTACATATTTCATGGGAAAATTTCAACTTTGCGTCTATTGCTGCTTGTCATTGTTGTGTCAGTCATATATTACATATTTGTTGTTTGGTCAACTATGACATGTATATGACAAAGGAATGATGAGTTCAACATTGAAAAACAGAGCCACTCCATTAAAAATAGTCATAAGATAAGTCAACGAAACAAAATATCATTAACACCTCGAGGACTCAACGAAACTTTTTCCTACTAGGCTATTCACCCGTTCCATCTTGGAGTTCATTCTAGGGTGCGTACTACTATGTTTGTATAAAGAATTCCATTAATAATACAATATAAATAAACATGAAATTAATTCGCTATAAACGCGATCCCTTGGTTAGATAGAAACGATTTGGGTAAGTAAACTAAAATAGTATTTATGATTTGATTTAAAATTGTTAAAAATAAAAGTTCTTAAAAATTATTCTATTCTTCATCTTTAACCGATTCTAACAAGTGTAGGCTCGACTCCGGTTTGCGGGAAAAATAAATAAAATAGCGCGTTCAAGTGGCTCATTAACTAGTTTACACTATTTAGTAATATAGTTGCTGATGTTTACTTCCATTTTATTTATCCAAAACGGCTATGGCGACGGAACTCGCAACTCAATTTTTTTTAGCCATAATTCCTTGTTTTCTTAAGTCTGTTATGGAAAATTCTTAATTGTCCAGATTTCTTCTTCTTCTTCTTCTTCTTCTTCTTCTGTTACTTATGTTCCAGACCTATAGGCTCGACAAGCGCGCTGGAGTTCCTTCACAATGGCTTGACCCTATGGGGTATATCGACAAAAACGTGTGCCATGACCAGCTAGTAGCTGATTGCCATGTCCGGTTTGGTTGGTTACTATCAATTGTTGCTGATGCTGTTCTCACTGCTGTTTGATTTTCTCAGTGGTTTATGAGCGCGTTGGTTAATGTTCCAGCAGTGATGGACAAAAACAAAAGACATCTACAAAGAAAAAACATATAACATTCAGGGATGTACTGCACAATACAAGAGGGGAGGGGGGGGGGGGGGGGTAGGAAGGTCTATTAGCAGTTTGTTATTTTAATGGTTTAATTGATCAACTGAGTGAAAAACTCTTATACACCTGCAGCAGTCCAGCAACGGCAGCAAAGCGTGTTATTTCCTTGAGCACGCCGAACTCACAGGGCTCCAACAGGCTCTCCAGAGAACTGGCGCCTAGAATCGTGGGAAAGCCACTTCTGATAGAGCTGAACTGGGTGCAAACCAGAATGCTGTGCCTATGAAATTTGGTGTACTACATGTATTGCAATTGATTAAGTCAGTTTTACCTATAATCTCAAAAAGTTTGGCGTCGTACCTGTGACCAGCATAGAGTCTGTTAATGAATCTGGTCTCTTTGGGAGAGAAGTCCCAGTCGAGCCAGGGTGGCTTTCGAGGGAGAAGGAAATTTTTTTTTTGTAGAAGGACCCAGAGGAGGCAGACATCCGGGTGAATTCTTCCTCCCAGTCTTTGTGTATGGAGCTGTTTATGGCTAGTAGGGCGTCCTCAAGGGAAAGAGAGGTCTCAGAGACCTGATATGACACTGCAGCTTGCTTAGCCTTCTTGTCCGCTAACTCATTAAGAGCTAGGCCTCTGTGGCCCGGAAGTCAGAGGATGCGAAATGCGCGAGAATGGTTCTGAGCTATTAGGTCGAACATTGATTTCGCTTAGTGGTTTCATGTTTCTTTAGTTAAGGCTAGGCATGCAACTTTTGAGTCCGTGATTCTGAGAGATTTTGTTCGAGAAAATGAAGTTCCCAGCTCAACGGCCAGTCTGATGGCAAGTAGCTCACCTGACGTGGATGATCTTAGTACATTATATCTTTTTGTGACGGTGTTTAGACATGGAAATTCAAACGCACACACACCTGTGTCCGGTTGGTTGAACGACACATCCGTGGCGTATACATCCCAGTCGTTGGAATAGTCAACGTTGACAACATGAAGGTACATTTTTGAAAGCTCTTCATCTGATATGGTGGACTTGGTCTTTCCAGCCCTTGCAAGCCTGTCATGACCTATTTGAGAGAAGGTTTCATGATAAGTGTTTGCTATGAGTGCATAAGGCGATCGTTTGCTGTCTAGCTCATCCACTGAAATGTCACCTGTGCTGACACGCTTGCCGAATTCCTTCGCAAGTATCTTCTGTGTTCTAAAGTTGGGTGGAAGCTCATTTGCCAGTTCATATAAGATGTGAGTGGGGTGGTGAGTGGTACACCAAGAGAAGCTCTTAGACAGGAATTTGTGCGCGTTCTAAGCTTATTTTCATTGGACTTGGGACGACACCTGATTGTGGTGCCTGGACAGCTCGAGTTTTGGTCTAATTGCAGCCCGAAAGGTCTTGAGTGCTGACTTAGAGTGGATGGGGTGGCTTCTGGTAGTCATCAATTTGAGGGTGTAAAGGTAATATGAGGAGAATTTTGATACCTGTTCATTCTGACATGCCTGAGTCAGGTTTGAAGAAAAATGTCTGCCTAGAAACTTCAGATGTTTTTGAGCTGGGACTTGTGAGCCTAGACAATTTAGTGATAACGACGAGAGACATCATGACCAGCTTGCAGGTTTAGACGAGACGCGGCCTCCGAGAAATTTTGTAGCGCTGCGCCTAGTTTTGCTAGGGCATCACCGAGGGTTTTTCTATATGAGATCAGGGCAAAGTCATCAAGGAACTGGACCATACTAACATCTTCACTAGCGATGTCATGAAGCTTTCTAGTGTAGATGTTGAAGTGAAGGGAGCTGAGTGAACTACCCTGCGAGAGCCCACTGTAGTTCAAAATCCAGTCAGTGAGATTGCCCTGGATTATCTATCGATATGAGCATTTCTTTAAGTGTGTTCAGAGAGACTGACTCATATGTTGAGGATATGTGTACAGAAAGTATGATTGTCTTGAATTTTTTATGACAATTGGTGGAAATCAGGTCAACAACTGTGTTGACGCACTGCTTTACAGACTTTCCCTTGATGAAGGCGAAGGAGATTTTCAGATGGAGTTTTTTCTCCCTTAGGTGTTTGTTTAGCCTGTCCGACACCATGCATTTAATGAAAGTAGATATCAGAGCAATCGGTCCAAAAGTGTCTATAGCACATCCCACTTTATTTCTTTTTGGAATTGGAACTATTTTGATTTCCGTTAGGTGTGGTGGTATGAAGTTGGAAGCCATAGATCGTTGACCGAGTCCATTAGAGAGTAGAGGACTGTCTCATTTAGATTTTTGAAGGCAAAGAAGGGGATGATATCTAAGCCTGGTGCAGAAGACTTCCTTTGGAGAACATCCGATAGCTCAGGTAATGTGAGCAAGCCTGGAGATTCGGAAGCTAACCTATTGTTAGGGGGGTTGAGCGCATGAGTTTGGCTCTGGGAGGGAGGATTGATGAGGGATTCGAGAAACTCGAGAGATTCAGAGTCATCCCATTTCTGATAGGCATCAGAGCATTGAAATTTTGTTGACGGGTTTCGGAAAATTTTGAAAAAGTTTCTAGAGTCAAGTTGTTCTAGGTTATCAACAAACTTGGTAGTGTGAGCTGCTTTGGCTTTACGAATGGATCCTTTCAGGAGCCTAGATGTGGCTATATACTTATTTAGTGACACATTAGATCAGCTCCTTATGAGCTCAGAGAGGGCTGCCTTTTTTATCTGAAAGCGATGTTGAATGTCCGGATTCCACCATGATTTGGGGAAGAACTTGCTGTGATGCAGTAAGAATGTGTATTTCTCAATGATTTCTTAAATGTCCTCAACGATGTGATCAAACATATCGAGCGCTTTGAGATCCTCTAAAGCTCCAGCTTTGTTTAGCAAGCATCTGGGTGGGGCAGGCCTAGGTAGCGACGGGTTTGATAACGTTATCACAACTGGAAAATGGTGTGAACCTCTGCCTTATTGTTGGACTACCCTGGTTGAAATTTGGGCTGGCGGGAGAGATGATATCACTGAGTCAAGTTTGCAACTTGAGCTGACCGAGGTTGGATTTGAGAAGAAGGTGGGGGAGGAGTCAGAGATAATGGACAGGCACAGCTTTGGGCAGCATTTTTCAAGAGAAAACCCTTTCTCACTGAGGCGTCAGATCTAGTGATGTTGTTATCCCACATGGAGCCTCTTACGTTTATATCCCCACTCAGAATTACTGAGTTGAAGTCTATGTCAGATGTGTTAGAAAAGTAGGCAGTTGCTACAACTAAGCTGGAACCGCGGTCAGTGATCTGAACCACGACAGTGTCCATGCTTGTATCGAACGTAATTCGCTTGTAGCTAAAGTGTGACTTGATGGCAATTAGAGAGCCTCCATAAACGTCGGCTTTATTGTTTCTCACTAGATTATAGCCTCATAGGGAGGTGAAGAGACTGGCCTTGAGGAAGGTTTCATTAATTAATATGATGTCAAATGTAACTGAGTTTAAGAAGAGTTCGAGGTACGATTTGTTCGCGTTGGTGCTTGAGCGTTGAGCAAATTTCAACTTTTACGGATGACATAACCTAAAAAAATCATCTGCAAAGATGCATGAAAAGGCTTTTGTCAAAGTTAACCTAATGACAAGTTAGGAAGAAGGGGAGATTTCCGAGTGTGGGAGGTAGTGTTACCTGGTGTAAATTATTATGAATAGGTTGAGAGGATTTTGAGGGATTTAATAAATTTTTTTCGTTCGGGTAATCCTACGTTCTCTCGATTTTTGATTTTAACTCGTTGTCTCAGTTGCACTACAATAGTGCATAGCCAAGCTGTTTTCCCCCATTAATGCAATAGACGAAAGCATATGAAAGTACTTGTTTCATTCTAAAAAAATACTAGAAATTTTCCAATTTTTGCGATACTTCTTCTAAACTTGTCATTAGGTTAACTTTGCTTTTGTTGAGGAAATAAAAAAGGACATGACGAAAAGAAAGACAAAATCTGGCAAAAATTTTAAAGTCAAACAAACGGAACAATTGTGTTCATGCATCCGTTAGATAGAAATGGGTGGAATCGAATCGGATCAAAGCGTCGGAATTGTGTTTGGCACTTTAGTTTTCTCTCCGGCTGCATACCAGTGGCGGATTCAGGAAGGGGTCGTGGGGGTCATAACCCCCCCCTAAATTTGAGAAAAAATATTTAATTAATTGAGTTATTTGACAAAATAATTTTTTTTTATTTTATACTTTTTTTATTTATATAATTCAACTTAAAAAAATACTTTATTCCGAAACTTAAAAAAATAACAATTTATTTCAATGAATGCTATTGTATGCATGTGATGTATGTGTAAGGTTTTTCTCGGAATTTGGGTTTCGGACCTCAGAGAAACACTTCCCAAGCCACGAAACAGACCCCTCGCTACCACATCAGAGCCCTAACTTAACTTAGTCCTAACTCCTGTTATATTTCGGGGATTACCTTAGTCGAAGGCAATCAGTCTACGCCGTTTCAGGAAGCTATAATTAAGACAACTCGTACACTTTTATTTTATTTATATATATTTTTTTTACTTTTGCTTTGTTCACAAACTTTTTCTTTCACAAACTTCCTCTTATGGTTATTTTTACAAAACGTTTATTTTATTTTTTCTTATCGCAACTTCTATTTTCTTTACCTGTTTACAATTAGTGTTCAGCCTACCGCGGCGGACGATGGTTGAAATGAAATTTGATATTTTCATAAATATCAAACCATCGTCTTGCTATCATGCATACATTGTTGCACCCAGAATGTATTCCGCTCGCGACAATTTGCTGAAAGGAGTCTTTTTGGCGAAGACTTGATCGTTTAAATCTTCACCGAGTAAATTTCATGCGCCCGATATATATGTAGGTATACATATATGTACATACATATCGTATTTTTATTTTCGACAAATCTTACTGAAGGTAAGATTTGCGTGGGGCTTTTTTCTATTGAAACGACTTGGGTTGAAATTTAAAACTTTTATTTGTCCCAAGTCGTTCTATGGGAAATACTTTTTGTTTTTAACTGAGGAATTTGAATCAATTGCTGATGGCAATTTCACACACTCTAACACTCCTAACATTCTAAAATATTTGCAGCGTTCTTATGTAAAACCACTGACATTTAAAATATGGACTGACTACGTCCATAGAAATACACTGCAGAAAGTGGGCTCATTTCTATATAGCGTTCTCTTTCGATCTAAGCACCAACTACTAATTCGCACGTCACATAGAAATGTGACCTAACTCAAAATTTGTCATTTTGAGTTGATTACACCATGAAATTGGCATATTTCCATCTGATTGTTTTTGCCGCTAATAGAGATAGTATCACTTTTCTGTTACTTAAGAACAGATATATTCTTCATAGAACAGTGTGTCAGTGTCACTTTTTGACTTGTGATGATCTTTATAACAAACGTAAATATGTTTTCGACATTTTTACAGTATTATTTTAAATTGTGTCACTTTTCCACAAAACAGCAATTATTTCTTACAAATTATATTATGAGTTATGACAATTTTCCACAAAGTTCAAAGTACGGAATTTAATTCTTAAAAATCGTATTTTGAGTTGTGCCACTTAAAAAAACTTGTAAAAATATTTATTTCGCAACAAAGAAAAGCGACACAACTTAAGAGGATGCGGGATTAACAACTAACCTCGCCAACTGCGGTAACAAAATCTTAAAATTTCTTTTATATAAATCTTCAAAAATATATTTACTAACAAATTTAAGAGTTCAGACTATTTTCAGCAAACAATTACTACGTTAAGCTAGAATTAATTCTATGTACAGCTTTTCGATTTTTCGCTCTCCTGAAAAGTTGCATTTTTTGAGTTGGATCACTTTTCTATGTAACGTGCGAACTGAGAAAGGGCTGTAAACAATAAATAAATAAGTTTGTCGAAATAAATGTTTTTAAATTAATTATTTGGGTTAATAGAAATTCGAGAGGTCTCACTTTTCAACTTTTCGCCAATGGATTTTTGGCACCGACGTATGAACTATTTTTGACACAAAAAATTGTACCCGCATGAAATAGAATTATCGAGCAGTCCATATTATATATACGAGTGTGGAAAACTGAGAAAAGTTGGGCTTGAATGACTCCTGCAGTTTGCACCCTATTCTATTAAAAAAATTAGTTTTTGTAAAAAAAAGTATACTAAAAAAGACACATCATCCGCACCGCTTAATCCGGATTTCCAGTTTCCAAGTACTGCAGCAAGTACTGCGGTGGCCATGCGAACCGGCGTTGGATGGTTTTTTTTTTTTTTTTTTGCTCGATGATTTAATTTGTCAAATGACCCCCCCCCCCTAATTTCAATGCTAGATCCGCGCCTGCTGCATACAACGTGTCTTAATTAACAAGTATAAGTCTGACGGGTTACCTTTGAGTTCTGGTGGGTGTCCCCCAAGTACCTGTGCTTCCAACTTTTTCAGTCTATTCATTAAAGATATTACACGTCAAGATCCACCTCTATGCTGATGATGTGCAGGTTTACACTGCTATTGATCCCAATCCGTTGGACGATCATATTACTTTGATTAATCTGGACCTTGCAACTATACCTATCTCGATGGTCGGCTGCAAATGCTTTGAAAATTTATCCGTCTAAGTCCAAAGCTATTGCTATTTATAAATCCACTATTGATGTTAGTTGTCTACCTTAAATCTCTCTAAATTCCACTTCTATTCCATTTGTAACTACGACTAGTAATCTCGGTCAAGGGCGGATCCAGACGTTTGCTCTAGGGGGGGGGGGGCGATCGCCCCCATCGCCCCCTATAACCGCACTTGCCATCAGCTGTGAACCGCTCTGTATAGCTTTCTCATTTCGTTTTGGCATGAAAATTTCGTTAGCATTCAGAGTTCTTTTATCTATATAATATAAGTTTTTGATCCCGTAAGCATAGTAAAATTTAATCCCACATAAAATAGACATTATACACTTCTTGCTTGCGCTACTGGTGTTTTTCATACATATGTAGCTTGCATTTCGCTCAAACACCATAATTTCTTGGGCTGGACTGCAATTTCTTGCAACTTAAATGGTGGAAGAAATTTTCGAGGAATGCTAATTAGGTAGGGTTAATATATATATTATCCTATTTGCCTTAAATTAAATATATGCAGGACAACGGAATTTGAGATTAATTACCTCGGCTATGATAATTTTTCCAACATACTACTTTTCATCAAAATATACCCGGCTTTTGTGAGCTTTCGATCACAAAAAAGTGTAACAATGCTTGTACTGAAAATTCATTAGTGATATAATTTTACATTTTTTGAGAATAATTTATGACTAAAAAGGAAAAAACAATAAATATATCAAATAATTATCTAGAGTTTTCCATTTAATCAAATTACATTTGTATAAAAAATTTTAAATTTTCATGGTACACAAAGAAAGCATATTCAAAGGAAAGTAATTTAATTAAGTATTTTGCTAAACATTAGGAGTTCCAAATATAAATTTCGAGAAATTGTTATTCACTGTAGTGTAATTTGAGCTGTTCAGATCTTGTTTTTTCTGTATACCTTGAAAATTTTAAAATTTATATACAAATGTAATATAATTTAAAAATTTAATTAAATGCAAAATGAAGGGAAACTCTGGAAAAATGAAGGGAGAAATTATTTTCTATATTTTTTAATGCCGGTTTAGAAACGGTCTTTTTTAATTTTTTTTTTTTGTATTTTCTATTTCATTGGATTAGAGTATAAATTTTGATTTATTATTATTAGAGCTCTAGGGGGGGCGATCGCCCCGATCGCCCCCCGCTGTATCCGCCATTGATCTCGGTGTCATCTTCAATAGGACCCCAACCTGGATTGATCACATAAATTATGTGGTGGAACCTATTTACGGATGCCTGAGATGATTGAGGTAGTCCGCTAATTTCACACCACAGACTACTCGTTTGCGACTGGGAAAATGCTAAATTATCCCCATCGTAACATAATGCCAACGTTCTTCACTGCAAACTTGATTCTGTTTCTAAGAGGAGATTAACAGTGGAATTTAATTCTGCTGTAACGTAGATATGATCGTACCTCGGAGCATTCTAGACAGATTTTCGGTTGTTTCTTCCCCAGTTTTCGTAATACTAATTTGATGACCTCTGTACTCAAACTAGTTTCTTCCAGGACTCATATGTGTCTTTCTAAGAAATTATCTTCTTTCAGTCATCTCGTAACAGACAGCTTCTTATGCCACGGCACAGGTATTTTTAAAGCTTCGCTATGTTCTTTGTCTATGCAATTAAAATCTGGAATTCACTGCCTATCAGTATTCGCAGCTCCGGAACTGTGGGCAGGTCTTTCTCGGAACCTGCCCACAGTTCCGGAGCTGCGAATACTGATAGGCAGTGAATTCCAGATTTTAGCGGACACACTTGAAAAAATTAAAAAACAAATTTTTTAGGCATCGTGTTGGTTTGTACACGCAATGTTTACTTTTTTTATTTACTTTCTTTATTATTGTTATTTCTGTATTTTTTTTTCTTCCTATTTATGACTTTCTTCATTCGTTTTTGCTATGCATCTAGCAACGTAATTTTTTTTGACATAAATTCATTATAGCAAAGAACATAAACAAGAAGCTTCATCTTGCCTCTAAAAATGCACAAGTTGTATGCTTATTTGTTGATGCGGTCGGGAGGTAAGAGAAGGGATGAAGCAAAGATATGCGACTGAGAGAACGTTGTTCTCTTCTTTTTATCATCGCCACCCCCGTGTTTCTTACCCCATCCGCTCATCTTACTATTCTCCTTCTTTTCTACTGCAATGGAATGCAATGAAAATTAATTTCTCTAAAAAAAAAAAGTATTCTTGATGAAACGTGTTTCCTAGAGTTGAGGTAAAAGAAGCAAATCAAAGAACATCTAGCAGAAAGAATGCGCATCTCGTATATTGAAAAGTTTTCTATGGCGGGTCCTTCTATTACGACCCGCTATCATAAATTGTATGAAAACTCTCTGCTTGTTGACGACCCATCACTTACCGGTGGTGATATTATGATCTGCTCTCCCAAATTTTACGAAAACTAGATTTGTTTAATGAAAATACCGTGTAAATTTTCCCCTCCAATATTTACCCGGGGTTTTGGGCACTCGTCGAACAAATTTTAAAACACTGGGTAAACCTAGTGTAATGACATTTCTCTGACAGTTCTCCTGAGTATATCTAATTGTAAAAAGTTAATTATAAAATAGTTGAAGACAAATAAAATGCCCTCTAGTTATTTTTCTATTTCTTTTCTTTTAATTATTGCTTATTTTTGCTCACGATATAATTTATATGCCCAAATCAGCAACAAATTACAAATGACAGTTCTCAAGTGTTTCAAAAAACAAGATATTGTAGCGCGGTATTGCTCTAGGTTTACCCGCGTTTTCATCGAACAAACCTACTATCTGCTTTGACAACCCGCTGCCAGCTGCCAGTGGTGAATGACGGACAGCGTAGTTTTGAAATAACCAAAACTAGCGTCATATAGGACACAGAAGATATATAATACTATTTAATTTGTTATAGATTTAAGATCAACGCATTTAAAGATAGGAATAACGCATTAAATCCAATATCTTCTGGCATACATTTTTTTTTCTCAATTATCAGATATATTCAAATCAAACAATTATAATTAATAAAACTGTTAACTTTTAAAATTGTTTACTTTCGAATAATAATTAAAAAAAATATATATATATATTTCAGGTGACGGTACCGGAAGCCTTTCATCGTATCCACCAAGATGGTCATTACAGCCGAAATCATCTCGTGCATCCTTAATAAGTGATGACAGTGCTTTTGAATTTAGAAGAAAATCATCAGGAAGTACGCACAGTGGTCCACCTTTAACGAATAACAACAATGCCGAGCCTTACATTTATGCTTGTGATGATTATGAGCGTCATCCTGATGGCAGTGTCGTTCTCAGGTAAATTCAATTTCCTTCCCTTTCCAAATTGTTTTCAATTTACGGAATTTTTGCGAAGATTGTCATTTCTTTCTGGCCATGAAATAAACTTAATTTTTACGACTTCCGTCTACACTATATTATGGGTATGGTGTGTTCCATTGACACGTTGAGAGCATTTTTATAGCAGTTTTCTTCCCATTCATTTCAATGATGAGTCGTAAAAATGACACAAAGTGAAAAGAAAATAGACCAGGCCAGGATGTATAAGATGTTGCGCTTGTAAATATATGGGGGAGTATATTGTGCACGTTCGAACATTTTCCAGTTGGTCATTTCAATTAAATATCAATTACCTTTCATTGCAAAAACAATTTATAGCAATTCTCTTTCATTTCCCAAGGATACCAGCTCCTCATGTTGTGGCAGCACGTGCTTATCGAATGTCAGCTGGCAGCAGTAATCTTTCGGGGTCTACGGGAATATTTACCCAGCAGCCGCCACAGCAGTCTCCGGCTCCTAGTGGATCATCAGTTGGTTGTAGTAGTAGTAGCAGTAGTAGTACCCCACTTTATAGACTGGCTCGATTACTCAATCAGTCAATCAAATCTGGTAGACAAAGTCCAACACTAAAGGATGATGCTCCACGACGACTTTCATGGGAACGGTGAGATTTTTATTCTTTGTTTTTGGAAATATAATTTGCAAAAATTGATTCAGAATAATTGTTACATACGTAAATAAAACATCGCAGTGTAGATCTTAATGTTACATAGTTCAACTATATTTGTATGAAAACAATAATAGAAGCAGCCATAGATGTGCTTGTATATAGTACATAGTTACCTCGGAACTGAACACTGCACCCACACTATAGAACCCTTCACTTTAATTTGAGGAGCTCTTACCATTGATCGCTTTCAAAAAATCTTGCAAAGCTGCAGGCTGGAACCTTCTCATCAATTGAATTGCCGCCCGAAGCACTTAACATTGGTTAGACTTGAGTGTCTATTCAAATATTGGCAAGCAAGGAAGTTCAAGAAACAGGTCGATGTACTTAACTTAAGTTCTATATAATACTCACCTACTTAGGTATATACTTGAAAGTACACAAACACACGATACATATCTACATAGTTGATTTCACCTAAGAGCTCTTGCCTACATTTTTATGGTAATGAAATAAATTACAAAATTCAATGCGTGCGTCAGAGTAACCACCTTATTGCGTAGAGGAAATGTTTATTAAAAGGTTTACCTATACACTACATAATCATCAATCATAGCACTTGTGATTTTGTCGCTTCTCTTTGATTGATTGGGATACCAATTTTATTTTATGTAGGAGTAATTACTCAAGCTAAAAGGACACAAATCCATATGTATATGTGTTCTTCTCTTCTAAGTAGATTTTCAAGCGAAATTTCCATGTTTCAAACCTATTTCTGGGGTTGGAAGTCTGTGTTTTGAAATATGAAAATAACAACAATGTAGCAAAGAAGCACAATAATGTTCTTTTATTAATAAAAATTACAGATGTATTTACAGAGCAAATTGACGGGCTTTTTATTAGCCATAACACTTAAGCATTGAATTGGTACTTATATCTATATATAGTAGGGTGGAACATTTGCATATAGGAATATTTAAGTATTTTTTTATTTCGGTGCCCTGGGGCTTGAAAAGGTGTTAAACCGGAAAAAAAAATATGGTGCAAAAAAAAAAATAAAAAAAAAAATTCCTTAATGTTGCGCAAGCCAGATGAAGTCATAATTAAAATTGAAATATATATGTATACAATTTTTTAGGTACGTTTACAACTAAATGATTCTTTTGCGGCCCCAGCCAATCAAACCTATAAACATTTTTTTCATGAAATTTTTAAATATTTTTATTCCAGGTAGAGATCATTAAAAATACAAAAGAAGTTAATAAACGCATGTAAAGAAACTTTATTTAGTACGACACTCTGATTTTGTTTCGAAAGACGACATCAAAGCTCTTGATTTTAGAGTGGCTCGGGCCAAACTGTCACGCGAATCTTCGCCACAAACTGATGCTGATACTTCAGTAGTTAACTTAACAGTTCTTTCAATTGCTTGTGTGTGTCAGGGAAAGCTATCAAATTGTACCTTGTACCAACCAACGATGACGTTCTTTAGAATATCTTCTATATTTAAAATTTTAATTGTTACGGGTGGTTCAAATACTTTGACTGAACTCCAAAAAATTAAATCTACGTAATCAGATGTCTCAAAATTAAAATTAGGAATGGTAAATGCTTTAATTGCTTGTGCATCTGTTTTTATTGAAGATCTGATTTTAAGTATTCGTCTGTAAACCAATTCTCGAATAGTTGGCCTTTCGTCAGACAGCGTAGCGATAAGGATGTTTACAGGGTGTCCGAAATATCCATTCCTCTAGATGACAGAATCTACAACATTTTTTAGTTTGTCATTGAGATACCGAGACAAAATTATCATTTTAAATAGGTGTTTTGCACCATTTGTACATGAAGGCTCTGATTTAATGCTAAACCAAATTGGCGCATAAACTCGCATTATAAAGGGTTTTGAAATAAGAGGTGTTATTTTGATATTCAAAGAAAAATGCCATTTTTTTTAGATAAATGATCGGATCTTTATTTCATTATAAAGAGGAAGGTATACCGTTATTAATGGAAAATAACATCAGCCAAATGACCATCACGACCACGCCTACAGGACCATATCCTTTTCATGAAATTTTCCATAACCAAATCGCAAAGTGGCTGCCCTATGTCCTCGATAGCCTCACGAATTCCATCTTTTAGGTCTTGAATCGACGCCCCAAAGGAAGAAGTCGCAAGGTGTTAAGTCACAAGATCTCGGTGGCCAATTGTGATCACCTCTTCGAGAGATAACACGGTCCGGAAACTTTTCCCGTAAAAGATCAATGGTTTCGTTGCTTGTATGGCACGTAGCGCCGTCTTGTTGAAAGTAAACGTTATCCAGGTCAATACCATCCAATTCCGGAAATAAAAAATCATTAATCATCTGTCGATAGCGCAATCCATTCACCGTAACTGTTGCTCCAGCCACATTTTCGAAAAAGTAAGGTCCAATGACCCCGCGGGACCATAAACCGCACCAAATAGTCACACGTTGAGGATAGAGAGGCTTTTCAACAATAACCCTTCGGTTTTCCGAGCCCCAGATGCGACAATTTTGTTTATTGACGAAGCCATCGAGATGGAAATGGGCCTCATCACTCAAGATGAGTTTTCGATGGAATTCCGGATCATTTTCATGCATTTCAAGGACCCAATCAGCAAAGACTCGACGTTGTTGATGATCGGCCGGCTTGAGTTCTTGTGTTAACTGAACTTTATAAGCCTTAAGACCCAAATCTTTACACAAAATACGGTGTAATGACGTTTGTGGAATGCCTAATTCCAAAGAACGACGAGGAATGGACAAACCTGGGTTTTCTTCAACACTTTCGGCTACAGCAGCAATATTCTCGGCTGTTCTTGAGCGACGTGCACGGGTTTTATTCTTCACATCACTAACTTGTCCCGACAGCTCGTATTTTTCTACCAATTTCTGTATTGCGGTCCGACAAGGTGCTTCACGACGACCCAAAAATGTTCGAGTTTTACGAACCGTCTCTGCCACATTTTCACCATTTTTATAGTGAATTTTAATAATTTCAATGCGTTGTTGAATCGTGTATCGTTCCATTTTTATTAATGGCGTAGTTTCTACTTATCAAATGTCAAAAAATGACAGCTCCAAAAGTGACATCTACCGAAATAGCGGGCTAATTAAAATAACACCTCTTATTGGAAAACCCTTTATATGTCAATAGCTTTTCAGATTTTCTGAGGGCTCATTTGTCGCAACATATAATCGTAAAACTCGATTGGCAGTAGTTAACCACCTAGCATGTGATAATTTTCCAGGATTTCATTGACCCAAATCTAATGGGCAATAGCCCATAGATATGGCGTGACACATTTCCTGCATATATTTTTGATCGGTGCTGAGATCATATTGATCAAAATTCACAGAAAATTTAAATTCAATTTCAGCAAACACTACAACAGGAAGTCTCTCACAATTTTCTAATTGCTTTCCAATGGGCCCTGAATATCCGGGGGGTCCTCTTGTTCTGCCGTCCAGGTGGTGTAGTAAATGGCGAAGTGGTAATTTGTTTGCCATTGTAACGGGTCTCCTATCTCTTCTTCCAAAAGTCTAATAACCAAGGTTTTCACACCAGTATTTACCGCAGTCCCATCACATCCAACTGCAACAACTCTTGATGCATCTATTTGTTGTTTCTGTAGGAAGGCTATAATACTTGCTATAATATTTAGGCCGGATCCAGAGATTGGCGTAACATGGCCAAGATAAATTGATCGCGGTTCCTTTAGCAGCGATATATGTATGTTCCTCGCTTATTATACTGCATTAGTATTTTCCATCAACAAAGTCTTGCTTTAACCACTTATCCTTTCGGCCATCAAAATACAGACCAAAATCACCTTCACCTTCTAGTAATTCTTTGCCTAACTCTAGTCGCATTTTTTTTCTTGATCTTCTTATTGTCATTCGATCGACTACATTTGAGGTGTTAGTTTTTGTAGTCAAACCAATATCTTCCAATACAGCGCTGACAATTGTTGCAGCAGAAAAATCGGATAAACCGGTGCGATCACATGCTAAAGCCAATGATGGAAATTGACGACCATAACTCCCTTTTGATATTGAGGGCTGTGGTGAGAGCGATGTTGGCCGATATAATGGTGAAATATTACTGGATTCATCACCAGACGTTTCCGATGAGCTGGAAATTAATGCTTTCAAATCTTGGTCGGTCGCTTTTTTTATCAATTTCAACATTTACAGTTTTATTTTCGCGCAGTTTTGTTTGTAACTGCCACATCAACTGTGCTTATAACCATCTTTCGAGATGTTCGCTGATCTGCTAAAAATTCTTGTTTCATAGGTGGCACTCTGCGACTTTTTTCACATTTACAATTTTTGTTGAAATCCACGCATTTGCAAGCAGCAAAAGGCAAAAGACGTTTTGATTCTTCCTTAAATTTGTTGACCTTATTAATGTGTGTTGAAGTTTTTTTGCGAGCTTCAGAAAATTGGAAAAGCTTTCTATACTTATCGTAGTATTCTCGCAATAAATGAATCACCCACCCGTTGGTGATTTATGGTTGTTATGGATGCCGTTTCCCAAATTTTTTCCATTTTAAATGAAATGCTGGGCTCCTTTTTTTTTTGGTGATCATCATATAAGGATTTGCTGCACATTTTCATAAGTTGGTAAAACATTTTATGAAATTTCTTCGGGAGCCCCGAATATATTGCACTTAGTCTTATTACGGGTTTTATGTCCACTCATTTTTGAAAGGCTGTAATTTCTTATCAATCCTAGAGTCAAAAACAAGTGTTTAGAACAGAATAAAGTTTTAGGTTATAAAAAAAATCTGTGTTAATGTGAATCAAACGCTAAGAACGTAGATTACAATATATATTTTTAGGAAAATGTAAAAAAAATTTAAGTTGTATGAACAATTATTTCCGTTTCTTAAATTTACGAACTATGTGCTTTTTTACACTAGAAAAACCAGACACAGAATGGCAAGACATTCTTAAAACTATGCTCTATTTATATTACCAAAATGTCCAATTATGTCCTCGCATAGACTGGGAATAGTTAAAGACAAAACCATTACAATTCCAATAGAATGTTAGCAGTCTATGATTTTCAGTAGCTAGGAATTATTTACAAGAAAACCGTTACAATTCCGTCTAGCGATATCCAATCAATTGTAATTGACAGGCTGGGAATTATTGAACTGAAAATCGTTACGATTCTGAACGAATGTGGCAGGTGCACTCTGTGGTTTTTTTTTTAATAGGGAAGTACATTTGCAAGCTACCGAACGGCGAGCGAGTATGACTATTGGGTTGGCGTATAGAGAAGCGTGGGAATTCTTTTCTTTAGGCTTTAGAAAGGCTTCGTGTCACATATTTTATTATTAATACTTACTAATTATTTGGCTTGGCGAATATGAAGCTGAGGAAGAAGGAACAAAGACATATACGGTAATATAAACCCCGTTTGCTACACTTTTCACAACACGACCTACTTACTTACAAGAAGTAGCATATGTGGCACTACTATATGCAATGCAAATTGGCGAATGTCGATTTCAACCGTAGAATTTTCGATTACGCCCTACCACTACGATTTAAGCAAGCAAATCAATTACTTCTGGAGTAATTGAAGCACACATGCGTCACACGTCAAAAGCATTGAGAACACAATAAAATTGTTTCGTCCGAAAATAAAAAAAAATTATTTCAAAATATGCATGTCTACTCGTTGCGTTCATTTTTACGCCATATCATATGTTTGCTACACAAGTTCTAAACTTGACGTGCGCTGTGCAGTATAAAGAAATTGTTTTTTTTTTGCATTTTTTGTTTTTGTAATTAAATTAACCCAAAATAAACATTTTAGGACCCTAGGGGTTTTAATATAAAAATATTTTTTAAAGTGTTCCACTCTAATATATAGGTCCAATTGAATGGAAAGTACGACTATTGAGCTCAGCCTATCAGCAACATTTATACACTTTTTTCGATCCAATTACTGCGATTCTTCCTTTGTAGAGCTGAAAGTTTTTAACAGGGTGTTTCTTTAGAAACTTAATACTACAAAATTCAATATGTCGGTGATGGTTTTGAGAAGACCATGCCTTGTACCATGGGTTCAGGACGCGATGTGTGACTTTGAACAAGAACTGATAGCATAGCGCTTGTGAATTATTATTATGCTTATATCAGTGGTGAGGCGTGCCTATCTAATCACGGAGTTCAGGATCGAAAAATATTAAGAAATTTATATATGTAACTTTGCTCCAATAAAAATTAAAAAAAAAACACCAAACTGTAATACGCTCGTATTTTTAAAAGACAATAAAAATGCCTTTGTCGATCTCTTAGGCGCGAAGAGTTATAAATTTCAGAAATAGTAATAATATAAAAAAAAATGGCAAAGCTTAGGTGACTGTTCAAGAACATTAAAGAAAACTTTTGTGAACATTTCATACATTATTTTAATCACAATTTATTTTCCTTCAAAAGTCCTGTGTGATTTCCTCGTAGAATTGTTCTTTTTGTTTTAATTCTTTGAGGAGATGTTTTTCAATTGAAATAAGGCCTAGTTTCGACGGTCGTTCTTGTCCCATAGAGTTCCTTAAATATATTTTTATTCACTTTAACAATGAAAATAATCTTTCAGCACTAGTTGTGCTAGCAGGAATTGTTTATATCAAGCAAGAAAGCTTATAAGACTTCAGAAAAAATTATTTTGCAGTTCATTTTGCGTAATATGTTTTAAAATTTCGATGGCTGATAAATTTCTGAAAGCATTAGAATTATATATCACAATTAACTTATTGTTCAAATTTGAAAATTCAAATGCCTGACCATACGAATTCTTAATAGAATTAAACGCATTCGATGGAAAACTTTGTGAATAACTAAAAAAATTCTTGTTATTCAGCAATTCAATAAACACAAGCTCCTTCATACTTTAAAATCTAATATTTATTTGGGTAGAAATGATGTCTATTATCTTCAAAAATAAAATTTTGTATTGTGAATTTGTGTTCATACAGATTTTGTGAGCGCCGTCGTTGTTGAGGAGGACGAACCAAAGCTACGATTTCATCGAAAACGATCGAAAAATTACATTTCAGATTTCGAATATTCGAAATTTTACATTGCATTAACTAATATCCATGTTTTTACTCTGTAGGATGTTAAATATCAGTGAAAGCAAATATTTTTGTAAAATCAATGAGAACAAATTGATTATCAAATTTATTTAAGAAATGTAGAAACCCTCCGGAAGATAAAATGCTTTCTTTGTTCATTTTTCTGGTTCAGATATTATTTACTCAAAAAACTCGATAATTTCTTCTCTGTACTGACAAACAGTATTCAAAATTCTGGAATTTGATAGCAAAGATGTTGAAGCAAGTTGAAGAAGTGCTCTTTGTAGAAAGCGCAAAAAATGGAAAATGTAAATGCCTCAGTTATCGAGCTTTAAATTTGAATTCCTATACAAAAATGTCATACAAATTTGTAATGGTGTACCGGTTAATTCGTGCGGTTTTTTTTCGAAAATTGAAGCTTTATTGTGAAAAAATGGTTACAAATTTAATATTCAAAGTATTGTCCATCGCTAGCTATAACCTTTTCCCATTTTTCTGGCAATTCACGAATACCCTTTCTGAAAAATTCGGTCGGGTTCTCCGCTATCCACGAATCGATCCAATTTTTGACTTCTTCATAATTGGAGAAATGCTGGTCAGCCAGGCCATGTTGCATTGATCGGAAGAGATAGTAATCGGATGGCGCAAGGTCTGGACTATACGGCGGGTGGGGTAGGACATCCCATTTGAGCGTTTCAAGGTAGGTTTTGACGACCTGTGCAACATGTGGCCGAGCATTGTCATGTTGCAAAATTACCTTGCTGTGCCTTTGTTCATATTCCGGCCGTTTTTCGCGCAGTGCTCGGCTCAAACGGATCAATTGTCGTCGGTAGACTGCCCCTGTGATCGTTTCATTCGGTTGCAACAGCTCATAATAGATCACACCCAGCTGGTCCCACCAAATACACAGCATAACCTTCAGGCCATGAATATTCTGAACGGCCGTCGATGATGATGCATGGCCGGGGTATCCATAGGTTGCCCGACGTTTTGGATTATCGTAATGGACCCACTTTTCATCGCCAGTGACAATTCGATGCAAAAAACTTTTTCTTTTGTGCCGTTGAAGCAGTTGTTCACACGCGAAAAATCGGCGTTCGACGTCTCTTGGCTTCAATTCAAGCGGCACCCAATGGCCTACCTTCCGGATCATTCCCATTGCTTTTAGACGATCGGAAATGGTTTGTTGAGCGACGCCAAGTGATTTTGCAAGTTCTTCTTGCGTTTGGGATGGATCTTGGTCGAGCAGTGTCTCCAATTCGTGGTCTTCAAACTTTTTGGCTGTCCGGGCCGTTCATCGTTCATCGTCCTCCAAGACAAAATTGCCACTTTTAAACCGTGCAAACCACTTCTGGCACGTACGCTCAGCTAGAGCATGCACACCATACACTTCCACCAAAATACGATGACTTTCGGCAGCCTTTTTCTTCATATTGAAGTAATGAAGAAGTACTCCCCACAAAAACACTTTATTCGGCACAAAATTCGACATTTTCAGAGTAAAAAAAAGTATTGTTGTTTACGCTTCAGCTAAATGACACATACTGATTCTGAAACTATATGACAGTAGCTTTCCAACACATATTTGGAAAAGGAGAATCACTGGAATATTTACACCAAGGATGTAATTTTGTCCAAAATCAAATATCACCCGTTAATAGTTGTTTAAAACATAAAAAGAATTACTTCAATATCTGCTTCCATTCAAAACATATAAATATTTTTTTGTTAAAAAGTTCAATTTCTAGAACACAATACCTCAATGTTATAATTTTTCACATAACACAAAAATGTTAATAAGTTTTGAACAGAAGCATATTTTGGGGTAATTTTATTCTTGTTATAATGGATATTTTAGAAGGGAAAAAAATATGTCCTTTACATTTTTTCAACAATTCAAATTAAAGGTTCGATAACTGAGACATTTGACCATAAATCGTAACACGTTGAATATCGTAATAAAGGATGAAAGGTCTTCTGTGGAACCAATGTCCAAGCTTGATCCGGCGATATCCGCGAAAGGACTTCTGGGAATTTAAGTTCCATCGGAAAACCAAAAATTTTCAAACGTAAATTTCAGGGAAAAGGAGTAAATTTAGAGAGTGAGGTCTGAACTAAAGTAAATCAGGACACTCCAAAGAATCCGTTGTTATAGTCGGATAACTCAGCACACGTCATCAATTTTAGTTCAAAGTTTCTTGAACTACATATAAATAGCTCCAGCTAAATTTCACGGAGTACAATTTTCTCCTTTCTACTGCTTTCTCACAACCCATTAAGGATTAAAATAAGAAAAAAATATCATGAGTGTGCTTTTTGAGATAATCCAGGATAACGGACATATCTATTATCCTTGAAAGCAAATTTTCAGAAAAAGAACCTCAACTAATTTTTTCAGGAACTTCAAAGCTTCCATAAATATCGTTTGTCTGTTTGTTTCATAGGCTCGCGATGTGTACATTCTTAGACATAAGTTTTTAAAGTTAACACCTACCATTCAAAATTTGCAGCTTTTTCAAATTTCAAAATATCGTATCTCCGTCAATAATGGACAAAAACAAAAACATATTTCAGCAAAGTTACTATTAACCAACCTACCTGTGAAATTTCATCAAAATCGAAGGTGGTCGATGCACAAATTTACACAATATTTATCGGATTTTCTGTCGAATATCCCTGCAGGGATTCATCCCCTGATTCTGGAAATTTACCGGATGTCAATGATTTGTTGATAATCGCAATCAAAGTTGGTGCAATTTTAGAAAATGAATCCATGATCATTTTTCCATTCAGAAGCTTCTAATCTCTTTTATTGTTTATTTTGTATATAATATTTCGCAAATCCTCTAATTACAAACATTTGAAAGTAAATACTGTATTGACCTCTGCGATTTGATTACCAAAAGATATATGTGGAATGTACCCCTGCATTTCTTCTACGCTCTTGATAAAAAACTTGTTGAATTCATTTGCAATTTCTAAATCGTTTTCAACAAGCTTAGCATTAAAGTATATACTTCCAATTCTTTATACCCCTTTATTTAAAATTAGCTTTTTCAAAGTTTTCCACATAGAACTTTGATCGCAGCAGGAATTTAATCTATTCTGCACATACTTACTTTTAATTTGTTCCAATCGGCGTTTGTATACATTTCGAAGAACAAGGTAATTACTCCAATCTGCCTCTGAATTTGTTATTAGTGCAAGACTTATTTTTCCAATTTTTGTTTTTTCAATTTTATTAATTCAACACTGAACGAGACATTTTCCACGTATCTCAATTCCTTGTGTGATGAAAAACAATTTATTACGGGATCTACTTCTGTTTGAAAATGTTCAGCTAAATTATCAGATTAGATTAGATTTGTAAAGCGGTGTGTAGTGTGTAGGCTTTAGCCTCGCTATCACTGCGACCTGAAAGATCTATTGTGAGTCCCCGTAGCATTTACAACTTTTCTAGGTTCAGACTGTTAATTAAGTCTAGAACCATTCTGGGATTGAGGTTGCACACGTACGTTGGCTGAGGAAAAGCATGTTCGAGGTGGAATAGTCTCCGCCTGGCTAATGCTTCGTAGTTGTAGAGCAAGTGCTCCGAAGTTTCGTGAGAATTCTAACCGAAACGGCAGGATGAAGTCTCAGCCAAGCCCAGCTTGTTTAGATGACACCTTAAGGGGAAATGGCCTGAGAAGAGCTCAGTAATCATTTTGAGATCTGTTCTTCTAAGGAGTAGGAGTTCTTTTGTTTTTCCGCCAGAAGTATCGATAAACGTTTTTGCCTGACGAAGTCCTTGTAGCCTTTCCCAATACAGGGATTTTTGTTTATTCCCCCAGTCGCTTAGGGCAGCTCTGAGGTAACACTTTGAAGTGCTACAAAATGGCTCTGGTCCGACAAACTGAGTTTCTGTACTCTTTCGGCTAGGCCATCAGCAATTGCATTGCCTTTGTGGCCCTCATGTCCAGGTACCCACATGAGGATAACTTTTTCTCCTTGATTAATTTTTGAGGGTTTTGTAGACATTCGCAGACTATCACTGACTTGACAGTGTAGGACTTTAAGATCTTGAGGGCAGCTTGACTGTCCATTATTATCCTGGTTGAGCTATATATGGCTCCTTTATTGCAGGTATTTGCACATTCTATTATGGCCAATACCTCGGCTTTAAATACAGTAAGAGTAGAGCCCACTGCCTTTGATATATGGCATTTGGGACCGTATATACCCAGTCCGACTCCACTGTTCGTTTTTGTACCGTCTGTATACCAAACCGTCGATCCTTGTTGGAAGGAAGTGGAACGCTATTGTTGTCGGTCTACCAGAATCACTTGGAATGGTCTTACAAGATCCACCCTGGGTGTTATTGTATCAGATATTGTCGTCATTTAATCGAAACATATCTGTTTTAAGATACTTAAATGACCAACCAGATCCCCTGGCTTTTGTTCCGTCACGTCGCCCGTGCCTTCAGACTGAGAGGAGCCGGGACTTGTAATTAGCGTTAATTTTTTTGTTAAAACAACGATCAGATATCCGTATTGATTTTATGTTTATTATTCGTAAACTTTCCGATGGACTAATTTATTAATTACACCTTTTAGATTTGAAAGCATACTTCTTAAAGAAATCTTAATGTCCGATTTTACGTTCCGTGTGCCTGCGCTGATCTGATCTGGATCACGATGATGTCCCAACTCCTCAAGTTGAGTTCCTTACGACTGCCACAAGCTTGCGCGGTGCTTGTCGTGTCAGCAAGAATTTTTATGCCGCGCGATAAGACCGTGTACATTTGGATGAGTGGTTGAAAATGTTTTTTAATTATCACATACAAAGTATGCAGCGTGTGAAATGAAATGTGTAACAAAATCTTTCGGGTTTTTTACGCATAAATTTAATTTATCGTTTTTTTGTTTTTTTCAAGTGGAAATTGTAAAATATTTGTGTGACAAAGTCGTATGGATTTTGTTACACTTGTTTATGATACTTTTTGGGAAAGAGAAGTAAAATATGAAATTTATGGGTTGTGGATATCACAATATTTTAATTGTTTCTCATTTTGTACTCTAATAGCACTGGAGATCGCTTCCTTTTTCACCTGAAAATGTATGGGTGGTAGATTTAGTAAGGATTCCATGGCTGCTGTAGAACAGGTTCTCATGGCACCAGTTATTCCTAGACAGGCAAGCCGGTTTTTTTAAGCAGAGCCTCAGCCGTTTTTTTATTAGTTTTTGGCTACAATGCGAGGGCCGCATTGGTGAGCATGGATCTAAAAACCGTAGTGTATATCTAGTACATCATTTTTGGCTTCAGACCCCATGTTCTGCCAATGAAGCGACCACACGTGTAGAAAAGTCGCACCACTCTATTCGTCACTCTGGACAGTTGCGAACTCCAGGTAAGTTTCTTATCTAGAGTTAACCCCAGATATTTGACTTTGTCTGAAAGTATCAATTCCGTGTTATCAAGAAGAGTAGCTCTTAGTGAAAGCCTCGATCTTCTTGTGAATGGAACAATAACCGTCTTATTGGGGTTTATGCTAAGGCTTTTATTTAAACACCACGTGCGAAGTCTGGAGAGGGCATTTTGCATGAGGTCGGATATGACTTGACCACGCTTGCCCCGTATTGTGACTATTAGGTCATCCGCGTAGCCTTGTACATTAAAACCCGAACTGGTCAGTTTCTCTAGCAGGTCATCAATTACGATCGATCACAGGAGTGGAGGGAGAACCTCTCCTTGTGGACAGCCTTTTACTGCGGTGATCGTTATTGAATAGTTCCCTAGAGTTATGGTTATCTTATTGCTACTAAGCATGGGGTCTATTCAGTTTACCGTGGAGGGCCCAAAGCCTTTATCCTCGGCAGCTGATTGAATTGCATCGAAGGAGGTGTTATCGAAGGCTCCTTCTATGTCCGCAAGTGCACATAAGGCCACCTCTTTTGTTTCGGGAGCATTTTCGAGGTCGGAACGATTTGGCTATATTAGGGAACGTACCCTAGAGCGTAACTGGTTCGAAATTTTTTTAGTAGTTGAAGGATTTTTTCTTCAACACATTGCCGTAGTAGTGCGGGGAAGATGCGGTCCCCGCCAGCAGATTTAAAAGCCTTAAATATGCCAATGGCCCATCTAACCTTGTTGGGAGTGAAGATTCTACCCGCAAGGCTCTTGCTCCTGTTAGAGACCCTGTACTAGTCCACCTCAATTGGGTCTGGAGCAACTATTCCCTTATGGGGGTTAGAGAGTCGATGAATAGTTTCCTGACTTCTTTTCTTTTCAAGCTCAGTTCCCTATTTCAGCAAGATATCTACCGATTACAGGGCTTTTGCTTTAGAGGGCAACTCTGTTCGAGTGAAGTCATTACAGTCATTTGAAGCTGCGTAGTGGCTGGATCAAGCTCTTCCGTTGTGCTACTGCTACTGCCGGGAGAGTCACCTACAGTCTTAAGGTATTGTCGATAGAGTTTTAAGTTAGTTAGCTTAGGGATTCGGTACTCTTATCATGTGTTAAGTGTGGCATCTATATCGAACCTGATAGGCCTGTTATCGGACATGGAAATCTCGTTCGATACATTCCACCTGCTTATTTTTATACTTATGAACATACTGGCAACTGTTAGGTCCAGGACCTCTTGTCTAATAAAGTTCATAAAGGTTGGCTTATTACCTCGATTAACTATCTCTAAATTTCTAGACAACAACATAAAATCGTAAATGTACTCACCCCTGGCGTTGGTATCCGTGCTGCCCCATAGTGTGTGATGTGCGTTTGCATCGCATCCAACGATGAATTGCTTTCCTCTACGTTTGCAGTAGTTAATGAGCCATTTTAGCTCTGGTGGAGATAATGTATCCGTGTCTCGGGAAAGTAGGCTGAGGTAACTACAACCTCGTGGTTACCTCCCAGATTTGGTACCTCGACAGCTACTGCGACTACGGCCCTCGAAATGAACTGCGAAAAAAGAATAAGTTTAAATTAGTGTTGAGCAGCAATGCTGCCCTAGGGTATTCATGCTTCTAACTGTAAATTAACTTATATGATTTTGTGGAAAGTCCTTTGATGTGGCCTTGATGTACCCAAAACTCCTGAATGAGCGCCAGACTAAGCTTCTCCACGATAAATCTCCTGCTAAGCACGTCTAATGCTGCTTTGGCGTGATGGAGATTTATCTGGAGACAACTTAGGTGTTGCCTGGCCATGACTAAGATGGCTTTTTGTGGCCGTTGTCAGCCTTGAAGGATCCTAAGCGATCCTGTTATTGCCCGGCGTGGCACGGACGGGAGGGCGCTTCTTCCTAGTGTCTACTGACTTCTTTCCAGAATCCCCCGGCTTGGGTTTTGCAGTTCCGACTATAAGTTTAGGCTTGCTGACCCCTGATGTGGAAGGCTGAAGATCACCAACCAGAGTTTAGTCTGGCTTGAGCCCTCCCCAGCCTCCGACACAGCCTGAACTGTAGCACCCTTGGGTCTAAGTTGGACTGAGCCAAACTTCAACCCAATCGTGAAATTGACCTTCTTGAGCACCTCCATGGACGCATGGTCCACAGAAAAGGTCAGTTCCGTGACAGAAGGTTTCTGTACCCATTCCGGCAGCTTTAACCCTGCGTTCTGATCCGTAGGGTCCTGGGCGCTGATTGGGAAGTATCCCACGAGAACCTGTGGACGCGCAATTTCATTTTCCTCGACTACCACAGGTTAGCTCCGTCCCAGGGTTTAAGCTCCCTTACTTTGCCCATGATTGGAGCAGTTGAGAATCAACCACCCTGGTCTGAAAGTGGAGCCCAGAAATCCTGGCTTCAGGGGCTTTATTTTCTTGCCGCTATTTCTCTCAAGATGACAATCTGTACATTTAGTGCAGCTCCCTAAGAATTAACGGGCTTATCAATTTTGTTCCCACGAGATTGCTCGGAAAGGTGGTCCATCTCAGCATAGCCGACATGCCGAGGTAAGGCTTAGGTTGAAACCGGAGTCCATCGTTTTAAGACACACTCACGCAGTACCATTCATCAGATAGGCACGATAGTTTACACCTGGGATTGCGGGTTTTATCGAGTTTTCCTCTCGAGATCCACCGTATTCAGTCAGGCATCAGGCGGCGCCCCAGAGGGTGTCGCCAGCTGCCTGTGCAGTAACACGACCAAGATATGACTTTTCTTTACATACGGACGGTTTTCAGAAAGATCTTCCCCTGATGTGATCACGGCAATCGTGATTTATACTTAGATTTAAATTCAACTTTTTATTCGCATTATCTATGGTTATAACTCCAGCATTTATAGCATCTTTTTACCGACAAATATTCAAACACTGCTCAACGATCACATCCTAAGTTCACTATTTTCAAATCCATAATATGTTTAAATCCTTCACTTTCCGCCTCAATTACTGCTTTATAAAATCCGCGGTTTTCTGTTACACTGTAAAATCTGAAACATTTCATGTTCCCTGAAATATTGTTTTGCCTCTTCAGAGTTTCAGCTAATTTCTCTTTATCCCACTCTTCTTTTATATTACACAATAAAATTGTTGGGTGTCACATTTTAGGCGTTGATACTTCATAGAGTTAACTAGTTTTATTAAGCTTAACTAATTTACAAATAAATACTAAGTTTTGTTTACTTTTGAGCAACAATATATAACTACTAACCCTCAAGCGCTCAGCTTGACACTTTTCCGCTTAATCAATTCAATCTTGGCACGTGGAACCCCGCTTGTGCGAGTCCGACTCTCTCATAATAGCCGGATTTTTTATAAGTTTTTCAGATGTCCTATTTTTTTTTATGTACGTTTTCCTGATAAATAAAGAACATTTTTCCTAGAAATTGACCTGAATGAACGATTCTGTTGTTCCATGTGACAACTTGATACATGTTGGATTATAGCACCCAATTAAACTTCAAGACTTTGAGAAATAGAACGATTTTACTTGATTTCCAGTAAATTTGTTATGGAGTGTGTTCGAGAGTACACTACCAATGATTCAAAACAAATCCGTATAATTAGCTGCAAAAACATCTTTAGTTAGTTTTAACGGCGGATTACTCTGAAACACCTACAATTCTTGACTATGTATTAACGTACATATGTACATAGGCAAGTATATTGCTGGTATAATCGGGATTCTTTTTGCTTATTTTTCCGACTTTCTTTTATTTGGAAAAATCAAGTTTCCTGTGTAATTAGGAAAAAGTATAATAAAACTTTCTGAACTAGATATTGCCTTCGTCATGTATAATTTTGGAAACTTTCGGAGAAAAATCCTCCTATCTCAAGAAGGTTTTTTTTAGGTTACCATAGTCTTAGTCTAAGTAGGATAATGTTTACGAAGTTTTAATTAATTTTGGAAAACTTTAGGAATATTGCTTTTTTTTGTTTTTTGCTTTTTGTTAACTGTGATTTTAACATTGCGATGTCTCTGTTAGATATTTTATGCTTTAATGAGTGACAAACAAACAGGTATTTCTCGAGTTACATGCTACCTACTTAAGTTACACGATTTAAGACCCAGTTTTGGCAAAAATATAAACAAAAACAATATAATAAGAATTCTTCAGTAGAACACAACACAACAGCACAACATATACTGCTGCTTCTTCCGTAAAGTGGGGGAAAGTTGGAGGAAGTAATACTGTGTACGAGTGTGATTCTTTAGATTGGTAAATAATAATGTATTAAAAAGGATTATAGTATCTTGTGTACGAATTCTCATTAATAAATTCTAATTCTAATTCTACTAGGTTTCATTAATTCATTTGGTTGGTTTTTACAAACCATCCACCTCCCTAAAAGTGTCATCTATTGAGGGAAAGTTGAACGAATTTTTGAAAAAAAAAATCATTTAGGAGACTTACTTGCAATCCTTAAATGAAAACACCAGCTTTTTAAATATGTCGATGCTCGATCAGCATTGTTTCTATGTATACAAACGGAATAACAAACTTAGAATAATCTATGATTTCATCATATATCAAAGATCAGTTTTAGGGATTTTTATTGTACTAAGAACTTCTTCAGAAGACGAGAACTGTTCTAAAAATATATGCGAAAAACCACTTCAAAAATCAAACTTGCACAGATAGGTGACCATATAAAATTAAATACATGCATTCATCTAGCTTTTTTACTTGTTAACTAAACGACTTAAAATTCGAGTAAGAACTGAACTTTTTACCTAAAAGCAAAAGTTGTTTCTTCTCATGAAAGTTCATTTTAATGAAAAGAGTATGAGGATCCGCTGCCGTCTGGGAATTTGCTGACTCTCTGCGATGGGAATGCCTTCATTTTCCGTTCTCTTGAAGAATATCATTTTACGTTTTTTTTTTAAGAAAGAATTTTTATTACGCAAATTTGACGACAATGTAACTCGTGCTTTTCATATGCGACAATGGTTTACTGTTTTCGTACGGTAGAACTGCGGAGTCTTGCAATTAAGATGTTGAAGTACGCTGTGCTGTGCTACAGAAACAACCGTTGTTTGTGTTATGGGAAATAATTTTTCAAGGAAGTTTAATAGTTTTACTAATAAATTAGAGTGTTTTAAATAAAAAAAAAAGTGAAATATTCATAAAAAATAAACAGCCATGACAAAATATTTAAGATTTCCCAATGTCGATTTGTTTGGTTACAATTGAATTGTGACAAGTGCATTGAATTATCAAAGGCAACGCCAAGATATATTATCTGAAAATAAGGGGGCGCTAAAAATTTGTTTATTTTACATTTTTGGATTTATAAATAACCGGCCAAGTGCGAGTCGGGTCGGCTTCGCGCACGAAGGGTTCCGTACCATCGTACAAAATTTAACACTATATACTTTTTATTTATTTTTTTCAAATTAGAGTAGGCGTCATGTGAAATAATAATGTTGTCATTTGAATCAAAAAAATGGCTACTTATCATAATAATAATGAATGAGAATAAAACGAGAAAAAAAAGCCGAAAATATCACGTTTCTTGTATGGGGGCCCCCTTTATCTTTTAATTTTATTTTTAATTATTTATTGTTATATCGCCAATAGCAATACACAGTCTGTGCAAATTTCAACTGTCTACCTATTACGGTTCATGAGATACAACCTGGTGACGGACGGACGGATAGCAAGGTCTTAGTAATAGGTTTCCCGTTGTTACCCTTTGGGTACGGAACCCTAAAAATGTCCTCCTTCAAAATGTGACGATTTCATTACTGTCATGATGAAACGAATACAAACACAGCACACTATAACATTTCGCCGAGTGGCTCAGGTTTTCACCCGATATGCCGTTTCCTAACCTGATAGCATGAAAATATGGAAAATGCACTTTATGAGGGCTGAACCCAAGCCTGCCAGCTCCAGTGAAAAAGGATAATTAAATTTAATAAGTTAATAACCCTTTTCACAATACTACCTCTCCAGTTATAGTCGTTTCATTGAGTCAATGGCTAGTATATAAGCCTTGTCAATTTACTTTGTTGAACCTTTAAAACTTTTTTTTATTATAATCAAAAATCTGTTTGGCAATTCTTACCAATTTATTACTGATGTGTGAAATCTGTGTCACTCAGACGTACTTCCAATGGATTCAACTGGAAATGAATTCTAAATTTCTTCATGCAATGTACTTCAAAACTACTTTACATGCCCTGAAGAGATGTAAACCAATTAGAATGAGACAAATCTAGCAATATACTATCACTCTCTATGAGTACTGAACTACAGCGCTGCTGTGAATACTGAATCAACCCTGAAAAGATGCTAAAATAATGAGTGAGAGGGAATATATTTCGATTTTCGTTTTATTTCATTTCATGCATAGAACTTTACGTAGTGATTCAGTACATTTTTACGGGGTGAAGTACACGCAGTTTTTCCGATAGAATAAAAGAATAATGATTGTAGTGGAAACCTCCTGAAGTCGTGCTATCACGGTTATTTATTCAATGCTTGGAGAGCGACCTTCAAAGAAACAATTATGTCACTTCATAATTTTCAAACTAAAATCATAAAATTATGTGGAAGTAAAAGTACTTTTCAACCACGCAAGCTTTCAGAGATATCGATGTAATGACTATTCGACAGATTTACTGCTTTATATCACTAAAGTTTATTTATATTTACTTCAGACGTAGACTAGCAATATTACCTTTAGCAATTAAGCGATGTTCAAAAGCCTTAACACAACCGTATGCCTGTATAATAGAATTAAAATTTATTAATGAAAATACGTACACAAGATATTATAATCTTTTTTAGTACATTATTACTTGGACAATGAACTATGAAATTAAAAAAAAAAAAACAAATTAAAAAGTTTAACTAATAAAATAATGATAAAATACTAAAAACAAAAATAAAAGAGATGCTAATAAATAACAAAAATACTAACTTAAGGTAGAACAAAAAAAAAACCAACGAAAACTTATATGTTAAACTATAAATGAGTAAATAAGCAATAATATAAAGGAAATAAGAAAAGAAAAAAAGAAAAGAAAGACAGTAATTAAAAATTAGTTAAAAATAATAATAATAAAACATAAATTGTTAAGTTTGTAAGGAAACAAAAAAAGAATGAAAGAACCAACCAGCGTTCAGGAAGTTTAGGTCACTGGACCGCAGCCCAGATAGAAAATTAGCACCTTAGTAACACCTTGAATATGCCGATGCAACCGGCGTTTTGAATATTGGCTGGTAATTTATTCCATAAACAAAAGATCTGAACATACTAAGAATCCTCACAAAAGGCTCTGCGAAACGGTGGCATGGCCAAATTTCGATTTCTGGTTGATTCACAGAAATGAATATTGTCAAGCAAATATTTTGATGTGTTTGTGCGAAGTAAATTAAATAAAAAGTAAAGCGCTTTTATGTTGAGATATGTGAACAGTGAGCAACCATGAAGCTGTAATTTATAGAGCGACGCATGGTCGAACCTGCGTAGAGCAAAGATTAATCTGATGCTGTCGTTGAAGGCGACTTCAAGTTTACGTCTACATGTGTTATCAAGCTAAGGAAATACCAAGCTACCAAGTGTGAAGTGTGGCAAAAGTAGAATTTTAATAAGCCGTACTCGCATTTCTTTACTTAATATGTCGCCGGACACCCAAAGCTGCCAAAGTCCATAATAAACTTTACTTACAGAAGCATTAACATGATCATAGCACTTCATATTCGAGTTGATAATTATGCCTAGATTTCTAACTCTATTCACTAATGTAAGAGTAGTTCCGTTGTTCTCAGCTGCTGGAAGCTCACCAGTATGAAGATTATTATTGTGGAGTATTCTGTATTGCGAGTTGGATCGATTCAGCTTTAGCTGATTGTTTGCTGACCATTTGTGTGTATTTTTGAGGTCGTTCTTTCAGCGAGCAAAGCAATCCTCTATTACCCCAATCGGTCTGTCTAGGTATATCTGAAACTCGTCAACATACTTATGAAGAATTCTTGCATGCTTTAGAACTTCTAGTAGGTCATTAATAAACATCCTAAACAAAAGAGGTCCAAATACTGATCCCTGAGGAACTCCTCAATAAAGCAGTAGAAGACTAAATAAAGTATTTTCCACTTTATCTTGCTGCCACCTATACCAGTTAGGTAATTCCGGATTAGTTCAACTCCAGAAGAACAATTGAACAACTTATTCAAAAGCTTGTAATGAATAGTACTGTCGAATGCCTAAGAAAAATCCAAGAGCACAAGAACCCTAATGTGATCCTTATCAAGTGAACATCGTAGATCATTGGTCAATTTTAGTACAGTTGATTCACAGATATGGTGAGAACGGAAACTGGACTGCCACTCAGAAAGAAAGTTCATAACTTCCAAGTACTCCTGTATGTGCGCGGCCATAAACTTTTCTAATACTTAAAAAAAAAAACATTAAATGCTAATCGGCCACATGTCATACATATCCTTCGGAGATATCTTTTTTGGCAGTGCAAGTACCGTGGCAGTCCTCCATAAGCGCGGAAAAGTGGAGAAGGTGAGGCGCGATTTAAGGACATGTAAAAAAAGGTCTAAATGAAAGGCAAAACAATTTTAATGAAGCACAGGGAAACTTTATCTGCTCCTATTGCATCTAATCGTATCGCATGGATAGCCCATAAAACCTCATTTGTATCAACAAAACGGAAAGAGAAAGTTATTTCGTGTTCAGATAAAGGAGAATAGTGATAAGAGAGATCTGCTTGATTTTGAGGAGCTGGGAGAACGGAGATGAAGAAAGCATTTAGGTAATAGGACCAAAACTTTATAATAATTTACCACCTAGAGTCAAACAAATTTGAATGTAGCTAGCTATAAGAAATTAAGTGAGATCTATTACAAAAATCATTCAAATGTCTTTCATGGAAATACTTACTTTATGTAAACATAGACATCATATTTATACAAGCATGGTTTTCAGTATTTATAAACTTTTAAAATTTTCTTAAAATTTTGTAAATAGCTTCTAGTTTAAGGCTGCACTGTTCTCACACACAAGCCTAGCTTATGTGAGTCATTAGCTTAAACTTCTTTATTGAAATTTTAGATTTGAATTGTTTTTGTACGATACTTAAGCTTAAAACTGTGTCCAATCCGGAAGCCATATTGACGATCTGACTTGATTAGTTTCTATTCTAGATGCTTCTTTAATACGGATTTAATAATAATAGATTCAAATATATTTGAAAAAATTTAAGTGAGTGTAATTCGTCTATAATTTAAGAGATCGCTCGTCTCTTCTTTTTTTTAAAATAGCCTGAACGTGGGCTAGTTTCCACTTAGTTGGAGAATTTTCTGTCGAATAAGACAAGTGAAATAGTTTGCGCAGAAGCCTAGCCAACAATGCGGTACAGCTTTTAATTAACAAAATCTGCGGCTTTGGAGACGTTGAACCCTTTAAGGACAACTTTGAATACAATTCTCTTATGGATGTATATTGACTCTTGACAACATACGTACGGAAGATGCAAAACAGGAAGGCGAGAATTTGACGCAAATCTTGCAGCCAAAATATTCACTTTATGCAGGGAATCAATAACTACTTCACCGGTGTTAAGTAGTGAAGGTATGGGCAGCGACATACGATTAGGTTTTTCCCGTCCGGCTGGCCGTCTACGGTTTTTACCGTCGTCGTGATTACACGACATACGAGACGGTTATTCTCGATTATTTTGTGGATACAAGTCAGTGAAGGCAGTTCAGTAATTTTTAGGGGTGCTATAAAATATGGAAAACATTAGTGATATTGAACTTGTAATTATTTTACTTTTAATTGAGGATAAAGAAGAAATGAAAAAAACAATTGCAGCGTAGATTTTCAGTGAATCCGCTAAATCAAATTAGACCATCGCGAGGACATGCAAATTTAAGGAATGATGAGGAAAAGTTGTTTAGCTTTTATGGAATGTCTTCCCGCTCTTTTGATATACTATATATTACTCCACATAGTTAAGGAAACAATTTCAAAATTAAATACTTTCAAGCCAATTTGCGCCGGGCATTATACTACACTACACAAAAAGACCATAAAACTATTCTAAATATCGCACGCGCACTCCAAAAACAATCTTAAATTATTTTACTAAATGTAAAGGGTTTTCCAATAAGAGGTGTTATTTTAATTAGCCCGCTATTTCGGGAGATGTCACTTTTGGAGCTGTCATTTTTTGACATTTGACAAGTAGAAACTACGCCATTAAAAAAATGGAACGATACACGATTCAACAACGCATTGAAATTATTAAAATTCACTATAAAAATGGTGAAAATGTGGCAGAGTCGGTTCATAAAACTCGAACATTTTTGGGTCGTCGTGAAGCACCTTGTCGGACCGCAATACAGAAACTGGTACAAAACTTCGAGCTGTCGGGACAAGTTAGTGATGTGAAGAATAAAACCCGTGCACGTCGCTCAAGAACAGCCGAGAATATTGCTGCTGTAGCCGAAAGTGTTGAAGAAAACCCAGGTTTGTCCATTCCTCGTCGTTCTTTGGAATTAGGCATTCCACAAACGTCATTACACCGTATTTTGCATAAAGATTTGGGTCTTAAGGCTTATAAAGTTCAGTTAACACAAGAACTCAAGCCGGCCGATCATCAACAACGTCGAGTCTTTGCTGATTGGGTCCTTGAAATGCATGAAAATGATCCGGAATTCCATCGTGATGAGGCCAATTTCCACCTCGATGGCTTCGTCAACAAGCAAAATTGTCACATCTGGGGCTCGGAAAACCCAAGAGTTATTGTTGAAAAGCCTCTCTTTTACGGGAAAAGTTTCCGGACCGTGTTATCTCTCGAAGAGGTGATCACAATTGGCCACCGAGATCTTGTGACTTAACACCTTGCGACTTCTTCCTTTGGGGCCACGTGAAAGAGAAGGTCTACGCCAACAGCCCAGCGTCGATTCAAGACCTCAAAGATGGAATTCGTGAGGCTATCGAGGACATAGGGCAGCCACTTTGCGATTTGGTTATAGAAATTTCATGAAAAGGATATGGTCCTGTAGGCGTGGTCGTGGTGGTCATTTGGCTGATATTATTTTCCATTATAAACGGCATACCTTCCTCTTCCTACATACCGTTTCGTTCGCTGCTTCAGTACTGCTGCACTGCATTAAATTTCAACAAACCGTCCGGGAAAAACCGAAACGTATGTCGTGTCACATTACACTCAATGAATTTAGAATTTCATTCGGCAGCAAACCGTATGTATCAGCTTTCCTCAAACCGTGGCCAGCCACGGTTGCTTTCAGGTTTTGAAACCGGTCCGGTTTTGACCTGATCGTATGTCGCTGCCAAGTTAATCGCTTAGAATTCATTTGGGACGGAAAAAGCCGTACGGAGAAAACCTAATCGTCGTATGTCACTACCCTATATAGTTAGAAGTACCATTGAACTTGTTCCTTTTAACGAGAGACCAGATACCTGTGTTAACTTTCCGGCTTGCCAAGATTCTTTGTCTAATACCCTGGTCAAGCAAGAATTTCCCTTTGTGAATAAAGAACCAACAGGTGTTCCATACAGTCTTGTAGACATTTTTCAGATCTGGACTTGGATGAAATTGGGCCATCACACACAAACAAACAGGTTTTCTGGGGAAAAGGTAAGGAGAAACAAAGAGATATCTTTCCAAAGTGTAGAGATATCTCTTTGCTTCTTTTCACCTCTTCCGTAGTAAATCGGTATGCATACTGCATCAAGAATACTCGTCTGGGATGGCCCATTGATAGGCGTGAAAAGCAGTCTCCTTAGCTTTTATACGTAGCTTGGATTGCACTTATTAACAAAAAAAAAAAAACGTTTCTATAGTAATATAAGCCGGGGAACCGGATCATACCATTTACAAATTAAACTAAACCAGTTCAGGTCAATGAATAAAGAATGCGCAACTATTATATCACATTCATGACTGATTTTCAAATTGCGCAGATACGTATGTTTTAAGAAGACACTATTTTCTAACTGTATATTGTAGAATATAATTTACATTGATGTACATAAGGGCGAAATTAATGTCAGAATTTTTCACGAAACCCTTATCTAATTTCCGATGCAGTTTTGTCCACTACTCATGGAATGGTTTCTAATATGGTTGAAATACTTAGCTGAACTGTTGATCAAAGATAATAAATCTCAGCGAATTATTATTAAAATGAATAAGATAAAGATTAAATTAAATTCATAATTATATCTTTAAGTATTTAACTAAATTGTCACTTTGATTATAGACGTGATCATATCAACAGCCGAATGCCACGATCTGCAAGCATTGATTCCATGGTAGAGACAGTATGGAATGATTGTCCCCGTCCATCATTAGATGTTCCTAGAAATTCAACACTTCAGCAATCGGTATCGCAACATTATATGCATCATCAGCAATCTTATCAGCTAAGTACCAATTTCGGAAGCTTCAGTGGATCCGCCTCTAGCCGACGTGAAAGTCTTCTTAGTCCCTCTACTGGACGACGAACGAAACAAAATAGAGGTATTGCTGGTGAGTACGTTTACAATTTTTCGAAATTTATTTTTAAAATGTCGAAATCAATTTGAGTGAATATCAAAAGTACATAGCTATACCCTCTCGGTATTAATTAGTATTTCCACGTTGTGCTTTGAATATTCACATTTTTGTATGAAATTAAAATTTCCCATAATTCCCACAAAGGCGATTTTGTACTGCGACTTAAAAAATTGCTTACGATCTCTACTGAAAGTTTTTTATTTTAATTGCTTCGCAGTGGACAGTTGGTCTTGTTAAGAGACGTAAATTCACCCTGCACTTGAATTCTCCAAAAGTAAATGTTAAATTGTTTGGCAGCTAATTTAATGCAGCGGATAGAATTCTTCCCCTACTCCTACAGTCGGTATTTTCATCAAGTCACTATATCAAATGCAGTCATTTTCTACTAAAACCCTGAAATATCTGCAGACCAGATGAATCCTATAAAACGGGAGAGTAAGCATTTTCAACGAGTATTCTGTGGGTGGACTGCGGACATGATGAGATATGTATTACCTCGGAGCCTGAGAAGATTACAGAAGTTTTTCCACTTTACAACACTAGAGGGAGGGTTCTCTCGCAATAGCTTTTAGATTACCACAAACTTTTTCTTTCATCCTGTAAAAAAATTCCATTGCAGATTTTGACGTGAATGAACAGAATGGGTAGAGGTGCATAAGAAGCAATAGTTGAAGTGAAGTATGTGGGAGGGAGTAAGAAATCGATTTAAAGTTTGGTTAAAACAGGATTATCCTGAAAATATTTAAAACAGAGTTATTTACTTTTTACGAAAGATTATGTGTTTGAGTGGTCATTCACTATTTTATAAAGTACAATATTTAACTTTTGAAGTAATTAAGGAAAGTAGTAGCCTTTTTATCAGTTCGATCTAATCCTAGTTCGCCGTACTTATTAGTCTGCTTGACCGAAACTCGATTTTGTGTGTGAAGTTTACAGATGCTTTTTGGTGCCGAGTTCTTGGTTTTTTAACACAGCCACTCATGTTGGATGGAGGTGCGCAGCTTTGTGTTATTCATCACGATGCATGTTAATCGACTTTTCTGAGTTCGAACATCTGGAATTTATGTATGTAGTTCTCAAGCTTCTACACAAAAACGTGTATACATTCTGTCAAATAAGTTTCTAGGCTGAATCTTTCAAATAGTCCGCGTTAATTCTTTTTTTCAATTTTGTTATTTTTCGTAATTTGGTAGCATTGTAGGTTATTATGACGCTGAGTTTGAGCGCAATCTGTTATTTAGTTTGTTAACAAGAGTCGAAAACATAAGTTGTTTCAATAGTGTCTGGCGATTTTTACAATGGAAAAAAATATCGTTCAACGAGTTTATTTGAAATTTTGTGTTTCGAACGAAATTCCTTGCTCTGTTTTATGTCTAGAACAAGAGCATTTGAATGGTACAAAGCGTTCAAGGAGGGTCGTAAAGCCGGAAACGATTTGCCTCGTTCTGGACGCCCTTCAACCTCAAATATTAAGGGAAACGTTGATAAAGTGAAAAAATTAATGCTTGATAATCATCGTTCTATCAGAGAGCTAGCTCGTGAACTCAACGCCTCTCATGAAACGGTTCGGACTATTGTGGTTGATGTTTTGGGCATGAGACATGTCGCAGCCCGACTCGTTCCGAAAGACCTCAATTTTCTTCAAATAGAGCATCGTAACCGAGTGTGTGAAGACATGCTAGAACGAATGAACTTGTACCTAACATTCATCGGACGCGTCATTACGAGTGATGAGACTTGAGTCTATGATTATGATATACAAACCAGCCAGAAATCATCGGAATGGCGCTTGCCAAACGAGCCGAAGTCCAAAAAACCGATGCAAAGTCGGTCCGATATAAAGGTTCTTTTCAATGTTTTTTTTTCGCTATTCGAGGAATTGTTCATACAGAATTCCTTCCGGAGGGTCAAACAGTGAATAAACAATTTTGCTTGGGTATTGTGAGGCGTTTGAGAGAGAGCATTGACCAAATCTTTGGAAGAAAAACTAATAGATGTTGCACAACGATAACGCACCGTTTCACAAAGCCACGAATATCATCAAACAACCACCGTATTCACCAGATTTGGCTCCATGCGACTTTTTCCTATTCCCAAAGCTTAAATCTCCGCTTCGAGGAACCCGTTTTAACTCGATTGAAGACAAAAAGATTAATTCGCTGAAGAAACTCAAGGCAATCTTGGAAAATGACTTCAAAAAGTGTATGGATGGTGGATTGTTCGTTGGAAGAACAAGTGTCGCTTCACATGGGGCCTATTTTGAAGGAGACTCAATGAATTTGGATGAATAATTGATATTTTGTGTTTTATTTGATCAGTCCCGAAACTTATTTGACAGAATGTATTGTTACCGTATCTCATACATTTGACTTGCTCAACATCTCTGTTTTTTTACTGACGACAGTATTTCTTCCAGTTTGGTGAAGTATAGCAGCATTAATAATTTCTTCACCTTGTATTTGCTACGATTTTATGGGGCGTTGCTTAACTCATTGTCATTATTCGGCACATCATATCGTTTTATATTTTGCTCTTGTAACTTATCTTCTTATGCTGCTACAGTAACCAAGTAGTGTTATAGATTTAATCTTTACCTTTAAGGGGAGGTTACCGTTAATGACAATGAAAAATTCGATTTTTTTTTACATAATTATCATTCTTAAGGTATAACACTCGGGTAAAAGGATATTTTCATATCTAAAGTATTTTAGAATTCCGCCGGCTGAAAAACAGGTAGCTGAGGCGCTCGAAGCGCGCTTGCTGGGGAGACCATTTCTCGCTACCTGAGGTACAATCATAAATTTCGGAAAACTGTTAACCTTCAGATTCAGCCCAATTACAAAGCCTTGGAGGAAGAAGAAGGGCCCCTGTATCAGGCGCGGATCTAGCATTGAAATTAGGGGGGGGTCAAAATCATCGAGCAAAAAAAAAAAAAAAAAAAACATCCAAGGCCGGTTCGCGGTCCATGGAGCAAAAAAAAAAAAAACAACAACATCCAACGCCGGTTCGCACCGCAGTACCTACTGCAGTACTTGCTATACTGCTATACTTGGAACTAGGAAATCCGGAAATCCGCATTATTCAGGCGGTGCGGATGATGTGTATACTTTCTTTTTTAAAAACTAATATTTTTAATAGAATAGGGTGCAAACTGCAGGAGTCATTCAAGCCCAACTTTTCTCAGTTTTACATACTGGTATATATAAAATGGACTGCTCGATATGCTATTTCATGCGGGTACAATTTTTTGTGTCAAAACTAGTTCATACGTCGGTGCCAACATTGAAAAATCCATTGGCGGAAAGTTGAAAAGTGAAACCTCTCGAATTTCTATTAAACCAAATAATTAGTTTAAAAACATTTATTTCGACAAACTCACTTATTTATTTATTGTTTACAGCCCTTTCTCAGTTCGCACGTTACATAGGAAAGTGACCAACTCAAAAAATGCAACTTTTCAGGAGAGCGAAAAAACGAAAAGCTGTACATAGAATTAATTCTAGCTTAACGCATCCACTTAAGTTGTGTCGCTTTTCTTTGTTGCGAAATAAATATTTTTACAAGTTTTTTTAAGTGGCACAACTCAAAATACGATTTTTAAGAATTAAATTCCGTACTTTGAACTTTGTGGAAAAATGTCGTAACTCATAATATAATTTGTAAGAAATAAATGCTGTTTTGTGGAAAAGTGACACAATTTAAAATAATACTGTTAAAATGTCGAAAACATATTTACGTTTGTTATGAAGATCGTCACAACTCAAAAAGTGATAGTGGGCACGCTTAGGCGGAGACCAAACCAGTTTGGAATAATTGGAAGCCTTTGGTCACAGCCATGTAAAATTACCAACCACTTCGGTATGGTTTGTAATTACGCGGAGGAAAAACCAGAAATTTTGACCGGTTTGGTCCCCGCCTAAACGCGCCTACTGACACACTGTTCTATGAAGAATATCTCTGTTCTTCAGTAACAGAAAAGTGACACTACCGCTATCTAGCGGCAAAAACAATCAGATAGAAATATGCCAATTTCATGGTGTAATTAACTCAAAAACGAAAAATTTTGAGCTAGGTCACATTTCTATGTGACGTGCGAATTAGTAGTTGGTGGTTAGATAGAAAGAGAACGCTATATAGAAATGAGCCCACTTTCTGCAGTGTATTTCTATGGACGTAGTCAGTCCATATTTTAAATGTCAGTGGTTTTACATAAGAACGCTGCAAATATTTTAGAATGTTAGGAGTGTTAGAGTGTGTGAAATTGCCATCAGCAATTGATTCAAATTCCTCAGTTAAAAACAAAAAGTATTTCCCATAGAACGACTTGGGACAAATAAAAGTCTTAAATTTCAACCCAAGTCGTTTCAGTAGAAAAAAGCCCCACGACAAATCTTACCTTCAGTAAGATTTGTCGAAAATAAAAATACGATATGTATGTACATATATACCTACATACTTATCGGGCGCAGAAAATTTACTCGGTGAAGATTTAAACGATCAAGTCTTCACCAAAAAGCCTCCTTTCAGCAAATTGTCGCGAGCGGAATACATTCTGGGTGCAACAATGTATGCACGATAGCAAGACGGTGGTTTGATATTTATGAAAATATCAAATTTCATTTCAACCATCGTCCGCCGCGGTAGGCTGAACACTAATTGTAAACAGGTAAAGAAAATAGAAGTTGCGATAAGAAAAACAAAATAAACGTTTTGTGAAAATAACCATAAGAGGAAGTTTGTGAAAGAAAAAGTTTGTGAACAAAGCAAAAGTAAAAAAAATATATATATAAATAAAATAAAAGTGTGCGAGTTGTCTTAATCATAGCTTCCTGAAACGGCGTAGAGTGATTGCCTTCGACTAAGCTAAGCCCCGAAATATAACAGAAGTTAGGACTAAGTTAAGTTAGGGCTCTGATGTGGTAGCGAGGGAGTCTGTTTTGTGGCTTGGGAAGTGTTTCTCTGAGGTCCGAAACCAAAATTTCGAGAAAAACCTATACACATACATCACATGCATACAATAGCATTCATTAAAATAAATTTTTTTTTTTTTAAGTTTCGGAATAAAGTTTTTTTTAAGTTGAATTATATAAATAAAAAAAGTATAAAATAAAAAAAAATTATTTTTTCAAATAACTCAATGAATTAAAGATTTTTTCTCAAATTTAGGGGGGGGTCATGACCCCCACGACCCCCCCCCCTGGATCCGCCACTGCCCTGTATGGTGTTGAAGTAAGCTGTCAAAGATTTTTTATACCGTTAAACGTTATACGATTTTTTCTGGGAGCAACTTTTTTCACTGCGCGGGGTGCTCTAGAGCTTCAACGAATGAACCGATTCACATGAATCTTTGCGCAAATGAAAGGAAATTCAATTTGCGGGGCCATCAGGAAGCGATTTTTGTAAAAAATTCTTCTGTTGAAGCATAAAAAAAACAGGGCAAAAAGATGGGGTTTTTTTTAAACGGCTAGCATTTTGTTATTCAGAGTTTTTTTTTTAACGAAAACCGGTAAGGCCTCCGAAATTTTATCTAGTTTAATCATTTTCAACCCCATTTTTGTTTCGGATGAACTGGCAGAGCTGTGGAGCATCCCGCGCACATCAAAATACGCAGTGCACCGTTTTGTTTAATGGGAGCTATGGAGCCGCCATTTTGTATTGTTTTTTATAAATAAAATTAAAATTTACTCTCCACTGATAGAAGAATAAAATACGTTAAAACCCATTTTCAAAAGTATTTACTTTATGTAAAAATAAATTGCATGCCTCCCGATGGTAACCTCCATTTAAATGAAAATTTAACTTAATTCTATGACGATGGGTTAAACAGAACCACATACATACATATAACCCCCAGTATCATACTTCCCGCTCCCGGGCAGTACATATTTTCTGGCTTTTTTTATATTTCCATCTAAATTATATGAAAATAAAAATAAATGATATAATAATTATCAATCAACGATTACAATAAGTATTAAATTTAACAAAAATACGTGCTGACCCCGGCTGGCGATCTAACTCGACGTTGACCGTTTTAATCTTAATCAGTGAAAATAGAAAAAACACGTCGCTTTCTGACAAAAATTAGAACTGCTAAAAAAAAGTAGTTTTAACGCAGGAGTCAGATTGAAAATTTTAAACGCGGAGTTCGCATAGTACGCGTTGACAGGTAATATCGAATGTACGCTTGTTGTATAGGGAGTGTTGGACTACCACCGCACGAGTTACGTCAGCAAATATTAAAATTCCACAGAGATAGCATTTCATCATATTTGAGAAACTAAAAGTCAGGAACTCTCACAGACGGTTTCCTGTAATGAAAAACAAAAATTATAATGTCAGCAAAATTGCAATGAATGAATAATGAAATCGATTTTTTTTTAGAAAATATTTTTCCTAATTCTAGATAGTCTTAAGAACTCCGCCGAAACGTATAAACGTAATAATTCTTTTATTTTAGATCTTTAAAAATTCAGTTTTTTTTCTTGAGTATTCTTACCGCAAACACGATCAAATTTATTCTCACACGACTTGGGAAAATGTATTGTTGACGGATATTTTTAAGAAATTAAATTAAGCTAATTAAAAAGTAATTTTGTGAGAAGTTGATTGAGAAGTGGAGAAAGGTGAATTAATTTATAACAAAACGTTGAATACAAATTTGAGAAATCTCAAATGTCAACGCGTATAATCTGACAGTACCTATATTTTTTTCAACTCATCGAACGCGACCCTAGCCCTGCATCGAAAATACCAATCTGAAACTACCTTAAATGGCCGCTTTTTTAAGAGTATGGTTTCAATTAGTTGACCAGCAGTGTATATATGGTACTAGAGACAACTCTGGTGGATAAAACATAATAAGCTCATCAATGAGCTCCTCATCAGTGATAAGACGAATATTCTGATGAAAGTTATTCGCGTTTTAATCAAAACCTGGAAAAAACCATTAATTTACTTATTTACAGATAGTGTGCATGAAATATTGTATCTCTTTCACTTATTTAGAAATATATACTTTACTTCTCTTTTGGGCATTTTACAATATTAGATGAGCACTACGATGTATATATAATGAGTCTCATGATGAGCTTATAAACAAATATATCAATGAGTGTCTTGATGAATTCTTAAATGAACATATCAATGACTGTCATGATGAGTTGATAAATAAGAATCACGATCTGTTTAGTACGGATCTTACGATTGATTTCATATATTTTTCCGAATTAAAACTACCGGTTCAAATCAAACTCTGAGACTCTAAGACGTAAGGATTTGTGCATAACATCCTGTTCAGTAGGTATATGGGTGACAGTCTTCCTCCGGAAGAATAAATGAAAATTTAAATTTCAAATCCGATAAATCACAAAAATCAATTCAAATTTTCCTAGTAGAAATTTCATCTGTCACGGTGATGAATACAAAGAAATGTAGGGAGCAGTTTCATAATATTTAATAAGGTCTTCGATGAGACTTACTGAATGCTCATCGGAAAGCTCATCGGCACTTAATTTTCTATATGTTTCTTTATAAATTGCAAACACCTTGATGCTTTTCAGTAAAATTAGTATTGGCTTACATAATAACTACCTCTTGCGGGGCAAGAGACAAGGTAAAGCTGTAAGCAATATCAACCAGGGGATTGGATAGATTATAGCCACACCCACATTCACACCAAAAGTTACTAAAAATTAAAATAGGATTAGGGCGTAGACTTATGACAATTTCTCCAAGATGTTCCTATTGTTGGTAGACTAATCAACTGCGGCAAACTGCCGTGGACGAATACTGACCGCAGCTATTAACTCATCTGCGTAATCATTCTGCACATTCACAATAAATTCTATAGCAATGTATTTTGTTATCAGTATTTGCTATATATCTCACATTTTGATTATTTTGAATACTTCGCGAGCCAATCAACCACGAAACTATTAAGCAATCACGTTTTCGATTTGGTAATAGTATCTATTAAAAACCGCTTTCTACCCAAAACATATATTGAGTTTCGTTCCGAACCTGATGCAGCAGATCCTGTTTTATTATTTCTCTGTCGGCAGTTTTATGCCAGGGTTATTTATTTCAATTTCAATTTCAATTTATTATATATATATATAACTACAACACTATACATATATATTCATGGCAATGCACCAGTAAGATACAAGATCTTTTAGTAGGTACATGTTTAGAAAAAAATAAAATAATACAAGTGCCTATGTAATAGAGAGGTTTAAAGCTACTTTAAATACATTGCATTGGTCTGTATAATACAAAGGAAAAGCATACAACTAGAATTAAGTACATAATTCAGATTCAGAAAAAGTGTTTACAAAATAGTGCATAACATTGCTAATCCATACTACACTATTAAATCTCAGTTAAACTGCTGAGTGACTTGACCGAACATAAACAAAATCACATAATTAAAATGCGCGTAATTCTGAGGACCTAAGATGTTCCATAATGAGTCTCCTGATCGAGGAGAGCGAGCCTGCCCAGACGGATCGCTTAATAGAAGCAGGTAAGGAGTTCCAAAGCTTGATTGTATGAACGAAGAACAGGCGCTGGGAAGTAAGTAGGAAAATCTGGACAATATTAAATTGCTATTTGCGAAACAAGTATGCTGGACAGCGAAATTTCATTAACTTGACCAGGACAACAAGACACCGATAATCCAAATAGCAGAAAAGGCCACAACCAAATACAGAGTTACTAAAGGGCGACACGTGGTCAAATCTACGCAGATTAAATATGTATCTGATCATTGCATTAAAAACCATCTGAAGTTTATGCGAATTATTGTAATCAAGATGGCCATACACTTCACACCCGAAGATGAGCACAGGAACAAGGAGAGATCGGCATAAAAACAATCTTGTTGCAGTAGGTGTAAAGTGACTGGAGGCCCACAGAGAGCGTAAAGAACCATAGACTTTTCGAATTACAGCCGAGATATGATTATCCCAGGTTAGAGTATTGTTAAATATAACTCCAAGATTGCGAGCAGTCTCTACAATAGGAATAACTTCCTCTCCGATCATGACAGGAGAGAAGCCAGTAGTGTCAGTATTGGTTCTGCTAATTAACAAACAGTTAGATTTACTGGCATTAAGCTTCAGGGCATTGACCACAGTCCAACGAAGAATGCTTAGTAAGTCGTCATTAATGCAACTAGTGCCATCTTCAATAAGACCAAGCGGCCTTGACAGGTATAGCTGAGCATCATCAGCATATAAGTGAAGCTTGCTATGTGTAACACACTCGAAGATATCATTAATGAACAACGAGAAAAGTAAAGGACCAAGAATCGATCCTTGGGGCACACCAGAACCAACTCGCAGAAGAGACGAAGAAGAACCATTGCAGAAAACACTCTGAAATCTATCAGTAAGATAATTGAAAGTCAAATATGTTGCAGACGCCGAAAAATTAAATTTTGTAATTAACTTCTTACAAAGAAGATTGTGATCGACTACATCAAACGCCTTGGAAAAGTCCAACAAAACTAAAATAGTAATATTATCGGCATCAATTGCCCGTCGAATATCTTCAGAGACACTTAATAGCGCTGTCGAGCAACTGTGACCAGGGCGAAGGCCAGATTGATGTTCATGAACAAGACCGTGTTCATGTAAATATTTGGAGATTTGGACCGAAATTAACTTCTCAAAGACTTTTGATAGGATTGGCAATATACTAATTGGACGGTATTCACAGGGATTAACGCCAGTAGTTTTAGGTAGAGGGATGATCTTTGATTTTTTCCTGGAATTAGGGAAACGAGAAGTTGTGAGACATAGGTTGAAGATATGAGTTAAGGGGACGAGAATGTAAGGTAAACAAATTTTTATGAATCTAGGAGATATTCCATCAATTCCTGTGGCCATAGATTTTACACGAAAAAAGGTATCAAGCACTTCGTCAGGATATACCCTAGAAAAACTAAAAGATGAGAAACTGTGGATGGATTGAATTGAGGAATAGTTTAGAGGAGAAAAAGTGGAAGAATTGGAGGAATTAGTGAACGATGTAAACATCTTATTAAGCTCATCCGGATCTGGTATCGTATTAGTAACATTTTTTAGCTTTGACACCAAAAGCTTTAAGATTCTTCCATAGAACTTTAGACGGCAAACTAACTTTGAGCTTTGATGAATAGTACTTCTTCTTAGCAAGGCGTATAGCACAACTTGCCCTATTACGAAGGATTCGATAGTCCTCCCAAAATTCAGGAATCCTAAATCGCTTCCACTTCGCAAATGCAAAATCCCTAGCAGCCATTAATTGTCTGATGCGGGATGTAAACCAAGGGTATTGCGGATTTACAATATTCTTTGTAATGAGAGGAATATATTTATCATGAAAATAGTTTAATGAATTATTTAGGTAATCAATTTGATCATTAACATCAGTCATATAGTAAACAGCATCCCAGGGAAACATTCGAGCTTCGAAGTCAAAAGCTTGAAGATCAATCAAACCATAGGCGAAAAATGAAAACGACTTTGGTGAATAAACTTTATCTGGAATTAAATCATACGTAATCATAATAAGATCATGATCCGATATACCTGGAAGTGATACCTGATTACAAAATAAAACAGAAGCAAGATTGGACGTAAGAAATATATCAAGTAGGGAAGATGAACTGCTTGAAAAATGAGCAGGTTGTTGATTTACACGGTACAAATCTAAGGCATCAATTGAAAGCTGAAATGTATTGGTCTGACTAGAAGGAATAAGAAAATTTAAGTTAAAGTCACCACCAATAACCACATGTTGATACTGTGGAGCTAAATGAAATAGGTCAGAAATAAAGGCCTCAAGAGAGATGACATCAGGTGGTTTGTAGACTACTCCAACTAAACATTTATCCACTCCACAGATAACTTCACAAAATAAATACTCAACTCCCGAATCACTCCCGCTACTCAATATAAACTTGCATTTAAGGGACTTACTAACAAAAATCGCCACACCACCACCGCCCAATGCGATCCCTTCGAAAAATTCTACGATCTGGTAGGCTAATTTGGGAATCAAAAACATCTGGTTTAAGCCATATTTCGGAGATAAGAACAATATCGAGTGTGGAATCGCAAAAAATTTCATGGAATTCGTCGATCTTTGGAAAGATACTTCTGGCATTTAAATGACAAAATTGAAGTCCGTTAGCCTGTTTGCTAAAAATATTTAATAAAATATGCAGCTTTCCTACCTCGTTCATACAATCATCATAATGCATTAAAATTCAAATAGAAAAGTCCGACAGGCACACTCTCCCGATCAAGGAAAGACTTCAACCGATCAAAACATTCATAGATCCAGTAAAACCACTCAGCATCATTAATGTGAACAAACATAAATCTACAAGTAAACAAATTAAGTAAAAAGAAAAAGTTCAAACAAAAGAAAAAGTATAAAATAAAAAAGTAAAACTTAAAAAGATAACAATAACTCCAAGCAAAATATTGCATATTAAAGAAGCAATTCTAAATATCATGCAACTCAAACTCCAGCGGGAAGTCCATCCAAATTAGATATAAGTTCAGCTTTATCATTGACATTCTGATGAATAAGAACCTTACCAGAACGAGTGTATACAGCGGCAAAGAAAATCATCAGGCTCATGGATTTTCTTTAACACAACGCGTATTGTTACCAATTACTTTATTACCCACAGATGGTGCTTTATAATGTTGAGGAAAGTGTATGTATGGACTTCAAAATGTCTTGAAAACATCTTCGGAAATAAAAATTACATTGTGAAAAAAATTGTAGCATGGCCCATAAATTCATTAAAATCGATTCATAACATTCACACATAAAATAACGTTCACAATTACAACGGCTACCTCATATGAAATACCATTCCAGGCCTATTTTGCCCCGATATCTCCTATATATTACGTTCATGTACTAGAAAGTTTATGAAGTTTTGTGCTATGTGTCATCATTTATTGCTCCAAAGACTTTGTCAACATATCGTGCTGCAGTAGTTTGTAATATTACAGCTTGCAGATATGAACCTAAAGAATTGAGCAAGTGCTACTGACTGTAATTTTAGTTTTATTCTAAAACAACTGCACAAAAAAAATTTATGGGAAAGCATGAATTGATTTTTTGTTTTTAATAAGTAGTTTTCGTTTTTTTTTTTTTTTTGTAGATACTAAAAATGGTAAACGGAAAACAGTTAATAAAAATATAAATTTAAAGTAATGAACATACATACTTACCCCCAAATGTGCAATGTCTCTATGTGTCCTAAATCTACTGCATTTATTCTGCACACAAAAATATAAAACTCTCCTATTGCAGAAATAGACTACTGCGTACAAATATCCTTCGATACAATCCTACGTGGTGGTATCCCTGCGGCCATGGCTTACGTGCAACAATCAGTTAATATCATAGAAAAATAAAGGTTGAATACCAGCTTTTACAAAAAAAAAAAAATATATATATATATATATATAATAAAATATGAAACACCTATTTTCGAGGCGACGGACCAAGGCGATAATGACCCTTTCATTGATGATGCATTAAGCCAAAGTACAGTCAATGATTGACTTCCACAAAATCAACGCACCAGGAATCAACGGTAGATTACCGAAAGAAAAAGGAATTGCAGTTATGTGCATCACTTAAAAGAGAATGTCAATTAGCTAAGAAGAATCAAAACCCTCCCTTTTAAGTAAACTTTCTTTACTTAGACTGATGTAAAACCCGGTAGGGATGCACACTCCTGGAACCAAGTATCTACACATGAACGTTTCCTTTTGTAGTTTAATCAGGCAACCTAGAGTATTCATTAAAAAACAAAATCTATTCTTTATTTTATAGTGAAAGTAGTATTAATTATATTGATGAATTCACCGAATCCAGAACTCTTCCCCAAAATAATTGGAAAACACAGAGTGTTCCATCTCACTTAACCTCGAAAGATAAACTTTAAGATCAAATTATGAAATTTCAATGTTCGGTCGAATTAAACAATCGAAACAGATTGTCCGTATCCCAGAGCATTTCGCCCCGGAGACCTATATTTAATTAAATATACGCAAATGAATGGAACTGTCTGAAAAACTCAGCTGCAAATAAATTTCGCGATTGCACCAAAGAAAAGCTTATTTTCTAAATATATGTTTCGCTAAAAAAATTGAATAAAATTCCTTACAACTTTCAACCGATTGGTAAGTGAAACAAGTCAACTGAAAAAAAAAATTGGAAGTAAAGTTCCAAAAGTCCAGAATAGGAGGTAAGCTTAACAAAAGGATCAATTCTGGTAGGTGAAGCATACAGTCTGGGACTGAGCCATGAAGTGACAAGAGAGAGAAGCTTGTAAGTTTTTTTGTTTTAATTAGTACCTAATCTTCGAGTGGAAATTTAGTGGGAGTGCGCCGCCTTACTGGACTGAGTAATTTAAATTCCAGTGGTTTATTTAAAAATAATTGTTAAGTAACAAAAAAGGAGGAGGACAACTTTGTAACAGTATTTGAAATCTGCAAAGAATCAAACAAATTTCTTTGGGGAATTCAAAAAGTTTTATGAACTCTTCATTTGTTGTTGCATGAAAAGAATCAATCTTGTCTCTTAAATTGATGGAAATAATCGCATTTTGTAAATATATTGAGTATAAAAATATTATTTTAACTTTATTACCTTCAATTAATTACTCCAATAAATAAAAAAACTTGCATTTAAGTTATGGACTTTCGGACAAAGCGTTAATATTCAACTTTGATGACAACTTAATAATGTCACTGCATGAAATTTCGGTCATTCTCTTGTCAATAAAAAAAAAAAAGGAGTTTCTTAAAAACTAATAACCAAAATCAATTTTTCATTGTCCTTTTATAATTTAATCAGAATTGAACACAAAGTAATCGTTTTGGTCGATTTTTATATATTTAACGGGTTTTCCTAAAATTTAACGTGAATGAATGAATTTAAAATTTTTTAGTTTTGTAGAATTTCAATTAATTAAAGTGTTCATGTTAATATCTAGTAATTGTGTGTAACTGTTTTATAGTATTGCTGACATTCAATTATAAAACACAATTAATGCAATTCCTAATCACGATCGAGGTGACTTTTTGTATGGGGATAAAAAACGTCACATTCTTATGAATACACAGGGCTGCCGCCAGGGGCGAATTTATTTATACTTTTGGAGGCCCTAGACGCAAAATTATTATGAGACCCGAGAAAAATAAATCTATTTCAGTTAATAAAATATAAATAGGTACTTTTTTTTTTCTTAGTTTATTGAAATATGAATAACGCATTTTAATAACATAAAAATAACACAAAATTAGTATTTAAAAACAAATCAGTTCAATTTTAAATAAAAAAATAAAATAATAACTTAACATTTATTTTCTGGCTTTTGTTTTAGCAAATATGTCTATAATGATATCATAATTAATCGAGTCCATTACATCTGATTCAATGCATAATAGCGACAGGTCACTTTTTATTTTGATGTAAGTTGCTTCGTAAATAATTTAAATAATTTTTTATTCGTTTCAACACCGAAAATAAGTGCTCAGCACTTGCATAAGAAATAGTTATCGTCAAAAATATTTTTGAAATTATTTCTACGTTCGGAAAAATAGACCTTAACCCACCGTTAAATTTATACATATTTTTATTATTTTTTTATATTTATTAAAAATTGCTTACCTTCATCAATATGTTTTTCTGAGTCAATATAAGTACCATAAGTTTCTAGAATTTTCTTACGACTAGCCTTGTACTTGTCTTGATTTATATGTTTTTTCCAAAATATGTAATTAATATTTGTGAATAGCTTTATGCTCTTTCATTTATTTTCAAAATTAACTTATCGCGGGTGGCTCGTATAAATAAAAGTTATGAGCCATCCACGCGCCTGTTTTGTGTACCTTTGCGTGATTTGCATTTATCTCACTATCATAATAAAGGAGAAAATACAGGCCCAATAATGGGGCAACAAATGTCGATTATGTATGGTCATGCGATTGTGAATGCAATAGAACCTTAGAAATATAAATAGAAAAATAAGAAATAGCGATAAGTTAAGACAAATCCACAACTCTATTTCAAATCAAATTCTCCCTATTCTACTGTCGTTTAATGTATGTATAGATAAAGGGAGCGAAATAGCTGATATCCAAATAGCTTTTGCCTCGTTGGTGGCTTGCCTCATTGGTGACATGGCCTAAACACAGTTGCGATGGCAGACTATTGCAGTATCAGGAATAATTTTCTCCGGGAGCGCTCTATGGGGCATGCATTATTAGTGTATTACAGAGGAATCTGCAGTGCCGTCGGCCATCTGCCTCTCTTGCCGTCGTAATTGAATTAATTCAATAAAGTGGTCGGCGGTCGACGCCACTGCTTATTCCTATGTAATACACTAATATATGCTCCATAAAACGTTCCTGGAGAAAATTGTTCCTATTACTGCAATAGTATGCCGTCTGGTTTGGACCTTTAAGGATACCGCAAGCGCTTGTCAGGGCAAGCGCTTCCACAACATAGCCAGAAAATATCTTTTCCGGAGCGCTCTTTTACCATAGCGAAAGGAATCTTTCCAGAAGCAGATATCTTCTCTGAGTTTGGGCATATTAGTTTTTTGTTGTGAATAGATGAATCATATGCATCTGAAAGCGCTGCAGAAGTTTCAATATTTTCCAAAGACCTCTCTTCTCAGGAAGCTTTACGGAAGCAGATCTCTTCTCTCAGCTTAGGCTGACTCATGTTATCTGGTTTCTATTGTGGAAAGATTACTCATATGCATCTGAAATTTCATTGTTTAGTAGTCAGTTGAAGTGTTCGGGTAATTGAAAATTAATTTAATTTAAAATTAAATGGAGCGCATTCAGAAGAAAAAAAAACTGAAATTTTTAGTAAAGCCGTTATCTTGATTTCTTCTATATTCCCTATTAGCGCTCCAAGAGTTCTACCCCAGAAGTGTTCCGAGAGTGTTGCCCTTCAAGCGCTCATAGAGAGCTTCCCAAGAATCTGCACTTGAGCACTTCCCTTTGCGGACATGTTCATGTTAAAACGATATGAACAAGGACACGGTGGGGAAGCGCTGTGAACTTCCAAAGAAGCGCTCTTGCATTCCTTTTTGAGCGCTTCCATTTCCCGCTGGGATGGAACAGAATGTGGTGCTAGCGCTGGCGTATACTCTACGGCTTACCTTGTAGCTTAATATGAATACAATTCTGCAGCTTAGTTCTGTCAAAACAAATTTAATATTCGATATTTTATTCCATACTTCCGCTTCTCTTTTTAAAGTTTTATATATAGGGGATGCCATAGATCCCACTTTCCGAAGAAACTTCGAGTGCTGGACGTATTTCTTCAAATGTGTTTATGAGCGGTTCATTTGACTTGCAAATAGATTTTATAAAAAAGAAGATAAGAAATGAAATGGTAAAAAGTAGAAGACGCTAAATTGGTCGTAATTGTAAGAATAAAGTTTCATTTAAAATTCCATACTTCTAGCTGAGATAACTTACAACTAGATGTAAAAAACTCCATATAAACCCGGATCACTTTTTGAAAGCTTTTTCAATTTTTATTCGACCAAAGAAAGCTATCATTGCGAAGAATTTATGTGGCATAATACAGCAAGAGAGAGAGAGAATGTCTAGAGCTTTCTATTAGAGGGCCATTAGCTCGTTTTAACTCGATCGCTTTTTTGTGAGTTTTGCACATCTAAATGTAAGTGGTCTCAGGTCGTATCGTACATCAAACCAAGCTAAAAGTTGTTCTAGACGAGCTCTCGAGTTTGTTTTTTGTTAGCTGGCCAGAAAGCGAAGGGGTAAGCATCAATCCTAGCAAAATCCTAATCGTCATTCACAAGAAAAAGGAAATTTTAATTAAAGGCACCTTCCTTGTATGTAAGGACCAGTATTTATCGGACGTTATATAGAAAGCACCTGTATCTGTAAAAGACTGTGTGGCAAAAAATGAGCCTTGAATCCGATTTCATTGCTCCTGAACTACTATGATTATGCCCATCCATAGACTTCAATAATATAGACTGCAACTCCAGGCAATTCCCATACAAAATTTTTGAAAGCAGCATAACGATGGAGGCAGAGGGGCAAAGTATCCCAAATTACTGTCATGTTGTGGGATATTACAAATGATTAGTTAAAATTAAGGGAAATTTTCAATTTTATTTTAAAAATTAATTCTACAGTTCTTAATTAATCAGACAATATTTAAATATTTAGGTTTTTCTCGTTGAAATTGAAAGCTACGCTTCATGCTGTAATAAATTTTATATTTAATAAGAAAAGTAAGAATCTTAAGAGTTTGACGTCTATAAAAATCACGAACTTTTATTTCACGTAAGTGACACCGCCAGTTGCTGATCAAATAAAGGTCAGTGCTGTTGAATTTTATTATAGCTCCTCTCTTTGAAGTGTTAGAATTAAACTAACATATTTGCAGCAATCCTTGATGATTGTTCTATCATGAGAAATAATTAAATCTGCTTAAAATAAAACAACAAAAATATTAGCAAAACTTGGTTTTTTATTTATGTTTTTCCCAGCACTTGATCAGTCTAATTCTGATCTTGATCAAAGTCATTCCAGTGGTTGATCACTATATCACTATCGTCCGATATACCCTTGTTATAAATAAAACTTTTAATCTAAAGTCACTTAAACATTCAAAAACGAAATGAATGAATAGTAAAACGTTACATCTCGTAATTAGGATGAGAACTCCAAATTTGGATTCTGGAACCGAGGAAATGTTTCTTGTTTTGCTTGCATTTTTCGGTTCAGCAATGTGTGAAACAACCAAGTCCCACTTGTAGGAGAGTAGGTATGTCTCGCTTTTCCGACCACTTCCAGAGACGCTCACTTGACTCCATGGATGATACGGTCGCTCTTTTTTATGCGACGTCAAAAATTACTCTTGGAAAATATGTGCCGTCATACTTGGTGATGACGTATATGTCAACATACTTCTCCACTGGCTGCCAACTGTGAAGTTCTTCCTCGTTTCCCAAGGATTCCGCCCACACACTTTCTCTGGAGGAAACCTCTGCACTGGAATTAGAACTTTCTGGCGTGCTCAGCTCTCATTTTAGCAGCTTAGTCAGAATTTTAGTCTTCTCAGTCTTTCTTTCTTTCTTTCGGGCCTCTTTTTTTTCTTTTCTACTTGTTTGTCTGCAAAAAACTTTATTCATTATTTTTACGTTGTCGCATATGGTAACCTTAACTTTGTTGTTTTCTTTTTGTCCAGCGAAGCGTGAGACCATAGAATATGATCTGCAAAGGCTGAACTGAAATTTCCTACCAATGGTGTTACAGGATCATCCAATGATGATAGAAGGTCACCTGCTGGTGTTGCAGAATCATTCACTCGTGATAAAGGATCAGGCAATGTTTATGGAAGATCACCCACTAGTGTTTCGGAATCATCCACTGGTGATAAAAAATCACCTACTGATATTGCAGGATGATGCAGGACTGGTGCCAGAGTATCATATGATTACCGCGACACTGGAGGTTGATCTGTATAATTTGTACGATTTGGAGTCTATTCAGGGCATTTGTTCTGCAATTTTCTTCCAGAAGTCGAACAATTCAAATGCCTCTGCTGGTGAATTCCATTCGTCACCTTCGTGGCTTTTAAACTCCTGAACTCTACCTTTCCTGAGAAGGGAATCAATCTGCAAAAGCGTCTGGACATTAAAGTTGTCGTCTAATCTTACACTGTTTTCACCTGAGTTTGTCGGCGGACACTACCGTTGTTCACTGGTGATACATCTTTTATAATCTACGGCATCTGGGTTGAAAGTTAATATACCACATTTTCGGAAGCCATTTTTTATAACATCAGAAGTAGCTCCTTCACGAAACGCTATTTTAATTAATGGTCCGAATACAGCTTTCGTCAGCACCTTGTTTCCCGATTTATTTTTCCATTTGTAGACGATATCAGCCAGCGCACTTTAAGTGGTCTAAAAACAGAAACGTCAACTGGCTGAAGTATATGTTTTGCGTTTGGGTAGAGTGCAAAGTGCAAGATTTTATTTGTCGCGCATAACTTAGCAAACTCAAGCGTCAAATGGCTCTTGTAGCCGTCCACCAAAAGTTAAACTTGCTTCCGTTAGTCAGGGTAAAAATACATTCGTCAGTTACTCAAAATATATGCTACCATGCATTCACCCCTTTTTGGATCTGCCAATACCACAATCATCCGGTACACTCTGCGCGATCTCTTCTGCAATGGGAAAACTATCATGCCAGGAACAACCTCCCCTGCTGCACTGAAGTTAACCATCACCGTGATGGCTTCCTTTTCTTGTCCAATCTTGATTTCATACAAGTTCTTGAATAAAATAGGTCCTAATACTTTGACTGTATTTGGACAAGTTTGAAACCCGCTCTCGTCAGCATTATAAATTCTAGGCCCATCTTCTAGAATATCAAGACATCCTTCAGTTTTCAGATACTTATGAAGTTCTTGGAACTACTCACGTATGTTATTCTTAGACACTGTTGCTTTTGCTGTGCTAATTGCTTCTACATGCCGCTCAGAAATGAATGGAACTGTTCGTTCGGAGGAATCTTTAGACCATTTATTTTTCCCCGGGCTTGAGTTTGTAAAAGGGTTTGACCTTTTATCCGTTTCAATTATGTTATTTACTGTTTCCCTCCTTAATGGAAACTTCTTCTTCATACGCGTTGATCTATTCGGCAAGAATTTCTTTTTCTGCTTAACTAAAGATGGTCGGTGGGCGCATCCGTCTGGTGTCCAGTGATTTTCCTTTTATCTAACCTACAATTAAAACAGAAATCCATAGAATCTTCTTAAATTGAGTGGTGTAATATTCCGAATGGTATGCCATGGACTCTTGAAGCACAGACAAGAAATATACAGATATCGACGGTAGTACTAAGAAAGTGTTGTATGGAAGATCTCATAGCAAACCTCAATAACTCACTAATCTCGGCTAATATATCATGGGTACGATCCAAAAATGTTTTTCAATATAGGCAAAAATTCATTTCTTTCTTAGAATTTAAATCGACAATATTTCTTCAGACTTCGTGTGTGAAAACGATTCGAATAAATTTTGTCTGAATAGTCTCGGCTTCGTGGAAGTTGGATTAATTTGGTTGCTTGGGCTTGCTAGCTAAAAATTTTTATGATCGTAGATCTAGGTATATCAGCGCGGAACTTTGTCTCAGGCCTGTATAAAGAAATGAATTTTCGGCTATATTGAAAAACATTTTTGGTTTGTACCCATGATATATTTAGCCGAGACGAGTGAGTTATTGAGGTTTGCTATGAGCTCTTCCATACATCACTTTCTTAGTACTTGGTCGATATCTAAGTATTTCTTGTCTGTGCTTCAAACTTTCCTTAAGGAAATTCCTTTTTCTTGGACATCTTCTATGGCCGGAGAAGCTCATGTTGGATTGTCTGATATTTTTGGGAAAAATGAGAATTTTATTTCAGAGAAATTTTACATCTCCTTTTAGCGCGTTGTTCAATTACGAAATTTACCTTTTTCTTAAAAAGGTGAGATAGTGTGACCCGAAGTACATTATTATGAATAGTTTGATAGGATTTTTAGGGATTCAATAAGATTTGGTCGTTCGGGTAACCCTACATTCTGTCGATTTTTGTTTTTAACTCGTTGTCTCAGTTGCACTACAATAGTGCATAGCAAAGTTCTTTTCCTCCATTAATGCAAACGACGAAAACATTACTTGTTTCATTCTAAAAAAATACGAAAATTTTTCAATTTTATTTGGCTGATTCCTATGTTGTTATTAGGTTATCTTTGTTTTGAAGTATTCTCGAGGTTCTTGCCACAATCCAAAAATAAATGAAGTACAGTCGTTATAAGCAACAAGAAATTTCCAGAAACAGTACGAGTCAAGCTTGGGAAAGATTGAAATATTGTAGAATGAGATACCTAGCAAGGTGAAAAGGAAAAGGAATTATTGTATGATAAAAAAAGACAAGCATACAAAACAATATATTCGAGAAAAGAAAATCGGAAAAAAATCAATTGCAAATATAATCTATTGCTACATATTTTTTTACGAAACATTTAAAATTGTTTTAAATTGTTAATCACAAATTATAATCCAATTAATTAAATGTCAAAATACTGTGCACAGCTTTTCAATCTATTTCCCCAAATATATGGTGCGGCAGCACTCCACTGCATGTTAATCTGTTTCAGGCTTAAGTCAGCGGCAATTACGTCCTTAATTTTTATGATAATTGACAGTAACAATTTTAAATATTCTTCTTCCTTTTTCCTCCTAATGTCATTTATTTTATTCAAGCCATTAATAAATAAATTTCCCCCATAACCTGGAAGCTATGTATATCCAAATATTAATCTAATTCTATCGAACTAAACTTAGTCGCATCAGTATATAAGTTTCGTAAAAACTTTGATTTATATACCTAAAACTAATATTATACAGTCATGTGCGTTCCAAATGGTATGAATGACATCTAACTCAAATAAATATAAATCAAAGCTTAAAAAACTTTCAAAACATAAATATAATAATTTCTATCGGGACACATCTGACTTTAAGGACGAGAAACATCATTCTAACTGCTTCAACTGCAATAAAGTGGAATCATGAATAAATATGTATCCGTGATGATATTTTTAGATAAAAATGATGGAGATCGGAACTGACATTTTTTATCTCCTGAAATGTGCTTAGTTTTGATTTGCTTCATAAATCACAGTAAATCCTTCTTCCTTCACATATGCTCTATTTTGCTCGTCCACAACTCATCTAGAGAGCTCCTTAAAGTTATTTTACTCTTGCCGAAGGCAGTCAATCAGTGAATTTGTACTTGATTTCTAACCGAGTTCCATTTAAATATTCACGTATATTCATATGTATTTATTATGTATGTACATATATAATCATGAATGTTTTTCCTGGAATATCACATCTTTCACGTGTACCAGCTACGTAGTATATGTATGCCGCCCCTTAGTTTCCTTTATCAAACCGCTATGCGGGTGAAAGTAATTTCATTACTTCAAGAATTATCACTATGAAAGTCTAATTACTAGCTAACCCTTAATTTTCGCGGATAAGTCTAGGAGGTAATTAGGAGAGTACACCGCCACCGTTGATTCATAATCCACCCACAAATCTTAGTTACGTCACTTTTTGGTATTTAACACCGTTCATATCGTTGTTGGTGGAATGTTTAATTTTCGTGAAAACTTCAAAATCAATTTGCCGCAAGTTTCATTCATTAAGTGGAGAAATTTGAATTTTCAGGAAAATTGAGGAAGAATTTCAGCTAATTTACATCTAAGCTTATTGATTCGAGTAATTTTGTTTTCATATTTCTAGAAATACAATTTTGCCGACAAAAAATAAAACGCACTTGCCTTATCGAGATACACAAGTGAAATTGAATTTATTACAAAAAAAAAAAAGGAAAAAAGCTAGAATTGGTCTGAGACCAATTCTTGTTATGCCCTAGATGAATTATGATGGCGGTATTTAATTTCGTGTGGCCTGGTCAACCCGATGTGCAACTTTGATTAATAAAGTGGTTTTTCGCATATATTTCTAAAACTGTTCGTCAGACAATAAAAATAGATAAAAATCAATTTCATAAGATTTTATATTCTGAAGAAGTTTTCAAAACAATAAGAACATCTAGAACTGGCCATTTTCACCGCACCGCAATTTTCATAGATATAGCCAACCTGTACTACACTTAGAAAAATTTTCTGTACTAATAACATAAAACGATAGTTTATTTTTATTAACTAACACAATAAAATTTTCGATTGTTTCGACATATTGTTCTGTTAAGCTGACTGTATAGAAACTACAGAGAATTTTAGTAGTTTTAACTAAAAAATTGGTTGGATGACATATATTTATGTTGTGTCGACTGACGGTTCTTTTGTTTAATTTTGAAGTGATGTTGATACAGGTTTTGCATTTGATATACATAAATATGTTATAAAAATTAATTGATTTTTTGTTTTGTATATTATTAAGCCATGGTCAGGGGATACTCTGTGATGCAAAAGCACAGCTTGGCAGGAAGGTAAAACGGAAGGGTATTTATTTATTTTTGTAAGTTAAAAAGATAGTAAACCGAAATTTCCAATAACATACTACCTTACAATTAGGGGGATAACATATTTTAATAAATTTACAAAAGAAGTAGATAAAGTAATAATAATGCTAAGAAGTAAATGAAAAAAATAAACTAATAACTAAAATCAAAATGTGAAAAAGAGATAGAGGAAGTAAAATACAAAAAGAAAAAATGTAAAAAATAATTAAACTAAATCTGAAATCTAAAGAGCGTGAATGAAAAAACTAGAAGATAAGACAAAGTAAATAGAAAAAGTAGGACTAAAATACAATTGGAAAGCGGAAGCCAAAAACTGCTAAGGATTTAGGAAATGAGTAAAGCAAAAACGAAAAGATGATAATAACCGATCTCGCGGAGTATAACTTTTTAAAATTCAGAGGATACCTATATTGTTAAATCTCGTATTGTACAGTCTAGTAATTCTGTAGATAGGTGACTTCTCCTTAATGTTAATTCTTCAAGTAGGTAGTCTAAGAGGGTTTGGAAACTCTAGTTGCGCGGCAGCACGTTCAAATCAATTCTAGAGACTAATGCATGATAATATACTCGACAATTTAAAATATTATATAGAAATGCACTATTCAAGTAGATTGTGGGACTTTCTAGTGTGAATAAGTTGTATTTTGCTAATATTTCATAATAACTACTCTAGATTGGTGTTCTCTAGTTTATATAATAAAACTCTGGTGAATTTATGCCTCAATTTGTGCATTAAAATTAGAGACAAAAGGACTCCAAACCTGACTAGCATACTCGAGAATACTCCTTTCTAAAGAATAATAGAGACTGATATAGGAGGATGCCGACCTAAATGATATGCAGATGCGAAAGATAAAGCCTAATAAATGAAATGATCTAGAAGTAATAAAATTAATGTGAGGAATCAAGAGGAGCTTTCGATAAAAAATCACACCTATGTAAGTCTTTTATATCATTAACACGAGAGATAGAAGTATAGTGAATGGTGTAGTCAAAGAGTATGGGGTCTTTTTCACGATGAAATGAAATACATTTAGATTTGCTTACGTTGATTTCAATACAGCTCTCGTGGCAACATTTTTCTACTCGTAGTATATCCTTTTGAAGTTGGACACAATCTGTCACGTTATTAATTTTTCTAAAAATCTTGGCATCATCAGCGTATAATAAACAATGGTCCAAGTATTGTACCTTGGGGCACTCCGAAAATTTCCTTAAATGAGGGGGATTGTAGTCCATTAAATACAGCGATATTATCCCTGCTAGTTAGATAGACGTGGAACCAAGATATGATGTCTGTTCGACATCCCATCAGTGCCATTTTCGACAGACAGTGCTTGTGATTAATCTTGTCAAAGTCTTTTGCAAAGTCATTGTTGATAGAATTTTTTTCGTATTTTCATCAAGAGCAGACACGATTCTGTCTGAAATAAACGTAAGTTGGTGATCGTAGATCGCTCCGATAAAAATCCGTGCTGTTCTTCACAGATAAATGCTTTTATTTGGAATAGAAGTTGATGGTAAACAACTTTTTCAAAAATGAGTGCAAGAGCGTTAAAGATAGAAACAGGTCTATAGTCTATAGTTTAGCGTCACCATATTTATAAATAGGCATAACGAAGCAATTTTTAAGAGATACTCTGTAGATTTTATTACTTATTGAAAGATTGAATAAACTACTAAGCGGTTCTACTAGACTTCGTGCGGATCTCTTAAAAACAATATTTGGAATCCTGTCAGGTCCCGGGGTTTTGTCACAATCAAGATTGCTCAATACAACTGATTCTGGAGAAAGAAAGCTCAATATTACATTTATATAGGAAGTGTCCGGTGAAGGGGAAAAGATAATACCGCGGTCTTTTTCAGAGTATACGGATGTAAAGTGCACGGAAAACATCTCACATAAACGTGGAGACGATGACGATGTATCATCATTATTAAGGTTTTTACTGAAAGCCCAAAATGCCTTGTGGTTGCGTATTAGAGAATGTTCAGTTTTTTCGACGTACTTTTGATAACATTGAGTAATCAAAAATTTAGATAGCTTCCTCAGATAAGGAAAAGTTTTATTAATCAGGGAACATGAGGAGAGTGGCGGAGCTGCTGGTGTATGTCACTCTTAAACCTTCGCAGATTGTATGCCAGAGGAAAGACAGAAGATGGTAGGCTCTTCCATATTCCTAGAGTTCGAGATAAAAAGGCATCACAGAATTTTACAGTACGGCCGAAAGTAATTTTAACACCCTTATTATAGTTGTCGACCCACCAAAGTGACAAGCTCCGCACTTCACTTTTTGTATTGTACGGTGTGACGTGACATTTTTCTTCGTAGCCATATTATCGTTGTCACTTAAAGTGACAGATAGCATCAGGGCATGCGTCAGGGTAGGAGTTACATTTGTAGTATTGTTTCGTGGTATTTTTGTTATTTTTTAAAGTGTTTAAAAGAAAAAAAAAATCATAAAGGCGAAGTATTTCAGCACTTTAGCTATAAAAGGATGCTTCACCATAAAATCTATTATGATTGTAAATTGTTTTTTTCTTGTAATTTTTACACTCAAAATGCAAAAAAAATTAATTTAATTTATAAAATCTATTGAATTTTATGTTTTAATGAACAACTTAAGAATTTATCTATTTTTCCGCTTGCATTTTCCTTTTCCTTACACACATCTAATATCTGTCACTTGTAAAAACCAAGTGAGTGAAATTGTTACTTAATTATCACTTACATCGACATTTGTCTACTTAATACGACAACAGTAATACGTCCAAAGTCGTATGTTTTCGACAAATGTCACTTTAAACAACAATCATAATACCATTTTTGTGTCGTAACACCATTTCTCACTTAAAGTGACAACGATAATAAGGGTGTAAGGGTAAAAGGATGTGCGCGGTTTGCAGTGCCAGTATTGCGTGCAGGAATCATTCTACAAAGGATCAGACTAGAAATTTCATCGGAACATTGAGCATATATGTAGGGATAAAGCATCCAACATTTCGGCGGTGCTCGAGCGAGTCGATATGACAAGCTATTGCCACAATGCCAATAAGCTTGAAGGCCCTCTTCTGGATAATATCCAATGAAGCTAAGGCTGTGCGACCAGCCCCAGCCCCAGCCAAGATATGGGAATTATACTATTTTCGAGGTCTGATGTATGACTTGTAGAGAAGCGCTAGATTTTATGGGCTGAAATATTTTTTACACCAGATGTGATCAGTCCAGCTTAACTTACTAGAAATATTAATGCCAAGATTGCATAAAAACGGTGTATCATAAGTCAGTGGTCCATCAAATGAAACAGGAATGGAGAAATTATGATCTTGTTTTAAAGAGATGAGACAGCTTTAGATTTTAGTTGCGTTGAATTCGACATGATTCGCTTTGCCCCAAGCGAAGATATTGGCAAGATGGTTATTCAATGATCTAATCATGCAATCTCATTTGACAGATGTGGCATTCCCACTGAACTCCGCCAGAATGTCAAAGGTGTAAGTGAAATCAAGGGTACTGTCGTCAACGAAGCTATTGATGGGATTGAAAGTAATAATTAATGAAAATTTAGAAGAGATTCGGTGAGATAACGTAGCCCTTGGGCACATGGGCATTTATACGATGAGGTTCAGATGCAACGCCATCTAATACGACTGGATAAAAAACTTTCAATCCATAACAAAAGCAGAGGAGAGAGACCAAGTGCTTTAAGTTTGATTAAAAGGGTGGGATGCCACCGAAATTGTGGAGACTACGGTTCCAACGTTCCGTAAGAAAAGTCAATGAGTCCCCAGATGAGCCACCAGTCCGGAAACCTTATAGGAAATTGTTGGTGAGTTGATTGGTGTCTAGATACTTCATTTATTTGGAGTTAATGATAGATTCAAAAACCTTTGGAAGAATTGCTACCCTCTCCATTCTTGTGAATAAGTTGAACGTGGGCTATTTTCCAAGCAGTTAGAAATTTTCCTGTCAAATAAGACAAATAGAATAATTTGCGCAGAGGTTTAGTCAAAGGGGCGAGAAACCATCAGGACCTGCGGCTTTAGAGACGTTGAGCCTTTTAAGGACCTTGATCACATCTCTCGTACGGATGTGTATTGGGTCTTGTACACAAACACACGGGAGATGCGAAACAGGTATCTATTAGCTGGATTGAAGAAGAGAATTTGTAGCGAATCTAGCAGCCAAAATAATAGTTTTATCCAGGGAGTCAACAACCACTTCACCGTTGTTAAGCAGTGAGGGTATTGAGGTACTGCTGAAATTATTCCTGTTGATTCTGACCAGGGACAAGGAGCCTTTTGCTACCTTTGCGGCTCTTCAAGATTTTTTTTCTAACATTTTGGTCAAAAAGAAATTATTCTCTCTGGATAATGAACCAACATGTGCTCCATACAGTCTTTTAGACATTTTTTAGATCTGGACATGGGTGAAGTTGGGTCATTGCACACGAGTATTCCTGATGCAGTATGCAAACAGGTGTTCTGTGGAAGAGGTGAGAAGAAGCAAAGAGATATCTCGCCAAAGTTTAAACATATTTGTTTGCTTCTTCTCATCTTTTCCGTAGAAGACCGGTATGCACACTGCATGAAGAATACTCGTGCGTGATGGCCCATTCACAGGCGCAAAAATCAGTCTTCTTAGCTTTTATATGTACCTTGATTGCACTTATTATTAAACAACAACAACAAAAGCATTTAATATTAAGATTTTAAACCAGGGTTGTTTCGACTTTTCTATAGTAATACATAGAAGCAACTTAAGCTAAACCAGTGCAGTGCAGTCTTGTAGACTTGTTTATATTCCGGACATGGATGCAAATGATAGGTGCAAAAAGCAGACCCTTCTTCTTTTATTGCTTAGTTTAACCAAGAGCGATTTGGCAGTTGTTTATATCTGCTGTAGGGATACGGACTGTGTTCACGCATGCTAAGACTTAGAATGCTACTAAGTCCTAATGTGCATTCATCAACATCACTCGAAGCCAAACAGGCCGACCAATCAATTTCTCTAAGATACTTTCCCAATCAGCATTTTTATAGTACCAGAGAATCCTACTTGTAGGTGGAGAAGTTGGGCGGCATACATATGTTTGCGGTGGTAAATTAAGCCGTGATTTAACAGTGGTCTGAATTACCAAGAGTGGAACCGACTGAGACTGAGTGGGAGACAGAAAGCAAATGATCAATATTGTTGGAGATATTGCCAAATACAGATACCACACTGTAAAAAATATTAGGACTATTCCCTAAATTTAAGACACGTTTTTCCCTAAAAATAAATGTAATTTTCTCTGATAGAAAGGGAAAATCAGTTTAACTTCCCCAAATCAATGGAATATTCAATGAATTTAGGTAGCTGGCGCCAGAGAACCTCTAAAGTACGTAAAATTCCCGAAATGATAAGCTCTCTTGGTTATAAGGAAGAGAACAATCAATAAATTAGGTATTATGCCACATTTTTTGTGGAGATATATTTTCGTTTACATAATTCATACATTGTTTTTGAAAACAAGTCATATATTGCTTTTCACTATTTTCCTTGAGCTGAGCGTACCCGGCGCTTCAGCAGTAGGTAGTTATATGGCACATAAGCTCATTCTTATCTTTATTAAAAGGGGTGGTCTGCTATCACATTCACTTATTTTGGAGAGTGGTGCGGTGCTATCACCTATTCCCTACATTTTAGGGAATATTCTCTAAATTTTAGGGAATAGTCCCTACATTTTAAGGAAAAAACAAAACAACAATTCAAAATTCCCTATATTTTAGGAATGTTCCCTACATTTTAGGGAATATTCCCTAAAATGTAAGGAAAAACAACAAAAAAATCAAAATTCCTTACATTTTAGGTAGTATTCCCTAAATTTTAGGGGGGAAAACCAAAATTCCCTACGTTTGAGGAAGAAAAACCTACCTACATTTTAGGAATAAAAAACTAATCTTAGTTTTCCATGTGGAGCTTTCCCTAATCCTATCGACAAATGCCTAACCTGTGTGGAACAAATTGATGCCATTATTTTTTACTGTGCATATCGGCATCAGACATATTAGGGCTGCGATAAAGGAAACATAAGTAGATGATGTGCCTGTGGAGTTTGAACCTAATTCAAAGGTAAGTGAACTCTGGATTGATAGAAGGGATATCTCTAAGGACGGTAAAGGCCACATCATTCCGTATATATAATGGGATCCCCCTATATGGAGAAAGAAGGGACTCCAAGCTATAATCAGGGACGTATTACTGGCTAATATCAGCACCGGAAACGACCTTGGTTTCACTTAGTGCGAGAATTTCCGGATTTTTTGATTTAAGGTTGCAGCACATCGAAAAGCCGTTTGCTCTTAATCCGTAAATTTTGCAGAAATCTAAAGTGAAATTCTGCATGCTGAAGGCAAAAACAAAGAAGGAAAAAAAAGCGACACATAACAGCACAAATATTTGGGCACCACCAGCACCAGTCAACGACACAGCGAAATAAAAAGAACAACAATTGTATTATGTCTATTTGCTGTGCGACATCTGTTGGAAATACAAACAACTTTAGGTTAGTGACATTCTAGTAAACTTTGGGTTCGGAGAACGGAATGTTCAGCAAGGTGACTTTTTGGTAGTTCGGCTAGAAGCTTTTGGGTGACGAAACTATCACTGCGCTTTTATGTTCTGGTAACATTTTTGTCGCTGCTTAACTGCCTTTATTTAAGAGACACAAGGAAGAAATTTACGCATCCTATTTGAAAAATGGCTGCTACAACGATAGTGTGAGAAAAAGATATAAATAATGAAGAATCAATACAAGAAATACAAATGAGACCATCCCTATACAACAAAATTTTTAAGGAAAACTCTGATAGTAATTTGAAGATAAAAATGTGGGAAGAAATATCGATGAAAGTGTTTATGGACCATAAAGTCACAGCAAGTCTCTCTTCAGGTTAAATCGATGATCGCATTATTGGTACTTTGATAAGGTCTCAAAATCTCTAATAGTAAATCATCAAATCTTTCAACACTCATTTGGAAATATCAAAGAAATATTTCAGAATAAGATTGTAGTTCATCAAAAATTTAGTGAAATTTTCCTTTAAACAGCCTTTCGCTCCAATTGAAAGCGTTTCTTTCGTTGATAGACAAATACACATGTCACAGCTTCCTCCTCGAAATTTATATTAATGAATGGTGATATAGAACATGAATTTTTTCATTGTGTGTATACTAAACTAGCCCACGGCGACAGGACGGTAACAATGACCAAAAAGTTGAGCGACAAAAATTCTCCAATGCGTGTTAGGCGTAATATGAACCAAAAGTATACAAATTTTCACTGATTACCAAATACTTTGAGTTTAGGTACTGAAAGCATACCATGAAAAAATCCCGGAAATTTGAAACATACTGGAGCTGCAAACACAGTCACTATACATTACTTTGTATGAAAATTTGTTGCTGTGTATAGAGGTTCGAATAAATCCCACAGTCTATTTTCAGTAGCCAAATTCTAACATCTAAACTAAGTAGTAATAGGTTGTTTTACTGGTTGAGGGATTAGTTATTGGTTGGTTTACAATCGCCGGGGCTAGGGCTCCATGAATTGCGGGCTCTGGGCCCAGGCCCAACGAGCTCATGCGTAAAGATGGTACTGATCGAATCAACAGAACAAGAACTCTTCCTACATTGTGTCATTAAAATTCATTTCAACACAATCCATTCTTTTTAAATAAGTTATCATATATTACATTAGAAAAAAATCGAAACTTTTTCAACAGAAATTTTGATTTCAATAAAGACATTTCTGAATCAAAATTCCAATGCCAATTCCCATTTTCAGAATAACATAACTTTTATGTCATCATTACTTACAAATTTTTTTTCAGTGTAGAGGAGCGTTTAGCGTACTTTAATTATTGCTTTTGTATTAAGAAATCAATTGAAACAAATCTTCATTTAAATTTGTATTTTTATAGCAATTGAGTGAGTATTCAAGTAACTTTTAATATTAACAATAATATATTCAGAAAATTAATTTTATATGTGGCCGACTTGCTACCGTATAAAGCTAACTAATTGTTAGTAACTAGGGATTAAATTAAATTTTTAAGTATTTAATTAGAATTAGTTTTGTTTTCAATAATTTTTTTTATTGGTTATTTATTTTTTTAAAGAATTTATACTTATAAGACTTGGGGTAAATGGGTGCCTTCGCAAATTTTGTCGTCACCTGATAGTTGCGGGAGATAATTATTACTTTATTTGGCTGCAATATTTCTACTCCTTCAAAGCATTGCGGCATATCGCCTTTTGGCTTTTTTCGTCTTTTTAAATTATTTTTTTAAATTTCAGCTTTTTTCTTTGATCCTCAATTCTCGGTCTTATATGTTCGCCGTTCAACCTCCAAAAGACTTCTGTCGAGTACTCTTCCCCTGCTTTTTAATCTCGTCGGTTCAGGTTCATGGCTAGTTTTAATCATATAGGGTCAGTTCTGACCTTCCTAGTTGGTACCTAGCCCACATTGCGTGGTCTTGATATTTTATTTTATTTAGACCAATTAAATTAATTTTATTATTTATTTTCATAGATTAAATAAAGATAGATAGATTAGATTTTTATTATTTTGAATTCTTGGAAGACAAATAATTATCAGATACTTAACATATCTTATAAATGTAATTAATATAAGGCTCAATAAAAAAATATAAGGCTGAAGTGTCATGCTAATCAATGACATCAGCAGGGTCGCCTGATTAAGTCTACTTTAAATAACTTTTATCCAATCACTAACTTTTGACTAAATAATTTTGTCCGTAAGGATGGTAATGCATGGTTTTCGAATCTATGAACAGTCGGTGGGTGGGGGGGGGGGGTAGATTAATATGGGGGGGGCTGAATTTTCTTTTAAACCTTTTAGCACAATGTTCTATATATTTCGTGAGAACATTTCAATTTTCTATGTTTTGATGTGAAATAAATTTTTGCAGATTTTTCATGTAAACTTTTTTGACATGAAAGTACTTGCATACATTAAAGTGAGATAATCTTCGAAACTTCTTCTCACAGAAAAAAGAAAATTACACCACAACGTTCGCATGAGTAGAGGAGGGGGTACAAATATGGGATACCTATTATAGTTTTAATTATATCAAAATTAGAAATTTCCAAACTAGGGTAGTAATATGAGACTGTATTATAATATCAAAAACAAACGAAAAATTGTGGTAAATGATGTGCAGTATCAGTGATACTAACTCGTTAATATCACATAACATTTTTAATATACTGTATAACTCTATTATAGGCCTACAAAAGTCATCATCATCATCTAGAATACCGCTTTAATAGTTGGTAGAAATATGAGATAGTCTGATTTTATTACCAACCAAGTGCCTCATATTGCAACCAATTGGTTTTTTCAGTAAAATTAGTAATGTAGTGAGAAAAACTCGAGCTTTTTAGTAATATTTAATTATATTCTAAAACTAAAGTAAATATAATGTAACTTACCGTATTCTTGTTCAAAACTGCCCTAACTGTAAACGTTCAGCACGCGTCAAGACAAATAACTAAATGTCCGCCGGCTGTTTCAAAACCTTCGCAGAACTAACAGCAATGCTAGCCTAGCTAAATATCAGTAGCGTAGGGAGACCAAAAATCCGGTTTCTCAAATTGCTACCATATCTCATATTTCTACCCCCTCCTCTGCATAGATCCCAGTTAAAATACATATGTTAAATAGATCATGTATCATTAAATGTAATGACTACAAAGTATAAAATAAAATATATTAAAAAAAAAAAAAAATTGCACTAAAAAGTAAAAAAAATTATTTCTTTCTCAGTGACATATACAAGAAAAGTTTCATTGCGAGATAAGAAATGCTGGAACTCAGATTAAATCTTAAAACGGAATACATTAAAAATATTTTAAAATTAATTTTAAAATTATATCATCTCGTTTGACTATAAATGTTTGAACTCTTTGCAATGAAATTTTTATTATGTATATATCACTGAGAAAGACAAAATTATTATTTAGTGCAATTTATTTATGAAAATTATTTATTTTAAAAGTTTTTAAATATATAACAATAAAATAATTTATAATTTCGTATGTTCACCCATCTGTGCAAGTTTAATTTTTGAAGTGGTTTTCGCGGATAGTAAAAATGATTATAACCATTTTCATAGGATTTTATATTCTGAAGAACATTCCAGTACAATAAAAACATCTAGGACTGATCGTTTTTTACAGTATATGTAAAAAATCTAAATTTTGTTATGGCAACACCAAGAACGGGTAGTCCGGTTTAGTCTATTTTTGATGTTTTTTTTTTTTACTATAGATATGAAAACACCACGTACCTAATTGAATGAAACTAGTAGCCTTTTGTACATGTACTTTATTTTCACAATTTGAAGATTTTTATTGATTCTGACAGCTGTTTCGGTCCAACTGGACCATCATCGGAGAATAGACAAGTGCTACTGGTATACATTTACAAATTCGTGAATCTCTTCGTCTAGACTTAAAATAAAAATAAAATACAATAAAATGCACACACATATGTCCATCAAATGTTTATGAAGAGAGGATTGCGAATGTAGCTGAATCTGGTAAAATCATTGTCTATTGATGAACATATTTAACAAAACTGAGCGAATTGACTCGAGATGTTCATTCAATATGTTTTTTCCTCCTTGTATTGCTTTCCAAATTTCGTAATTTTCTAAAATATTCAATTTTTTCCCCTTATTTTCAACATGAAGAATTTTTAAGTTTTCTTTCTTACAAGTGTGTGTGAATTCGTTCATATGTTTGGCCATAGCAGAATCATTTCTGTTAAGTTTAAAAGATGTTATATGTTCACTAAATCTTGTATTGAAGCTTCTACCAGTTTGTCCAATATAACTATTTTCGCAATCCTCACAAGGTATTTCATATACACCTGATTTAGCGAAATTATCAGTTTTATCTTTGGAATTTACAATAAGATTTTTTAAAGTATGCTTATTATAAAACGAAACTCTAACATTTAGTCTTTTTTGTATAATAGATCTAATTTTATACGAAATTCTCCCAATAAACGGCAATTTTACCCAAGGTTTTAAATTATCATTAGTGCTATTGCTATCAGTAGGAAATACTAGTTGTTTTATTCTGTTTTTCTTTTTGTTTTTTATTAGATTTGAAATCATGTTCCCAGAGTAACCATTATTTGTTGCTATTGTTTTTATAATATTAAGTTCTTTTTTATAAGCTTCATTGGACATGGGAACCCTGCACAACCTATCCACCATAGCGTGGAAAGCTGACATTTTTGTACTCATTGGATGTTTAGAATTGCATGGGATAACATTATCCGTGTACGTAAGCTTGCGAAATACTTAAAGCTACCTGTTTCATGAGATATTTTAAGATCCAAAAAGTTAATAGTCTTGTCCTTTTCTACTTCAATCATGAAATTTATTTTGTCATCAATTTGGTTAATCCATTCTAAAAACTTATATAATTCGCTCTCTGAGCTTTTCCATATACAAAATATGTCATCCACATACCTGCGCCAAAATTCTATTTTTCCTCTAAAGATTGTATCAGTTTCTATTATCTGTTTCTCCAAGCTATCCATATATATTTCTGCTAATAAAGGAGAAAGTGGAGAGCCCATAGGCAACCCGTTTTTAAAGGAATAAAATATATTATTAAATTGAAAATAGTTCTGCTTGATACATACTTAGATCATACAGGGCCCCCATGTCTGATACCATTCCAGAATCTAAGCCACAATTTTCCAAGTTTGAGTGAACAATATTAGATAACTTTTCTAAGGAAACTGAAGTAAACAAACTACTTACATCAAAAGAAACTATTGTATAGTCAGTATCAGGTAATTTTAAGTTTTTTAATTCGTTAATTAACTCTATACTATTCTTAACAGCATACTTTGGTTTAAACTGGGTTCTTTGCAAAAATTTTTTACAATAGAACTTGCATAATTTATACGCAGGAGCCGTTGTATATGCCACCACTGGTCTAATCGGATGGTTTGATTTATGCAGCTTGATTAATCCATGTAGTTTTGGCGCCGACGGATTCATATTAAAGATTTTATAAGAACTCTCTTGAAGAACGATTTCACAAGACTGAATTGCTGTTTTCAGATTTGTCTGGTACCGCTTAGTAGGATCCGAGTTTAATTCCTTAGCCCCGCTTTCTAAAATGAACTGCTCTACCTTCTGAATGTAATCAGCTCTACGTAGTATCGTCACACTATTGCCCTTATCTGCTTTGGTCAGAAGAAGGTTACTGTTTCTGAGGATTCTCTTAATGTTTAATAAAATTCTTTCTTCTTCCGCTATACGAGTCGAAGTTGCTGCCAAGTCCTCTTTAATAAAGTCAGCACAAGTTTCTCTCAAAAAATTGTCGTTGTAATTTGCTACAATAACCTCAGTGTCCATTGCTAAATTTTTAAATTCAATAATGTTTTGTTCCCTCATAGGAGAATAATTTAAACCTTTTCCCAATAATTGCAATTGATTGGACTGTAATTGTTCACCGCTTAAATTAACTACGCGTGGGTAGAACTCCACTTGTTCTGTATCTGCTGGTGGCTCTGACGTTCTTGTAGAGAATTTTTTTAACAATGCCATGAGTTTCTTTCTCTTCCCGTTGTATAATTCATTCGCTTCGCAGGCGCATTTATCTCGATTAATCATAGCACGTACCTAATTTCAGCTTTCTACGTCAACGCGTTCTCAGGCAATGTCCAATAATAATACAGTGAAAAACGAAATTTTTGTATGAGATTGGTCCAATCTTCGAACTTAAATTTACTTTTTTTTTTATAAGCCTGTGTGCAAAATTGCAGCTCTTTAAGTGAACGCATTCTCGAGTTATCGAGCGGACGGAAACGCAAAAATCAAAATAACTTTGAATTTTATGTCCAATTCATTTTGCTCTGCTAGCATTATTTCTATAACAAACATAGTATAGATTTCATCTGGGGTATAAAACAAAAACAAAATACAGGAATGGAATAGAAACAGTACATTTGTGATTGCGAATACTATCCTTCTGATATGTATTGAAGGCGTGATTGTATTGTAATGCCCTATAATCTACAGTGGGGCGTTTAATCTATTCAGAAGAGATGGCAGTATAATTATTATGGGATGCTTCCGACCAATAAAATGGTTCAAAAATGAAATCTTACGAAAACGACCACCCTCGTAGGGATTTAATTTTATTTCTTTTGATTAGGTGCTGCAGAGTGCCTATAGTTAGATTCGTAGCTACATATGTCTATTAAAAAAAAAAAATTTGCTTTTAATGGACGATACTATTTTTATTTTCTGGACACCACGTAGTATCGAAAAGCTCTGGTTTTAAAATTTAAATGCGTACGTGATCATATCTCAATGGAAACGTATTCATATTTGACCGAAGCTAAAGTAGACTTTGCAAGGCTAAGCATAAAAAGGAGCCTCATGATTATTTGTCAAGAAACCATAGGTTTCTTCCATCTAACTAGATGTTCCAGAAAAGTTTCTATTACTTTGATTCATGAAAACTAATTCAACAGAACTACTCAGATATTTCTTGAATTTGAAAAGGTTTAATAAAATATAAAAATTCCTAAACAAACACAAAAGTCAAGTTATCTGGAACTGATAAATAAAATATAATAAGTAAAAAAATTTTGAAAAACAAAAGCGATTAACAAAATAAATTAAAGGGCACACTTTTTCCAAAAGCACCTAGTCTTATGCAAATTTGCTCTGAATATGCGCTGAATATTCTCTAACTTCTACATTTCATGTTGTTACGCCTACGGTAATATTCTTAATTACATAGTTACATACAAAGCGGGTTTCACGTCAGATATTAAAAGAAATAAACAGTACATAAAACAACAAAGCGCAATTACTGTGGAATTCTATCCAATCTTTTCGGATGCAGATTTTGGTGTTCAAAAAGCTTAAGGCTGAATAATTTTACAAGCATTTTGTCTCAGCATATATTTTCTACAATTTTATGATATTGAATAGAAACTCTTCAGTTCGAATGAAGGCAAGCTTAGATTTTTGAAAAAGGTTAATTAAAAAAAGAAATAATCCTCAGAAAATAGTATTTTTTTTTTTTTGACTCATTTGACTCTAGTATGGTTACTTATGACCCAATAGCTCGTTGTCACCATACTAGTTTCCTGGTGTCCGATCTGCTCCCCCTAAAGAGCACCATTGTTTTCCTGCTATTGTATGTAGGCCATAATTGCCTTGCAATACAACAGCAGGTAGGCGCGTATACAGGGTGGGCGGTGGAGTCACGGACGGTAGACGACAGCAGGAAATTCACTGTCAAAAGAGGTGCTCGTAAAATTGGGAGGACAATTGCAATGACAGGCGGTGAGCGGCAAATTGTGAAAGAAGAAGATACTGAAATTTCATTTGTTATTAGTTTTGAGTGTTTTGAAAGAGATTTTTATCGAGAATATTTTATATTATTTTGAAAGAATTGCAATGGACCAAAGTGTGGAAAGACAAAATTTAAAATACAGAAATTAACTAAATTAAAATCAAACTAAATACCAAAAATATCACAACTTTACCATTTGTATTTAAGCGCCTCAAAATATCCATCCAAACCATGTCGATACTGGTTGTCTTGTATATCATTAACTATTTTATGATTTCGCACTTCCTCAATCAATTTCTCATCAAAATGCATTGTTTTGAAATTGACGCGACGTCTTACAACCTTGACAAAAATAAATGCCACAACAATTTCATTTGTTTGATTTTGTTGGTAGTATTGCAACGCCGACGGAAAAATTAGAAATTTATCAATCCCGATGGCAACTTCGTCAACCGCTGACCGTCACCCGTCGTAATTTGCGCATTCGTATAAGACGCTGTGCTTTTAGAAATTTGACAGTGGGAAATTTTTATCGTTTGGCGTTGCTTGTCGCAATTGTATTTAAGCCTTGACTTAACAAATTTTGTTTTACGGTTCTTACAGTAGAACTCTAGTTCCATGCCATCAACGTCTACCCATTCGTTGATTTTTCTTAGCGACACTGATTCAAGCCTGAGTTGTTCAAAATTTTTACGTTCGTAGGAAAGCATTAAATTTTTCTTACACTTGCAAATCGTTCTTAAGAATTAGAATGAATAACGAATTGGTGGATTGTGGCAGCCCAAATTGTTAATTTACTCGTCTCACCACAAGAGGTGCTGATATCAACAAAAACAAATTCTGTCAAAGTAAGGATGATGTAATCTTACGATAGTCACTTTGTTCCGTTTCGAATTTAATCAATGAGTCATATTTGTATTCGCGCTAAGGAAGTAATAAAGAGATTATTTTATATATTAAAATTTAGTCTGTTTTTAGTAGTAAAACTAAAGTACTAAAGCTTGAGGAAGCATATAAAATACCTAAGGGATTAATTCTGGTGGTTCACTCTTTCGGACAGGGGCACAAGCATTCAGTCTTCTTAGAAAGATCTGAAAATTTTTCTTTAGATTTTTCATACACTACTGGCGGTGGACCATGGACCCAAAGAGTTATATTGATTCAGGTGCCTTGGCTGGTCTTGGTCGCTAAAGATATATATGAGCGTTGGCAACCATACACTTTGTCCTTAAAAATTTTATTGAACATTTTTCTTTCGAATTTTTACACACTATTGGTTGCTGAAAACGATAAGTTGGATTAATACCACTTAAATTGACTCTGCAAGTTTTCTTCACAATTTTTACGACAAGATTATAAAAATAAAAACCATTTGCTTACCTCTGCCTACGGTAGTTGCCGTTGCTTTGCTTGTACTTTCGTATTAATTCAAGTAGTGTTGTTTAATTTAACTTTTAATTTATAGGACAAGATTAAACTAGCTACACTAGTTAGCGAGGGAAGTAGAAATAGTAGCGCTAGTGAAGCAGAAGACTTATAAGACCATTGATAACTTTTTTTCAGAAGAAAGCTAGATTAGTTAAGTTTCCATCTAAAGAAATTTTTCAGTAACTTATCATGCACTTCTACTCCTGTTACTCTGAATGTGAATCAAGCTGTCGTTAATAGTGCCATCTTTCAGACACCCGATTGAGATTCTTATCTGAGCTATCCATTTTAGGAACCTTTTTTGGCTAGCCTATTCGCTATTTCACTGCTCTCGATATTTTTATGATCAGGCACCCGGTCACCTTGTGCCATATGGGAATCTCTTCTAAGTTGTTTTTGCAACACTGCAACAGATTTGATTTCACCACCACAACGTTCAACGCCTTAATGGCTGTTTGGCTGTCAGTATACATATATGTATAGATGTCTAAATTCGACTCTACATATACCCATAGATGCCAGCAGTATCGTTTGGTGAATCTTTCCGAAAAACACTATATTTGTCAGGCATGCTATATAATTTGTTATAGCGCCCGTTTCTGTAGTATACTCTTCCCTGTTCCTTTACCAGTCGGTTCTTCTAGTGGGTATCAATGTATTGAATCCACCACTATAGGTTACCCGGAGATTACACGAGATAGTACAACTTGCATGCAAGCCTCCCTTCCAACGCAATTTTTAACTTGACAGTAGAAGGCAGTTCAGTTGATGTCTTATCACGTTGAATGCAAGTTCATTGAAAAAATGGCATTGAGGCGTAAAGTCATGCGTATATTGGAAAATTATAGCAATAAAGGAAGTAGCAGAATGGTAAATACCAAAGAAAAAGTTAAGAGGAAGGTGTTGGTAAATGATGTAATGCAAATGATCCCAGAAAATTTCATTTGTCCAGAATAAATTTATCAAATTTTCTCAAGCATATCTTTTGCGCCACCTTGAAAACTGGATAATGTCAAATTACTATGTATCACCTCAGCTGCTATGATTTTTCATCATGCAAGTTCGCTGAAAGCTGTACTGCCAGCATGACAGTAGAGGTTACACGTGCAAGAAGTATGGCAGTGCAGCTTGCATGCAAGCTGTAATTGCAGGTGTAACCCACGGGTTAGCACGACATGACATAAAACTGATTAAATATGTAGTAAACCATGGGTAAAATCTCATAAAGTAAGTATACTAAGGACAAATCAGGAAACGCTTTCATAGGGTTTCCATACACAAATTTCGATTTTCACTATATAAAGGGTTTTCCAATAAGAGGTGTTATTTTAATTAGCCCGCTATTTCGGTAGATGTCACTTTTGGAGCTGTTATTTTTTGACATTTGACAAGTAGAAACTACGCCATTAATAAAAATGGAACGATACACGATTCAGCAACGCATTGAAATTATTAAAATTCACTATAAAAATGGTGAAAATGTGGCAGAGACGGTTCGTAAAACTCGAACATTTTTGGGTCGTTGTGAAGCACCTTGTCGGACAGCAATACAGAAATTGGTAGAAAAATTCGAGCTGTCGGGACAAGTTAGTGATGTGAAGAATAAAACCCGTGCACGTCGCTCAAGAACAGCCGAGAATATTGCTGCTGTAGCCGAAAGTGTTGAAGAAAACCCAGGTTTGTCCATTCCTCGTCGTTCTTTGGAATTAGGCATTCCACAAACGTCATTACACCGTATTTTGTGTAAAGATTTGGGTCTTAAGGCTTATAAAGTTCAGTTAACACAAGAACTCAAGCCGGCCGATCATCAACAACGTCGAGTCTTTGCTGATTGGGTCCTTGAAATGCATGAAAATAATCCGGAATTCCATCGAAAACTCATCTTGAGTGATGAGGCCCATTTCCACCTCGATGGCTTCGTCAACAAGCAAAATTGTCGCATCTGGGGCTCGGAAAACCCAAGAGTTATTGTTGAAAAGCCTCTCTATCCTCAACGTGTGACTCTTTGGTGCGGTTTATGGTCCCGCGGGGTCATTGGACCTTAGTTTTTCGCAAATGAGGCTGGAGCAACAGTTACGGTGAATGGATTGCGCTATCGACAGATGATTAATGATTTTTTATGGCCGGAATTGGATGGTATTGATCTGGACAACGTTTACTTTCAACAAGACGGCGCTACGTGCCATACAAGCAACGAAACCATTGATCTTTTACGGGAAAAGTTTCCGGACCGTGTTATCTCTCGAAGAGGTGATCACAATTGGCCACCGAGATCTTGTGACTTAATACCTTGCGACGATGTTATTTTCCATTGTTAGCGGCATACCTTCCTCTTGATAATGAAATGAGGATCCGATCATTTATCTCTTTGAATATCAAAATAACTCCTCTTATTGGAAAACCCTTTATATTTGTACATAGCCTGAGAACGCGACACCTAGAGAGCTAACATTTCATACAGGGTGTTTTAAAAAAAAATAGTAAATAGCAATATCAAAGATGAACTAAATTGGGTAACCCCTATTTGGTGTTGCCATGCAGTATTTTGGTTTTTCACTTTACATATTTCATCTGGGGTATAGTCGTTTCTATATTTCTCAATATCGTACTGAAGGGAATCTTCGAGTGGCATCATTCTTTTAAAAAAAAATTATTTTACAGACTATATTGTTTAAATAAATTGTAGGTTATCTTTGCAAGATGGTCTGGAGTACTGGTAACGCCGACCATAGCGCACAAGCTATATACCTCCACGTTTGGTTCATAAAAACTTCTATTCATTTTTTTTTATTTATTGCCAATAAGTTTTATATGACACCCGTGAATTTGGATAAGAATCATTAAAATCGTCAAACATAAACTTAATTGTCAATTCAGAGGAAAAATACAGGCTAAGTATGTGGTGCATGTTGCATTTTGTATGCGATTTGCTTGAACCAAATTTTTCAATATGCTCCAGTAAAAGACGTCCATTCTTTTTGTTGGACGAAGTAATTTTCCCTCGTATATCTTCTCGGTGAGCGATAAGTTTTGAACCATTCTCATCACATTTCGCATTCAATAAAGTGCTTATATCTGCGTTACATTTGTATTCTAAAGTTGTTCAGAATGAAGCTATTTTAGAAAATTCATATTTGATAAAATTATTCCTTTGTTTAATTTGATCCTTTAATTATCTTTTAGTATCTAAGACTTTAATGCATCCGTTAAGCCATAGCCAACTTTTGTTATTATACTGCGGACCAATAAGTTTAATTAATTAATTTTCTATCATTATAATCAGACTTAAGCTCGCATTTAAAATTTTCCTCTTTATTGTGATTAAGCACTAAGGAGAAAGTAAGGGATGCCAGTTTCTTTGTATCTCTATTTGCTCAGTTGTTTTATGTATCCTTAGACTGTACCGTTTTTGTACAAGTTTAGAGTCATCTATATAATCTGCTGTATGACAAGCAACGTCATCACATTCAAATCCTTCAGTTCCAAGTTCAGTTTACTCGAGAGTTCCAAACCAATTGCATTAATTTCCTCCATGAATTCATATTTTTCCACAGTGACTTGAAGATCTTGTTGACTTTCTACAATAACTTCATTCAGAAGCCCGGAGATTTCAGGCATATCGGTCATATTTTCCTCACTGAAAAGTGCATCTGCATCAGAAGCTCCGAGAAAATTCTGAAGTACTGTTTGCAAGACATCGATATCCCGGAAATTATTCAAGGTTGAAATCGGCTGTAATACATACGATTTAAAGGACTCCGATAACTTTTAAAGTGATAGGATAGATAGTTCACAGCAGTATTGAAGAAATGTTATTACCTGTTTGTTGTTGAGTGCCTTCAGTGTTCTGCAGCAGCATTGAAAGTATTTCGTTCATAGGAGGCTTCAGCAGCTAGTTGTATAATAAACTACTCTAATTTTCAGGGTATAATATTGGCTGGGTAAGTGATTAATTCTTGTACAATTTAAGGCAAAGAAAGCTAAGAAAACATACCAACATGCTCTGAATATCATTTTGGTTACTTGCTGCAATAATCTATATGAGCGGCTATTGCTTTTGGTATTACAATACAATGGAGAAAAGTGCTAACGATGGATACTTTTTATTTCCTCAGGATTACTTAATCAAATAAAAAAGATATTCTATGGAAGGATAATTTGTAAGATTATAATTCCTTTGACACACAGCAAGTATAGGTAACATAGTTCGGATAGCATTGTATTCCCTGTACCATGCTAGGTGACACATCGCATTATAGTTTCATTTGACAGCTTTTAAAACATACTAGGCTGTGTTCAACTTTTAGTTAGAGCCGGCTAGAGTTGGCTATAGCCAGAATGAGGTCATTCAGTTGTTGGCTATAGCCAATTTTGAGCCAAAAATAAGAGCTATAAATGATGAAAAATCATATATGTATATGTGAGCTCAATTGTCAGAATTTATTGTTCAACTCTTGGCTGTAGCCGGCTATATCCAAATTGGTTAATGCTCTGGAGGTGAGTGAAGCCAAGGTAGCTCGATGTTTGTTTGTTTAATTGTTGATGTCAAGTAAACAAAAAAAATGTGTCAATTTTATTACTGTGTGCATACCAAAGGTGAAATTATATACGAAAATAATGTGCCATTATTACCAGACAAGGACGGTAATGTTGAACATTTGCGCTGTGATTAAATTATTTATTAATATAGGTTTCACTTATTTTATAGGAAATTAATCCAATCTTTTATTATAGTTGCTATAGCAACTAATTTACTTTTATTACTCGACATAATTCTTACAATGAAATTGAAACAATTTATGGAAATTTGACATTTACTCACACAAATAAGAGCCCTAGCTACAGCCATTCTGGCTATAGCCAGCTCTAGCCGGCTCTAGCCAAAAGTTGAACACAGCCCTAGTAAGTTTTGCTTTTAAAGAAATCGTCCGAAATATTTTAATGTCAATTTGGCGCAAGTCATAAACTAGTGAATATCCCCGAAAAGGCCTACTTGAAAAAAAAAGTCATGAGCTAGATATATTTGTCACTACTTGTAAGCGGCGCTGAAATCATTAAAAAGCTCTGTACATCATGGAAAAAACCCAAGTATTTATATTAGCCTCGTATTACTTTGCTCAGCTTGTATTATGGCTGGTATACAACGACACTCTTTTCACTCTTTACCTTTAAAATGACAAAATGTTCATCAACATGCAGCAATAATGGGAAAATAATTTTAAGGCTTTTGCTGAATTTTTCCAAATCATTGTACGGTTATACATTTTAAGCTTACATAGCTTTTTTTCCCATTATAATGCCAGCTAAAGTCACGCAGATAACTTATTTTGTAATCTTTTATCTTAGAAACTAAGCACGACATAGCAAAACCGATTGCATCACCATGTTGGATATAGGAATAAACGAAAAAGCAACCAAAATATTTTTTTACTCTAATAGCAATTACATATCCAGAATGTCTATTATGTGCAGAAGGGAATCTATCGCTTTTGCATTGCATAGATTCATTACAAAGGATCTAACTGCAGTGTCAGTCGAATTAAAAAGGAAGCAGAAAGAGATTGTTGCAGCGTTTGCTTACTGTCCAGATAAACGAGAAATCCATCCACCGTAGCAGATTAAACACCTTCTGATGCTCTACAGTTGTAATAACCTTAAACTTATCGTGACCTGCGATTCTAAAGCTCATTACAGCAGCGGTGAGAAAGTCCCACATTACATATTACACATTCAAATATATAACCGAGGAGTACAGACCCACTATCTAAATAAACTCTGACAATCACCAATAGGCAAGGTATTGAACTGGTCAAGAACTAAGAGATTACCACAAACTAAGTCTACTGAGGCTCTGAGACTAAGGGAGAAATTAATACAAGCATATTTATAGGAGGTCCTGGGACCCCTATGAACCGTTTATAATAATAATAACAGACATAACATATACAATGTGGAACATTTCATGGAACTCTTTGGTCCAGTTTTTGACTCTATGGTCGGGTCACATGAAGAGATTCCATTTGTAAACTCACTATTATCTGGGGAGTTCTGACTTGCTCTTATGGTAGTAAAACACTAAATTTTGTTACTTTTCACAATAAATGTTATTTTTTCCATTAATTTTAAAATACCATTACACGTTTCGATCCGTTAGGTCATCTTCAGAGGATAAAAAAAACTGTCTGCTAATAAATGAGAAGCTATCAAACAATTTACTACTACAATTTTACATATGCGATCAACTGTGCGATATTATCTAATGAGAGATGGACTTAATATCGGGCTTTTATTAGTGAAATCCTATTGGTCATTGAACAAAAAGATATCTTTACTTTTTCTTACTCGTATTTCTTTAATTTAGTATTTAGTATTTCTCTCCCGGTAAGTTATGCAATGTTTTCATCTATTTTATGTTTCCTTTCGCGAATACATTTTATCATTTTGATTTTAAATACTCTTTGAATATCGTCAAGTATTTCCTGTATAAGTAGCATTATAATCCTGACAAGAGATCTGGTAAACCATAAATTGCTAATTTGGGTATAAATTTATTATTTACTAATAAATTTTTTAAATTTGTGTTATTCGAAAACGCGGGCATAATATCTTTTCTTGTTGTGGGAGCTATGAAAATGACATGATGGTAGACGTACAGTCCTATCTGTTGACAGATGACTTCATGTTAGCTTCATGGTCAAGTTGGCACGTCAGGATCTCGACTATTTGCGAATAGTGTGAGCTGGTAGAAAAAAACACGCTCTATAAGCAAAAAAAAAAAAAAAATCCAGAAAGCTCACAAACATTCACTCCTGAATGGACTATATACCACTTACCTTTTGAGATTGTAAGAAGGATCCGGTATTAATGATCTTCCTTGTGTCGTGCTCCAACCTTCCATGGGCACCAGTCAACACTTGATTACCCATCAAAAAGTTTATCATTGAACAAACAGGTAATATTACGTAAAGTCATGAAAGTAATAAATACAACTTAATTCATGTAAATGACAAAATTTAGAGAAAACTTAGGAAAAAAAATGTTAATTCCGTTTATTATATTTTATAGATATAAAAAGTGTTTTAATAAAACACTCTAAACTAACGCCTAACAGTTCAATTAAAGGAAATAAATTCTTACTACAGTAATAGTAGAAAACATTAATTAAATGTGTTTTTCCTCTTTTGTTTGATATTAAAATTCGTATAAAAACCTTAAAGGGGGTTACTACTAAAATCTTAAAAAAAAAACGAAAAGTTAGTACAAGATTGCGTCAAATCTCTGCGTATTATCATGATCAAAACTAGACATAATTAGAGAAAAAGGATAAATTTAGGTAATGACGTAATATCGAGGTTTTGTATATACATATGTAAAGCCCGTATGACACTACATTTTTTCCACATTTTAAATGCATTAAAACACAGGAAAGTGTCAGATTCGCATAAAAGAGATAGCAGAAATTTTGTAAAAGAGATTAATAGTAATTCTCAGTGAAATCAACTGTCAATGTCATCCATTCTTTTAGAAAACTTTGTCAAAGTAGTTCATTTTATAAGCAATTTAGTGAAAAACGGTGAAAATACATTCTGAAGATGAGTTTGTATTTTATCTTATAGATAAAGTATACAAATCAGAGTATAAGTAGAATTACAGAAATCCATCATATAAAAATAAATTAAAAAAACAACAGTTTTGGCTGATAATAGTGCACGATATGAATAAAGAATTTGAAGCAAACGTACCCTTTACATATGGTAAAACATTTATATAATTGTTTTATACTTATAATATCTTTTTATATCTTAGGGGAAATATGGTAGAAAACCAGAAAATGTACAAAGCGCAAGAAAGTTTACATAGTGTAGAAAATGTAGAAAACATCCAAAGTAGCTGGAAATTTAATTAGTACAAATTAGACTTCTGATTAACTACAGTAGAACCTACTCCATCCGTAAATAATTTTAGCAAGAGGTATTTAAAAGTAAGGGGTTTTTTTTTTTTTATTAAGAATCTACTTTTGACTTTGAGCTTTTGCAGATTTTATATAGCGAAGAAGATGTGTTTTCGCATTCGTCGGAATTTTCTTCTGAAAATAGTTCTCAAGATTTCAACGAAAGCGAAGTTCTAGAAGAATTCCTCAAACTTAAAGACAGTTCGGCTACTTTCACCTCAATATCGCCCAATTTTAATAGTAAATGAAAAATCTTCTGAATCTTCTACATAAAAACCAAACTCTGCACGATGTTCTTTCATCACCAATAAACATGCTTTCAAATGAAATGATTGATCCATCAAAAAGTGTTGTAAGTACTTAACTGGAACTGCATCAGTCTACAAAATCTGGTAGCACATTTGTGCCCATACATTAAAAACAAAAAAAAACCAAGAGCAACAAAAATGGTGCCTACTCTCAGCTACGCTGCTCAATAATTCCACAGATTTAACAAAACTTATCACACAAAATAAGATGAATAAAACAAAAAATCTAGAGATTTCTGCTTTTGGAGCTTGCATTTCAGATGAAATAAATAAGTTGGCCCCAGACTTACAAATATTTGGGGTGATAATTGACTTGCAGCGAAAAATAAACAAAAATTTTAAATAATAAATTTTAATTCCTAATAATTAGTCAATAAGAGTTTTTTAAATATCAAGTGATATTTATAGATGCAATAAATATTTTAAATAGTTTTCCAGAGTCTTCCGTTTGTCATAGGCAATATCTATAAAGCTTTCTTCTATTATTCTCTCAATATCTTCATGTGGAATGCTGTTAAAACATGTTTCGCTTTTAATGTTTTCAGTTCTTAAAAAATTATGCGGGCAAACGCAAGCCAATACAACTTGAATTGCTTCTACAGGGGCGCAATAAATGGGCGAAAATACATAAAACCTGGAATCTGTTCGCAAGAATCCCAAAGCCATTTTCCACCATACGCCTGGTTCTGGACAGGATAAAATTGAACCTTCTTTGATCAGCTGTTAATTTATTTTGCTAGTACGGTTTCATCATATACTCAGTTAAGACAAAAGCGTCATCAGACAGTAACGTATACGGGGAAGATATTAATGTTGAGGGCAGATTACTTGCTGGAGGTACCTATGTGCACTTCATTTCTCTCAATAGCATTATAAAAGGTCGTACTTTTTCCAGTATTTTGACAAATTGTACCGGTGTCATTTTTAAAACATTTTTGAATAATTTGGTGTCTTCAAGGTGGATTTCTCTGAGAAGTTTATGACTAAAGCCTACAATAATCGGGTTTAAAAACCTGTAAGTAAATTTTAAGACAGATTCGCACTTGCCTTCCTCTTCCCGACGCAATAGCCATTGTGGAGAATATTTCTTTTTTGGATGTACATCTTTTTCTTTTTCAAATTCTAATAGCACTGCTATATTTAGCAAATTTATATTTGTAAAACTTAAAGTCTTTCGATCTGAATCCATACTTCGTTCAAATGTATTCATAATCTGTCAACTGCCAATGTCAAATTGTCAAAATTAATTTCCCAGGAACTTAAAAATGCAAATCGAAGTACATTTATGATGTATTGTTTTTGACAGCTATTCATTTTTAATGACGTTTATGTATTTTTCATGCCTACAGCGTTCGCATTCAGACCAATTACAAATATAACTTGCAGACTTTGGTACGTAATAACGTAATAATGGTACATCAAGTAGATAAATTTATACTAGAGAATGGAAGATATTGAGGTGGAAGAGAAAGTGACGTAAACAGAACCAATAAAAAAAGTTTTAGTTACTAATATATTTTCATTTGAAAGTTGCTATTCTCAGAGAGGAATACCTACCAAAATTATGATATTATTTAAAAAAATTCAACTTGTAACAAAGATCGAATCTTTTTCTGTTTATTTCGAAAAACTCAAATTGTTTAGTCTAATGATAAAAGTAATAAGTTCAATAGCATTAACCATGCTAACGCCAAAAATTACTTGTTTTTATATATTTTGCATACAAATTGGTGTTTTTAATTCGTTTCATCACCGTCAGATGGGACGATGTGCTTTTGAAATGTTCAGAGAGTGGATGCCGTCCATTTTCTGCATTAGGTATATTACGTGTGTAGATTTCGCAGAATGTTTGAATTTTCATCATTGGTAATTTCTTATTTTTGCTTGGGAGGTTAGAAATCTTTTCGGTTGCTCTATTCTGGTTATAGGTAACGAATTGTGACTAACTATTATTTAAGCTTTTGTCGTGTTAACGAAACTCGGTCCAATAATTATGGAACCAGGATGAGAAAGCTGAATATTGCTAGCTATGTAAATTTGTGTATGTATATGAAAAGGTAATAATCTTATTAGGTCGTTACACAGAAAATTGATCAATTTTGTGTAAATTTGTGAATGCACCTTGGATTTTGATGAAATTTCACAGGAGGGTTAGCTTATATTGGAAGTAGTATTTTTCTGAAAAAAATTTTGAGAATATACTCATCACATCTCCATCAAATAAATGTTATTTATTTTGGAAAGCTTTGAAGTTTCCGAGAAAAATCAATTAAGGTCCTTTTTCTGAATATTTGTTTTAAAAAAATGAATAGTTTCGTTATCCTTGAATATCTCGAAGTGCTCAGTCCCGAAAAAGTCTGACAAAGAGTGCACGTAGATAGCTGAAATGTGGTACGCGGTGTTTTATAGCAATAGCAAATAAATCAGACTAAATCGGGCAACCCCTTCTATTGTTTTCATAGTAATAGTAAATAAAATTACAAAAATGGTCGAAATTGGGCAACCCCTTCTTGATACTGCCATACAAAACTTTAGTTTTTCATTATATATTTGGACAGTACTTCACGCATCGAAGTAGGGAGCTGAAAGTTTGTACACGGGCCTTTTTTAAAAAAGTGTAAATTAAGTTCAAATATGGGACCAATTGGGCAACTCCTTCGTATGGTTACCATTCAAAAAATTTGGTATGCGGTGTTTCCAACACACACACAGAGTGAAATCCTAGAGTACGGAATCGCGCGATTGAGTCAGATAATAGCTTAGATATTATGCATTTATGATCACCCCACCCATCTAGGTATCTATATTATCGACGTGCAACGCCGACGGGCTCCTTCTAGTATATACATATGTAATTCAGAAACTGAATGCAAATTGATGAGCTTAGGTGACTTGTCAAATTATATACAGTGTGTTCGGTAAAAATATGAGAAATCTCAAAATTTCCCAGTTACACTAACTCCGACTGTATAAATTTTGTTGAATTAGGTTTCTTGAGACATACAAACATATGCAAACAAAATTAAGAAATTAGATCAAGATGAAATTGATTCATATATAGTACCACGGGAAATTGAATCTGATATTCTACCCTGGAAACGCTGTTGTCGGTAAATCAAATCTATGTCTCTAATATAGTTTTTTGGTTATTTATGGCTATTTATTAGATAGCTTCTTTTCTTATTAAAGGTAAAATAAGCAGACCAATTTATCGTTATAACAATCAAAAAAATTCTCCATTCACTCTCTATTATGGCGGACTCCCAACTCAACTCCTCGTTTCCGACATCTTCCCTTACCCATTTTTCACCGTTTCACCAACATGAAACTTTTGTTGACAGCTCTGCCGTCACATATCAAAGCAGCTTAAAGTTGCATAACGTCTTTATCCTCTGTATCGTTGTTTCAATTAATTTTTCGATCCTCTATGGACATGTAAAACTGCTTTTCCCTCAGCTCTCTCTGTGCAAAAATTATTTCTGGCAAAAAGTGTTACAAAGAAGATATATTTTCCTAATACACAGTAAAAAATGTTTCCATAAAGGGAGCGACAACATTTGTGCCACAAAACTTGGGTATTTTTCGATAAGATTAGGGAAAGCTCCACCTTGTAAAACGTAGGTTATATAGAGAAAATTCCCTAAAATGTAGCGAATTTTGAAATATTTCTGTTATTTTTTCCTTAAAATTTAGGGAATATTCCCTAAAATGTAAGGAAAATTCCCTGAAATGTAAGGGACTTTCATTTTGTTTTTGTTTCCCCCCTAAAATTTAGGGAATATTCCCTACAATTTAAGGAACATTCCCTAAAATGTAGGCAACAGGTGAAAGTACTAGTACCACACCTTTAAAAAACATAAGACGGAGCTGAATAGCTCATTTCTTATGTGCCATACTATTAAGTAGTACGGAAGTTGTGGTGCTCTGGGCACACTCAAAGAAAATATTGTAAAACAATAGATGATTTGTTTTCAAAAACAATGTGCGAATTATTGTCCCTCCGTCTGTCTGTCTATCTGTGCGCACGATATCTCGAGAACGCGCATAATTTTGTATGTGGTCTTAAAACCAAAAAAGTAAAATTAAGTTCGAGAATGAGACAAATGCATCTCCTTCGTTTTCCACTATATACAGGGTGTTTCCAACTAGGAGGTCATAGTGGTGATAGTACTCACCTAGACGAATCAAAATTTGTTTGACAGGGGGGGGGGGCATATCCACCGTTTAGGAGTTACAGGGTGATCAAGAAAAAAAGCTAGTTTTTCAAAAAGCGCTCATTGTATGCAGAACTTCATAGACTTTCCAACGACTGCTCAACCAGCCCTATACACCTCAAGAATTATGGTTGTCTAAACTTAAATTTTTGGATTTTCATACCTTTTTATTTAATTTAACCTTTATTATTTTTGGAAAATGTCGTTAACATAACTTTTTTTATAAAAACTGTAAACTGTCATGAAGTGACAGCTAGTTTCTTAGTTATGACGTCATTCATATGGCACCTTTAATCCGACATTTTTCCGACAACTTACAAAAACAGTCTTAACTCGAAAAATCCGGGGGCTCTCCTCTTTAATTTGACCCATTACACCCTTTGTGCTATCTGTAGCCCTTTAAGGGTTATTAGCTATAAACCTATTTTCAAACCTGTTTCCTTAGCACGTCATTTTAAAAAATATTGTCTAATTTCGGTGTAACCTGAATAGGTTATGAGTTAATAACTGTTTAACGGGTACAGTTAACACATAGGGTGTACTAGGTAAACTTAAAGAGGAGAGTCTACAGTTTACAGTATTTATAAAAAAAAGTTATGTTAACAATCCTTTTGCAAAAATAATAGAGGTTAAATTAAAAACAAAAGGTAAGAAAATCCGAAAATTTTACTTTAGATAACCATAATTATTGATTGGAGAGGGGTATGGAGCTGGTTGAGCAGTCGTTGGAAAGGCTATGAAGTTCTGCAATGAGCTCTTAACTGTTACCGTACATCCTGTCGTTTTTAAGATACAGGGCGTTTTGTGAAAAACTAGGTTTTTTTTCTTAATCACCCCTTTAACTCCTAAACGTTTGATATGCCACTCCCCCCCTAGATGAGTACATTCACCTCCTGCTCTACTGACCTCTTAGTGGGAAACACCCTGTATTTGGACACTACCTGAGAACAACGCGTTAACATAGAGAGCTGAAATTTGGTACATGGTGTTTTCATAGTAAAATCAAATAAAATTTTAAAAATAGACTAAAGCGGGCAACCCCTTCTTGGTATTGCCATATAAAAATTTAGGTTTTTTACGTATACTGTAGAAACGATCAGTTCTAGACATTTTTATTGTACTAAAAACTTCTTTAGAATACGAAATCCTATAAAATTGTTTATAATCATTTTTTCTGTCCGACGAACCGTTCTAGAAATATATGCGAAAAATCTGCACAGATGGGTGACTATACGAAATTTCATACAAACATTCATCTAGGCTAGGGTATCATAAGAATTGTTCTTATATCATTTTGTTTTTTTTTTTCAAAATATGCAATAAAATGAATTTTTATGCAGTGGCGCCTTTTTTTAATATGCTTGCTCCCCCGATTGTTTAAACCTAATTCACACGTGACCATAATATCCTTTTAAACTAATTCTTAAATTTATCTGATATTCCATTCACTTATGAATAAAATTAATCTAAAGTTTGCTAAAATTATTGTACCTTATTTGGTTTTGCCCATTGTTCACATCTTCAACACATGTTTGACTATGCCAACATTCCTGCACAGCTGAAAGTTCTCGAAAGTAATAATTACGCCTAAAAAGTCTGGATTCAATTGCTTCAAGCTCCGTCTTTTAGGCTTTCTGTGTAAAGTTTTTTTTTTAAGTAATGTTCTTACAAATTTCCTATTATTTACGCATCAATAATTTCCTTCATGACTTTCAATCTGGCTTTCATTCCAAGCATAGTTCCATCACGAACTTATTTAAGGTAGTCAATGGAATTGGAGAAACAATATATTTGAATAAATTAATGTTACTACCCAAGCAGCATTTTACGTCCCGGGAACGTAGCTGGTACAAAATGTACAACCGTTTAGAGGCAATGACTTGGATTAGGAACGCAGCGGGCACGGTTTCAAAATGGGGAATGATTTTCAGGTGGTGATTTATGTGTCTGTTTCATGGCTAGAACTAATGCAGGAACGTTGTGATAACTTGCCCCATATGTTTCAGCATCGTCCCAGACACGCCACAAAAACTTTTTTACCAAATAACAAACTACCACATTTGAAAATTGCATATGTATTGATTTTTTATTAAATGATAATATAAATACTTATACATATAAATGATGGTTGATTTAAGCTTTCAAGTAGAAAGTTTCATTTACTTTTGAAATATGTACATATGTATACTTCGATTAAAGTAAAATTAGTCGATATCTGTATCGAAATAATTGATGCGGAAGGAATTTGTCGTTAAACGTAAGGCCGATACCTCGAAAAAGTACAACGCCCCGCACATAAAATCAAATATGAAACTTTTTATTTAAAAATTAATATTTAGCCATAAAACATTTTTGGTAAAATTCCCAAAAATCAATGACTAAAAAATCTAAAAAACTGCAAAATATATCTTTTTAAATTTTCCCTTAAGCATTTTTTAGCTATTCTAATCTAATGCTTCCAATTTATTCCGAATATAATGACAAAAAGGAAACATTTCATGTTAAAAACTGTCTTCCATGAAAAAGCACCACCTTATTGTCCCATTCACTGAATATAGCCACTATATGGTCGTGGCTCAAAAAGTTTTCGTAGCTGGAACCATGATTTGCTAGTTTGAGGAGACAGCTACTTCTAAGCTCCAAATGAATAACCTTATAGTTCCAGAATGCCATTTCATCATCCCAAAACGGAACTTTATTGTATATATCGGGACCTTAAAGTCCCTGCCACAAAAGTGTGACAATAAAACGACCAAGTAAAGCTGTCAAAAGTTTATTACGAATATGGGCGTAGACGGAAGTTTGTAAGATGGATTTTTTTAAAGAAGAAAAAAAAAAAACACTTATTTAAGTAGGTATTTATTGCTAGGAATAAGAGATCAATAAATGTACATATAAAATGATATTTTTTATTTATTTTTGCAAGTGCATTTAAGTTGGATAAGTAGTCATATTCAGAAACTTTCATAATATTTCGTTTTCTTTAATCTCAATCAAATGTGTGTATCAGTGGAAGAAAAATTAACTTCGCATGGTATTTAAGACAGAACAATTTGCACCTGACTTCAGTAGCAGAGTACAGTTTGGGGGGTTCTTTTTCCCCATTTGACTCAAGTAGCAAAAGATGTTTTTCAGATGATTTCTTATGCCGCAATACCAATAATTGCCTTTTCCCATTGGCACAATATTAATTTTATTAGGTGTTTTAAGCAATGTTCTGCTATCCTTTGGTTGTAATACGTCATTACCAGTATTTAATATATTTAAGAATCCATTGATGGCGGTATGAAGAATTTAATATTCAATAGCCCACTTTCTCAAACCTTCAAATAGACATAAGTCTTTGTTTAAGGTATTTTGCCTTCCGTTTTCATCATTTTCATCACAAATATTGTTATCAGTTTCGTCGAAAATTTCGTTGTCAGTTTCATTATCCGGTTGATCAAAATTCCGTTCTGAATAGCTCTGCACATTACTTTGACATTCATCCGGATATATTTCGATGCTTTTTTTCGGTATTTCTGGCAACTTTAGCAAGTTCACGCTTTACCTTTCTATAAAATGTAGTGGAGTATCTGAACAGCTTTTTCTTGCACTTCATTTTCACTTTCGACCTCTTGAATTTTCGATGGAAAACAAATTTCCCTTTTTACACTTGAACTACTTTCCACCATTAAACTTTACATCAATCACCCAAATAGACGCGTGTAATACTGTAATGTCAATGAATGTTTCTATATTATAACAGGATCATAGCACTTAGTTTGTAGTAACATGCCTCAAAGTTGTCTACACTGTAAAGTCTCGCGTGAGAGTTTCTGCCACCAAAAAGATTTTTGCAACAAATTGGGAATCATAAAGTACCAATTGAAGGTGACACAAGCTACGTCGCCACTAAAAAGACCACTATAAATACTTCTACTATAAAGTAGCAGAGAATAGTTGTTAGAACGTCGCTACATCTTTGCAATGCCTCCTCCTCGAGGCAGGAGCCTTGAGGTAGACAAATAAATGTCCTTGAGAAACTTATTTCGCTCGGGACTGCCAAATGGCTTACTGAAGTGGCGTTCTGGTTCCAAATACTATAGAATGTGTTTACATGTAGGCCATCTATACTGAAGTTAGTATTTTAGTCACTGTAACGTTATAGAAACTTTCTTTATGTCCCAGTTCACCTTAAGAGGAGTCAGTACCAAGATTTGCAAGTTTCAAACATTTTTCAATGCGAATTTCTAGCAAACTATTTGTAGCAGAATAATGATTTATATCTTAAATTAAAGGTAACGAAGAGGTCTAGTAAATAACGTCGAGAAAACTAAAAAAAATGCATTGGAATGGAGATATTAGCTCGGAAACTTGTAAAAAATGGTAAAAATTGATTTTTTTCAAATCAAATTCCTCTTAGTAGGTATTCTCATTTCTTTATATTGTGACTATTTTAGAGAGATAAAGATTAGATCTAGCAAATAACGTCGAGTTTTTTCATTTTTAGTGGCGCATTATTTAATTTTTTAACTTTAATAGTACTAGTTTTCTCTTTCGATATTTCACAGACGAGAAATTGCAATATTTCGTTGAAAGTTTTAGAAATATAAAGCAAAATAGCATATTTAAAAACTATGTGCAAAATAAAATTTAGGAGAGTTAATTCTCTTTAAAAATTTTCAATTTCTTTGAACTGCAAATTTTCATTTTCGTCTTAAATTGTCGCATGTTGGGTTTCTGTCTTTTACGCTAGATGGCTCTAATGTGACTTGTGGTCTAGGTCTAGGCTAATTTTATATGGATTTTAATACTTTCAGGACACAAACCTACGTATAGTAAGTTTTATTGCCTACAGGCTCGCTGGCATCTAAATTGAAATTTTTGCTGAGTACTGACTCCTCTTAACTTAGTTGTTGCCGGCTTAAATGCTGCTTGGGTATGGTGCTCCTTAACTCTGTATTCGATTCTTTGGATTATGTAATCCTGTGCAGAAAACTCATTACTAAATTCAATTTTTCTAATACCTCCACGAAGATTATTTTTTAGTTATCGAACAAAGAGTTCTTAGATTTGTGTTTTCAAACGATAATTACTCTACTTTCCTTTGAATAAATTCTTGACCCATCCATTTTAAATGCTGATGCTTAATGATTTGTTTAAGCGCTTTGCATACAGTGAAGTGCATCAATATGCTGATGATACTCAGCTTTTCCTATTCTGACCTTTACGACTTCTCGAAGATGAAATTAAATGCATGAACAAATACTTCGATTCAATACCTTGATGGACAGTGGACGATACCTCTTTTGAAAGAAACAAGGGATTAAATTATGAAATCATGTCCTCAAACAGCGGTAACAGTAATATTTAGAAACAAAATATGTTAAAATTGTACCTAAGAGCATAAATATGTGGCAAGATATATTTAGTGACTAACTTTTTGTTAAGAGTTTTGTTTGACTTAGTTTTTAGCAGTAAATTTAGGTGCTTCTTTTTTTGTATGTTATTTCTTTTTTATTCTTTTGTATTTTATTATTTTATAAACATACAAAGGTATGTATGCTATGTATTTTCTCAATTGTACAATGTCTCATTAAAATCAATATATTGAGATTCAAATTACGCCTTACAATGAAATATCACAATATTAATATCTTTCCATTTACAATAAAACCGAAACAATGACCTTATATGTATGTATAGGTACATGACAATGAAAATATCTTAACTATTATTGAAAAATCATATATCAAAGTGGAAAAATTCAAAAAATCTATTCACTTTTCAACAGACACAAATCTTTGTTCATTGTTATTCTCGTATACATTTTCCGATGAGTGTATATTTTTTATGTAAACAAAAGCAAACAATTGAAACCAGACTTTAGCTAAAAAGAAGCACAACAAAGTCAAATGTTTTCATCCTCATACAGAAGATTTTCTTTTTTATTTTCATAACTTGTTTTCTTGAGTTGTTTTCCACTACTTCAGCAAAATTTCGTATAATCAAAGTAGATAAACAAGAATAAGAAGGGACGACTCCTTTTACCTTTCACGGATGATGAAACAAAACTGTCACAGGTTCTTGAAAAGAGCATTATACGAATATTTATGACGTACGTATATCTACCCACATCTGTAGATAATTTGTTCATATGTGAAGTTTTCATAAAAAAGGTAGTTGAAACTTAATAATGACAAGAAAATTTTCTATTTCATCCAGCTATGAAGTTATGAAGAGGAAAATAATGACATGTATTGAAGTTTAAACCAATTAATCTATTAAGAAGTACTCTATATGTACATAATATGTAAACATGTACTGAGTAATTTCTTAATCAGCTAATGGCAACATGAATTATCTTATTCGCTATTGTTCTAATAAACAAACGAATGGTATTACCGGAGAAAACCATCGTTGTTTAGAAATTCTAAATAGAAAAGAAGGCTAATTGGTAATTGCAACCAATAGGTCTTCATCGGTACTAATTTCGTACTATTATAGGTTTTCATTGTTTCAAAGGCTTATTATAGTCGGCACGTTTTGAATGACCTACGACCATCCGCATCTCTTAACCGCATATGACATATTTGATAAGTTTCAGCTTTGTTTTAACCCAAATTTCAGCGTATATTGGCATATTTATCCTTTGAAATTGAGATAGATACTTTTTGACTTATTTTATAAAGGATAAATAAGTCCATGGCAGTTCAGAAATTTTTCAGTAAAACAGCCATCATGAAACATAGATTTTGGCGTGATATATGATGAAACCTCTGCACTTCAAAACAAATACTAAGGGCGATATGTACTATTCTGGTACAGCAAAGATTTCCTTAAGTCTCAATTATAATATAAAACAAATTTAAATTAGAACAGCCACAGACGACGTAAAGCTGTATAAAATTTCATTAAGTTAGATTTATTATGATCTGGAAATGAATTTAAGTAAAGCCGAAGCTCTCTCTTTAATGCATTCGAATCCCTAAACAAAACATTTAAAAAATTCAAAAAAAAATAAAATTAAATTAAAAATATTTAAAAAAACAATAGAAAATAAGAAAATAAAATAACAGTTTACAAACTTAAGAGAGAATCCTATTCTAAGAACGGGCAACTATATTTAGTATTTCATTGAATTTAAAATTACGCAAACAAACAAGGGAAAAAGTTATAATTGGTCTAAGACATATAATATTATATCTACCCTAGATGAAATTAAAAGTTAAATAAAGTGAATAGATACATATTAACATTTTGGTATATCAACACCAAAAAGGGGTTGCCCGATTTAGTTCATTTTTAAAACTCTATTTACAATGGCTATGCAAACAGCACTTACTAAATTTCAACTCTCTGCGTTGTTTTTTAAAGTCCCTGTGCAAAATTTTAGCACTTTAAATAAACGCGTTCTTACGTTATCGTCAGGACGGATAGATAGACGGACTAACAGACAGCCATGCAAAAATTAAAATAATTTTTTTATATCCTAGTTATGTGTGGGTATCTAACCCATTGTGCTTATAAAGTTCAGTTAACACAAGAACTCAAGCCGGCCGATCATCAACAACGTCGAGTCTTTGCTGATTGGGTCCTTGAAATGCATGAAAATGATCCGGAATTCCATCGAAAACTCATCTTGAGTGATGAGGCCCATTTCCACCTCGATGGCTTCGTCAACAAGCAAAATTGTCGCATCTGGGGCTCGGAAAACCCAAGAGTTATTGTTGAAAAGACTCTCTATCATCAACATATGACTGTTTGGTGCGGTTTATGGTCCCGCGGGGTCATTGGACCTTACTTTTTCGAAAATGAGGCTGGAGCAACAGTTACGGTGAATGGATTGCGCTATCGACAGATGATTAATGATTTTTTATTTCCGGAATTGGATGGTATTGACCTGGATAACGTTTACTTTCAACAAGACGGCGCTACGTGCCATACAAGCAACGAAACCATTGATCTTTTACGGGAAAAGTTTCCGGACCGTGTTATCTCTCGAAGAGGTGATCACAATTGGCCACCGAGATCTTGTGACTTAACACCTTGCGACTTCTTCCTTTGGGGCCACGTGAAAGAGAAGGTCTACGCCAACAGCCCAGTGTCGATTCAAGACCTCAAAGATGGAATTCGTGAGGCTATCGAGGACATAGGGCAGCCACTTTGCGATTTGGTTATGGAAAATTTCATGAAAAGGATATGGTCCTGTAAGCGTGCTCGTGGTGGTCATTTGGCTGATGTTATTTTCCATTACTAACGGCATACCTTCCTCTTTATAATGAAATAAAGATCCGATCATTTATCTCAAAAAATGGCATTTTTCTTTGAATATCAAAATAACACCTCTTATTGGAAAGCCCTTTATAAACTAAATTTGAAAATTAAACATTATTTATATATTGGTAACTTTATTTAAAACAGTCTGAATATATTTCACTGGCCGTCTGAAAGAGAAAAAAAATTATTTGTGAGTACAACAACTTAATGAGGATCTTAAATCTGCAGTCACTCTTAATCACCCCCAATACTCATAAATAACGAAAACGAATTAAGATAGGATTGGGATCCAGACTCTCGCCAATCTCTCCAAGATGTGCCCGGATATTCCCTATTTATTGGTGGAGTACCAACCGCTGCTAATTTGTGTGGTTTAAGCCAGACGAACTCTGACCCCAGCTATGTCCGCATTAGTATAACTTTTATCTATAGAACTATCTGATGAATACGAAACGAAGTTTCACTTTGTTACTTCTTGTATTGTAGAGGCGCTAACCTAATGTCGGGAAGGCTCTTCACTTAAAAGTTTAATTCATTGCATTGGAGTGCGACAACGGGTGCTTGGACTGCTAAGTGCTAACAATACTTTTATGAGCGTAGACGCGCAAATAAGCAATAAGCATTCATTTCTTCTTAGAAATTTAAACAAAATGTTTCGGCATAATTTTTATTTAGTCGTCTGGTGGAAGACAGGAGCTATTTTCAGATAAATGTGTACCGTTGTCGGCCTCCAAAATGCATAAAAATTCTAAGGAACAAATTTCAAGTAAATTTCTAAGAAGCAAATTTCCAGTAAATTTGTAAGAAAAAATTGAGACCTCTCCTACATCAGCTCAAAGCATCTATGATTTTATATGAGAACAAGGCATTGCTGGCTTATTACGGCTTCAAGTCGAGGCATCGTCGATTTTATATTCTAGTGAGGCGTGGTGACTGGTTGTTCTATCTCTTGAACCCTTGTCTATACTTCAGTTGAAGTGCAGAGCTTTTAGCGACTGAGCGTGAGTAAAACTGCTCACAAAATGTTACAAGTGGGCCATCTGATATTATAACAAGGAAGCATTTTCGCAATCACTAGATAGTTTATACACAAGGGTAAAAGGCTTGTGTATAGAACTATATAGTGGTTGCGAAAATGCTTCCTTGTTATAATGTGAGATGGCTCCACTTGTATCATTTTGAATAGTTTTGCTCGCGCTCAGTCGCTAAAAGCTCTGCAGCTGAAGTATGGACAAGTGATTCAAGGGATAAGCCGTAAGAGCCTTTAAAATTGCCTGAACGATTATTTACCTAAAAGCGCTTGTGTTTTTTCATGGTAGATAAACATATTTATTATTTGAGTTTTGGTCAAACTTCGCTAAAAGCAAAACTACAACTGCAGTAGGACACGTTGCGCAAGGGATAAGCCGTAAGATCATAGCCAAACCTGAGACAACTTACATCTAGATGTGCAAAACCTCACAAAAACGCGGTCCAACTAAAACGAACTAATGGCCCTCTAATAGAAAGCTCTACACATTCTTTCTCTCTCTTGCTGTAGTATGCCGCTTAAACTCTTCGCAATGATAGCTTTCTTTGGTTGAATAAAAAGTTAAAGAGCTTTCAAAAAGTGATCCGGGTTTATATGGAGATTTTCTTATCTAGTTGTAAGTTGTCTCAGGCCAAACTAAAAAACACACAAAGGCTGGGAAGCAGACAACGCCTCAATCGAATATAAAATCCAGAATGGCTGGCTGGACCTGATGCAGGGAAGGCTGTAATTTTTTCTTAGAAATATACTGGAAATTTTTTCCTTAGAATTATTATTGTATTGGAGGCCGACAACCGTTCATTGGGCCGTGGACTAAGTCAAATTGCGTTTCGCAACCACTATATAGTTCTATACATAAAGGTAAAACCATACATTCACACGCTCGTTTTCAAAACAAAAACTAACTCTTCCATAGCTAATATATTAAATTAGGACTATCTACTACACCCCTCTCGATATGAACCGTATTAATTTATTTAATTTAGTTTAACAGTATAAATATATAATTTGACTTATATATAAAAGTTACATAATAAATGATTGAGAAAAAACATTTTGCAATAAATCCAAAAAAATCCAAAAACCTTCAAAGAATCAAATTTCTAATTGCTCTTATATCAATATTAAAATTATTAAAATTTAAATTATTCGAAAATTTGTTGTAAATTCTACACATGCTACTGAGGGGCTCATAAAATCCATAATTCGTTCGATGATCTCGATGAAAAAATATCTCGGTATCTTAAAGTCATACCGGAAAAATTCAACGAAATAGATTTAGGAATTTCAGGAGAATCTATTAATTTAGTCAAAACTTTATGAATAAAAACACACAAGATAAACTCACACCTCTTATGGAAGGAAGCTCAAACCTATTCTTCCATGAAAAGCAACGAGAAGCAAATCGTAAAAACTGTTTCTGTACAAATTCAAACCTATTAATATGTACACTGTAATAAGGACTCCACACTTGACAGTCCTATTCCAGTATAGACCTCATAATTGAATTATACAAGAAACGCAATGCGTACGGATCATTAAATTCTTTAGTCCAGCGCCTAACAAACCAAAGAATTGAAAAGGCTTTCCCAATAATAGGTCTGTTCGCGTACTCAGTTTTGGGACAATGCATTGCAATGAATTTGCACGAACTTACACATTTTCCGTTCGTTTACTTTATCGTGCACACAAAATTGCACGAGTTTTGCATACGTTACAGCTTCCCCTCTCGCATGAATTTACCCGAAGTTTGACAGCTGTCATAGGAAGAGTTCATTTTCGTAATTTTCTGAAAAGTTTTTAAAGCGCAATAAAAATGTCGAATGAAGATAGTTTAACTATTCAATGCTCTCATGGGACTTTGCAAGACTGCAACAAGTTAAAAAAAAAAATAAAACAATACTTAATTCGCAAATGTTATTCCACACTTCTTCTTCTTGTTTTTCACGAAGTTGTATGAAAAGCGTTCGTGTACTTTTTCATGCATTTTACATTCTTCCCCCACCACACAAGTAAGTTTTTACCCAGAAAGTTTTTTCACGAGAAGTACGCGAACAGACCTAATATAATCAAGATGGGGAGAAAAAGTAAATTTTTAATCAAAAATAATGCCCAGATCATTCATCTGGTTTACTACATTTACAGGAATATTTTTTATATGATACTGGTACGCAAAAAGGTGAAAACTTACGGATAAAGGCAATAACATAATTAATTAATAATAATTAAGCACACACTATTAATTGATCACGTACTACTGAATAAATTCCACCTGACACTGAACTGAACATTGAACTCAAGGACTGATTCATACCCAAGACATGCGAAATATTGCTTCCGATCCTCAGTTTTATGACGGGGTTATTAATCCATTTAAAAACAAGTAAAAAAGCTAGAATTGGTCTAAGACCTCTTAGAATACCCTAGATGAATGCCCGTATTAAATTTCGTATGGTCACCGATCTATTCAAGTATTGAATTTGAAGTTGTTTTTCGCATATATTTCTAGAACGGTTTGTCGCACAGATAAAATGATTATAACCAATTTTATAGGATTTCGTATTCTGCAGAAGATCGTTTTCAAAGTATACGTAAAAAAACGAAATTTTTATATGGCAACACCAAGAAGAAGTTGCCCGATTTAGTCCATTTTTGACATTTTATTTACTAATGTAGTAAAAACATCATGTGCGAAATTTCAGCTCTCTACGTCGACGCGTTCTCAGGCAGTGTCCAAATATATAGCGGAAAACGAAATTTTTATATGGCAACCCCACGAAGGAGTTGCCCGATTTGGCTCATTTTCGAACTTAATTTTACTTTTTTTTTTAAAGTCCGTGTACAAAATTTCAGCTCTTTAAGCATAGGCGTTCTCGAGTTATTGTGCGCACAGACGGACGGACATGCAAAAATCAAAATAACTTTTAATATTATGAATGGGTGTCCAATCCATTTTGCCCTACCATCATTATTTCGAGGTGTTACAAACGGAATGACAAACTTAGTATACCCCTATGATTTCATCTAGGGTATAAAAAGCCTCTAACTCAAGGGTTTTCTTTAATATACCACTCTGTTTCCAATTGCTTAATTACCCACAGATGGTGTTTTATACTATTGACGGAAATGCACCTTACCTTTTTTTTCTATCACTTTTTAAAAAGAAAATTCAAGGCAAACATTTCTGATGACAGATTTCACCAATTATGATAACCCATTTTAGTTAAGACTCATTTAGTCAATTCATTTACCGTTTTTAAGAATATTATCAAACCGCTTTCAAGTGGTCTAAAGTCTGGTAGACCTGAAGAATATTTCTCGAACTCATGCACGCGGCAACACGGTATCTTTTCGATAGTGTGGCTATAGCGATAGGCGCGCACGATTATCTTCAAGTACATTAGTCAATCTTACGGTCTCTTTTAGCTTTAATAAATAACACTCAAGGAAAATTGTAAAAATGAGACGGCGATGCTAATGATCGTTTGTTGTAGGTATTGTAATAATATTTAAGCGATCCTACTCTACCAACCGCATCTAACAGGTTTTTGCTTGCCTGGCTCACGCATGCATGTACACCACTTCAAAATACACATATTCATGGGCGCGCCATACATATATATATATATATATATAGACACAATAGACGTGTATTTGAGTGCGCCTCCACCATGCGCATATTTCTGTATTGTGTTCCGCTCTCACAGCAAGTTGAGCTCGCAACTACCTCAATATGACATGTGAGATCGCGTTTGCTTGAATTGTTCTTGTTCCCACCGCGATCACGATACAACGCGAAATCGTTACGCGAGATCGGTTTTGTAATAAGTTTCTAACTGGATTGTAAAAAGAAAAGTCGATAACTCTTCTTAACAAATAGTGAACAAAAGCTGAGATACTTTCACTTGCACTAAAGATAACAACTAAATTCGCATGAACTGATAGTTTTAGATGGAAAGAGGATCGGTGGATCTAACGAGCGAGTGTATTGTATAAAGATCATTAATTGATTAACAACACCGAAGAGTTCAATTCCCTCGGCAGTCAAGCCCTTTTGGTTAGGATATTCGTTCGCTAGTTTATATAGTCACACCATCGCCGCGGAGTGCTGCGCCATCAACATAATTATAGTGAAGATCAGTCATACAAACTTCGCTTGTGGGCTCTTCTGTAAGTGATTTTTTTTTTTTTGTTTCCTTGTAACACGGTGTGAATCTCAATTACCTTGCATTGTTTATAGAAGGTGAAGTGACCCGACAAAAGAAAACAACTCTCGTAAATGTTACTACTAAAGCCGCGCAATCGCCTATTAGTGAACGGGAAATTCAACACAATCGCGCAATCGAGATACGCAAAGTCGCGCACTCACTTTTTATTTTTCCAGGTACGAGTGTGTGGGCTAAATATATCCGTGTCAATAAGAAAGATCGATCATATAGCGAAAGATACCTTTCTTGTCTTAATCGGGAACGTGTTTTGGTTCGTAACCGTTTATTTGACCATTCTTGTGTGACCTGTATTTTTTTTTTCTGCGATTTATTTTCACAATTGGCGTATAGTAAATAAGTGCACCCTGCATAGTGCGCGAATCACTCAAAACTCAACGAAATAATAAAACATGTGTTAAAATTCGTGATAATATCTGTTTTGTGCTAAAGATCCGCGAAAGTTCTATATTTTGTTTATGTGTATGCAGAATTGATTTCTATTTTGATTTATAAAACCAGTTTTCGTGCAATTTGGAGTAATCTGGGACGATTGAACAGAACTCCACCAAACCGCCGTTGTTTAAGCGGGTATTTTTGTATTTATATATAATATACATATATATATCATGTACATAATATAGGTGTACTCTCTTACAATCGGGACGTTCACCTGCTAACTATGTTCTAGAGTCTGGACGATGCAATTTGACTCGCACATGCTACAGCACTTGCCATTACCACTCTCTTAAAGTTGGGGATAATGCGAAGGTAATTTTCTTATTACATATTTACACAAAATTTCAAAAATTTGCAACCGTACGCTTGTTTTATTATTTAGATATTATATACGACAGGAGCGTACTAGATATATTACATATATGTATAGACGCTAAGTAAATTGGCCCCTTTCACTTGTGAGTGCAGTCAAGCGTTATAATTAGTGTTTGTGTTGCAATTCAATCCCTTAAATTGTTAACGGCTTTTCTGGATGAAAGGGAAGAGCCGTGGAAAAAATTTAAACACTTCTCACTGAGTATAAAATTATAAACATTTTCTTTTCTCCCATTATTTTATATAAAAAATAAAATAAAAAAACTTTCTAATTCAAGCTTTCGTTACTTATTTAGCGTATTGCACTATTTCTCATGAAATTAGAATTCGTCTTAAGAATAGGATGAGCAGGATTCAAACAGGATTTTGTACACTAAGCTAGGGATAGTCTGCTAATTACTTTCTTACATACGCTGATATTCTATAAAAAATCCGACTATGATGGTAATTCTGTGCCTTCACAATAGCAACGTACATATGTATATATGCCCTTATTCGTCTCAGGAATTAAGTAGCAATCATATAACCATATGTTAAATTCAACACATATTTTGGTAACTTTTGACTATATTTTAACATTTTTTATTTGTAAAAATAATAATATTGAAAGCCGCTATAACTGATCTCCAGGAACTCCTCTAAAAAAAGGCGACTTACGGTTACCACGATATCTCTGGACGCAATCATCCAAAATGAAAAAAAAAAACCAAACGGATTTTGTTAAAATAATGTATAATCTTGTAATTAATCGAAGGAATAAGCAAAATAAATTTTCTTTTTGCAAAATGGCGGCTTCTAAAAAAAAATCAGTTTTACATCAAAATTTTGGCCTTAAATTGTTTATAAAAAAAAGGAATATTTATTGGTGAGAAAAAACCTTCGATTAATTACTAAAAAATATACTTAAGAAGCTTGTGTTAGAATTTGAGAGCCGTTTCTGAGAAATCTTGGTCACCGACTTTAAAAACACAGTTTTGAGAAAAACGCGTTTAAAGTTTCAAAAGCACTTTACATAGAGTAAAAAAAATTTTTTTTCAACTAACATCGAGTCGCCTATTCCAGGGCCATACAATACACTTATAAATATTTTACCTTATAAAAAGAACACTAATGTCACTTTACATATCTGAATACATTAGAAGGGAACACCCTACAATAAGCCGGTAAATAAAAGGAACAGCCTTCTAGATTAGTAGTGCTGCTCCGGCCTCCTACCACAAACACTCTGACACGTTTTTACACAGATGCGTGTAATTTCGAAAATAATCGCCGGATTGACTTGAAATTAGGTTTGTTCGATGAAAACACCGTGTAAAAACACCGTGTAAACTTTCCCCTACAATTTTCCCCAAATTTAACCGGGGTTTTGTGCATTCATCGAACAAGTTTTTAAAACACCGGGCAAATCTCTAATGTAATGACATTTCTCTGACAGTTCTACTGAGCATAATTTAAATAATAATTTCTAGTGATTTGTCAAAATTTATTTATAAAATAGGTGAAATAATTAAAAATTTAAGAATAAATAAATATTAAAATGCACAAAAAGTATTTCTCAGTTTTTTCTTAATTACATATTCTTTTATTAGCTTTTTTACATCGACATTATCGCCTTTTCTGTAACTTTACTTTGAACAAATGACAATTGCTTCATCTGTGACCAGATAGAGCTCCATCATTTCTGCACTATTTTTACTTTGATCATCAGATGTTTTGTCACTAGATATAAAATTAATAGTTTGGATGATCAAAATCTACCTTTCCCCTTTCCTGACATCTCAGTTAAGAATTTTGAGAATTTCTTATATGTTGTTTGCTTCAAATCTATTTGCTTGGTAGCTGCAGGGATAACGTGAAGTCTATAAAAATTACTTGTTAATAATTGGCAAAGAAACATTTTACGATCAAATTTCTTACTAGAAAGGCAGACCTTAAGATTTCATCCATGTCCTTCGACTTTAATCACCTCCTCAAATATTTCCTTATAATTTTCATTCGAATTTCCTATGTGCATATTATCGATGGGTATTTTGTCATCTAATTTCCTATCCAACTTCCTTATATAATCTGAATTTGGTATGAGCTCCACGATTTTTTCACTTTTATATACAGCACTCGACCGCAATCACCGAACAAATTACATGTCACAGTACACAAATGACAAATGTCAAACGTTTACCCCTACAAATTTTTAGTGCAAGTTCGGGGCACGAAATCAGAAACCCCGGGCTTTCATCGAACAAGTTTCAGAAACCCCGTGTAAGCCCAGGGTTTTCAAAAAACAAGATAGTAAAGCCCGGTGTAGCCCGGGGCTTACCCGGTGTTTTCATCGAACAAACCTATTTTCTGTGTGTGTACTTAATTATATGTACATTACGAAAATGAAATAATAAAAAAATTGATATTTTTTTTTAAATCTAACTGTATGTAACCCCTTAAATAGTTGTTAAAAAATCCTTGCGTACGGATTTTTTAAACACTTTTTAGATTTAAGTTCGAAAATGTGGCAAATCGGGTAATTACTTTGTAGAATTGTCATACAGAAATGTTGGTTTTCATTATATATTTGGACACTGCTTGAAAACGCGTCAAAGCATAGAGCTGAAATTTTGTACACAGCGTTTTCATAAAAATATTAATTAAATACAATTTCAAAAATGGACTAAATCGGGCAACCCTTCTTGGTGTTGTCATATAAAATTTTTAAGAAAGAATAAAGTTATTTTTTATACCCTTCTTTTTTATACCCTACTAAGTTTGTCATTCCGTTTGTAACACCTAGAAATAATGATGGTAGAGTAAAATATACTGGACACCAACGCATAATATTAAAGTTATTTTAATTTTTTCATGTCCGTCCATCTGTCCGTCTGTGCGCACAATAACTCGAGAACGCGTCAACGTAGAGAGCTGAAATTTAGTACATGATATTTTCATAGCAATTGTAAATAAAGTTTAAAAAACGAACTTAATCGGGTAACCCCTTCTTGGTGTTGCCATAAAAAATTTTTGGTTTTTTACATATACTGTGAAAACGATCAGTCCTAGATATTTTTATTGTACCGAAAAGTTCTTCAGAATACGAAATGCTTTGAAATTCGTTATAATCATTTTTGCTGTCCGACGAACTGTTCTAGAAATATATGCGAAAAATCACTTTAAAAAGCAAACTTGGACACATGGGTGACCAATTCTATCTTTCTTCCTTGTTTTATATGAAGTGTTGTCGTTGTTGTAGTTGATTACCTATTAGCATGTCCGGCTGATTCTTTGTTTTTTTCGTCTCTCAACCGCTCAGCGGATTATCTCTAAGATGTGCGCCTCAAATATGGACTAGTATTCTTTGAAATTGGGTTTATTATGACGGAAAGAAAAAGAAAAGTCTTTTTCAGGATGAGACTTGTTAATGATCCTATATTCAGGGATTGCGGAGAGGAATCCGATACACAATCCTTGGCTCACACTTCTTGGACGAGCTGCAATGAAGCCGGCAAGTAGGACTTTGGCCAGTATTTAGCTTTGTAAGAGCGTCCTTTTTGGTCATGGGTCTGGAGGGTGAACAGTGGGCCTTGTTTTAGCCTGCGTTCGGGCGAAGCCTTGGGGTTCCAACCTTCAAGATAACTAACTAAACCCCTCGCTGTCATTCTCCTTAATGAGTAGAAGAGTAGTATGTAATGTCTTGTGGATTGCCGTTCGATAATTTCCTGAAAATACTGACTGATAACAATTTGATTTGATTTGGTCTGAATTCGTCTGGAAATTTTCAATTAATTTTGTGACAAGGCTTGTGTACTAGATACAGATGGCTACTTTCATTCTTATTGAAGTTGTTTGAGTGTCAACCTCAAATCTGCTTGATTTCTAAGTTCATCTCTGGAAGAAGATATGTTTTTTTTTATATGTACTACAAGCTCCATTGACACATCTACATATACTTTGTCCATCGTATCTCACTGAGTTCGAATATCTGCAGCTTTTATATCATCTTATCGTATTATTCATTACTTCACCCAAATAGAAGGTTCACCCCTTTTTTTTCTATTAGATATAATAACTTTAGAATAATTACCGCAGCTATGACCGTTTACTTTGAAAGCCCCATTGTGTTTATCTCAAAACTTAAATTAAATTTCTTACATAAGTCTGAAGACACTTTCTGTCAAATCATACTTCTTCTGACACTTACTCCCAAGCAATGTTCTGACACTTCTATAATTTTGTATTTGAAAGCCAAACCAAATGCAGACTCTGCTCGTATATTTATGTCAGAAAGCTGATACTTTTATGTCTGCAAAAAGTGTCAAGAGTGAACCTACCTTTCTGTTTATAAGAGAAAGACAATATCTCCAATCCAATTCAGAGGCCATTCATTAAGGTTGCATTAATAAAAAAGTTTCAAAAATGTTAGGTTGTTACTCAATTCCTTTTTATAGCTCGATAGAATGGTCACTACCTTCAAGTTTATCAGATAAGCCCGTTGTATAAGGAGCCACTCCTCTGTAAATAAATGAAGTATTCAACTTAAATTTGTCCCAACATTTAGAACAATTTTAGTAGTCATTCCACATCCATTGCGAAAAATGTAATACGAAATGCCTTAATATCCTGCGATCCAACAAATACGTCTCTCTTTCATGCTCATTTAACTTAGCTTAAACATAAGTCTCATACCTTGCTACGGTACGACTTTAGAAAATATACTCTTTTAGCCCTACCTACAAAAACAATATTGCTGACGTTTACTTATGGCACAAAGTAACGAGTAACGATCGGATGCATGTGACTGCGATGGAATTTCGGCTTTTATTAAGTCTGTTCCGTTACTTTAAAGAACTAGATGGACAGACCATATCTTTTCTGTTGCCAAAGAAGTATGTCTTAAATTTGTGAGAAGGTGTAAGAAACATTTCAGTCGGTGGAATCTAGCGCTCCTCTACAAGTCCTACATCAGACCTAGAATGGAATACAATTCCCATGTCTGGACCGCGACTGGTCACACAGCCTTAGCTTCATTGGATATTGTCCAAATAACACCCTTCAAACCAGTTGACGAGGTGGCAAAATACTGGTCATATCGACTCAGTCGAGCACCGTCGTAATGTTGGATACCTTTCACTAGTTTATCGCTACATTCATGGTTCCTGTTGCGATGAAATATCTAGTCTGATACCTTTGAGAATAATTCCTGCATGCAATACTCGTAATGGAAGCCGCGCACATTCTTTCACCCTTCAAATTACTTTCCGCCGTACAGTAAAATTCCGTGATGCTTTCTTATCCCAAACTGTGTGCGAATGTAGAACAAACTACCATCTTCTATTTTTCCTCGGCCTTACAATCTGCGATGGTTCAAGAGTGACATACATCAGCACCCCGCCACTTCCCTCATATCCCCTAATCCTTTCCCTACCTATGTACTTCCTGCCATGCTGTGCTTTGCATCATAGGCTATCCTTTGAGCTTGGCTTAATAATATAAAAAAAATAGTAAAATATGTGGAGAATTTATAGTTGCATCTATTTTATAAAGAGGAAACCCTCAGTTTTTACCAGTGAACTCCGTCCTGCACTAGTAAAATCATTAGTAAAATTCTTGTTGCTTGCAATTTTACCAGCTCAAAGAGAATGAACACAACAACAGTTTGATGTCGTCAATAATCATATAACGACCAATTTGGAAGTGCTGAAAGCGGGCATCCAAAATAGTGAAATAGTAAAAATCTTCTACCGCCCTAACAGCATACACAAGCCTTATCACGAACAATTACGAAAGGGTACAAAAGGAGTTAATCACTGATCATTCCCGGTGAAACACATTCCGAGAATTTAATTAATCTCTAGAAGATTATAACAGTAAAAAATATGGTAATGGTAATGGGCTCCATGATCGTCTTTAAAATACAAATACCACTGCCAGACGCAACGTTATTTCAGCTTTTCAAAATACATCCTTTTCCGACAGAACGCAATGGGGAATACTTCTACATGGAATCATCATAACAATTCCTAGCAACCACTCCTCCACTATCCTCTAACTCAAACCGAACAAGCAACAAGTAAAAAAGCTAGAATTGGTCTCAGACCATTCTTATGATACCCTTGATGAATACCCGTCTGAAATTTCGTATGGTCACCCATTTGCGCAATTTTGATTTTTACAGTGGTTTTTCCCATATATTTCTAGAACGGTTTGTCGCACAGAAAAAATGATTTTAATCAATTTTATAGGATTTCGTATTTTGAAGAAGTTTTTTCTACAATAAAAATATCTAGGACTGATCGTTTTCACAGTATATGTAAATAACCTAAATTTTTATATGGCAACACCATGAAGGCGTTGCCCGATTTATACCATTTTTGAAATTTTATTTGTTATTACTATAAAACATCATGTAGTAAATTTAAGCTCTCTATGTCGACGCGTTGTCAGGCAGTGTACAAATATATATTGGAAACCGAAATTTTTGTATGGCAACCCTACGAACGAGCTGCCCTATTTGTCTAATTTTCGAACTTAATTTTACTGTTTTTTTTTAAAGTCCGTGTACAAAATTTCAGCTTTCCAAGTGAACGCGTTTTCGAGGAGTTATCGTGCGGACGGACAGACGGACGGACATGGAAAAATCAAAATAACAATTAATATTATGCGTGCGGGTGTCCAATCCATTTTGCTTTACCATCAAAATTTTTATGGAAATGTCGCATTTTACTCGAACTCAATACAGTTGTCGTTGTGGCTTTAATTTTCGAATTAAATTAATTATTAAAACTTTTTTTCGAAATTGTTTTATAGGAATTAATTGGCACGACATTTTACCACATAGGTACCTTACAAAAATGTACATAACTTCGTAATACCATTTTGTTTTTTTCAGCCATAGCTTTGTAATGTGGAATTTGCGGACCTACATATATGTGTATAGGTACGCGAGTATTTAAAAAAAATCATTAAAGCATGAGCGAGAAATATGTGTAGCCGAACTATACCTGTATTTATGAAGTTCGTGTACGCGTGTATTTTCTGAAGTTCGTGTATACTGATCAACACGAACCGATCGCAAAAGTTTCAACTATTAGAACCAGACAAGATTTTAGTAAAATTGCCGCCGCCAACACGTCCAAATACCTCTATTTATAGAAAAACTTTGAAAATTCTACTCTAATATCTTGACCGGTTTTCATAAGGGTCGAACCTTTAAGATTGGACAAAACATTGTACATGCACGTTTATAGTTCAATACACCCCTGAAATCCTGAGGTCCAAACGTTTTTTCTTAATTCGTTCCCTCTATTTTAAGGAAACAAATCTGGTTCACCCTGTATAAAATAAAAATTCAAAAATAAATAAAAATGGTTAAAGGAAATATTTACGCTAACTTAATAAGGAACTTAAACTACGAAAAAACAGTACGTATAGAAAGTGTGGTATGTACATTCATAGATGCTATGCAAATTCTTTTATTCCAATGCATTGTTCACAAATTTTTCAGATGGATGAGTCGACTGATAGCTGACCATTTGTTTACAGGAATTTCACACCGCAATATATTCAAAGTAAAATAACTGTGCATAATAATGTTGTTTCTTGACACGTTTTTCCAATGTTTTAATTTGACAGTTTTCAAAAGAATCGTGCTAGGATGTCGGACGATTTTCACATTTGCCGGCAACATTGTTCCCGTACTTACTTGAATGGAAATCCTATTTCCTGAAAATCACTTTGTCATATCCGCTCATATTTTCGAATTTTTTTATTTTTCTTTCCCTACATTTGGAGACACTCTCACGCCTGTACAATGCCTTAATCTTGTGTAATATCATGATGACAAAGATAAACGCAAGCATGAACAAACAGAACAAGCGTGGGCCATATTCGTAATGCCCATTCTGTATTACACATATGTATATACATATGTACGAAGGTCCTTAATTCCACTATTAAAGGACTCCTTAATTTTTTATTTTTACCTCTTATGAAGCTAAAAGCTAAAGTTCACACAGAAGACTTACATACATATATATATATATATGAATGTGACATATGATATGTAGAGGTATATAATTTTAACGGGAAATGAATGACACGACCTTTCAGTTCGCACAGAGATCTTAAAAGCTTTGAAGTATGTGGGAGCCTTTGAGATAAATGCTGGAAGCATACGTATTATGTGTAACAAAGCTTTGGAAATTTAAAAGGAACAGAAACACACTTGGAGAAATAATATGCCCAGTAACGCAGAAAACATTAAGCTGCTATTATACCTTTGAAGTGCTATTGTAAGGCATGATGGGTGCCTGAATGCATTCATTAAGTCTAGAGAAATAATGTAAAACTCTGCAGAAACAGAGTACAAAAATGTCTTTCGAACAGGACTTGTTTTCTTTAACACTAATTGATATCATTACTTTCTTTCCTAGGTAGGTTTAGACATTTCAAAGTTTTGTACAGATCAGTAAGTTCACTTCTGTTATTTTCAAAGTCAAGTCGTTAATTTGTAACGCCAATTACTGTAAATTATGGGAGACATTCATTGGATTGACTTAAGTGGATTGGACAACCCAAAGAAGTAGACAAGAGTCAGCGGCAACAGTCTTCGTAATCCATATGCCAGAACTACTTAATTAAAGACGAGCAGAAATCTTTTAAGTAATTGCCATTAAATAATCATAGAAATTTTGTGAAAATCATTGAATTCAACTGTAAGTGCAAAATATTTACTCTTTTGTTTCTCTATAGTCTAAATGACATCATTGGGTTGACTAAGTTTGTCATACCATTTGTAGCACATAGAAAAACTTCTCATCATCAATATAAATCACCTTTAATGACTCAAAGGACATAGGATGGGGACAGTAGCTCTCTTGCAAAATTATTCTCCTCAGAGTGGGCATTTCACTTCTCGGTCTTCCTACCTGACGGATTTCTTTTAGGTTACAAACAAGACCCTGCACCACAATATTGTGATTGTCCACTTTCTTTTTTTTATTTTATAGTCGATTCTCTGCTTGTCAGAACGTCTCTCTACAATTCTTCGTTTGAAGCCTGGTCTTGGCAGTGAATTTTCAGAATACGATGCACCGTATTACAAAAGTTAGGTTAGGTTAAGTTACGAGTATAGGCGACTAGGCCATAGTATCTGCGAATAGTTTGGCCAGATATGATCTTCGGTGTCCTCCCGTAATGTGCAAGGCAAAACTTAGCCTTTTTACGATCTCGATTTGGGGTTAGATTGCAAACCTTATTTGGATAGATAAGTATTTCTCCAGTGATATGTAACGTTATTCACCAATCCATTTAATTGAAACTTAATAAAATTTCTGTTTTAGTACTCATGCTGCTAGAGACGGTTGGAGGGGGGGGGGGGCACTTGAATTAAAATTTAAGTTATACAGGGTATCCCGTAAGTGATTTTGAAACCCGAAAGCTGTGGATAGGACGAGTAAAAAATTGTATTGCTGGGGTGGGACGGGGAGAGGGATCTTTTCCGAGATAACGGGACCTAAAGATATTTGGGTATGTTTCTATAGATCGCCCTGTAACTTCTGAACGTTACTATTAAAGTTATTAGATATTGTTAGATAGATAATCCTTGGACATTTCCAACGGTCCATAAGTATGTCTCGTATTCCTTTCCGTTTTGGAATTATTCAATTCAATAATTCAATTCAATAATTTATTTAATATATGCAACAAGATATCTTTTAATTTTGCATACAAGATATAAAATGGAGAGAATTAAATAAAAATAAAAAAAAAAATTTTAAGCTATCTTACAACTATGTGCTTACAATTATCTAACTAATATATAAAGATTAAGAATAAGAAAAAGAAAAGAAAAAGAATAGAAAGATGAAGATGTGATAAAAATCAACCTGCAGTTATTTTAGGAGCGGACCCAGCTCATGCATTCGCGACCTCAAACTTCAGTGGATACTAAATATTGAATTAATTTCTCTCTGAAAATCCTCGTCGAGCTAATCGTTCTGATATCATTGGGAAGATTGTTCCATTTACGTGCAATGTGGACAAAGTAAGAGCGTTGCCCAACTAGTGTGCGGAATCGGGGTATAAGTAGGCTGAAGTGGCGGTGCGATTGCAAGAAACCCAGGTGTTCGAATAAGTGGTGAACGTGTGTTTATTAGACGATGTAAGAAACTTAGGGCAGTGACATCACGATAAGCATTCAAAGAACACCCTAGAACTGAGGGAGTATATTGTGATACATGATCAAAGCGACGTAGTCCATAAACAAAACGGACACAATCGTTGAATGCTACGTTAAGCTTACGATTACAGGCTGCATCGAGGGAAGAGAAGATAGTACAGCAGTAAACAAAATGAGGAACAAGCAGAGCCTTGACCAGTTTGAGTCGCAAACCAACTGACAATAACCTCCCTGAAAGCCATAAACTGCGGAGGCCACCATAGATTTTTCGGACTATACTACAAACTTGAGCGCAGCAGGTTAGTTTGCTGTTAAGCGCAACTCCAAGGCTAGTAACCTTTTCGGAGAAAGGTATTATCTCATTATTCAGGAGTATGGGAGGCAATAACTCCGTGTCTAGTACCCCACTATAGAAGGCTATGCAGGTCGACCTCTTCGGATTGAGAAAGAGCCGGTTAGATTCAGCCCAAGCGGATATTCGATTTAGATCGCCATTAATGCGAGCAACACAGTCCTCCTGCAATCCAATAGGTCTAGACAGATAGAGCTGCACGTCATCAGCGTATATATGCAAACTCGCATCCATTACCACATGCGGAAGATCATTTATAAACAATGAAAAGAGTAGAGGACCTATAATGGAGCCTTGTAGAACGATGGGAAGGGAGTTAGATTTAACTCCTTCAACTAGGACTTGTTGGAAGCGATTGGATAAAAATTCGCTGATCATTCTAATTGCAGTTCGGGAGAAAAAGAATTTGTCATGCAGCTTGTGTAGAAGAAGTGTGTGGTCAACGCTGTCGAATGCTTTAGTAAAATCAAGCAGAACTAATATAGATAGATGATTATTGTCTAGCACGCCTCGAATATCTGTAGTGACTTTCAGTAAAGCAGTCTCGCAGCTATGCCCAGTGCGGAAACCAGACTGCCATCTGAAGAGCATGTCATTCCGATCGATAAAATTAATTATTTGCGTGGCCATTACCCTCTCCAATACCTTCCCTAGGAAGCATAGTATACTTATAGGACGAAAGTCGCTCGGACCGTTAGGAGCAGAGTTCTTTGCCAGTGGTAATACTACAGAATTTTTCCACTTACGAGGAAATTGAGAGTGTGAGGCAAGAATTGAATATGTATAGCAGAGAGCTACATATAACTGGAAGGAGAAGCTTAATAAATCTAGGAGGGATACTGTCATCACCAGTGGCATCAGATTTGATATCATCAATGGCCTCTAACATCTCAGCAACTGTTACACAGCGGAAGCTGAAGTTTACTGATTTTTCTACAAAGTTTAAAAGAGCTGCATGAGCAACTATTGGAGTAGCGAGCGTAGACGTTGTGAAAAAATTATTAAGAGCGTTTGGATCTATGCAACACGTTGATTTATCGCTACCATGAATACCCCATTTACGCAGATTAGACCATAGTTTCTTTGGTGTTAGAGAAGGGTCGAGTATTCTGCTAAAATAAGCCTTTTTTGCACTTCTGATTTTCTCGTTTACTAGGTTTCTTACGGATTTATATATAGCACGACTCTGAGAAGTTTTGAACAACTTGTAACGACGGAAAAGATATTCTCTTTTAGCAATCATGATCTCAATTTCAGGAGAATACCACGGACATCCGACATCTTTTATACGCTTGGTCCGCTCAGGTGCGAATTTATCATGTAAATAATTAACCAATGCATAAAATATTTCTAATTGATCATCTACAGAGTTATAATTTTTAATAAGCTCCCAGTGAAGCCCTGATGCCTCTTCGAGTAAACTCTCAACATTAATTCCGTTGTAGTTGCGATACTTTAGAACTCTGGGCTGAATAGTGAAATGGAACTCGTAGGATAGGAAGACTCAGCAAAATTAAAATCTTGGAATTTTAAATAGTTTTGTTTTTTATTTAATTACTATATTTTTATCAAAAAAACTCGTCTTCCACACCAATTTTTCATATTGGATTTAAGAAGCCCAAAAGCTTCGCTTTAAAATGCCCTATCACACTATATACTCAAAATGTAACCCTGTCTGCACTTTTTCTTAAGCATATCCAGCGAAAATGGCTCAAAAAGCTGTCCTTCTTGCTGTTTGGATAGCCTTGCAACTTCCTGAAGATTGGCTTTTGGTTACTTTAAGCTGAGACAACTTACATCTAGATGTGCAACACCTCACAAAAGCGCGGTCCAACTAAAACGAGCTAATGGCCCTCTAATAGAAAGCTATACACATTATCTCTCTCTCTCTCTTGCTGTATTATGCCACATAATTTCTTCGCAATGATAGCTTTCTTTGGTTGAAAAAAAATTAAAGAGCTTTCAAAAAGTGATCAGGGTTTATATGGAGATTTTCATATCTAGTTGTAAGTTGTCTCAGCTTTAAGGTAGCAAATATAACACACTTTTACCTACACCCAACACTAATGGTAGTTAAAAATACTAAATGTAACACTACTTGTTATTTGTATCGTTCGCAAGCACTACACTTCCACTTCCACTTACTTTTTCTTCAATACAATATACTATTTTTGCCACTACGCTTTTTTAACTACACGCGTAGATCTCTAGTTTTTTTTTTTTTTTTTGCTATACGAATATGGTATTTGGATCGCTTGACTTATTTATTTTAGACGATCTTATTCATTTGGGTAAAACATGCAAACTGCGAATTACTGAATTGCTAAATTATTCAATACGAAAATGTGCACAATCGCAAACCCAAAATCAATGGTATCAGACCTATAGGCTAGGTACATTTATATCTGCAGCAATTATAACTTGATCTGACAATGACATTACAAAGTACAATTTATTATTACATTATACTTCAAAGGAGAAATTTAAGGAAATGTATTCTATTCTGATCCGTAAATCGAATAACAGTACGGCTAAAAATTATGGTATTAATTTTATAAATTTTCCTATATAGTATATATAGGTCCATTCAAAATCTTATATTGGTTGTATACAATAAGACCTCATACAATCTGATAGGATATTTTTAAAATGCTAACCATAGGTTAGTGTACTTGAAATTGATAAGGAAAAGTTTAAAACTGATGATTTTAATTACCGAAACACGAGACGCATACTCCAGCTGTTGGCTTAAAAGTGGGATTTCCATACAGTAATTATATAAAATGTTAAGTTATATTTAGAAGAGTTTAATATAAAAACTGAACCAAGTGAATTCATACTTTGCTATAACACTGTGCAGTATCAGGTCTATATGAGGTATATAAATTCTATTTAAGATTCGTATACAATTTATTCCAAAGCCTTATCATAACTTCGCGTATAAGCGTTTACTTATAAAATTTATACAAATATGAGATAAACCAATTTTACACGTACTTTTACGTTGTAATTTACTTAATTAGAAATCCTATAAATATTTTTATATATTCATTGGTATAAATAATTTTATCTATCATAACAATATTTCTAACTGTGAATCCAAAACCAAAATGACATATGTTAAAATAATACACACAAATATAATTTCTGAAAGAGGTAGGAAGGCATAAATAACTTACAGCTAGGTAAGAAGACTTATAGATAAACTCCGTAGAAAAGTCAATAAAATTTTCGAAACACACATATGAATATACGGTGACTTTACAAAATCATACCTCATAAATGAAGTCGAACGCCGCCATCGCAAATTTTTTGAACATAGATAGATATGCTTTCTAGCTAAAAAAAAAAGCAAAAAATAAGAAAAAAAACGTGTTAGAAGTCCTCTCTAGTGAATAATACTATTATTAACAAACAAACAAATATTCGTTCGGTGCTGCTATATTTTTTTTATAAAAACTTTAAAACATTAAGCTTCATTTGGCATATGAATCAGAAAAATCGGTTCTCGAGATAAGATTTTTTGAAAATGACACTTCTTCGTAAAATCACGAAATTTGTAGCCCCCCTAGCGAGGGGGCGGGGTGTTAGCAGGAGAAAACAAAAAATATGGGGTGAACTATTTTGGTATTCGCTAAAAATTGTGAAAGTGTGGAGATTATTGGGTTCGAAACAAGCACTTTTTGATTGTTTTCGTGTGGAATGGATGGCTGTATGTACAGTATCATACTATAAAGAGTAACAGTAACCTCCAAATTAGTACTGGAGTGTAAAACTACTCTGAATTCTCTCTCTCAGTGTAATGAGCTACTCGTTATTTGGGTGCCTGGTCACGATAATATTGGCGGAAATAAAAAAGCGGACGAGCTTGCGCGTCTTGGTTCGGCCTTGGAGGCAAGATCCTCTACACAATTGGGAACGCACCGGAACATCTTTTCTCCACAATTGCGACTTATGCAGATTGCCAACACCGTTGTCTTTGGTTAGACGACCCTTCGGGTAGAACAACAAAGGAACTGTCGGGCAAACCTAACCCAAGTTTCACAAAAGAGCTGCTAAGACTGAGCAAGCCTACCCTGAGAATTCTGGTGTCTATTCTTACAGGACGCTGTTCCCTCATGGGTCACCTGCATAGGTTAGGACTTGCCGAAAGTCCGATATGTAGAGGATGTGACTGTCCGGCTCTCTTCGGAAAACGCTATAGATTCCTTGGCTCACACCTGAACTGCATGAAGCCGGTAGGGAGGGTTGGGAGCCATTGATATGGTTTATAAGAGTGTCTGGCTGAGACCTGTGATCATTGTTCATGGGTCCGAAGGGTGAAAAATAGGCCTGCTGTGGTCTACGTTCTACGGCTCCCCACCCCTGGGGGGACTCAACCTCTCTTCAATCCATCCATCCATCCATAAAGAGTAACAAAACATGTAGGCTCCTCACAGTATGAGAGAAACAATTTTTCATTTTTCATGGCGTCATGACTTGAAATAATTTTCACAACTTTGAAGAAATCATAAGGAACTAAATCTGGTTGAGTTTTTAAGTGCATATTTAATAGAAGTTAAATAAAGAAAATCTTTTAAAATGGTTAATTGTGCATAAAAGTTGCAAAAAATGAAAAAAAAAATGTCCCATACATTTCGTGAAAATGTTTCAAGTAATGAATTTTCAAATTAAATTATAAATTCACTGCATATCCTGGCTGGCTTTATTTACATAAACAAATTATGAAAATCCTTGCAATACTTACATAGAAATGTGGATTTTGGTGTCTCCTCAAGGTACCCGCTATTAAATCTCGCGAAAATGTTCAATGTGGTCATCTTAAAATACAGAAGAGATGCTATAAAAATTTTAAATATGCACGATAAAGTTTGTATATAGGATTAATTCGCATCTACATTTTATCCACTAATTCGATATCTAATTAGTTTTTGAAGCTGCAAAGGAAGTGAATCAGTCCTGGTTAAGGTGGAAAAATAGCCGTTTTCTGGTAAAAAAAAATAGACCTACATACTTTCTATTCATCATTGCGAAGAGCTGGTAAATCGTGGAAATTTACATCCCATAAGAAAAATGTTCACAACAGAGCAATAATGGATGTAAAATAAAGAACGGAAGAAATGTATGCTCTACGACCCTCCCACACAGAGTTAGGCATCCTTGAATATTGCGACAAGGAAATTTACCGCCGAGGCCTCTCAAAACTAAATCTGCAAATTACTGTTAATCGAAATAAAATATAGATGATCTTACAGATCCTGAGTTTATCCCTGCGACTTATTGCAACTCATGAATTTTTCTTTTATTTTATTTTAAATTCTCGTTAATCCGATCACATTTTTATTCCCGCACCTTCTCTGCTCCATTTACTCCCCTATATATTCACCCCGAGCTCCCGTTTGTTTTATACCAAATATATTCCTCTCCTTCTCTTCATTCTCCCGTTATACCGGAAAAATTCAAAAAAACCTACCCTCCTACATCCCTCAAAACTACCCTTATAAAAAAAAGAAATCATTTTATCTCGACGTTAGGTGGTAATAGACACGTTATACCTCGAATATCAAAAAAAAGTACAGCCCTCTAGAAAACAAAAAAACTGATACTCCTTATAGGCCCTGGTGTTTCGCACTTTTTCACACTTCTCACATTTTCCCCAAATCCCCAGGCCCCAAGTATGTTAGAGAATCACGAATGGAGAGTTAGGGAGTTGTAATCGTGGAAAATGAAAATTCTCATCTACCAAACTCCCAAACTTTCCGTTCAACAGAATCCGGCCTCTGTTCGCACAAGAACTTCCTAGGGGTAAAATAAACGTTTGCTTTCCTAATATTAAAACAATTATTTTCTCAAACTATCTCAATTATACAAACAAAATTAGCAAACAAACCTCTTATGAGAGGCATACGAAGTTAATGAAAGAGGTTTATTTCCATATTATTATAGTACTAGATTTACAAGATGCTCAAAGTTATCACTATTGGCCGGACAGCATGCCCGCGCTCTTATTTATACCAGGAGAAAGAGTGATTTTGTTATCAATGACAGGACACTAAAAGAACTGATATGAATTAAGACTGATTGAGATATGTTCCGAAATGTCGAACAGGATACTGATTTATGTTGTAATGACTAAAATTCCTTAAAGCAAGGTGAAAAAACAGGTGAAACATAATTGAATAGAATTTTGTTATTGCAAAATATCAGCACTCTCAATCTTCAAAATATTTGTCAGCATTTCCGAAACACCTTGTATTGTACCACGCAGATTGTCTGTGAATTCAAATGTAATTTAATTCTGGATTAAGGTAGGATTTGTAAAACATATTTCAACTTAAGCTAACTTGCTACATGTTTCCTCTGGCTGTGGCTGCAAAACAAGTAAATGTTGAGCGGATCGGAATATCTTAGTGGAGATACTTTAGAAAATGTTTAATTATAAAGACTTAACTTTTAGATTAGTACACACAAATTTTCCTTGAAGTAAAATACCTTTTATACTTATTGTTTTGTTTTATTTATTTTATTTTATTATAGGTAGGTATATATTTTTTTTAAAATAAATCCTAAAGCTTTAAACTAAAGATTTATTGAAAACCTTAGATTTCTTGTATTTCTGACTTAGGGTGCTTTATGTATTTGCTCCGTATCTGGAAAATCTTATAATGGAGCTAAAAAATTGTTTGCCCTTCGCAAAGATTCCGGTCCAGATTCTTATTTTCAATTGCTCCAACTAAGGTAAAATACTATTTTTTTTTAATTTTTTCACTTCTACTCAGAACAGAACTATTTTATTAATTTCAGAGCGATATTTCGTGCCTTCTACTTTTAGATTTTCTTGAATGAAAATAAAACGGCTTATGCGATACGCACCTTTAACAGTAATACTTTAAAATTGTTGCTATATGCATCAATTCAATTTCCTTCATAAAAATTATCCACCTTAGCAGAACCACTCGAATTTCACAATTTCATTATGTTTATGTATAAGAACATTCCACCATTCGGGAAAATGAGCCTGTTACTTGCGTAAAATGAGGTAACTGGTTCAATTACTTACTTCAAGCACTGCATGCACACAGTGTGTAAAGTACCGTAACTGTGAAACATCTGTACATTACCACATCCCGTGGGAAAAAAAAAGAAAATCCTCTTAAGGGGTTGAAGCTTGAAACGGCTCTTTCGACAGGAAATATTTACATGGATAATGTGGTAGGCTGTGCCAAAGATAATTCGTTTTTTGCAAAAATGGAAGCGTAAAAACCAAAAAGGCAGCACTCGTACTCGTTTATAAAAATACAAGAAATAAGGGAAAAAGAGGATCTTTGCACAATATTTACGCAGGGATGTATAGAGGTCATGGGAGTTCAAAGGACATACGGATGTAAATATGTATCTAATGATGTGCAAGGAATTACCCTCTGTGAAAGCATTAGAGTATAGCAAAGATCTTCTTATACATAATAATCTTATAAAGAAAGTACAAATACACAAAGCTATACATACCGATATGTGTGTGGAGTTTCATCTTACATACATACATACATGCATATGTAGATATATATTCAGCCTTAGTATAAATCGTAAAAGAAGCTGAGCGAGTCAAATTCATCTCGATTAATTTAAATTGATGCCCCAATGATGCTGGCTTATGCTTGATGACTGCAATCCGATAGTCTCGGGTGTATCTTTCTCAACATTGTCATTATACATGAATATTGTTCTTGAACTTGTTCCTTGTGATTTCAAAAGAGTTTAATTTTTTTTTTAACTATTTTATGTAGTAAACTTCAGGAGATAAACTCTGAAGTTATACAGATTTTCACAAAATCAAAACATCCTGTGCTACATTCCAAATATGGCTGATATCAGGTCTGCTTCTGCTTGACTGTAAGCGGAAACCCAAGATAAATTAATAATCTGAAGAATGAGAGAAATATCTCGTTAAAGTCCAAGTGAAATCCGAAAATCGTCTATCCAGCTAAGTGAGACCCAGCAGTGCATAAACGGGTGAAACTTTGTTCGGTCACGGAATGCAATTTCTGTCGCTTTTATGATTTGTTATTGTTTTATTGGGCAATTAATGACGCTCATCCAAACCAATAAATTTTCCAAGAAGCACCTAAAATAAACAAAAGCAAGCTGTTGATAAAATTGTGTTATTTCGAAATCCAAAAGATTTTGATTTATGTGAAAATTGTCATATTTCGAGGTTCCAATATAATATCTATATATGTATGTATGTAGGTATATCTGCACCATTAAATGTAAAAGTAAACAAGTTTAGTGAGTGAGAACTTAGTCGTTGGATTGGTATAGAGGATGGGGCTTCTAAAAATCTTCGGTAAGTGATGATTTAGTGATTTTAAGCTAATAAAGGAATTCTAAAATAAAACGTTTAAATATGTTCGGTTGTGTAAACTATTACTAAATATTGTGTGAATCTTTATTCTGTATACATTTCATGTATATATCCGGAAGATATAATGTAGTATACACCGATAAAAATCTTATATAATTCTTGATTTATTTATTTGCCATCAATATAAATGGATGAAACAACAAAACATCTTGTAAATTGTTAGTATAGTCGGGTACAAGAGGGTGAAGATAATATTAAATAACAGGAGTTCAAACTAAGCTCCACCACACCATATTCCTATATTATTAACTTATCAAGATTATTTTCCCGCATATCGCATGACACACCTCCAATCTAATTAGACATATATTTCAAAGAAGATGAAAAACAGCGCGGGATTTACCCTTTGTGAAAAAGGCGGTAATCTTCTCTTTTTCAAATTTTCAATATATCAGCTTTCTCTGTTTCCTATTCCTGTCTAATATTCTAAGAAAAAAAAAATAGTCAGATCTGCTGCGACATTCTGACTTTCACTAGCGATATACCTATCAGATTCGTTCGATCAAAGCGCTCTATGAACTGCTGCACTTGTATTTACGCATTCCTCAAGGATATACCTTGGGTCCACTTTTGTTTAACCTATTTTTTAATGACCTATGGTTACCCACATTTTGTACATATGTATATGGGGGTGATATTCAGTTGGAATACACCGAGCCAATTGGAATTATTGAAGCTTATGTTACTTCATTATACAAGTGCATCACTGATTATTGAATAATCCTGGTAATTCAGAGAGCCTAGTAATACAGACTTCAAGGGCTGACATCTCACTGGCACTTTTTCAGTTTAGAAGTAAAAGCTGGACCACAGTAGATGCAAAGAACTTCACGAATTTGAATGAGTTTGAGGTTTACTTACGCATGATTGACAGTTTTGCCTTAAACAGACGTTACTTTCCGTAAGGATTATTATTTTAGATATTTAATGTTTTCAATTTTAAAAGTGGTAAAAGCAAAAACTTAAAATAACAAACGGAAGTTGATTTAATTGAAGATTTGTGCATTTTATGAACATTTTATAATAATTATAAGAAGAATCTGAAGAAAAATCGACAGAGCTTCTAGGAGCCATATCTCACTTTCTTAGCTCCTTTCCAAACTTTTTCCTTAAAAGGGACCACCTCTTTTCACCTTCTTTTCTATAATAAAATAAAATAATAAGAGTGTTACCGATTTCCTTAATAATTCATAAATATCACTGGACCTTACGGAATAAGCGACTCTTACTGCACTTTATTTACGACAATTTGACATTTAAACTTAACGAAAATTCTTTGCCGATGCCTTAAAGTTATTTTGGGTATGTCTGCTTAATTTCGCATTACTTAAGTAACTTTACTTACGAATACGTCTATTGTGATTCAATCGGCTGCAGCCTTATAGAATTAGCTTCAGAATATCGTTGTTGTTGTTGTCGTCGTCTAATGCTATGATTTCCAATAAACTGAAAATTGACTGATGTGTGTCTAAGGCAGTGTTGGGAGGTTGTTGCGGTAAAAATTCCTTCGAAAATGGGAATTACGAGCAATTTTTCCCACAGATTATTACATAAATTCCCATCTAGGTACCACAAAAAAGTATAAGAAATACACCACGTGACTTTTGAACTATTTAGTTTTTAGTTCTGCTTAATGAGCTGCTGTCACTCTGCTCTAAAGGGCGGAAAAGACACTTCTCTAAATATGAACTGAACTGTGTTTCATGATTCTGCTCTAAAGTGAAGTGGAGCAACCTAACAAGATTTTCTGCTCTAACTTTTTTGAAGGAAAAACTTAAAGCAGGCATTTGACAACTACAACTGTGTTCACATTTCCGGTAAATAATTCAAATAATTGTACTTTTCGTGAAAAAAAAAAAGAGTTTATTATCTTTTAGAATAATTTAAATAATTGTGTTTTCGTGTGTGAAAAAAGAATAAGTTTCTTGATATTAATCTTTCCGATAATTCAGAAATGTGTGTGTCCTGAGCAACGAGGTAAGAACTAAAGGAGATGCAAATGACAAAATATCACGTACCCATTTCTAACATATTGACACTGATATTGTTTATACATAAGCGCCGTAAAATTTTTACACCTGTTTACAATTGTACAATCTGTGCGCAATTTTAATCGCTTTTATTTTCATATACTCAAAAGTATTTACCGAATTTGCAAACATGAACTAACATAAAAAAGTGAATAAAAAGTGGTAAAAAGTTTGTGAGTAATATTTGCTTCGTGCCCCTACGGTTATTTCACGGGTTTTCCTGCGTCAATGCGCCAATCCCAAAACAAACCAAACCTAAGTATTGGCCGGATTACATTAACAACGCCGACGTCGGCGTGGTCGTCGTTTTATATTTAGAGACAGTACTGCATATATTAAATGCATTACATTACCCACGCCGGTGTCGTCGTCGTCGTCGTCGTCGGCGTGGTCATCGACCCATCTCTAATCCTAATTTTAACGGCTGGCGCTCCATTGCTGCCAATATGCAAGATCTAAATCTATTATGAAAAAACATGGCAAAATGAAACTATATTTAAATTTCTGAAAATAAATGATATTATATTAAAAAATGTGAAATGGAAGGAAAAGAAAATATATTTTTTATTATTATTTAAAATTTTATTGCAAACCGGCAGAGATTACAAGGAAATAACTCAACTGTAAAATGTAAGGGAAATTAAGATATGGCGCTGCTGCCCACTGTTAATGTAACTTGCCCGGCGTTTTGTTTGGCGTTTGACGACGACGGCGTCGGCGTTGTAATGTAATCCAGCCCTATGGATTTGACAGCGAAGACCGAAAATGGCGGAATGAAACATACACAAATACAGGGCAATTTTGGGTACGCTCATGTACATGGATTGAACATATGATTGCATCTCCTTTATAGTTATCACCTTGTTGGTGATGAGCTCCCTGCTCGTTTCTGCTCATTTCGGTCAATTTCTTTTTTTGCTCTACTTTTAATTGGACAGTTAACCTAAAGTTAACTGCTCTGCTCGTTTTGGGCTACTCTGAACTTTTTTCGACATCTTTGAATAGACTTTTTATTGACCTCTATAAAAGCATATTCGCAAATTAAAGCGGGAAACACAATGCGACGGCCATCAGCGTTCATCAGCTCAAATTTTCTTCTATTCTATTATCAGATATAGGAATAAATTGAAATTTGAGCTGATGAACACTGATGACCGTAGCATTGCGTTTCCAGCTTAAGAGTGAAGTGATTAGTGCCTAACTACATACATATCACCTATTAAGTATAAACTGTCAAATCACAGTTCTTGTCATTTCTCAAAGCCTTTATATTTGAAAAATGCTCAATATTTGAGTCTTACGAGCCTTTCTACCACTCCAGTCCGGCTCACCATCATAAATGCTTATGACATTATAAGTATTCAAGTTTTATTCCAAATCATTTCAAACTATTCATAATACGTACATCAGGTCACACTACCTGACTCTTTTAAGAAAAAGATAAATTTCGCTTTGGCCAAGGTGCTGAAAAGAGATATAAAGTTCCTCTCAAATAAAATTCTCTTTTTTCCCGAAAATATCAGAGAATCCCGCACAGCACTTGAGTACTAGGGAGAAATACCATCAAGCCCATCAGCTTTAGACACATTTAGATTCGTAAACACTTTGAAGAATTCCGTGTGCGGAAATGTAACGGTTCTTGATCTTGACTTATTGGTGGAGAAAGCGGTGTCGTGTGAAGCCGGTGACAAGAAAGAGTTCGCAGCAAACTTAGCTGCAAACAAATTACTTGGGCTGACCTTCAGCATTGAACCTAGCCAATAACAACATCAACCGAATATAATTTTAAGTTGTCCATTGTTTCGTTATTTGTTTTGTTGTGGACTTGATTTGAAAGGCATTTTTGGCTGGGCAAAAGGACCGCCAAAGATGTATTTTCCTCTGTTGTGCTGCTTGCTTGAGTTGAGATGTAATCTGAACTGTGCACATACCGCCAAATAACCGAAATTTTCTTTGTAACTGCTGTAATGCTCTATAATGCAAATCCCTTTTCATCTCATTGAAGTAGTCTATGTATCCCAAATTTAATGAAAATTATTCCTCATGACATATCGCAAGCGATTATGACAATAAAAACTCTTTTGTGACATAGGTACCTTTAATAACTCTTGTTCTTGTTCAAAAAGACATTGTTCTTTGGGAGAAATAATTAATGCATATTTCCATTAAACGTAAAACTTATTTCCTTGAAAACAACCTGGAATAACAGACAACCATTTGTATAACGCACAAGCAAATGTCCTTCCTTCTTTTATTTACAAAGAAATGCAATATTTGCTTTTACTATTAGAAGTTAGAAAAATAGAAATGCATACATCATGCATAAACAACTCCATATGTGGAGACGTTTGTTTGCACTGCAAATAATTGTGGATTATATGGCCAAACATATCTCAATGCTCATTCCGGAGTTACGTAACATGAGGTATACACAGACTGCGTAGGAAACAGAAAAACTTCAGTGTTATTCGAAAGCCCATTTAATACATATGTATGTATGCAGCATTTTGTAGACTGGTAAGGTGGGAGTTGGAAACCAACCCGCACAAATACCGTTTTTTGCCATCCTCTAGTTCACTTATACGAAGTGACACCCACTCAACACTATTTGTAAGTGCACTGATTTAATTTGCATCTAAAATTGAATTTAAGAGGAGCTTGTGAAGCTTTTGCTGAGAAACTGCATTTCCTTTTGAACAATTTTATTTCAAACTCGGACGTCCTTTGCAAAATGGAAGTAAATCTTTGCTATCCAAAAGTCAAGGAATTGAGAAGAGAGAGGAAATTTTAAATTCGATTTCGAGTCAACTCGAATTTAAATTTGATTATGGCATAGCTTTAGATATTTATTAACAGAATTCAAGGATGACTTGCATTTATATTGCAAAATAAATTTATAAAAAAAACACCTTTTAGTATCAAAGATGCAAGGAAGCTCGATTATTTTGATCAGATCTGCCCGAAAAGTGTTGTTTTGTTGTTATTTTGTTAGTACACTAATTTCTGGAATTTTAGTAGTACGTTCATATGTATATGTAACATTGTACTTACTGTTGTCACTAAAAAATATCACATTGTTTTCGGCACGGCACCTAAAGTTTTTCAATAAAAGGGCCAATAAATGAGGTAAAAATCAGTTGAACTACTAGCAAACTTCTGTTTGGACGTGTATTATTTCAGTGATTTTTCCTATAGCTTTCCACCCACACTCCAAAAATGTTAGCTATGCAACCCTATCGGGTTAGTTTAAGAAAGATTTTAAGAAACGTAATTTTTTGTATGCTGCATAATTTGATCGTATCTATATGGGGCCTTGTCTTGTTCCATCTGGGAACTGCCCCGTATTTATTTTATTAGTATTATGAAGTCACATGGCATGGGAGCTAGCAGTTTTTGTTATATTGATTCCAATACATACACAGTACAAAAAATTTCCCTAAAGTGAGTGACAACAATAACCACAAAGCTTAGGTATTTTTCGATAAAAATCGGGAAAGCTCCACCTTGGGAAACATAAGGAGTGATCCAGAAAAAATTGACCCATTTATTTTTGTTTGCAGTAAAAACACTAATGGCAATTTTTTTATAAAATTTCTATATTTTCTTTCTTACAACTTAAACTTTAAAATACAAAAGTTATTTCTAATCCATTATTTGTTTTGGAAGAATGTTTTAACTTTGTTATTCAAGCCGCGCATTAGATTTAGAACAGTTATATTAGTAACATTTCTATATGGTCTTTTCCATTTATCTCTGAAATCAACATAATTTTTGGCAAGTTTCTTTGTTGTTTTAAGCTCCTTTTTCATTAATGCCCAGTACCTCTCTACTGGACGAAGTTGGGGCAGTTTGCTGGATTGGATTCCCTTGGCACGATATTGACCTCATTGGTTCTGTACCATTCCACCGTTGCTTTTGCGTAATGACTGGAGGCCAAATCTGGCCAGAAAATAACAGACCCTTGATACTGTTGAATAAAAGGTAGAAGTCTTTTTTGAAGGCACTCTTTGATGTACACATCTGAGTTTATTGTTCCTTTGATGAAATTCACTGCTTCGTAAACAACACATCGCCTGCCAAATCATGTACTTCTTGGGAGATATTGTCATTTGAAAATTTTCTGGATACTCCACTCCGACTTTTTGCAGTAAAATATTCGTCACCTGGTATCTGCGAAAAGTCAGCTTTGCAATAGGTTTCATCATCCATAACGACACAATCGTATTTCGTCAGGTAGTTCTCATAAAGTTTTCTCGCTCTTCTTCTTGCTGTTTTCTCTTCTTCTTCCTTCCTTAGCGGCACTTTTTGAACCTTATTGCTCCTTAATCCACAGATTTTTTTTATATCTGTGCACTGTAGACTTTGATGTTCCTAACAATGTCTTCATATTTCTTTTCGAAGTTCCCGGTTTCCGAGAATAAGTACCCTTCATCTGTTTTATGACGTCTGGACGGGATGGCCCTGGTTTTCTACCTGACCCACGTATCCTTTCTATTGACAAGCCTCGCCTATACTTGGCTATTGTCCTTTTTATTGTGGAATAACTTGTATTCAGGTCTTTTGAAATTTTTAACAATGAAATTGTGGGATTTTCCAAATATTTGGACAAAATCATTTCACGCACTTCTTTTTCGCTTCGAGACATTTTAACTATTTCAATTCCAATACACGAATGATTCATATAAACTCAGAGTTCAGTATTTATGGAATATTTTAACAAAAAAATCCAGACCTGGATTATTGTAATTTTGCAGGTATAAAAATAACTTAATGGGTCAATTTTTTCTGGACCACTCCTTAGATTAGGTTTTTTCCCTAAAATGCAGGTATATCCCTAAAATGTAGGGAATTTTCAAATTTGTTTCCCCTAAAATGTAGGGAATTTTCAAATTTTTTTTTTTTTTTTTCTTTCATAAAATGTAAGGAGTACCTAGTCCTTAAAATGTAGAGAATTTAAATTTTTTTTTTCGAAAATGTATGGAATAGGTAATAGCTTATAAACACCTTTAAAAAACATAAGAATGAGCTGAATAGCTCATTTCTTATGTGGCAGCGCTGGGTACGCTCAGCTCAAGGAAAATTGTGAAAAGCAATATATGACTTGTTTCCAAAAACATTCGTAAGTGTTCCATAAAAAATGTAGAATAATACCTAATTTATTGAATGTTCTCTTCCTTATATCCGAGAAAGTTTAACGTTTCGGGGGAAAAAATGCCTAAATCCATTGAATGTTTCTTTGATTGGGGGAAATTAAACTGATTTTCACTTTCTATCAGAGAAATCTACACTTACTATATTTTTAGGAAAAAAAGTGTCTTAAATTTAGGGAATTCTCCTACTTTTTTTATAGTGTAGTTAGAGCCCACTCAAACTTAAGGCTAATTTTTTTTTTATATATATATTATTAAACCAAGTTCAAGGAATACTCTATAATGCAAAGCACAGCATGGCAAGAAGGATATAGGGAAAGAATTATATGATGTGCATTATATCGTTTTCGTTCCACTCTTATATTCCAAATAGTTTTTAAATTATTAATTTGTGAAACAGTTCAATTGAAAATTAATTTAAAAAAAAAATGCTCATAAATGATATTATATTCTCAAATTTTGTTAATATTTTTAATGTGCTGAGTAGGTACTTCTGTAATATTGAAATTCAGATTATTACAACTTTACTAGAAAATTTATTGCTAGACATTCATTTCAACACGAAAATGTCTAACTCAAGAACACAAAAACGAAAATCTTCAAAAAATAGTTTATTTTCTATAAATTAATTTATTAATCCTTTTATCCGGAAAAATAATGTCTACTAAAACTTTTTATACCCTAGATGATGAAATTATTGGGTATACTAAGTTTGTCATTTCGTTTGTAACACATAGAAATAATGTTGGTAGAACAAAATGGATTGAACATCAAAGAATAATATTAAAAGTTATTTTTATTATTGCATGCCCGTTTGCTCGTCTGTCCTTCTGTCCGTATTTCCGTCTACTCATCTGCCCGTCTTTCCGTTTGTTCGTCTGTCTGTCTGTCTGTCCGTCTGTCCGTCCGTCAGTCTGTCCTTCTATACGTCGATAATTCGAGAACGCGTTTATTTAGAGAGCTGAAATTCTGCGCATGGAATGTAAAAAAAGAGTTAAGTTAAGTTCAAAATTGACCCAAATCGGGTAACATCTTCGTGGGGTTGCCATTCAAAGATTTCTTTTTTTCACTATATATTTGGACACTGACTGAGTGCACGTTAACGTAGAGGGCTAAAATTTTTTACACGGCGTTTTCATAAAAATAGTAAATACAGAACGTATATCTTTATTCTGCTCAGAGTACTTCGAGCGCTCTGAACACCGATTTCTTGTAATTTTATATACTTTCAAAGTACATTTTTATTATTGCTCAATGTGCTCAAACAAATCGTAAGTAGACCTCTGAGCATTTAGGGCAATCCATCCATATGTAATACCAATAGAGCGCAAAAAAATCATGTTGAATTTCATTTCCATAGTTTCTTAATTTCCTTCACATGTTATTTACTTCAGTGACTTTATTATTATTATTTATTTATTTTTATAAAATTTTTTGTATTATTAATAGATATTTCAAAAATCACAAATGCTACTAATGTAAAAAAAAATGAACTGAACGCTCAGAGCATTCGGAATTGTATCTTTTTTCCAGAGTGCTCTGAACGTTCTGAAAAATCTGTTTGATATACAGAGCGGAAAAGAGATACACGACCAGAATTTCAAAAATGGATTAGATCGGGCAACCTTTTTTGATGTTGCCATAGGAAAATTTAGGGTTTTTACGTATATTATGAAAACAATCAGTCCATGACGTTTTTACTGTACTGAAACGTTCTTTAGAATCTACAATGCTATAAAATTGATTTTAATCATTCGTATAAACACTGTCTTCATTTCTATTGTAACTCGTTTAGTGATCAGTAGTAGTAGCATTATTGATGTTGAAATTCTGACACGATTCGATATAAAAACCTCTCTTTCTACCAATGCATGAGTAGATTAGAAAGCTTGAATTCCAGAGCAGACATTCGAGCTTAAGTTTAATCTTCGATTATCTGGCAATTTGGCGCTTCATACTCGAAGAGAAAATATTCGGCTATTTCATGATTTACATAGAAAAGAAGAAAGCTTCGTTCGTTCTCAATTTAACCTATTTTTTTGAAGTCTGTGACATGATCATTAGTTCGATTCCGTTCGTTCCTGACCGTACATTTCCGCCTTGAAGCTTCCTGTTACTAGGATTACCAGATTGTCCATATATCATACTACTTTATATCTAGATAAGTGTTAGTAAAATGTAATTCATAATGACCTCGGACAATAAAGGTGATATGATTCCAAATTGAGGCGTGCCCCTCCAAACTTTTATTACCCTGCATTCTCCTCGTTACTTCAAAGAAAAGTCCAGTTTCAATGAATTAGGTGCTTTTTGTAGACTGGTGTCTAAGTAGATTTACCTTTTATAGGTATATACGTCCTAAACGCGCAATTGCTTTTACAATCTACTTATAGGAATACCGATTTTTAATTCCCACTTACTCTCGCTAATGTGCACTAGGGTTTTGAGGTTGAAAGAAGTTAAATTTATGATCTGGTATGCCTTAGCTAATGAGTAACCTACTCCAGGTTTTGCCATTTCTGGCAATTCTTGTGCCTTATATTTACTTCAATGAGCCTATCGTTCAGAGTTTTTCCTTGTCAGTTGTAAATTAACTTTCCTCCCATTCTGCAACTGAATCTTGAGGAACTGATTACGAGAATTAGACTAATTTCCTTCTTTATTCTGAAGAACCTCGGATTGGTTGGGTCCTTTTAGACAAATTTCTTGAGTGCTTACAATTAATTTTTTTATTTAGCATTTAGCTGCCCGCGGCCGGCACGGTGGTTCAGAATGGTTCTCTATCTACTTCACTGGAAACGTGGTCTAAAAAGTTTTAATCAAACTGGTCATGGTTACTCCAACTATTATATAAATGTCTACTCTGGAAGTCATGTGCAATATAGTGATATCCAGCTTCTTTATAATTATGCAGGTGTTTGATATCCTTCCTATTTAGAAATTAATCTCTTCGCTGTAGATATGTCTCTGCTTGATCAAGCATAACTTTAGGAAAATTGAATATATAAATTACTTACCTGTATGCCATAATTGAATTAGAAAAAAAGTATAGGTCCTGGGGCAGATTCCTGCGGTACACCAGATCCCTAGCTGGAAGTAGTAGTCATTATTAAAGGGTCCGAAATTTGTTGATAAGAATGATATGGCCAACCTTATAAAATACCTTTAAGAAGTTAAAAATCATTAACAGGACTCTCTTATGGTCGTTCATTATAATATGAATATTTTCTGTGATCTGTAAAATTGTCGATGATTTGCAACTGTGCTTAGATCTAAAAGCAGATGTAAAGACGCACCGAACATAATTTGTGTTAAAGAATGCCGTTTCTAACTATGAATAAAAGATTAAGAGTTTCTTTGAAAATTCAATTAAAATTAAGTCTAAATCTTTTTCTCCTTAAGCTTAGAATCAAGCTTAGAGATATCGAAATGTTTTAGGAGATTATGCATTCAGGAAGTAGTGATCGCGGTTTTATGAAAGTCCTTGGCACCGATTAAGATAAAATAAATAATTAATTCACAAAAAATGATTGCACATGTATTCTTCTAATGGAAGTCTCCAGCTTTAACTTTTTTTTATAAATTGCCATTAAAATAAATTGGATTTTAATTGAACCTGGCTGTTGAACTTTCTTTCCATTTTTTCTTTTCTTTTAATTTGTTTGAATTGCCAATACGCCATCCAATATCTTGTTGGTATTTTATCCATTAAAGATAATACAAAATCAAATCAACAAATACTTGCGAAGTAATTTGTCTAAAGGAATATTTGAATCATAAAATCAGGTCTTCTCTGGGAAAAATAAGAAAATCAATCAAATTAATGATTTAGATTTGGATTTTGCCACCATAATTTCAATTGAAAAATTAGAAAGAATGAAGTCATTCAAATTTACATAATAGAGCAATAAATTCAAAGTTTTTATAAGGTCCTCAACGAAAGTAAACTTTTCAGACATCTTTATTTTGGATGAGTAAACAGTCGAGGACGAAACATAAATTGACTTGACTTAATGTCCTTTTTCATTTGCGGATATACATCGACTTCCTGAAAAGGTCGACTTTTAAAAATATCATTCTACAAAAGGAATGAGGATAAAAAATATGTTTACATTTCCTGCAGTCTTTTTATAGCACTCAGAGGAACAGAAAGCATTCATTTTCAGTCATAAAAAAGCTAATTTAAAGTGATGGCAAGACATCCTGCAACCAGTCAACAGTTAAAGCTCTTCTCAGCACTCGGATAATCTGTCAAATTGTCAGTCATCTATATGATGATAAAATTAGATTTTTGGATCATAAATCCTGTACACAGAGTCAAAAGCCACTTATAATCTGTTACCTACTTAGATGTGCTTCGAATATCCATAATAGACAACGAACGCACTCATTATTCAAGGAATTGCTTTTCATGCAAATTGTATGCAGACGTTGGAGATAAGGATAAAATTGGGTTTTATGCTTATGGCATCCTGTTGTGAATTTTTTGTTTTATTTCATTAAAAATAGTGGAATGGTTGGAGATATTTTTATGTTTATTTTTCCACTTACACCGAATTCAACAAAAATTACATTTGGTTGCTTTGACACAGTGTCAAATATATTTTTGCTGCGTATTTAGTTAAACAGATAAAAAAATAATAAAAAATTTACTGGACATTTTTTTATTTAGAATTTCGGTATATGCATTATTGGAGGCTGACACAGAATCTGAAAATAAAGCGGCTCACACGATACAACTGTGTCGGTCAAACTGTTGTAGCAACTCATGTTGGCGTACAATCGTTGTATGGTGTGTGGGCTAATTGTACGAAACACGCAACGATCGCAATCTCGGTTGGATGGTTTGATGTGCTGCATGCAGGCGAACCGCTGTTGTATATACGACCGTTGCATGGTGTATGTGCTTGTTGTACAACCGTTGATCCGATTTCATTTTCCTTGCAGTTTTTATGCAGTGAGCATCGTTTTTTTACACCATTTTCGTTTCTTCGTTATATTTTCATTATTTTTCAAAGACATTATCATCATTTCTTCTTTTTAATAACCGATGACATAATTTCATAGTTAGAGATATACTCAGTATGAAAAGTAGACTAATGTACAAAAGAAATCAGTCCAACGATTGTATCATCTGTATGATAATACAACTGTTGGTCCAACGGTTGTACAACAGGAGTTGGACTGACAGTTATATTGTGTGTGAACCGCTTAACTCCTGTCGGCCACCAAGAGTGAATAAGAATTCTGCCGAATTATTTTCTGTAAATTTCTAAAAAAGAAATTATTTTTGCTTATCTACGCTCATAAAATTTTTCGCGACCCATGCCAGCTGTCGTAAATTTCTAAGAAAAAAAAATTTAGGGCTTTCTTACATCAGCACTCGGTCGAGGCTTCGTTGATTTTATATTGGAACGGGGCATTGGTGGCAAGGCAAGGCATCGTGGACTTTATATATCATATTCACGCGGCACACCATGCGGATAACCCAAACACAGAAAACTCGAAACAGGATTCTGGATATACATATATAACCATTTTACTCCATATTCAATGCGTGCTCAAAATCTAATGAATTGATTTCTCTTCTACCTCAGAATTTTGCACTCGTGGTTTAGTCTTTTGGTAATATAGATCGAAGTTGCATAATGCCATGGCCCAATTCAATAATTTATTGTGCTGTTGAAAATCGAATTGCTTTAATTATTGAAATTGTTGTTTTAAGAGAAGAAATAATTAATTTTTCAATGCCATAGGCGGCAACATACATATAGGTATTTCCACAGAGAAAAACAACAAATTAATTTATGGAGATTTTTGCAAGCTGAGTGCAGAGATTATTATTATTTTTTTTTTTTGTTTTACCGAAAAGTGAAAATCAATTAAATACAGGCTGTTTCCTCCTGACCATCATGGAGGTGGAGCAGGAGGTGATAGTACTCACCTATACAAACAAAAAATTGTAAGGCAATGGGGGTGGGAGCATATCGGAGTTACAGGGTGATTAAGAAAAAAAGCTAGTTTTTCACAAAACATGCTGTACCTAAAAAACTATAGGGCGTCCGGTCACAGTTAAGAGCTCATTTTATGCAGATAACATAACTTTACTCTATAAAAATTGTAAACTGTAGAGTCTTCTTTAATTTGACCTATTACACGCTATGTGGTATCTGTTGTTGGTCCCTTAGTAACTAAAAAAACGTCATTTAAAAAAACAATGGCTAATTTTGGTATGACCTGAATAGGTTGTGAACTAACAACGGTTGCACATAAAGTGTAATGGGTCAAATTAAAGAAATGAGTCTACAGTTTATAGTTTTTATAAAAAAAAGTTATGTTAACGACCTTTTTGAAAAAATAATAGAGGTAAAAGTAAAAAAAGGTCAGAAAATCCGAAATTTTTAATTTAGATCACATTAACTGATGAGAAAAAAGGAGCACCGTACGTACCGCATTTCCTTTATACCACGGATTCCTTCATTTCGAGAAATAAATTGTATGGGAGGAGAACCGGGAAATACACGGTGTTTGGTGGGGGGGGGGGGGGGGTTGTGATCTTGGGTGCTTTTTATCCTAATACCATGTAACTATCTTGTTATACACCCTATGAAGGTGATTTGCATCTCATGTGCTAGTAAACCCTCTACGGTTTCCAACAAATGCCCAACCACCTTTCTACCCTCTTTCCGTCGGTAGTTATAGGACGTTAAAGTAAAAAAATTGGGAAATTTTGCATTTATTTTTCAATTTTAACGATTTTCAAAATGCTAGTTTAAAGAACAAAGCAGCGGCAAAAATTGGAAGCGTTCTTCCGTTAGCGTTAGCGCATTAGCTCATAATTATATGCATTTGGAATTTTATCTGTCAGCATTCAACAACGATCGGGGTATTAGAAATTACGCTTACTTAATATGAGACCTTCAGAAATAAAAGTTAAAAGTTAATATTTAAAAAAAAAACTAGTTAATGATGCCTAAATGTATGCTACCTTAATTGAATTTTCAAACTGCAAAAGCCTAATTTGCAAAAGTTCTTTTAAATCAATTCAAATATGCGCTAAAGTTAAGTGTAAGTGGAAATATTCTTTATCTTTTCCTTCACTGTATTGGTGATAAAAGTACTCTTTTTCCTGTACTGTGCACAAGAAAACATCAACTTTTCTCATAGCCAAATGACTCAGTGAGACGGAAAACTTTTCTTTTCCACAAAATCGCAAAAAAGGAGGAAAATTAACAAATAAAAAAGAACAAGGTGAAACTTTTCAGTCAAAGCATAATGCTAGAAATGATACGAGGGGTAATTTCATTTTAATAATTTACTTTAAAACCAAAAATTATTTAATAAAATTGAATTGAACGACACAGATGGCTGCGAAAAAAAGAGAAAAGGGAAAAATGATATTAGAAAAGCGAAATCATATAGAAAAAAAAAAGGGTTTTTTCTTCAATATTGTGTTCTTCACCAAATTGGATTTCAAGTGATCTACAAAAGGCGTTTACTATCTTATCAGTATAAAGATGATTATAGCTGTCAATGATAACGTCATCGTGATAGGTAATTACATTTTAAAGTTTTTTAATACATTTTACACATATAATCCATCTAAGCAGTTTTTAATAAAGAAAATGTGGACAGCTTACATCACAGTTTCTATAATATATTTCCTGCCAAAACACCACCCTATTGATAATAGGTCCTAGTTTCAAAAAGGATTTTAAGTATAAGATAAGCTTCCGCGTCAAAAATTGGCACACATGGAGATTTTGTAAAATTACATCTACAGACATATTTATTACAATATTGTAAAAATGATCAATTCAACATAATTTACACATATTGTAATTAGGTTAGGTCAGGTTAGTTTAGCGTGGCGGCGTGTCTTCTAATTTCCCCAGTTCGCAGAATAAGTAGCTACCGCCTACGGCTACGCCTAGCAAGGTTAGAGCATTTACACAGCAAATGCTGACCGCTCTAAACCTCTTCCTCGTTAATACAGCTTCTGCAGGAGTCATTATATGGAGCTTGCATGTTTGGCAAAGGGGCGGTGTCTCGTAATAACTGCAGAAATGATGACGCGCATCATTCCGGTTCCTCCTCAGCATAGATTTAATCTTGACGGGACAAATCTCGAGCCGACCTCACTGGCCAGAGCATCCGCTGCCCCTTGTCCAAGCATGTCACTGTGACCAGGCACCCAATAGAGTACAACTCTGTGGTTAGCACCCAGTTTTTCAAGCTCACAGTGACATCGTTGCACTAGCCTCGATCTAATGGCTCTCGAGTCCAAAGCTTTAATTGCAGCTTGACTGTCAATACAAATCCTGATGACTGGATCGCTACGTATGTCATCAGCTGTACGCAGCAGCCAGGCGGTATGATTCCTGTTTTCAATGGAGTACTGAGTAAACTCCGGCTACCACTCTCACAACCAATTTCGAACCGTTCGTAAAAACACATAGATCAGAGTCATTTGCCACACGATTACTATGCCACTTCTCTCTACTAGGAATACTAGTCAAGAACGCTTTCTCAAAGTCTAGTTTTGGAACAATGTAATCCGTAACTCCCCGGATACAGTCTCCAGAACAGATCTTCAGTATTCTGTTGTAATCAATGTTACCCGTTATCCAGCAGCCCGACTCTTTAAGGCTTAGTGCAGTCCGTTGGTGTTGTTGGAAGAGTACCTGTAATGCCTAAACAATCAGTTCTCTGTATTATAGTAAGACCTTTCAGGTGCGTCGCTTTCTCAAAAGCATTCCACCACACCAAGATTCCATAATATTACACAGTTTAGGGGGTGCGAAAGTCGGTATAATTCTCCTCCATGTAAAGTGGACTAGCTCGGTCCTTGTAGAATTAAGCCCTAGACCGCAACTTATAGACAAATTAAGAAACTTTTGCATTTGTAATACTCTTCGAGTTTGTTCACTGATCGTAGATAGGAATTTTCCCGATACCGAGATAACTAAGGCACCAGCACATGCTACCGTTTTTGTATGCTCTCCCTTTGTAAAAAGATGAGAATACCATCAATAACCACAGTCAAGGTGAAAGCACTCCTTCTTGTGGAGTACCCCTAGACCAAGTTACCAAGCTCTGCGTTTATTAGTCGGTTACTGAGTATTAAGTACATATGGGATTCAACTCCTAGGCCAGTCAGGGCACAATGGATGGCATCTAATCTAACAATATTAAAGGCATCTTCGATATAAAATAAAAAATGCACATATTCACAGATATTCTTTTTTCTCGATTGCCTTTTCAATGGTTCCGTTCCTACTACACCATGTAGCGTAGTTTCAACCGATTTAGCGTGCTGCGATGTAGAAATCTCATTTCTCCTAAGTAGGTTGCCCATTGGACACCTTCAACAGCCTGTCTAAAGTCTTCAAAAGAAACGATGTAATGCAAGGCCTATCTTAAGAATGAAGATCACTTTGATTTGCCTCCGGATACATGGGACGTAGGAGTGGTGTTGGGAGCTGATCAGCCCCGGAATTATAATTTCTTGCAATTTCTAGAGCATGATAGGAATTTTGTAATGGGCAAGTTATTTGCACACTAACTTTAAAACCTTTCGTCATGCAACTGATTTTGATAACGAACCCAACAAAATAAAAGTGAAACACTTTTGCTATACAATCTAAGTATGGATCCTAAAGCAATGAACACATTTATTTCCTAAAATGTTGACACAATTACTTTCGATGATCTTACACAAAAGCGTAATGAATATTTTTTACTAAAAAATTAATATTAGCAATTGAAAATACCAACATTTTCCGAAGGAACTCGTCGTGTCTGACGGTGGAAATAGCCATAGCTAATTTGATAGGATTTGGAATTGTCCTTCATCCTCGTATTAAGAGAAAAATTTAAACTTTAAATAAGATCGTTTATGGGGTTAGCTTAACATTTTCTTTCAGGCGTCTATGGCAGATTGGATAGGAGCTAGCCGTTCTAATAAGTATTGGTTCCTGCCGATATGAAACGCTCTCTTTTTTAAGAAAGAATTTTTGAAATAGAATTTCATTTTGGATTTTTCTTTTTTGAAGAAGATTTGTCAGTTTCAGAGTTTGCAGTAACTTGTTATCAGTTTTTCAAATTGAATACAAAATGGAGCCATAACTACAAAATTTTCTATGAAATGAAACAAATTCTCTTACGAATTCATATGTATGCAAGTAAAATAATTTTTTTAGTATTGTTTGTAAAAACAGTTCAAAACTAACAATATTTACCTTTTCCAAAAACATTGTAAACATAAACTCATCAAAATCTCCTTGCTATGAAACGGAAGTGTTAACATTTCGACAATTTCAAGAAAAGTAAACAACCCTCGGAAGTCTTTATCGAACCCTCAAAATGCAAATATTGTGGAGCCCTCCAATGTTTGGTTTCTCATGATTTTACAGCTTTATACGCTAGAGCTCAATATTTGTATACAACGAATACAAGCAGTGAAACACAAGTGCCTTAAAAGAGGCTATAAAATCGATTTGCCTCTACACATATACATTGAATGCATCCGCACTCAGAATTTAAGATACGTATGTAAATCGCGAGCTAATTTTTAAATCTTTTCATGGTTGCTGGGAGACATTTTAAATGTGAATTTACATATTTTAATTAACTACGATAAAAAGTATTAAAAGTGACCCTTTTGACGTCGAAGTGCAAATTTTTTTATGTTTAACCGCTTACTCATTTTGAGAAGTAAGCAAATTATTAGACAGCTGTAAATAGAATCGCGTACTTTACAATGATGAAGAGATATCCGATCTCTTGAAGGACAAGTAGGAGATGTCAAGTAGAGATATTGTTTTAGATATAGTCATCTGCACGGTAGTACTAAATCGCACACGAATTCATAATAAATTTACATATTTCAGTGGGCACGACAATTTTCTTTATTTCACAATCTCAATAACTTTACACTTTTGAACTTTTTCACTGGTCATCGTATTGTGTAACTATGGGTCAAAATAGCAAATCAGGAATGACACACGTAGGTAGAATACAAGGTATTCCCATTACGAACCATGTTCCACCATTAGGTGACGTAATATCGTGAAATATATAGGAAGGTAATGTACAAAGTACACAATACTCTCTCTCTCCTCTCTCTGTCTTACCTATAAAACTCTATATGCATTAGTCACCACAGAATTATGTCACAGGCTATCAGCTGCAATGTGTCAAAATTTAAATGGGAATACCTTGTCTGGTTTGGGGTAATAATCGGATCAAGACATCAAAACCCCCGGAGTGAAATGTAGCAAATATACAAAGTTGACAGAATTTATTGAAGGAAAACGCGATGAAAAGTGAAGGAATAATGTGAACAAAAACTCGAGGAATTTTGGGACGGATCAATATGTTTTAAGAAAAATTTAAGAATGGATTCATGTGTAAAATATAAAACGAAATAGTGAACAGATGAAAGGGGTGCTTTAATTAACAAATTATAGACACTTGCCTACAAAATACGTGAATGCGAATGGGGTTATTTGTGCCTATCAATGCTGTAAACTCAAAGTACTAGACCAAGCTTCCTTATTATATGATCATGGTGTGATGTTGTATTTGCCACAAAGTCTACCAATACTTTCAGAAACATTTGATATACCAATTAGGATAAATTCTGTGAGGTGGTCAGTGGAAAGATTGACACTCTTCTACCTGCGGAACTGCACGCAGAAGCAGCAGTGTATACTGTAGTCAATACTGTCACCAGTATATTGAATGAAATATTACTACAGTCTTGCCCTATAAGCAAATGCAATGGTAAATCCAAACCACCCTGGTGTGATGCGAACTTAGGGAGCCTTAGGGAAAAGCCGCATAGGATGTTAAATGCGGTTTTAGTTCTTTCAAGAAGGTGGTAAGACTGCCAAAACGATCCTCATGGCGGAATTTCTGCCAGTCTATAGAGTCCAATGCTGAAGTGTCCAGACTCCAGAAGGTTCTATCGACGGACGACGGACTATTTTATAAGAGGAGGGCACGGTGTCTGGATAACAACAAATAAGGCGTTGTTAAATACACTCCTTGATATCCATTTCCCTTCAAGCGGGGAGCGGAGCCTTGCGAGCTCTCTAAAGCGATATTTAGTAGAAAATGATTGGAAGTTAGATTAGATTTGTGAAGGGAAGTGTGGGCGTTAGCCCTCGCTATCACTACGACCTGAAAGATCTATTGCGTGTCCCCATTGCATTTACTCCCTTTCTAGGTTCAGACTGTTATTAAAGTCTAGAGCCATTCTGGGATTGAGGTTCCACACGTAGGTTGGTGGAGGAAAAGCATGTTCGAGGGTGGAGTAGTATCCGCCTGACCAATGCTTCCCAGTTGCAGTGCAAGTACTCCGAGGTTTCGTGAGGATCCTGACAGAAATGGCAGGATGAAGTCTCAGCCAAGCCCAGCTTGTTCAGATGATACCTTAAGGGGCAATGGTCTGAGAAGAGCTCAGTAATCATTTTGAGATCTGTTCTTCTAAGGAGTAGGAGTTCTTCTGTTTTTTTCCGCCAGAAGTGTAGATAAACTTTTTTGTCTGACGAAATCCTTGTAGCTTTTCCCAATATAGGGATTTTTGTTTATTCTCCCAGTCGTTTAGGGCAGCTCTGAGGTACCACTTTGAAGTGCCACAAAATGGCTCTTGTCTGACAAACTGAGTTTCCGCTCCTCTTTTGGCTAGATAAGTTTACTAAGCAATACTGCTGGCATCTATGTATACGTTGACAGTCGAACTTAGACATCTGCATATATATTGACAGCCAAACGGCCATTAAACCGTTGGATGCTGTGGTGATAAAATCAAAGCTAGTGCAGATTTACAAAGATATCCTAGTAGAGATATATGACAAAAAGTACGTCTATGCTGGATGCCTGATCATAGAAATATCGAGAACAACAAGATAGCGGATTAGCTAGTAAACAGGTTTCTGAAATGGATAACTCAAATGCATTATCGTATGTGAGAATTCCGATCGGAACTTTAAAATGCGTTATCACCACTGACAGCTATCTTAAATCAGGGCAGGTATTGTATTGCAAGGCGACTATGGCCCATGCACAATAAGAAGAAAACATTGGAACTCCTGAAAAGGAACAGAGACGACACCAAAAAACTAGTGGGTGTATTAATGGGCTATTGGGCTATAGATAACCATGCTAGGAGGCTGAGTCTAGATTCAAACCATTTCTGTCGTAGCTGTTAAACTCCTGAGGAAATCGAACCAGTTCGGCATGTCCTTTGCGAGTATCCTGCTCCTACTGAAAGAGGTGCGCTTATTGGTAGCTAGTTCTTCTGCATATCTCCAAAATGAAGCCGAGCACCACCGCAATTTTTGGCGCAGGGATAGATAAGATTTATGGCTTTATGGATTTATGAATTATCAGTAATAAAAAATACAATTTTTTTTTTAAATACTAGAATTAACAATAAATACTTTCTTTCAGTATTGTCGTATTTTTTTGTGAATAGTTAATTAATATTTAATAATATTTAATATATATTAAGCTTCATTTGAAATTTTAAATAAAAAAAAAAATCGGTTAAACTCTTCTCGAGATATGATTCTTTTGAAAATGATGTTTCATCCTAAAATCATTAAATTTCTCCCCTAGAGGGGTGATAGTGGGAAACAATAAAATATGGGTGAGCTATTTTTATATTTCGTACACACTCTGAAAGTTTCATCCAAATCGGCAATCGGGCGATAGCCGTATGAGCAGGTGGTCGTCGGGTCCGGTGATTTCTGGAATAGGCTAGGTTAGGTTATAGTGGTGGCCATTGTAAAAAGCATGTATGATCAGTCACACTTAGATCATCTATGTACAATCAGGATGCCACTTTATTGGGACCCTGCCTGGAAAAGATATCTAAGAGCTAGGGGGTGCGATGAAATCAGCCATAAGAGTTGATGTACCTCACCAGATCCCCCAACTCTTTACCTGCTAATTCCCCCAGTTCGCGGAAAAAGTAGCTCTGCATTAATTACGACCGCACGTATTTATCATGTACTTTCTGGTTGAACGCTCCGACTGCTATGGAAGGAGTCCTATGCTTTAACTCATACTCAGAAATGTTCCAAAACCTTTAAACACTGACAGGGCTCGTAGCCAAGCTTGTGAGTGTTGCATTATAAAATATAGAAAATCTGGCATTCTCTTGGATTCAAAATCATGTTTAAGAGCGTTTGTCATTATATTTAGCATCATACTATTTTTATTTCAAAACTTGCTTTAATCACAAGGGTTCAACAATATTTTCCAAGCCTTGCTATACCTATGTCATATGTAGTATTTTGCATTACTGTGGTTTATTATCCTCTTGATGGAATCATAGGCTATACTAAGTTTGTTACTCCGTTTGTAATACCTCGAAATAATGATGGTAGGCCAAAATGGGCTGGACTCTCATGCATAATAAAGGGTTTTCCAATAAGAGATGTTATTTTGATATTCAAAGAAAAATGCCATTTTTTGAGATAAATGATCGGATCTTTATTTCATTATAAAGAGGAAGGTATGCCGTTAATAATGGAAAATAACATCAGCCAAATGACCACCATGACCACGCCTACAGGACCATATCCTTTTCATGAAATTTTCCATAACCAAATCGCAAAGTGGCTGCCCTATGTCCTCGATAGCCTCACGAATTCCATCTATGAGGTCTTGAATCGACGCTGGGCTGTTGGCGTAGACCTTCTCTTTCACGTGGGCCTAAAGGAAGACGTCGCAAGGTGTTAAGCCACAAGATCTCGGTGGCCAATTGTGATCACCTCTTCGAGAGATAACACGGTCCGGAAACTTTTCCCGTAAAAGATCAATGGTTTCGTTGCTTGTATGGCACGTAGCGCCGTCTTGTTGAAAGTCAACGTTGTCCAGATCAATACCATCCAATTCCGGCCATAAAAAATCATTAATCATCTGTTGATAGCGCAATCCATTCACCGTAACTCTTGCTCCAGCCTCATTTTCGAAAAAGTAAGGTCCAATGACCCCGCGAGACCATAAACCGCACCAAACAGTCACACGTTGAGGATAGAGAGGCTTTTCAACAATAACTCTTGGGTTTTCCGAGCCCCAGATGCGACAAATTTGCTTGTTGACGAAGCTATCGAGGTGGAAATTGGCCTCATCACTCAAGATGAGTTTTCGATGGAATTCCGGATCATTTTCATGCATTTCCAGGACCCAATCAGCAAAGACTCGACGTTGTTGATGATCGGCCGGCTTGAGTTCTTGTGTTAACTGAACTTTATAAGCCTTAAGACCCAAATCTTTATGCAAAATACGGTCTAATGACGTTTGTGGAATGCCTAATTCCAAAGAACGACGAGGAATGGACAAACCTGGGTTTTCTTCAACACTTTCGGCTACAGCAGCAATATTCTCGGCTGTTCTTGAGCGACGTGCACGGGTTTTATTCTTCACATCACTAACTTGTCCCGACAGCTCGAATTTTTCTACCAATTTCTGTATTGCGGTCCGACAAGGTGCTTCACGACGACCCAAGAATGTTCGAGTTTTACGAACCGTCTCTGCCACATTTTCACCATTTTTATAGTGAATTTTAATAATTTCAATGCGTAGTTGAATCGTGTATCGTTCCATTTTTATTAATGGCATAGTTTCTACTTGTCAAATGTCAAAAAATGACAGCTCCAAAGGTGACATCTACCGAAATAGCGGGCTAATTAAAATAACACCTGTTATTGGAAAACCCTTTATTAAAAGTTTTTATGATTTTTGCATGTCCCTCCGTCTGTGCGTATGTCTGTCCACCCGTCTGTTGTCTGTCCATCCGTCCGTCCGCACGATAACTCGAGAACACATTCACTTAGAGGACTGACATTTTGCACACGTGCTTTCTAAAAAAAGTAAATTTAAATTCGAAAATGGGCCGAATCGGGCAACTCCTTCATAGGGTTGCCATAAAAAATTTCGTTTTTCACTATATATTTGGACACTGCCTGAGAGCGCGTCGACGTAGAGGGCTGAAATTTTGTACACTGTGCTCCCATACCAATAGTAAATAAACGATTAAAAATCAACTAAATCAGACAACCCCTTCTTAGTTTTGGCATATACAAATTTATGTTTTCTACGTATACTGTGAAAATGATCAGTTCTAGACATTTTTATTGTCCTTATAAATTCTTCAGAATATGAAAACCTATGAAATTGGTTATAATTATTTTTACTGTCCGACGAAACGTTCTGGAAATATATACGAAAAACCACTTTAAAAATCAAACTTGCATCATACGACCATTCGAATTGACATACGGGCATTCATCTAGGGTATCATAAGAATTGGTCTTAAATCAATTCTAGCTTTTTTATTATTTTAAAATTAAAATTTTGTTTGTATTTCCTAATGTTTAAAAAATCAAGTTATTTTACTTCATGTAAGCCAATTTTGAAATAAAAAATACGTTGGTCAGCTACCAAAAATATTACGTGAAAAAAAAAACAATTTTACAAACGGAAAATCTTTAAAAAAAATGTCTATGCAAAAGCAGGCGTTTTGTATCAGCAAGAACCGTATACTCATCAGTACGGCTTGGCTACTGCCTGCCGTATATGCCAAAGTAAACAGCCAAGCTGACCTGATATATGCACTTAAGATAATTTTTAATGGTGAATTATATCGCGGTCACAAAAGTAAAATTCTGCCATTTTAATTTGTTCATTAAAACTGGTACCATAGCTTGTCAGTACTGTCAACAATAAGCTGATAAAAGTTACTACCACGATGAGAGCTTCATAACTATAGAAAGTATCCGAATATTAGAAAAAGTCGGAATTTTTCTACATTTCATTAAGCAGTGGCATCGTTTTTAATATTATATTAGGCCAAATGAGTAGGTAAGAGAAAGAGCTATTGAATTTTTATGCGGTTACAAAAAAATTTGCAAAAAAAAAACAAAGACAGTAAAAAGGGAGCAGTTCACTTCTTTCCTCACTTCCTTCAGAAGTAAAATTATTGGTCTTTCGGATATTGTTTTCATATAGAGTGTATTAATTTTAAGGGTGAAAAAGCCAACCGCTTCCGGTCTTATTTCGTCCGTTTGAGGTTTTGTGCGTACATAATATTTCCTGCAGAAATTTCTTACTTTCCCTTCTTTATTAAATCTTTGAAATTCTGGAAAAAAAAACCATTTTATCTATTATTTATTATTGGTGGTTCGATGTTTAGAATGGAATGTAGCATTCTGTTTGAAATATAGAATTATTCGTTTACCAGATGACAATTGGCAAACAAAGTAAAACTTTGTATTGTTCCCTTCTTTAGGAAAGGTTCCATTTGAGTCATACACGTATCCTTAGTGTAACAATGACTTGCCATTAGAAAACTCTGTTTTGCTCTGTTTGTGCTAGCTTCAGTGAGAAAGTTTCAATTTTAGCCTCACGTATACTGAGTGTAAAAACGATTTGTAAACAGAAAACTTTGTCTTACTCTGCTTGTGCTCGGATCAGTGGGAAATCTGCTTAATAACTTGGGTTGTTTGCCTTAGAAGAAAGGCATTTTTGAATCTACTTGGTGTTTCATCAAAACTTATAGGATTGCCCGTTGCTACTAAAATTGTTTGTTTCTCTGGATTAGGAAAATATTTTCCAACTATTCTAAAACGCTCTGTATGTATAATGGAATCCTAGAATTTCATAACTGAATACTTGTATACACTCGAGAGTCCAATTATCTACTCTATGCTTTTCATAAAATATTTACCCAAGAAACCAACTTGATCTTAAAACAATGTTATTAGGCAATACGTGAGCTTCTTACATAAAACCACATAAAGGAGCCAAATATATACTTACAAAAGAGAGCAGCAAAAGGATTTACAAAAAGAGCTCCATACTTTCTTTTCGGGCTTATCACTGTAAATCCTCTTTTGAAATAAATCCTAACAGAGTTATGGAATGTCTTCGAGGCGCAAAATTCTATCAGAATTCGCTACCATCTTCTGCACACGTAGGTCTACTTGACGTCTAAAAAAAAAACACCACCAAAGGAGATAAATGTAGAATTACTTCCAAGCACTAGGATAAAGGTGTGAATAATAGGTCTACAATTTAGTCTTCATCTCACAAAAAATGTGAAAAGATTTCAAGATCTTCCGTGTACATACATACAAAACTGCTGCTCCTATTTATCTTTTCAAGGGAATTCAGTTAAGTTCCGGTGGAACATTCTGGCATTCATTTGTGCAGAGTTGGTGTTTTAAAGGAAAAAGTTGAAACTTAAAATATTTTACGTAAGAAAGTTGAATTAATGCCAAAATGTATAACCCTCAGAGGATCAACAAAGTTTTAATAAAATGTCGTCGCCAGATAAAATTCGTTCAATTCATTTCTGGTGGAGTACATAAACAATTTAGAGTAAGTTAGATACGAGGTTTCTCTCTCTTATGTAATTGATGCAATTAAAGGCTGATATGCAGTTTGTGATAACATTTCTATCGCATTCAAGTCATAGTACAGCAAGTTGATCTAGCTAGACAAGCAAAAGAGCAATTATTCTCAATTAGGTATGCAAAAACTTATAATTGGCTTAAGACCAATCATTGTAGAATGCTCATTTGACTTTTTTACCAAAAATTTACATTATGTACCCCGAGTTTATGGGGGGGGGGAAATGACAAACAATGTGTATGTGTAATTCATGATATATGTAGTCATTCATATGGGAGGTATAGGTAAGAAGACTTCAAATGCTAAATTCTACATGCCACTGACAAAAAACAAAGGCAAACAACAAGAGAACAAAATCAAAACAGACATGCTACAAAGGAGAACTACTGTGATTGGAGCTATTCAGATTAAATTCTTGAAAGGATGTTAGGTATTAGCTTAGAATAATAAATATCAAGAAGTGACAAGTAGACTAAATAATCTGCCAACATTTCCCTACACATCCTCTTCAGTTGATTAATAGAAAAGCTGTTTCTTATATCGAAAAGCCAAAAGCTTCAAACGGCAGTGGCTTTGCATTCATATAATGTTTTTCAGGGTTTATGGGTGAGATACATTCAGTCAATTAGATGCACCTTCAATATTTAGAAAATGCAAATATTTGTTTTTTTATAAATTAATATTTTTGTCTTATTAATTTATTCTTTTCTACACATATTAGTTTTTCTAATAATTTGTTACAGTTCCCTTTGATTTAATTACACTTTCTATGCGTGCCGGTATACTACAAGTAGAGGCGTTTATCATTTTTGTTTTTCAAATCTTCACAATTATTCCAAATGTTTTCTATATTTTTTTTTTTAAGAATATCTACTGTGGGATTAGCAACCCTACAAACTTTTGATTTGAGGTAAGTCCAACCATTTTTTATTGGGTTCAAATCAGGAGAATTGCCGATCCAAGGAAGGATATTAAGATTTTCGTTTGTGAGGAAGTTTGCAAGGGAGCTCCATCTTGCATAAAGTGTCATAAGATTTAGTATAGTGGAGAGAATTAATATATGGAAGAAGGACATCGGATGGGAACAGTTTATATTAGTTCTAGCGCATTGTTCATTCAACAAAATATTTGGGACTAGGACCATCTCCGCTATGCAGCCCCAAATCATTATCACCGGTGGATGTTTTGTCAGTTTGTAGTATGCAGTCGTCTTTGTATCTTTCTTCTGGTCTTCTTTTTACAAATTGGAAAGATTCCATTACTGCATCCATGCGGCATTCATCAATGAATATCACCAATGGGTTTGGAAAATTTTGTTGATTTCTAAAATTTTTAAGAAAACTGAGGTGAAATAAAGTGTAATAAAAAAATTGTTTAACCTTTTTCTAATCAAAGATGCAAATGAAGTTGAGCTCATAGCAATCGCCTTTTATTCATTCGATTCGTCAACTTAGGCTGGTAATAGTTTTGAAGCTAGAAAAATATAAAAAGCGAGCCCGGCTTTTTATTTTTTCTAGCCAAGCTGGCTTTTTATTTTTGCCAGAAAAAATAATAAGCCTTTTCAGCTTGGTTTTTTTTTTTAGCTTCAAACTATTATCGGTCAGGAATAACTAGTAGGCCTTTTTCGTAGAAAGTCATAACAAATTCGGTCCCTGTTCTTTGCCAAATGAATAGCACTATGCCACGTGCTGTCTTACCTAATGCTTGGCAGCAACTAGCTGTGTAAAGGCTTAAACACAATTGCGACGACAGAGCGACCGACGAATTCCTATGGAATATACGCTCCATAAAACGTTCCTAGAGAAAATTGTTCCTATTACTGCAATAGCTGTCGGTCGTCGCAATTGTGTTTAAGCCGTAATGTGGTGAATATCATCTCACGCCAACCGCATTCTTTGCATGTAGTGTTCACTTGGTATGGTTGTAGCATAACGAATTCAACAGCTTGTAAAAGCCTTGATATGGCAGCTAGATCAAAACTGATTACTGTTCCATAAATCGTATTTATTTGGCTAAAACTGGCAATACTTATGTTTCTTATAGTTACGATTAGGCTTAACAAGGTAGGTATAAAAGGTAAAATGTAACAGCTGACCCCATCATCAAGACAGTTGTACAAGGGGGTAGGGTGGAATTTAACACACATAAAAAAAACTTCAAAACTTCAAAAGCATCAGCAGTGATGGGCGAACCTGAGTACTGGCAGGTGTACAAAACTGTTCCTCGATGGGCCCAATGGGAATATCTTCGATTTGTTCATGGTGCTCGGAAGGAAACAATGTAGAACTGTGGTTGGTATCATCACCAACCACATCTCACTTCACGCTCATCTAACAAGGATGGGAGTTGTTGACAGCCCTGAGCAAAGTTAACTTCATAATAAGTTATGACGCAGGCGAGTTTTCCAAGTGTTTTACATTTAAAATGTGCACGGCAAGAAAAGGAAGAACGAAGAAAAAAAATCAAAAAAAAAAAATCAAACTCTCTTTAAAACTTTTATGAATAAAAATAAACAATTGTGAAAGCGCAAATTATATGCAACGAAACAGAATGGCAAATGAGAAGGGGCGAAATTTTTACGTTTTACTCTTATAAAATGTTCCCGCGCTTTTGTGAAAACCCGTTTTCATCAAATATTGAAAATGTTTGGTCACATGTTGTTGCTGTAATGGACACATGTTGTTGCTGTAATCCTATGATATTTGAACAGCACGCGCTTCTGTTCACATTCGTCTTACTGTGAAGAGATTAAGTGAGGGAACTCATGCTGGATTCTTTGATATTTTCGGGAAAAATGAGAATTTTATTTGAGAGGGACTTACATCTCCTTTCAGCATCTGGACCAAAGCGAAATTCATCTTTTTTTTTAACAAGTAAAAAAGCTAGAATTGGTCTACGACCAATTCTTATTATACCCTAGATGAATGCCCGTATAAAATTTCGTATGGTACCCATCTATGCAAGTTTGATTTTTGTAGAGGTTTTTCGCATATATTGTATTTCTAGAACGGTTGGTCGGACAGAAAAAATTATTATAAGCAATTTTATAGGAGTTCGTGTTCTAAAGAAGTCTTTGGTACAATAAAAATGTCTAGGACTGATCATTTTCACAGTATATATAAAAAACCTAAATTTTTATATGGCAACACCAAGAAGGGGTTGCAAATTTTTTCAAATTTTATTTGCTATTATTATGAGAACACCATGCACTCAATTTCAGCTCTCTATGTCAATGCGTTCTCAGGCAGAGTCCAAAAAAATTGTGGAAAACGAAAGTTTTGTATGGCAACCCCACGAAGGAGTTACCCGATTTGTCTCATTTTCGAACTTAATTTTACTCTTTTTTAAAGTCCGTGTACAAAATTTCAGCTCTCTAAGTATACGCTTTCTCGAGTTATCGTGCGCACAGACGGACGGATGGACAGACGGACAGACGGACAGACAGACGGACATGCAAATATCGAAATAACTTTTAATGTAATGCGTGAGAGTCCATTCCATTTTGCTCTACCATCATTATTTCGAGGTGTTACAAACGGAATAACAAACTTAGTATACCCTTTAGATTTCATCTAGGGTATAAAAATGGGAGGTAGTGTGACCTGATGTACATTATTATAAATAGTTGTCTCAGTTGCACTAAAATAGTGCATAGCCAAGTTCTTTTCCCCCATTTATTCAGAAGACGAAAGTATATGAAATTACTTGTTTCTTTCTAAAAAACACAAAAAATTTCCAATTTTGCTCTACTGCTTCCTATCTTCTTATTAGGTAATCTTTGGCCCTGAGAGTCAGTCCTGCCTAGAGGGAGAGCCTGAGACAACCAAGCACTTCTTGTATGCGTGTCCGGGCTTTTCCCGGAACAGACTGGAAGCTCTATTCTAGGGTCTGCCCATCTTTCTGTGGATGACCTGAAGACCCTTTCTTATCAAGACCTGATGCGCTACATTAAGAGGACAGGAAGGTTTTGGTGAATGAGCTTCTAGCAGGACAGCACAATGGGCCGCTATGTCGTCCGTGCTTGGGATGGGGTATTGAGGTCTCCAGTACCCCTGCAAAAAAAAAAAAACCCTCATGCTGGATTCTCTGATATATTTTTTTATTTGAGATGAATTTTACCTCTCCTTTCAGCATCTTGGCCAAAAGAAAATTTATCTTTTTCTGAAAAATTTGAGAAAAAGTGACCAATGAACAGTTTGAAAGGATTTTGGAGGTATTCAAGAAGATTTTATCAATCCGGTAATCCTACGTTCTTTCAATTTTTGTTTTTAACTGGTTGTCTCAGTTGTGCTGCAATAATGAATAGCCAAGTTCTTTTCTTCCATTAATGCAAAAAACGAAAGTATAGATATGATACATATTTATTTCCATTTAGAAAACAAGGAAAATTTCCAATTTTGTTCCGCTGTGCCTTATCTTCTTATTAGGTTATCTTTGACAATACTCTCTCTCTCCTCTCTCTGTCTTTTCTATGTATATACATTAGCGGGCAAAATTACGTCACAGCAAATGTCTCAAAATTTATTGAGAATACGTCGTAATCTCTGTACCGTGGACGTGGCATTGGTTTTGACTTTTGATTTGCTTGGCACTTGACTGCTTCGCTTAGTAGGAACGGGAGCGTTCTTCATCGTGTCTGAACTTTACAATTTCCTTCAGTTCTCACTTCAACGCAAATACCACATCATATTATATTAAATTATTTGAATATTTATTCACATTGAAATCGTAATACTATAGTAAACTGTATAGTTCGTTTGGCATTCGGCATACAAGAACAACCTGAAAATTTAGAAATGCCACCAACTAGTCATAGAAGCTTGGAGCACACACATTATACTTGGTTGGATTTGGTTTTATTTTGTTAGTTTTATGTGGACAGTTTATTTAGTTAGAGACTTTAATAAAGTTAAATCACCAGAAACAGAAACTACTGTTGCTACAATAATTCAAGAAATGGCTCAGAATCACAGCCACCAGCTACCAACATGGAAAGGAGGTTCAAATCAAAATACGTTTTGTAGTAGGAGGTATTAAGAGGAGTCAGTACCAAGATTTGCAAGTTTCATACATTTTTCAATGCTAATTTCTGGCAAACTATTTGTACCAGAATAATGACTTATATCCTAAATTAAAGGTAACGAAGCAGTCTAGTAAATAACGTCGAGAAAAATAATAAAAAATGTATTGAAATGGATATTTTAGCTCGGAAAATTGTAAAATATGGTAAAAATTGATTTTTTTCAAATCAAATTCCTCTTAGTAGGTATTCTCATTTCTTTAGATTGTGACTATTTTAGAAAGATAAAGCCTAAATCTAGCAAATAACGTCGAGTTTTTTCATTTTTAGTGACGCTTTTTTTAATTGTTTAACTCTAATAGTACCTACTTGTTTTTTCTCTCGATATATCACAGACAAGAAATTGCAATATTTCGTTGAAAGTTGTAGAAATATAAAGCAAAATAGCATATTTAAAAACTATATGCAAAATAAAATTTAGGAGAGTTCATTCTCGTTAAAAATTTTCAATTTCTTTGAACTGCAAATTTTCATTTTCGTCTTAAATTATCGCATGTTGGGTTTCTGTCTTTTACGCTAGATGTCTCTAATGTGACTTGTGGTCTAGGTCATTTTATATGAATTTTCATACTTTCAGGACACAAACCTACGTATAGTAAGCTTTATTGCCTACAGGCCCGCTGGTATCTAAATTGAAATTTTTGCTGAGTACTGACTCCTCTTAAACTGAGTTTTTATATCCTAGATGAAATCTATAAAGCTCTGAAATTTGGTACATGGTGTTTTCAAAATTTAGTTTTTTTACGTATACTGTGAAAACTATCAGTCCTAGACATTTGTATTGTACCAAAAACTCCTTCAGAATTCGAAAACCTATCAAATTAGATATAATTATTTTTTCCGTCCGACAAACCGCTGTTGAAATACATATATGCGAAAACCACTTCAAAAATCAATCTTGCACATAGACCATACGACATTTCGTACAGACATTCATCTAGGATATCATAAGAATTGGTCTTAGACCAATCTAGCTTGTTTACTTGTTGTATAATAAACACATAGTAGCCTACCTAAAACATATCAGTCTTCTATAGTAAAAGCAGGTATTTAATAGACGAAAGTAGACAAATATGGAATACCAGCATATTTTAGCTCTCAGTGGTCAGTCATCAGTCTGCACTTCAGTTCAGTAGTGTACGCATCTAGGCATTACTTATATTTTCTGCACAGATCTCGATTTAAAAAGACCTGTACTGCTGGATTTAATAATTTTAAAATATTTTTCAGATTAGTTGTTTTGTTTCTGGGAATTTTACGATTTAATATTTCTGTAGAATTTAGGGTGGGGAAATTGCTTTTTACTTCGTGACTGAAGTTTGTATTCTGAAGAATTATATACAATGGAGTGACATGTATGAGTTATGTTGTGTTGAAATTAGAAAGTCAATATATCGTAATATGGTATAGTAAGGAAGCATAAATATAGAATGTTATTTAGCCAAGACAGAAAAGTAGAGAGATGGGTACAATGTATGATGTGCGAACTATAATGCCATATTTTATGTGCAGGATATGAAAATTAAGTGTATATATTTCCGATTTCTGGAAATAAATTTGCATCCCTGAATGAATTTTCCTCAGTTTCACAATTTTAAAGCAAAGTATGTGGTATTCCACATTTATTTATTTTTTTCCAACTCGAAAAGGGAGGTGTTTGTTTGTGTTAATGTTTTCTTTAGATTTTTATAATACTTAAAGTTATTTTTGTAATGATTCAAACAACTAAGTGAAAGCTTAAGGTAGCGCTACGCCAATTTGCTACGCTAAGAAATTTCTAAACGATCACCCTGATGCAAGGGTTCACCCTATCCATATAGTGAGACACATAATCTTGAGCGGTTGTGGAGTTATTCGCTGTAGGGTAACGTCTTGCCTTTGTCTTGTTTTAATTCCCTTTTATTATACGGGATATAAAAGGTGGCACTTCTTTCTTATACAAGGAACTTTAAGCCCCGTCTTGCCCCCTAATTAGTACACAAAAATCCTCATCCAATTCTTTTCAAAAGATTTTGAGAATATATGACTCATTTCAATATCAATATTAGTCCATCTTTAGTCCATCTAATAAATCTGTTCCCACAGGATATCACAATAAATATCTAACACGTAATCAATTTGAAAACAAAAAGTCTCATCATTTATTCTCCATCGTCCAACATGCATTGTACTTTCAGAAGTTATTAATCTTAAAATTGCCGTTTCTTACTCTAATATGGCTGCCCGTGACCTTTTAGGTCATTTATCAACTGCTGTTCGGAGACATTAAGATAATTTCTGACTTCCCTTTAAGCGATTGTACGTGTCTCTTACGGCAGAATAGATATTTTGTAATTTAACCCACAATTTTATTGTATACAATATAAAGGACTCAAGGTTTAACGAAGGTCAGTTTGAAGCGCCAATAAACTTTGGAATGCCTCCTTTCAGCTATCTACTATTGTATTTGGGTCTTCGACTTATATATGTCTTTACAATAGAACGGAGTGTCCTTCTGAAATATTCAATGCTCGTTTTCAATAAGCATAGTGAATTATTTACTGCTCCTTCATGTTCCACATTTTGTTGACTCATTCTGGTCGATGCTATCATTATATGCTGACAAATTTCAAATTGATTCGAGACAATGAAATCGCATAGAGCGGTGACATTCAAAATACTGTTAAAGATGGTTTGCATAGTACCTGAATGTTTTTTATTTATTTATTTTTTTATTTACATTAATTAGTTTGTGATAATTTCGTATAATTAAAATTAAAATGAGAATTACTATATAATTCAACGTATATACATTATTTTCATGACATTGAATAATCTTTCCAGCAAAAATTTTATTAGCGCGTAGATTGTCGGAAGACCACCGGCGATTAACGGTCGTGATCGCCACTAAAATGCGTGATATTATGACAAAAAAGAGAAATGAAATTGTATATGTATGAAAAATAGATTTCGGTCAGCACCATGTTTTGAGAACCATCTTAAAGATGTCACAAGCCATTTAAGAATATGATCCCAAAAATAATATTGAGAATGTTATTATACCCGGTACACTGAGAACTAATAGCCCGTACACCACAAATATGTCCGTGGTATGTTACTGGGAAATCCTGTTAGGATAAATAAATTGTCCGTGGGAAATCCCGTCTGGTCCGGAATTGTGATGTCCCTGGTAGATCCTATGATCTTCCCACAGGATTTCCTGTGGTTATACTTAGGCACAGTTAACGCATTCAATAATATAAAATTCCCGCTGCAAGCGTACCAAGGATCTCCTAGTTTGCCTTTAGGATGTGCTGGAGAATATCTGAGGAAGTTTTTGAGATATTTTGGGATTAATAAATTTTTTTTGATGGGTAGATATTTTTACAAAAAAAAAAAAGAAACATTAATGGCTTGAAAGTATATTCCCAAGGTATATGCACTTGCCCAAAACATAAATACCGTATTTTTAACACCTACAAATGGAATTCCTACCACAAAATAATTACAAAATCATGTTCTAAAATGTACAACTAACAAACTTTACCAAAACAAGAAGACATTGCAGAAACGAATAGAACTCTAATTTAGCTTCATGCTTGTAGCTGGCTTAAACAAAGCGATTCTCATATGTAAGACTTCTTTCAATGTATATTTTGTTGTTCTGTTTTTGTTCTCCAAAAATGATACACGGAAGCACACCAAGCAACAAATTAGTGCTTTTACCATAGAACCACGCGACCCACGAGAATCAGAGAACATTCCGAAATAACTTCTGGAAGAGGGAAAACGACTTTCCCATATTTGTCCCAAAATTGTCCAGCACATCCCGAATGTATATTTGTCTGTAAAATACTGAGAATGTTCTCATATAGAGTAGTTGTGGGATATCCTAGGGAATAACTTATGGGAAATTTCTAATAACTTCTAGAAAAAAAGTCCCAAGTATATACTGAATGCTTCCTGTTTATTCTGGGAAAGTTATGGGATCTGTGGGACAAGAATGGGACGTCCCTGGATAATTTTGTGCTATATGGGAGGAGGCTTTCACACGTCAGTAAAACTGACTGCATTGCCGTATTTACACGAGGACCTTGGGAGCCGGGGCCCTCCTAATAACTTAAAAAAAATAATAACACATATAACAATGAATATTTCAATATTTAATATTTACTCGTAAAATAAAAACACTAATATTCCACATTTTTCCTATCGTCACTTATAAAAATCATCACTGGGCTAAACCTATTCACTAGAATACGCTGCCATTTGGTACAAACGTAGCTTACTTATGTAGATATAAGATCAATTCGACAGTTTTTATTTATATCTAATGCAAATACCGTTAAAAACATATTTCATGTATCGAAATCTGTTCATGACAAATTTTTTTGAATTTCCATAGCCGTATAGCCAAAAAAAAAATATACATATTGCCCTAGATGTGCACAGGATCTTAAAAACTACCTTGATTTGTGTTACTTACACTTACTTACTTTTAACATCATAATATTATAATTGCGAAACATTTTTAAAATGTAGTCATTCATGAAAGAGTCTATAGAGCTAAAAAATCAAATTAAATTAAAAGAAATCCACATGACTGTCGTCCATTTTTTCTATTACGTTTTGTGGGTTTTTGTTCTAATTTTCTTTCCTTTAATAGCCTAAAAAAATGGAAATAATGAAAACAAATTTCAATTTAAAATAAAATAAAATTTAAATTTAAATTTGAGATGCACAGTCTATATCTACGTAAAAAATTACATCGGAAACTAATGAGTACTTGCCGGTTTTCTCTGATGTTGTGACTTGCCAGTTTTCTGTTTCGCAAATCCTGCTTAGAATCAACTTCTCTGGCATAAACCATTTTCTTTGTAAACTACCCAAATAAAACAAAGTGAAAAAGTTGTAATTGGTCTAAAACCAACCTATATTAAAAATAAATTCTAAGTAAAATGATAACTAAAAGTTTTGTATGGAAACACAGAGAAAGGGTTCCCCGATTTAGATCAGTTTCAAATTTTTATTTACTATTTTTATGAAAACCTTGTGTACAAAATTTCAATTCTTTACGTCGACGCGCTCTCAGTGCAGTGTCCAAATATATAGTGAAAAGCGAAATTTTTGTATGGGAATCCTACGAAGAAGTTGCCGGATTGGTAGAATTTTCGAACTTAAATTTTCTCTTTTTTAAAAAATTTGTAAAATTTCAGCACTCTTACTGAACATACTCTCGAGTTATTGTGAAGATCGACAGACATATGACAGACGGACGAATGGATAGACATACGAATAGTCTGACATACAAAAATCAAAATAACTTTGAATATTATGTGTGGGTGTCCAACCCATTTCGTTCTACCAGCATATTTCTATTGCCTTACAAACGAAATGACAAACTTAGTACCTATACCCTGTGAATCTAGGGTATAATTATCGATGGGATTTAGATTGGTATGATCTCACTGGCCATCTAATTATTCCACCGCCAACAATTAATTTATGTGAAAAAACACAAGCCACGTAAAGTATAGTCGCAGTATGTGCCGTCGTTTTGAACCCACATATGCCGATGATTGTTTAACGTCCCGTCTTGTAATAAAATAGGCAGCTCATTCTCCAAGAGCTTGGGATATTCTTCAGCATTCAAGTAGGAAGACAACTCAAACGATCGAAGATCGACAATCACAAAATGTCTTGAGCGAGATGAGGTGAAGATACATCTCGAGGTGTAGTGTTCACAACAAGGTGTTCAGTTTCTTGGTAAATCGCGAAGTGAGAGCATGAATTATGTCATTAGATTCTGAAGAAGAAATTTTGTGATCGTCAAATAGTGCAACTATATTGTATTTTTCACATAAGTGTATCTTCCGTTGTTTTACTTGGCACCCCATAAATACGAAATGTCTGGAATTTGGCAGATTTTATCATCTATATGCAGATTTATGGACTGATCCTGAAGATTCTTCCAATACATGAGAATGAATATAGAAACCTTCGATTATATTAAGAAAAAATTTCAACATAAACTCAGAAAAAAAAAAAAAAATGTTGATCATTTTCGGTTTGTTCAGCCTTTTCTGCAGTTTTACTTGTGTAGGGGATAACAATAACAATCAATTAGAATTTTGGGAATTACATCATCCACATTTATATACTGATCCTCAGAGATTCTTCCAGTGCCTATATGAGAATGAGCAAAGAACCCGTCAATTATATCAAAGAAAAAATCTATAAGAATATGGCAACTATCAAAATTAGCCCGATGCACTTCGCGAAAAAATGAAAAATTTCATTCTCTACCGAGATACTTCGAGGTGTCTTGCCACATCCCACGTTGCCACATCTTTGTTATGAAGAAATGACTACGATTCCTCAAACAAAAATTCTCAGATTCGGATTCCGGCTGCACATACACACATGCAATTATCACTCAGCTGAGAGGTATTGAGCGTAAAATGGTAAAGTTATTTTGTAATCAAAACTTTTTTATTATTTTGTTAAGTAAGGTATTTATTAAGTGTAGCCTTTGGGCAGATAAGGAATCAAGCTGTAAATTACTAGAAGACTATTTTCCTGTATAGATAGTAGTTTAGACTCTATAGCATATATAAAGTCAATGTTTGTCACTTTTCCCTAAGTATCAATATAGAACATTTTAGAAAACGGACTCAAAACGCATACATATAGATTATTAATCGATTACTGACATCTTCAGGGGAAGGATAAACCTAAAGTACAAAATAAAAAAATTACGTCCGTTTTTTATTAAATGTTCAGATTTTCGACTACTTTTTCGATCATTTTCACCCCAAAAAATTAATTTATTTACGCGATATCTCTAAAACTTTAGGTACATCCTTCCGATAATATTATAGACAGAAACCGCTGCAAGTTTCATCCAGACCGATCAATAACTTTTTGATCTACAGCAGCAGCAGTTTTTGGAAAATCAATTAATCAGCGATTCCAGGCGCATACAATAAGCCTTCAGCTTCCTCGAAAAACTGATTATCTTCCATCTGCTGCTGTGGGACAATGCTAATGGGATAATAGAATTATACAAAGGTATTGGTAAAGAAAGGTTGCTCTACCCCAAGCTCTCCGGCTACCTGCCTCGCTAGTATACGGACTGCGATAACTCCGTTAATATTTTAATTTTTCCTGTTTCTAGTATACTTTCAAAGTAAAATAAAAAAAAATTCGATTTTTCGAATATTATAAAGGGTTTGCTCCCCTTAAGCATTGAAGAAATTTAATACAAGAGATACCATTATATCGCAAATCGTAATTCATGTTTTCTTTAATAATCTCCATCACCGTTTTTTAAATAAATTTAAGTGCTCTATTGCTCTTATTTCTCGTGGCAAATCATTAAATAACCTAGCATCTCTGAAATTAGGTAATCCAAATTTATCTCCATTTCTTATACAGGGTGTCCCGTCGAGATGATAAAAAATTTTAAGGGTCGAAAGTATAGCCTATTTGCGATCGAAAATGTTATATAACATTTTTTCGAGTTCGCACTATTTTCGAAGTTATAGCCGATTTTCGATTTTTTCGACATTTTGAATCTTAACACACCTTTCGGACTATAACTCTGTCTAGACTGTTGACTGGACGACCATTTTTATTTTGTATTATTCGTAGCACTACAGGCTCTCATTCTGTGTAACTCAGTTTTAAAAACGTTTACACATAATGGAAAAATTGGCGATTTGCTGCTGAAACAGTTTTTTTCGTCAAAAATTCATCTGTTTTCAAGGTCATAAATCTCGAAAAGTAGCCATCCCAAGAGATGATCCGGTTCTCATAAAAAACATCCCTCATTTATTACCTTTTATAAAAGTCCAACACGACTAGTCTACCGTAAGTGTTGCCAGAGTTACAGTAAAAAATTGACTGCAACATACCTCCCATAACTTGAGCAAAATTAATTCGAATTGCAAAAATCTTTTAAAAATGGAAGAAATAATGTACCTAAGGCAAAAATTCTGACGATTCTTAAACTGCAATAAACAAAATTTATTTCTGAGACTGTTGGCAACTTATTTTGCATGAGAAACCCTAAACGGTATTTACCAAACCCATGTTGATCTTACCTGCGCGTAGCTGAACTAACAGCTTATAAAAATGGTATTGTCTTAAAGCGATGATAAGGAAAAGACAAGAACGGAGTATGATTCAAGTCCTGTTTGGACAATGTCCAATAAAATAGGTTCCAATTGGAGGTAACAAAAGAGAACTTCTTTTGAATTTAAGAAATCCAGGTAATAAATTGAAAGTAAAAACTCAGCCATAGTACAGAAAAACAACACAAATTAAATTTTTTTGTTCGAATATTTATTTTAAAAACTGTTCAAAATTTTCTCCATTTTTATTAATACATTTGTGCCCTTTGTATTACAGATCTTTTAATTTTTGTTATTCTCAGTTCTCTTTTAACAATTTTTGCACTGAGGTAAATTTTTTCCAGTAGCATTTCGCGTGAAATTATTTCGTTTTCGTATACTAATGTCTTTATGCGTCCCCAAAAATAAAAATCGAAAGGCATTAGATCCGCGGATCTGGCAGGTCAAGGAATAGGACCACCGCGACCTATCCACCGATCGGGACACGTTTCATTCAAGTACTGTTTTACTCGTCTGCTTGTATGAGCGGGAGCGCCGTCTTTTGCTCAAGTTATGGGAGATATGTTATAGTCAATTTTTTCTGTAACTCTGGCAACACTTACGGTGGACTAGTCGTGTTGGACTTTTATAAAAGGTAATAAATGAGGGATGTTTTTTATGAGAACCGGATCATCTCTTGGCATGGCTACTTTTCGAGATTTATGACCTTGAAAACAGATGAATTTTTGACGAAAAAAACTGTTTCGGCAGCAAATCGCCAATTCTTCCATTATGTGTAAACGTTTTTAACACGGAGTTACACCGAATGAGAGCCTGTAGTGCTACGAATAATACAAAACAAAAATGGTCGTTCAGTCAACAGTCTAGACAGAGTTATAGTCCGAAAGGTGTGTTAAGATTCAAAATGTCGAAAAAATCGAAAATCGGCTATAACTTCGAAAATAGCGCGAACTCGAAAAAATGTTATATAACATTTTCGATCGCAAATAGGCTATACTTTGGACCCTTAAAATTTTTTACCATCTCGACGGAACACCCTGGATTATATGGTTGACAATCCCTTACATATTTTATATATTTACTTAAATAGTCAGGAACTAAGTTGTTCTAAATTTAAAAAACGAAAACTAGTACTTTCATCACAATTCTTTATTTAATTCTTAATCTTAATTCACTTAACATAAAATCTATTGTAGTATATCTATCACATTTCAATATCACTCTCATTGCTTTATTTTGCATTTTTTTGCAATTGATCCTGCTTTTCCTGACTAGTTAATTATTAAATTGTACAGCAATATTCGAAATGTGGTTTAATTATAAAATTGTACATATTGATCGCTGTTTGGCGTGTTAACCTATTCCTGACACTTTTCATGAAACCAATCTTTTTACTTAATTTTTTTGCATATATACGTTACATGACTATCAAATTTAAGTTTTGAATCAATTATTATACCTAAGTATTTTATCTGTTCAACCTGCTCAATTCTATTTCCGTCCACAACTAGATTAATATTTAGTTCACCATCCAAGCACATATATTTCGTTTTTGACACATTTAATTTAAATTTACTGCTTCTCATCCACATGTCTACTAAGTCAGCATAGCTCTTTCCCCTTTTTGAAAGTCATCCATAGCCACAAATAATATAGCGTAATCCGCAAAACAGCGCCAGAGTACAATTTTGTACTACCACTTGCAAATCGTTGATGTATCAAATAGATAGTAGTGTACCCAACACAGAACCTTGAGGGACACCTAAATCCACCCGCAACGACCTTAACCAATGCCGTTTAACCTTAGTTCTTTGTCTTCGATCAGTGAAGTAGTTCCTACATCAAGTAAATTCTTCGTCTCTAATTCCATATTTCATCAACTTTTTCAGTAGTATAACAATATCTTTTTCTTTTGATATAGTTGTTCTTTCTATATATTTAGCACCATATTAATAGCCGATTCACACGAATGATTTTTGCGGAAGCCCGATTGGTTCTCAACGATTGAATCCTTCCAAATTTCAGGAAACTTTCCGGTCGTCATGGAATGGCTTATCTTTGGAAACACATCCATTATCATCTTTTTATTAACTAGCTTGAAATGCTTTTCGCTATTCATGCCATTTAAGATAACCGACCAACTCCGCTAGGTCTATACTGCGAGACTTGAATCTGGATCCTACCTCCTCAATTAATTTTCTATACTGTACTAGTTGAATGTTATCATTTATCTCTTTTACGCTATCTATAAAATATTCATTCAACTTTTCTGCAAGTTGTTGATCCTCTTTTATTAGCATCCTCTTAAAGCATATATTATTTATATTGTCTTTGTTCACTGTCATAACAATCGTCTTTAATACCCTCCACATCGATTTCTGGTCTGTACATGAGTTTATCTTATTCTGTATGTAAATGTTTCTTGCCTGTTCTAATCGCCGTTTATGTACGTTTTGCAAAACACGGTAATTACTCCAATCTTCTTCCTTATTCGTTAATATTGCTCTGGATTTTTTTTTTATTTTCTCATGTTTCATATTAATGAGTTCTCCATTGAACCATTCGTTTCCAAGATATTTTTCATCCTTAAGAACAATTAATTTTTTAATAACTCGATCGATCTCTACTTGTAACCTTTCAGCAAGTTCGTTCACAGACAATTCTTTCTCGGTGAGATGTTCTACGTTAATTTCATTTTAAAAGATTTCTTTATGATATTTGAGCACTTCTATCTTTCGCTTACGCTTTTCCATTTGCGAAACATGGATTTCTCTAGAAATCACAATCGTCTCATGATCCGTTATATTTAAACTACAATTTTTTCGAGCCTCAAACGCAGTGCTATTCGTTAAAACTAAGTCTATGAATGTCTTACAATTCGCGGTTATCCTAGCTGGTTCTGTCACTATTTGTTTACATGAACGTATTTTCATTCTTTTTTTGTAAATATCATTATCGTCATAACAATTAATATTAAAATCACCAATCACCAAGAAGTCATTTAAATAATCGCTTATTTCTTCTAGAAGCGTCAACATATTCACAAAAATGCCTATTTTGCGCCCTAGGTGATATATATATAAAAGGTTTTCCACTAAGAGGTGTTATTTTAATTAGCCCGCTATTTCGGTAGATGTCACTTTTGGAGCTGTCATTTTTTGACATTTGACAAGTGGAAACTACGCCATTAATAAAAATGGAACGATACACGATTCAACAACGCATTGAAATTATTAAAATTCACTATCAAAATGGTGAAAATGTAGCAGAGACGGTTTGTAAAACTCGAACATTTTTGGGTCGTCGTGAAGCACCTTGTCGGACCGCAATACAGAAATTGGTAGAAAAATTCGATCTATCGGGACAAGTTAGTGATGCGAAGAATAAAACCCGTGCACGTCGCTCAAGAACAGCGGAGAGTATTGCTGCTGTAGCCGAAAGTGTTGAAGAAAACCCAGGTTTGTCCATTCCTCGTCGTTCTTTGGAATTAGGCATTCCACAAACGTCATTACACCGTATTTTGCATAAAGATTTCGGTCTTAAGGCTTATAAAGTTCAGTTAACACAAGAACTCAAGCCGGCCGATCATCAACAACAAATGATCCGGAATTCCATCGAAAACTCATTTTGAGTGATGAGGCCCATTTCCACCTCGATGGCTTCGTCAACAAGCAAAATTGTCGCATCTGGGGCTCGGAAAACCCAACAATTATTGTTGTTTATGGTCCCGCGGGGTCATTGGACCTTACTTTTTCGAAAATGAGGCTGGAGCAACAGTTACCGTGAATGGATTGCGCTATCGACAGATGATTAATGGCCGGAATTGGATGGTATTGATCTGGACAACGTTTACTTTCAACAAGACTGCGCTACGTGCCATACAAGCAACGAAACCATTGATCTTTTACGGGAAAAGTTTCCGGACCGTATTATCTCTCGAAGAGGTGATCACAATTGGCCACCGAGATCTTGTGACTTAACACCTTGCGACTTCTTTCTTTGGGGCCACGTGAAATTTCCTTTGAATATCAAAATAACACCTCTTATTGGAAAACCCTTTATATATACAATATATTTCTCCAAGGTAACTTTAACAGTCAATCCCCAGAGATACCTCCCTCAAACACCTCATTTTTTTCTATTTCGAATTGCCATTGCTTTTAAAGAATATTAAAACATCTCCGGTATGTCTTGATTCACTGTCAGACCTAATAGTGAAATAATCATCTAGTTCAATTTCTGTGTCATCAAAATCTGATGTGAGATGTGTTTCTGATAGTGCTATTATATCAAAGTTTTCAACCACAACCAAAGTTATAAACTCATTCCAATTAATCACGAAAATTCTTATATTCAAATATCCGCCCGTGTCCACAAAAAATGCTTATCACACGTACACGAATTTTACACAGGACAGCCTATCATTTACTATTTACCATATTTCCTGATTTAATAAATAACAAATATTGTTTTTATCCAACGAACTTTGCGCTGTGGCAGTGAGTTTATATACTACAAACCAGATAACAGATAATTTTAAATTATAAAAAAAAAAAAAACAAATGTTTGCTGGGCTTCAAGATGAAAAACAGGAAGATTAAATCATGTTTAAACATTTGCATCATATCTTATGTACCAAAATTGATTTTCATGCTTAAAAACTTTGTATATAATTTTTCATTTTATTTTTATTACGCCATTAGCATTAAAAACTAAAAATCTCTTCCCCAAACATCAATCTGGAACCACTTTCAATATTATTTACGTAACCTTTGTTATGTAAACTAGCCTAGATGATGGGTTTCGTTTAACTCTGGAATATCCTGATATAAAATAAATAATCAAATGCGGGTTCCATGTGCACTTTGCTGAATTTTGAGGGTTAACATGAATATACAATTTAAGAGCTTAAAGCCCACCTACATGAAAATTCACGTAACTTTGTCGTCATTGATCAAATACATTAAAAAAAGGGATAACACAAAGTGCGATATAAATCCAATAATAACAAGAACTAAAAATATAATTTGTCTCCCATCATTATACCCTAGATGAAATCTATAAGGTATACTTTGTTTGTCGTTGCGTTTGTAACGCATAGAAAAATTGCTAATAGAGGAGAATGGGTTGGGTATCCACGCATAATATAAAAAGTTATTTTAATTTTTGCGTGTCCGTCTGTCCGTACGTCTGTCTAACCACCCTCACGATAACTCGAGAGCGTGTTCACCTAGAATATTGAAATTTTGCATACTTAAACGTAAACTTAAGTTCGAAAATGGGACAAATCGTACAACTCCTTCTTGGTGTTGCCATATAAAACTTTGGTTTTTCGCTATATATTAGAAGACTTTCCGGATTTTCTTCTCAAGCAGTTAAATTGATTTATAATTATCTCAGTAATAGGTCCTAAGCAGTATAAGTAAATAGATCCAAATTCTAATATTTTCCTGTTTGAACTGGTGTGCCACAAGGATCGATATTTGGACTCCTATTATTCTCAATTTTCCTCAATGATATTTTTTCTCAAGTCAATCAAATGTAAAATGCATCTCAACGCTGATAATGCACAATTATACCTCTCTAGGCCCCTTGGCCTTATTGAGGATGCTATTAGCTACATTAATGAAGATCTTCAATCAATTTACTCATGATCCGTGTCTAATATGCTAAAGTTGAATCCTGAAAAATCCCAATTTTTGGTCTTAAATCGAACAAAACTCGACTCAGAGGTCTTCGGCAAGCTCGATTACGATAATGCCCGTAAACTTGAAATCGCATTTAACTGTGTGGTTAGGTATGTGTATTGTCTTCGTAGATATGATCATGTCTCTCCGTTGTCGGATTGAAATTTAGATTGTAGCTTATTTACCTATTTCAAATTTCATTCGCTGGTATTTTTGGCAAAGATAATAAAAAATCGTAGTCCATTATATCTATACGAAAAACTGCAAATTGCAAGATCAAGTAGGACACTGAATCTCACAATCACACTTTTTGGTAACAAGACGCCTGTTCGTCAACTTACCTGTTCCTGTTAAATCTTTGATCGAGTCCCACTCATTAAACATAATAAATAGTAGCATTTTCAAGGCATTAGCGCCTTGTAGTTAAAACAAATGTAGTGTCCTAATTGTTTACTCCATCTTTCTTTCTTTTTTTAATTGTTCATTCTTCTTTTGGTAACACTTAGTAGTAAGTTTGTTATTTAATCACTTCTTTATGCTTGTGCATATTAATAAGATATTTTATCTTACTTGTACAATTGTTGCCAATAAAAATTGAATTGAGTTGAATATTTGGACACTGCTTGAGAACGCGTCGACGTAGAGACCTGAAATTTTGTGCATACCGTTTTCATAAAAATTATAAATAAAATGTCAAAAATAATCTAAATTGGTGTTGCCATACAGAACTTTTGGTTTTCACTTTATTTAACTTTTATTTTCATTAGGGTATAATATTATTGGTTTTAGACCAATCGCACCTTTTTGTCATGTTATTTCTATGTGTTACAAATATAATGGCAAACTTAGTATACCATATGAAACTTCATTTAGTGTATAAATTGTATTTACATAATAATGGATGGATAGAACCAGAGTAGATTTTCAAATAAGAACCTCATTGTTATGTATTTTTGAATTCTATAAAATTTATACCAGATACAGAAACTCTTTTGATTATGCACGTCCTATCTAACGATTCGGAGAATCTCTGACCATTGACAAAAGTTTTGAAAGTCGTTACCATAAAGTTATTGTTGTTGTTATTATGTGAAAAGAATGAAATTTAAGCCGTTTATAGATATATATAAAATGCGGCTCCTAGAAATTCCTGAACCTAGTGTAATATTCGCCTTGAACTACTATGAGAATCGGGCGCAACTGCATGTACATAGTACACTACAATTTCATTAGTCACTGTCTCTACGCTTTCTTGAATTTTCATTTTTGAATTTCCCGATAGAAGACTTCTTGTAATCATCAAATCGTAATTGTGCATAATAATTTTTTTGTAGGCTGTCACGAACACTAGCTACACATTTCTTCTTAAAACGGTTGTTACTAATTTTTAAAATTATTTTATATTGATTCGAAAAGTTCATAGAGCGAATTTATTCAATATAAAATTCACCGAGATTGGTACTAAGTCTTTTTTGAAGAAATTTCTTTTTTAAAGAGTTTTTGTTACTTTTTTATACTTGTTTTCATTTTTTTACAATTCTTTACGTTGTTTGCCTTTACTCTATTTCTGTAAAGAACTGAATGAGAAACAGGTTTTTACGTGTAAAATGCCAACACTGCGCGTAAGTAATTGCGTAAATTCCTTCACGTAATTTACTTTCTCAACACTGACTGGCACTGATTCTATAATAATAACAAAAACAAATTGAAGACATGAAAGATTTTCCGTTTTTGTAATAAGATTACAAGCTTAAAGTCTGCAACTGTCTTTTAGGTAAAATAAGGTATCTCTCTCTGTCTCTCTTTCTCTTAGTATAATTATATTATTAATTAGGAATTAAGCAGAAGTGTTGCTTGCTCCAAGTACTTCGGCATTAAAAAGTCATTTAAAGATTACTTCATGAGCATTCTAATTAATTTCCTTACTTCCTTTTGTTAAACGGAATTAAGGCAGCTTGAATTTTCATAATCCAATTTGGCACTGTGCCGATACCCTTCTCACAAAATTTTCAAATGTATGCCGATAGGGGTTGGTTGGCCGAAAATGGAATTCTTCTTAATTCATCTTATCAGTAAACTTTTGAGCGAGTTTATTATAGATTACCATAAACCGCTTAGCACTCTCACCTTTGTTTTTTTTTTTTTTTTTGTAATTTAAATAAATAATTTGAATTTGCCCAAGAACAGGAAGGAAATATCTCCCGACACAGATCATTAAACAGACAATAAATACGTGTTCCAGAACATGGGATAGTACAGGTATATGGAGGTATGTAGATATGTAGGCACTGGGTTGAGTTCTGATGTAGGTATAAAGTTTTTCCTTCATGAAATCCTGATATTGACTTTATTATTGCACAGCCAGGTGTATGTCCATACGAAATTTGAATGACTTATTCTTACGACTGTGCGTTTATACACGTATACACAACTCGCTGTACAAGTTGGCATGGATCTAATTGAAGAAAGGATGAATTCGTAGTACCTGCCCTGCAGGAGCCCAGGACTTGATTACCCTTGCTGTATTTAATGGTTGTGGCTTATGTGATATTCGGATTGTGTTTCCTGTAACGTAAATTATATAGTGGCGCTGCCAGCTGTAATTTACGGAGTCTGATTATACGAAAAATAAAATCCTTCAACGTTACTAATTGCAAATTATACACCTGTGAGGTGTGAAACGTGCAACTCACGAGTTTTTGTAGAACTTATTTTATGTGTTGTTGCTAGGCATCAAATATTACGGTAGATATAAATAAATAATTTGTTAATCACTAATCAGTAGTCTAGATGGATAAAATATGCAATGTATCGTTATAGTTTCATGGAACATTGTCAGAGAGGGGAATGCCCATTTGAGGCCCGACATGAACAGACATGAGAGGATTCTTAAACGATGCAATTTGATACTTTCAACATATTTTAATAACAATGTTTATTTCAATTAAACGGGGGAAGGGTTGCAGTAGTCAAATCTTAATCTATTACATTTTGGGGAATCTAGTACCAAATAAATCGAATTCCTATTCTCCTATTCTCAGAGGCTTAAATAGCCATCCCCATACTCACTTTTTTTTAGAATTTCCCTCTTTTTTATTCGAAATGAGGTACGCACCTTAGATCGCCTCAAAGTCGATAGGGTTATGTCCTATCGGAAAACGGGTTCCATGTTCGCCAGCTGAAATTGGGAGGGGGGGGGGCTGATTCCAATACGGCATGTTGTATATCAAATTAAATATGTTACCGAGTACTATCGGGTGGTGTGCTTTTTTTCGATTCAGAAAACTTTCTCTGGACATTATTTGCAGCCAGAAAACCCGTTTACATGCGCTTGGGTCACAAACACCCCAGTCATGACATTTCGCATATATTTTTGCAGTTCATTCTATTGTTAAAATTTTGCAAATAGAAAGTCATTACCCACGACGCATCAATTCTGCGCAATCACAAGAAGTACAAAAGCCCCACTTATTTACTCAAGAAAGTCGCTCAAGCTAAAGCTTTCCCCCGCTTAATTGAAACAAACATTGTTAATAAAATATGTCCAGAATATCATAATGCATCGTTTAAGACATCTCTTATGTCGTTTGATGTCGAGCCTAAGTTGTATGAAAAGTGGGCATTCCCCTTTTCGTAGAGATTTTCCTTGGTCTATAGCTTAGTTATAAAGTGGAATTCTATAGTCCGACAAAAATCTAAAAACTCACCCCATAACTTATGACTTTTAATTTGTTTTTATTATATTTTATTATACTGTCATATTATACTTACTTACTGCTGCTTTAATACATTAAAGTGTAAAGGCGATAGCGGTAGCTGTATATCGGATCCTATTTTACCTAAAATAATTTCTAGCTCACTTTCCAATTTTCCAACCCAATTTATGTTAATGGTTTTTTATATCATTCTGATTCAAATGATCCACAGTGATCTTTTATGACGTGTTTGTTAAAAATTCTAGTATGGGGCCTGCTTTGAGATGTTCAGGTCTTCATATCAAATTTGAGGCATTTCTGCCTGACTGTGGCTAAAGTAATTTTTTAGACATAGATCCTCAAGAAAATTTAAAGGGTTATGCAGTAGGGCTCGTATCCCACCAAGGTAAGTTCCAACGCTTTCCCCTAACCGAGATTCCATTTGACTTTTACAGCTTCTCCTCTCCCATATTCCCTACAATCCTACCTATGAAAATTTCTGCAACCCATTTCCAATAGCGCAGTAATACATACTTCAGGGAAGCCGGGAAATATTTGCGGGTTTTAATTGAAACATTTGTGTGTAAGCTTTCATCGTGTGCCTTCTTCAGACACGGTGGGATTTCCTAAGAATCAACAAAACCTCTATCTTGATAAAAAGTGAATGCCAAATGGAATAATACAACGGATTCAGATCTGGTGAATACGGTGCCCATTGTTGTGTCGAAATAAATTTCGGAACATTGTTTTGTAACCATTGCTGATTTTGTCGCGCTTTGTGTGATGATGCCGAGTCCTGTTTAAATGTGAACGGATGATAGTGGAAATATTTTCTGGTCCATAGTATTAAAACGTCATTGAAAATCAATCAAACCATCACCTGTACTCCTCCTTGTTTTCATTTGACTTTCTAAAGCTCAGTAAAGTTATCATCAAACATCTCTTTAACCAAACACGATCAGTTTTTTTTTTTGTATGTTTTTTGTATAAAAATTTTTCAATGCAGGAAATTTTCTCATCCGAAAATACCAAGTTTGGTAAACTTCCAGAAGCGAGCAAACGAAGTAATTCTTTTGATCTTTGAAATTGAATATTTTTTTTACTTTTAATTTATTTTTCATTATACTCCAAAAACTTCTATCGCTTTTGCTCAAATCATTTTCCATTTTTGGTGAGCTTCGCTCCGGATTTTGATACAATCAATTACGCACTTTGTTTAAGTTTTCTCGACTAGTTGGGGTACACCTTCAGCCATTACCATAGCATTCTTTTATGCTCCCCGTCTCGTCGAATCATTTAATGGGACGATATACTAGTTTTTCACTGTAATTCATTTGTCTTAACTCTCTGCAAATTTCAATGTTTGATTTTCCAATCAAATGGACCGTAATAATTGAATTCCGTTGTTATAGAAGTACCTTTCGTGTGAGTACTCATGGACGTGAAGTCCCTCCTGTCAGCACGAGCTGACATCTCACTCAGTGACCTGTGATAACACAGGGTGGCACTTCGGCTAGTGCGGGAGAGTGCGGGGGTTAACCAAAACGTGCCGCTGTCACAGCCCATACAAAAACAAAATTCATGCCTTACTTACAAAAAACAAGCAAGTACCACATTCTGAAAGAACCCTTACTTGTATGAAGGCGCAGATGGGCTGCCTTCACTGCTGTGCCCCATCCTCCCAATGACACTGAGGGCAGTAAATTTTTTTCAGTGCCCCTGTCGATGACGTGAAATAAACGGAGTAGTGAACCTTAGTCAACCATGCCAAGAGAAGGTTCCAGGAGAGTGAGAGGAAACGGATGACTTACGTAGTCATCACGTTATCACAGACCCATTGAAAGGACAGAATATTTATTATTAATTTAGCAACACATCTTCTTCAGCTTTACACATATGTACTTGATCTACTTAATTAGTCCAGAGACCATATACTCAAAATAAAATACATTTCTTTGAAAAACTAGAAGTTGGTTACAATTTGAAATATGATTTAAATATTTGAAAAGGAAGGTCTACATCGGTGTACGAACCCATATTCAATATGCATTCCTTTACTCAAACAATTTTGTAAATTTCATCTCTTTCTTTCTTTCTAAATAGCAATTAGCATGTGCCTTTGAACTCGTCATAAAATTAGACTTCTATATTAGATTAGAAATCACTTACAAAGTAACAGTTCTATGGAAACTGGACCTTACTGTTCATATAGGACTAATACTTTATGATGTAACGCTGATGTAATAATATATTCTTCTGACAATAGTCAATAACTTAATAAACTTATCAGACATTTCGTGAACACTGTTCTCTAAATTACGACCATTTTGATGCCTACTAACAAATATTGATATTATTGTCCGAAAGTAAAGGACAATAAAATGTCATGTACACGCGCTATCACTTGAATCCTAAGTATATACATGCTATTTATAATGTCAGAATTCAAGAATCGTGCAATAACTGATTACCATATTTTCGTCTCATATTCCGCATTCTGTTCTGACGCTATAACATAATACTTAACTTGTGTACAAAGATACCAAATTCATGTAATATTTTATTTTATCATAATATAATTAAGATTTCATCATTACTTCCACTCAATAATGAGTTTACTCTATTCGCTATCACTGGTTCCTAGACCTTTTTCTTTCTTCTAACCTAATTAGTTGCTAATAGTTGTGGTCAATCAAAACGAGAGAGAAAGGAAAACGTTCAATACTCAACATGTTACTTTGGTACTGGAGTTGCTTGTTCAATCTGGCAAAAATTATTCAAATTAGTTTTCCCTAATTCGTCCAGAACTCATCTCCCTGTTACAATTCCTAACTAATCGTTTTACCTCCTCAATGATTATTCTTAGTTTAGCAAAAAGTATACATTATAAATAATATTGGCCGCTTCTTTTTACAGGTAGGTAATGAAAAAACGTGGCCAATGTAAATACTGTTGCCCGCTCTGTTTTGCAGGTAATGATAAAAAAACAACGTGTCCCACTTTGTTAACGATCCTGCGTAGGGGTATAGATGTAATGAGCGGGTTTCTTGGGTTTCTTCTGTGCTAGGAATATTTTACATGCTGGAATGGACAATCTTACCACAGTATAACCTGTAAGTCTCGTGCGCACTTTTTTTTCGGTCAGTCTACTAGGCGACTCTGTTGTCTTGTTAAGGCTTTCATGGGCTCCGTTGTAGGCCAATCAGGGTATGCTCCGTGAGGAAAACCACGATTCTTGAAACTGTCGTTTTTTTTCAGATGTAGATAGAATAGATTTCTTCACTTGGTCACTGTTCCTGTTATTTTTATTTTTACCGCTGCCTCTAACTGTAAATTTAATCTTTGCTTCTGAGTTCACGTCTCGATGAAGTGACAAAATCAATGTTCCACCTCCTCGGCTGCTACTTCTTCCTCATCGAACATTTTTGGTCCCAGCCAGGTTTAAATCGTCCGGTCGAGCCAAACGTGTGGACCACTGACTTATAACAATGGACTGAGCGTATTGCCATTTTCCTATAGGAAAGCATGGCACAAGTTTTATAGTTCTCTCTTTCGCCCTGTGGCAGAGTTGGAGCTACCAACACAAAATATTGAATTCGGGAACATTTGCTTATGCCATTTGATGTTTTTATGTTGGCTACAGATGCAATCACTTCAGAAGGAATAAGGTAAAGATAGTGTTTACCATGCTCCGTCTCTCTTGCCCATAAGCAGGATTCAGTTAAGAATAAATTTTGAAAATTAAAGTCGGAATGAGTTTAATTCCTTATAAACGATTAAAATATCACTTGGACACAAGAAAATACATTTTTTTAATTTAATTCGATTTTCGGGTGTAAAATTTCATCTGATTGGTTGAGTTTTACATGTTTTTTATGTAATCGTTTTAAAGGGTGCTCTAACGGTGATATACAGAAACACAATATTTTTTGTGCCACATGAAATAGCAAATCGCTCAGTCCATTGTTATAAGTCAGTGGTGTGGACGAATGCCAACACCGCTACATCTGTCGGCATCGCACATGTAGCATGCTGCTGCATGCAGCACGCTACGACCATAACATCGCTTAAGATAGAAGAAAAAAAACAAGAACGCGACTTTTCAACAAAAAATAATTTTTACAATTGACAAACAATATGTCAAGCAACATTCACATCAAATTTGAGTATTAGGCTCAACTACAATTTACGAATACGTAAGTAATGTTATTTACGTAAAGTTTAAATGTCTAATTGCAGTCAGTAAAGGTGCGTTAAGAATCGCTCATTGCATAAGAACGAGATAGTGTTAAACCATTAAATTATTACTAAATGATTAAAAGTGCAATGTAAAAATTAAAATTGAATAAAAATGGTACTGCGAATCAATAGAAGGTAGAAGTCTTCAATTAAATTAAATAAAAATGTTTTTTTACTACTTTTTAAAATTGATTAAATATCAAGATAAAAACCCTTACGGAATGTAATATCTATTTAGGCGAAAAATATCAATTCTTCGTAAGTTAACCTCAGACTCGGTCAAAATCGTAAGTTTATTACTTCTATTCTAGTGAACCTAATGCTAGATTTGCGTTTTATATTTGACAGCGATTTTAATTTTACGGACACTTCAATTGCCGTAGCCGGTATACACTTTTGCAAATTTTCATTTTTCATCTTCTATTATCGCATTTTGGGTTTCTGTCTGTTACGCTAGATGTCTCTTATGTGGTCTGTAGTCTAGGTCTAGGCTAATTTTATATAAATTTTCTCACTTTCAGAACACAAACCTACGTATAGTAAATTTTATTGCCTACAGGCTCGCTGGCATCTAAATTGAAACTTTTGCTGAGTAGGTACTCCCTACTCTTAATATTGATACTGCATGAGCAACAAATTCCAAATACTCTTGAAATTATTACTTTTATTAGAAGCTCATATCCCAAACATCAAATAGATTTTAATGGAAATAAAATTACGCAAAGTACGTATGGGGGACCGAGAAAGGATTACGAATATTGTATCGAAAGACCCACTGAGCTATGGTGTATTTTGTAGAGAATTTATTATTGGAAGTACAGCGGAAAGGGAAAATTATAGAAAACTGATCCCTGAGCCATTTTAATATAAGCAATTTAAGTTGTGTCAGCGATCTATGTTATATGTTACATGTCAGTGATTATAGGTAAAATATTTCAAAATTGAAAAATTACAGGCATTTCTAAATAAACCGATTAAAGCAATTTGAAGATAATCACCAGAATACCTAATAAAGTTTTCATTATATTCCAATAAAATTCGCTAAAATGGACTAGGCATTCCCACTTTAGTTTTATGTACAATTCAGTCCGCGCACACTTGTTCTCACATCTTTTTCGCTCCAATGGATGTGGGAAGATAATATGAACCGAATTTGTTAGGTTATCTTTGCCGAAGGTACCTTACCTACACTTCAGTTATTTTGGTCGACTTAGCTTTGTGTAAAAATACGAAATTACGTGTGTATTTGTTTTCAAGTGGAAAAATTGATTCTACTCTTTCAATGGTATTTGAAACCCATGAGATGAAAAATAATTTTGGTTGAAAATGTGAGGATAAAAAATTTCGTTTCCCTGTGATCCCTTTCCAATGAATCTGTTTGAGAAGGCTTATGTCATAAAGTTAATTGTGCGCTTCTTTTCTGTTATCCCTTACTAAAAACTGCTTAAAATAGACTTATGAAAAAGGTATGGGATGGGCTAGCATAGATCAGGGATCCCTTAGAATATAGACAGAACAGGAAGTGTAATAAGTCAAATTTAGCGTACTCAAATTCTGGTTGGGTTAGAAGTCGTAGTTTAGAGCTCAGTACAGGCGTGTAGTATCATTAAACATAGAGAGGGGGGTGAACAATATTAATTAATTAAGATAATGATTAATTTAATATTGATACTCAGTTTTCACTTCATTTTAAGTAAAATACATGTTTGCTTCTGTGAAAATTTAATAAATAAATATTTCTGGTATACGGATTATTGGTGTCATATATAATAATTCTTATATCTAAGATGAAATCATACTGTATTATATAATTTATGCTAACGTTTGTATACTATAAAGAATATTTAAATTTATGTACATATTTATGTAGTTACAATTTTCTTAGGTAAGCAATCACTGGCTATCTGTAGCTTGCATACAGTAGGAATTCATGACCGTTTAGCCTATGACTTGAACAATGAAAGGTCTCAGAACAATTATTATTTAATCCTAATCTTTCTTCGAACAAAATTTTTAAGCAAACCTATTATTTTCTGGCATTTTTGTTTGAAGAATATCCTATGTATACCTACAATGCTAACTTTCCTTACACCTTTAGACATAACATGTTATGTTATGTCAAATAGTGAGGTGTTTGCGCTGAGCCTCTCTCTATTAAATAAGTAGGTACACATACCTGCAATATGTAATATAAATGGCATTCCACACAAACCCCGCACATGTCACAAGCTTTTTGCTACTTTTGATGCCGGTCACTTTATTAATTATTTGGGTAAAAATTTAACTTTGTAATTGTACATACATTCTAATACATGTCAATTAATATAAAATAATCACAATGAAATATTCTCAGACATTTATTCCAAAGGCATTATATCTTTTTTTAACATAAAGAATTCATGTTTAAATATATTGCACTTGCTCCCACCGAAAATTTTCTTACTCGCTGTCACTAGATCAAAACCCTCAGCTGTTTCAAACGTAAACAAATTGTCTGAAAAAGGATTTCCCACTTCGAAGATTGGAATTATTGTGGCAATTTATCACAGAGTACTTCATGCTCTAAACTTGAATATCACTTAGAAATTGGTTAATTAAATATAAACAGATAATTTCTTATGGTCACTTTCACAGTCCAGGCTAAAACCAGAGCTTAGCCATGGGTGTGACTTAATCCTACTTCTAGTACGTTTACATGAATAGTTGGTTGCTTGACTTAAAATCCACTTGAACCTAATGTATGGTATGAATAAATGATTACATTTATTTACTAAGATGTTATTTATTTAAGATATACAGTACACAGTAGTTATTTGGCACGTCTGTCGTGCTCTTGAGTTGATTTGACAGTGGTTATGGCTACCATCGCATAAGGCAGATGGCGCATATACACTTAAGGCTAGTTTATACTACACATGTTTAAAGCTTAGCTTACATATGGTTTTTGGTTCAATTAATTCCAATTTCTTGGCTCGAAATATTCTTGAAATTTACCAAAAATTTAAAAATCACAACCTGAATTGTCAACAATAATCTTCTTGTTGTTGCTCTTTGTTTTCATAACTCGCAAACATAAAAAATGTTCAATTACTGCAGTTATGTTTACATGAACTTTTTCAAGTAAATTAAAAAATTGATTTACTTCACGTATACTTGTAGTCAATGCCCATTTACATGATATTTTGATTACTAGAAATATGCCTACTTCAAGTATTCATGAAATGGTATACTGTCCGTTTAACAGTACTCTACACGCTGCTGACGAAAATTCTTATTGTAGATTAAAACCTAAGCGTAAAGAAGAACAACTTTTTCTATTTACCAATTTGTCGTGGTTTTTATCTAGGATAACAAATCCTAAATTGTTACAGAATGATTCGACAACCTGAACCGAGCATAAAATTCGACGTTAGCCCATGCATCGAAATATTGTGGGTGACCTAATTTTTTCTCGCCTGACACTTTGGTATATTAAATAATGCATTTCTACGTCGCTCGTGTCTTCTGAATCAAAAAAAAAAATTCAATCTTATGTCACTTTCTTCATAAAATCTTGGAATTAGAAACAAACTTTTTGCACTTGGGGCAAATGGTAACACTTGACAATTGTGTAATGTCAACAACCGATAACTACATATATAGCTGAAGCTTAAGCTTCAAGATGCAGGTTTAAGTTAATCTTGGCTTAAGCCAGTTATGTATTTATTATTATTTTTGGTGTGGAGATGCAGACTGAGTTTCCGATTCTCATCTAGTCACATCGACCTATAAGATCTTTTGTAACATAAAAATTATCTAGCTTAACCCCTAGGTACACAGCTCTCCTAATGAATAATTAACTAACTAAGTCATTAGATCATAAACACTCATTAGGCAACTACAGACACACGGGTATTTCTTTAATTAAGACAGTAAAAAATCGAGATGGATCGAATCGACGCGATAAACTTAGTTTTTATTTATTTTATTTTTAAATTTAACGATTTGGAAATGAAAAAAACAATATATTAAAATGTATGTTGATAATATACTACTTTTTGCTTTGCATTTCTTTTTCTTATTTTTCAAATGGGCAGATGCCCAGCGGAGCTTCAGGTTTATATTATTTGCCAAAATATATTCAGTTCTAGCACATTTTTCCTCATTAGAGCTCTATTAATTGAAAACAAAACCCTTCATTAGTGTAAGTACTTCATTTTGGTTTAAATTTCGAACCATAATTATGAATACTATGTGAGACACGGCATTTTAACGAATAATTAGTACTAATGATTAATTAGATCGTTCTGTGTATCTAGGATATTAAGCCTTAACCACAGATAGGTAATACCATAGATGGCACAAGAACTAGATGTCGTATGCAGCACCAAAAAAAGTATTCAAAATTTATATAGCTAGCTCAAATGGTCCATTCCAGAATGGACCACAACATTTGAAATGATGTATACGTCGAGTGATTCATATTTTTTTCGTATCTGATCGTATCAAATCTATACAAAACTGCTATTATAAAAACATTTGCTTTCGGCACGCTCTAAAACATGTTATGATCCCTTCCATAATGCCCTACCCGTTTCACAATCTGTATACTCTGCTCTGGTATGCCATGTGACATCTTGTTCTTGTGCCATCTATGGTAATACCCAGATATTGACGGAGATAGGACAGTTAGTTCATGCCCCATATATAATGACATCTTCAAGGCTTTTTGTATATTATCTTTCGTTAAAGTCTTTATTGAAGCTTTTAAATATCTTGACAAAACTTCTATATTTTTCAAAATTTTTTCTTATTTTTCAAGCGCAGGCTGAAACCAAATTGTTCGGCTGGCCTTTAAGCTGGTTAATGTTCAGAGATTTTTAGTTTGATAAAAGCTAAGGCTAGCTGATATAAACACTATGGGTGGCTTATTAAAAGCAGATTTTTACATTAGTTTCCAAATCTGCGTATTACTTATATGTACCTTAACTGTGAAACAGTAAAAAAATTTAAGCTTTGTCTTAAGTTATAGCTATGATTTAATCCTGGACTTTGAAATGGGCCAGTGCAATCCTTACTTTCTTTGGAAATAATTTTTAACATAATTTTTTAACTTTAATATCACTAGACTTAGTTTAACATACTAATACTAACACCAACTAAGTTATGAAAGACATGTATTGTTGACTGTTTATTTATTCAACGTGTCACTACAGCAAGCTTGTATTAAGCTGGTTATGATAGGCACCTCCATAAAATGCCAAAGTCAAAACCAGGTTTGACAGCTAAACATACTTTTTTCATAAGATATGTCTTTCTCCAATATACAGGGTGCTTCCTCCGTGGTGGTCCATAGAGCAGAAGATGATAGTACTCACCTAATCAAACAAAAAATGTTATTTCAGGGCGGTGAGGGAGAGGGGCATTACAACCGTTTGGAAGTTACATGGAGATTAATAAAAAAAGATAGTTTTTGACAAAACACCCTGTCTCTTAAAAGGTACCGGGCGAGCGGTCACAGAAGTCATTATATGCAAAACTTCATGGTTTTTCCAACGACGGTTCAATCAGCCCCATATCCCTCTCTCCTCGGGAGTTGTTTGGGGTCTAAACTAAAACTTTCGGATTTTCTTACCTTTTTTTGTTTACTTTGACTTCTAGTTTTTTTTTGGCAAAAAGGTCATTAACATGGCATTTTTTCAGAAAAACTGCAAACTGTAGACTTTAATTTGACCCATTACACGTTATGTTCTATCTGCATTCGTTAAAGAGCTATTAGCTCTTAACCTATTTTCAAAGATAATTTGTTCCCTTAATGACTGAAAATGCTTTTTGAGGTACAGGGAGATTTATGAAAAACAACCTTTTTTTCTTAATCGCCCTGTAACTCCGAAACGGTTGATATGCCTCCAATAAAATTTTTTGTTTCCCTAGGTAAGTGAGTACCTACCTAGTATCACCTACTGCTCTACTGACCACCATGGAGGAAGCGAAGCACCCTGTATTCTATCCTACTACAAAAACCTATAATAAAAGTCACGTTCATGTATGGTACTCGAATTTTGCAGGTACCTGACTTCTATACTTTTTGTACTCTATATTCTAAGAGGCAGGCTTATCCAGTGATGCCAGATAAGTATATATACATTTTGACACCGATGTTAGCAATTACTGAGATCTTACCTGAAGTGGCAAAATTTCGTCCCAAAATGGCTAGGGCTAATGCCTTAAAATTACAAAATTTTCTCAATTATTTTGTACTTCTTATTTGTCTGCCTACTACTCTACATACTTTTATGTTAAATTAATGGAATTTTTTTTTATTGCTGGCAACCCTTCCAATCATTAAAATCCCAGCCAGTAGTCATCTTTGTATTGTTTTGTAAGGGCTACGGTTTGCATTCAACGGTATATTGACCCGCTCTGAAGCTGAACCCTCGTACGTAGTCGGATAATAAAAGAAAACCCATCCGATCGATGAAAAATGCATTTAGGGCTGGCTACACTTTGAGCAAAAGAATACAGCTCAGGCTCAGCAGGCCTCTGTATACAGGAATCCAATGCTCAGGTTTTCCCTATTGGACACGAATGATGCGAGTCATTAACGCATGAGCAGTGGAAGGGAGAAAAATTTATACCGTAATATCTACCTTTGGTCTTGGGTTTGGATGAATTGCTTTTTCAATCTAACTTTACCTACTCTCTTCAGTTGATTTTCTTCCAGCCTCAAATCAGAGTTATTTTAGAAAAGATGAAATTTTTGTGCGGTTCTCAGTTTTGTTTTTCGGTTTTCTAACTTTATTTAATCCGTGTTCAAATCTTGACCGTGTTTGATTAAAATTTAATTGCAATCTGAATGTTATGTAAATCCGCATTCCCATAGTGATTACTTTTTGAGTTCATCTACCTGCAAATGTACCTATAATAAATTAGCAATTTGTGAGTGTGTGTGATTTTACGATTAGATAATATATAATAATAATTTTCCGATGAAAATTCTATTTAATATCAATTGATGGTCCCCGAGTGCTAAAGTGGAGCTGCAATGAACAGCTTATGAAGAGTGCGGTCGTCGTCAGTGAAAATATTAAGTGCTTTTCAGATCCTGAATATTTATCAGTGAAGTGTGGGCTTATGCTGCTACTAATTAGGATTGACGATTAATTAAATCGTATGGAAGGATTAGTGAAGTGTTACTACCTTTGAGAAGATTTTTATAATGTCATGAATAAATCCAGATAATTGAATTGAAAGTCGTAGATTTATGATAAAAGTTCAGCTTAAATGGGATATATTTGTTATATGAGATCTTCACTTTATAGTTTATACACATGCTGCATCATGGCTAGATAAAGGACTTCATATATTCGTTGTCAACTATACTTCTATAATTAGATCTATAATCTCTCATGGCTTTCGAATTCCGAATAATCCAGTAAAATTTTACTCATCTAAATTACATACGTAGTACAACATTTAATAACTATCTGCCTCTTTTATTTGTTTGTACGTATATACGATGGATCTCATCTGTTTGTAGATATTTTTTACATTTAGTTTAGACCCTTTACTTCCGTATTTTATATCGATTTCAATGAGACTGATGTTTTTCTTCGACATCAGTCTATAATAGAACACGACTATAATAATATACGCTCCGAAATACAGGGTGTTTCCACCTAGGTGGTCCATAGAGCAGGTGATGATAATATCCACATAGCCAAACAAAACATTGAATGGCGAGAGGGGCGGCTGCAATTAGCACATAGATGTAATAGGTTAAATTAAAGAGGAGAGTCTACAGTTTACAGTTTTTACAAAAAAAGTTATATTAACGACCTTTTGTAAGAAGAAATATATATAAGTAAAAAAAGAGGTAATAAAATCGAAAAATTTTAATTTAGACCACCATAACTCCTTAGAGGAGAAGAGTACGGGGTTGATTGGGCAGTTGTTGGAAGGTCCATGAAGTTCTACATAAAACGAGCTCTTAACAATGACCGTACACCATGTACCTACTTTACTTTTCCAGATACGGGGTGTTTTGTGAAAAAGTTACATTTTTTGTTGTTGTTCAGATTCGAAAAAAATATGAATCACTCTGTGCTAATTTTGTACTCATTAAATGTTTAAATTCATATAAAAAGCCTTTTTAATTACAATGTACGGAGGCTCCCTCCCCACTATGTACGAATGTACCCAGCTCTACGTACGAAGCTACCCCGCGTGTGGGGTGCTTTCGTGCGATTTCCGTTTTTTTGGAAATTCATCATAGCATTTAAATGTTACTTTGTATCAACACTGAGCTACACCAATATTAAAGCCAGATATGTAGGTAATTCAGCAGCATTGAGATTATTTTGAAATATCTATTAGTTTTACTTTTACATGACTTAGTGCAAAAAGTGTACGAATCCTACCTGCTCTCCCCTACATGATTTCAAATGTGTTCCGGAATGGAGCATCCAGCCATATAAATTTTGCATACTTTTTTGGTACTGCATCTAGTTCTTGTGCCATATATGGCTATACACAGTTCCTTTTAGTCTCTCGGATGAATTCTTTCCTCTGCTTTTTCGAGTATTTGACACGTTTGTTCCTCTTCTTGTATTTGGGACGGCCTCTATAATTGACCGGATGTTGTTCCTACTTGTTGTGGTGCAGTAGGCTTTTACTATCGTTGAGTCTGTATTATATTATAGCTTATATTGAAACAACCGAGTACTGTGTGACCTTATATTTAAGTGACTCAATACAGACTGACTACTTACTAACTTACAGACTAATCGTTCGCTGATGATGTGAGACGTGGACTCGTAGTTGTGCTTGTTATTATTTCATAGCGCTGCTGCTTATATTTCGGTGATGACCAATGATGACATTGTATAATTATATTTCAGCTATTCTGTGATATGCTACAGAGTCTCTGGAGGAAGCTTCTTGTCCATGGCTTCATGAACTTCATGCATATGCACGTTATTCCATAGTTGCTAGCCACGTGCCCGTATTTTCGGAAGCTTAGTCAACCTTGATCATCCGGTTGATGTCCTCCAAATTTACTAGTTAGAAATTAACTGTTCCGCTCTTCCTATATGGTGACGAGGCAGAATATTTTGCTCATCACAATGTTCGCTCCCTTTCCAGAGCTGCCGTTACCAACACGCGCTAGTTCAAATCTCAATTAAACTCATTTTTAGCTTCCTTTCATTCTTATGTATAAAACAGAAGTAATCTATATTAATTATGTTTGTTTACTATGTGGATAATAATTTGTCCGTCATCTTCCGTGTATATAACTGAATCGTATACTTCGTTTTTTATTGTGTTTGAAGAAAAACTTCAGTAATGTTAAAAACTTCTCTAGATTCTAATTAAAGTGTGCTTCATTTATGTTTCAGCAGATTCTTGATGTTTTCACTGATGCTTGTGCTGTCACACTTCGACTTTTCGGAAGGTTGGATGTGCTTATAGTATCTGTATAGTTTTCATCCACTATTATCCTGTATTTCCAGATATCGATTTTAGAAATGGTAAATACCAATTTCACAAGTAATATGAAAAAAAAAGTAAATTCAGTTTTTTTTATTATAATAAAATTGATTTAAAATTAATTTTTAGAAAACGTTTACTTTATGCCAATTATGATTTTAGTTTTACTAGGCCCACAGATAGATGGCACACAACGATAAAAGATTTTGTTTTGTTAAAGCTGAGATCGTGCATCTTTTTCCTGCTTCTATTGTTCTTGTAATGGAACCATTTCAATTATACTAATTGAAAAAATCATAAACTCCATTGACTATCTTTAGTTTTATGAACATCGATGTGCGATACAATCTATCAACTTCGCCAGGGGCCGGCATTTTCAAAAAATTATATCTCGAGAGCGGAGCAACCGATTTCTCTGATTCAAATGCCAAATGAAGCTTAATTCTTTATATTTTTTATAAAAAATATACCAGCACAGAAAGAAAAAACATTTTTTATTAATAATAGTATTTTATTCATAAAAATAGTATTATTTAGTAATGAGGACTACTGGCACTATTTTTTTTTTTTTCAATTTTTATGTAGAAGAAATAAGCCTTATCAATCAATGAACCAAAAATTGTGATGGTGTTCGGCTTCGTTTTTGAGATATGAGTTTTTAAAGTCATTATATATCCAAAGTAACGCAGTTTTGGGGAATGTAGCATTGTTTTTCCTACTGGAGACCTGCAGTACCTTTTTATATCCTAAAAGAAATCATAGGGTATACTAAATTTTTCATTGCGTTTGTAATGCACAGAAATAATACTAGTAGAGAAAAAATGGGTTGAACATCCAGGCATAAAATAGAGAGTTATTTTGATTTTTACAGGTCCGTCCTCACGATAACGCGATAACGAGAACTTATTATCTTAGACAGTTTAAAACTTGCACTCGCGTTTTTTACAAAAAAAAATAAATTTCGAAAATGGGACCAATCGTAGAGTTCCCATACAAAGTTTAGTTTTTCACTATACTATATATTTAGACACTGCCTGAGAACGCATCAATATAGAGAGCTGAAGTTTAGTACATGGTGTTTTTATAGTAATAACAAATAAAATTTCAAAAATGGATTAAATCCGGCAACCCTTTCTTGGTGTTGCCATATTAAAATTTTTAGGCTTTTTACATATATTGTGAAAACGATCAGTCCGAGACATTTTTATTGTAGTAAAAACTTCTTCAGAATACTAAATCCTATAAAATTGGTTATAATCATTTTTTCTGTACGACAAACCATTCTAGAAATATATGCGAAAAACCACTTCAAGAATCAAACTTGCACAGAAGAGTGACAATACGAAATTTCATACGGGCATTCATCTCTAGGGTAGGTATCATAAGAATTGGTCTTAGACCAATTCTAGCTTTTTTACTTGTTTTTTTTTTTGTTTTTTAGCAAATTAGATAAACGATAAACTAATTGCTACGAATAAGGCACTTCAATCGCTTTACTTTATTTTACACTTTAGATTGATATTACTTGCTCGGATAAAACATGTAATTGCGAATCATTGAATTGCTACGTTGCTCAATATGAAAATGTGCACGCAGGCCCAAAATCCCAGATATCGAGCCTACAAGCTAGGTACATTTAAATCTGCCGGAATTAAAATTTGATCTCCCACTGACATCACAAAATTACATTTATTATTACTTTAATCTTCAAGGGAGGGGAATGTAATCTCTTCTGATCCGTAAATCGAAAAACAATTCAAGACACATAAATGTAGTTTTTGGAAGAGGTAGAAAAGTAGTTCGATCCTAACTTAATGAATATCTGAACTGACTCTAACCACAAAACAAATGGTACATATCTTGTAATTGAAAGAAAGAAAGAATCTATCCCCGCAAAAGTGTATGATAGGAACTTACACCTAGATAAGAAGATAGATAAACTTCATAGATAAGTCTATAAAATTTCCGAGACACAAAAATGAATATACGGTGAATTTTATCTCAGCTGAGCACCATCGAAGTGTATTTATACAGCTTTTAGCTTCAAAAAAATAAAACTCTAGATGTACCCAGTACAAAAAAAAAAAAACAATACATTAACCTCAGACAATTAAATCGTATTTGGTTATTTTACTTGGATTATAGACTTTCAAAATTGGGCCTTCCGCGCCATGTTATTATGTCTTCATTGACGGATATATTCCGCTCAGGAGCATTCGATGAAATGTTGCACTTTATACAAACTGTGTGAATTTGGAGGCAGGAAAAATGTAAATATTGCGAGATTTGTTTAAATATGCTGTGGCTCATTATTGTAGAAAAAAAAATTGTGTTTCACTAATGGGGTTACTAGACCAACAGTTGCCTTCCTAACTAACACCATAATTATTAATAATCCAAAAAAAAAAAAAAAATTTAATTCAGATATTGTAACGTAACGCCACTTTGACGTTTACATTCAACACAGGAGTTGAAATATGAACTTATGCTGTCAATAATATAAAAACATTTGCAAGAGTGGAAAAATAGGGAGGAGAAATATATGGCTTATAAATTATATTACAGTCAAACCTCTCTAGGCCGAACTTACTTTTAGTCGAGTTTCTCTTTAAATTGAATTTTTTTTACTTCGTTTATTGATAGAAAACCTTTCTTTTAACTCGAAATTCCTTATCTCCCAAGCCTCCATAAGTTGAACTAATTGTCAGAAATTTTTGGACTTTTTTCTTACTCCTCTAACTCGAATCAATTCAGATAAGCCCTACCTACATGTTTTTACCGTTAGTTATGGCTTGATGTCTTTGAGTTTGTATTATATTGGATGGATTCATGCTTTTTCATTCAATATAGAAATATGTAGTCTTGCTGCAAGTCTACATTTCTGAATCTGTATTTTGCAGTCCGCAATCGAAAAAACAAAAATTACTGGTACACTGAATAAAACTTGATTTCATATACTTCATAAAAATTTTATTCATTGCTAAAAAATAATAAGTAATTAGAAATCCATTAATTTAAATGATGACAATGACTGACAAACATTTAATGCGAACAATGTCCTTGCATCTTCTTGATTTTAGGCACGATTCCAGGTTATCTCAATAATACGACTTTTCAGTTTACTCTTGATAAGGTTCATGCTTAAAAAAGAGTGTTCGTATAAATAGCTATGCAGAACCGAAAAGGGAAAGACCAGAAAATGCGAGTTTTTTCAGCTGCCTGATCATAAGAATGAGGAATACTATTCCAGGTGTTGAATATGATCATGTTTTCCTTCTCCAGGTCTTTCAAAGCAGACCAACTTGCATTGTGAACTATGCTCACATTTGTTCTTCTCCAATATTTCCAAACCAACGCAAAGAAATTCACATTTAGATCTCCATACTTCCAGAGCTGGGCAAGTACCAAAGAAAAAGTACTTAAGTACAAGTACAAATACCGAAGGCGTAAGTACAAGTACCGCATGTATGAAAAGTACTTGTAACTAAGTACTAAGTTTATAAAAAGTACTGACTACTTTTTGAAGTACTTTTTAAAGTACTTTTTTAGAATCTTTGTACGTTGGCAGTAATATAATGAAGTTTATCGAGTTCAGTTAATAGCTATTAATAAATCAATACCTTTTGAAAACTATAATATGAGTAACCAGTGTCTACTATTTACAGTTTTTTTTTATAGTTTTCGGTGCAGCAAGTAGAGTAAAACTTTCACCTCTCCTTGCTACACTCACAAAAACTATTAGAGGTCCGCCCAAGCACCCATTATCGCCTCCAATAATGCATAACAATTCTAAGGAAAAAATGTCCAGTAAATTTCTAAGAAAAAATTGAGGCCTTCCATACATCAGGTCGAGGCATCGTTGATTTTATATTGGAGCGAGGCATTGCTTGCTTACCCTTGGTTATTTTCACTGACGTATAGAATATGGACTGCTTATGTTTCTATTTCACGTGGGCACAACTGCTTGTGTCAAAAAGAGTTCTTAAATCATTGGCGGGAAGTTGAAAAAGTGAGCACGCAGCTTGGGAAGTGATTTTAATAAAACATTTAAAAATTCTTCTGTGTATCTAATTAATACATTGTCTTTGATAAAACAGTTTTTGTCAGTAATAACCCTAAATAATTAATTTAAAAACATTTATTTTGACGAATCCATTAATTTATTTGTTGTTTTCAGTTCTCTCTCAGTTGGTACTTGGTGCTTAGGCTGAAAGACTCAGCAATATAGAAGTAAGCCCACTTTTTGCAATCCATATTATACATGTCAGTGGTTATGTCATCAAGTCGAGGCATCGTCGATTTTATATTCGAGCGAGATGTTACTGGTTTTTGTTCTACTTGCCTAGTCTTGTTTGTATTTTATTAGTTTGTCTAAAATTCTCCCTTAACTCGTGAGTGCGGCATATTCATTGACAGTTCTTTGCTTGCCTTAAAACTCAACAAAAAAGGAGTTGCTCTAGAGATTGTGTTTGCTTTTCTACGAAGAGTTAGATATTTGTACGTACTTAATAGACTCAGAAATACCTAAGTAAAAATCTTGGTACTTATTACAAGTAAATAGAAGGAAGTACTTATGTTCAAGCACTAAGTAGGGGCATTTCAAAAGTATTGAGTAATAAGTCTTAAGTAACGAAAATGTACTTTAAGTAGTACTTAAGTCTTTTTTTACTTAAGTATTGCCCAGCTCTGCTACTTCGTTGTTTTTTAAATCCTGTAATTGTTTTTCAAATTTACCAATGTTAATGCTAAAAGGAGAAAAATTCAAATCTGTTCTCGAAGCATTAAGAGGGTTTTTGACGAATGCTAAAGTCGCTCTGCTGTTTTTAAATTCTTGAAACCTACTGAGAAATGCTTCCCTCATATGTATTTAAAATGGTTGTTGTGAAATAGTATTTGTCAATAGAGGAATTATTTTCTTATCGATGCTTCAGCAGACTCGGAAAGTGAAACAATGTTTCCCTTTCAAAATCTTGAGCAAAAACTGATAATTTGTTTTCGACTGAAATGACTTCATCTAAAATCGAAAAATTGTGTTTTCTTTCCTTTGCAGTTTATGACTAAGCTGATTTAGATTAGATGTAACGTTTACCATGAAATAAATGTTTTGGATCCACTGATCGTTTGTTAGTTCTGGATAGTGAACAAACTTCTCCAGAAGAAATGCTTTGATATCTCGTAATAAGGATGTGAAACGTTTTAAAATGTTTCCTCTTGATAACCAATGTACCTTATTATGAAGCAGAAGATCAGCGTACTCACTCTCCATTTCAACTAACTTTCTTCCTTGCATCACCAACAGGATATTTAGTGCTAAATGACGCATGTTTTTTTTTGTAAAGTGTCTCCGCATTTGACTTTTTGTTAATCGCGAATTTTTCCTTACAAATAAGACATGTCGGATTGCCATTTAAGTTTGTGCTGCTTTATGCTTGGCGGTTAACCTTGACATAGCTACCCTTTTTATCAACTTAAGCGACGATTCACTTTTTAAAATTTGCCTCACACGTCGAGCAGTCACGGGTTATTCCAATTGAGCCTGAATTTTAGAAGCACAAATTTTTTCCTGAACTGCACAACGAAAACCAGCACGCTTAACCCGTTTCGTAATCTTCCCTTTATCAGTGTTATTGTAATTTTTCGAGTAGTTGTCCTTCAATTTAAAGTAATGTTATCAATTACTTTCGATGATCTATTCATTTTTTTAACATCAGCTCGATTTGAAAGTTCGTAGGCCTTCTATACCGAAATTGTGCTTATCTCATCTTTCCTTAACTTACTGCCTCGGCCCATTTTTTAGCAACTATTCAAATCAAGAAAAAGTATGCAATTTTTTGTTCTATTAAGCTAAGATGTACTCACTGATAAATTATTCACAAAATACAATGTGAGCAGTGCAACCAAAACTCACTAACTATCACTGAGGCTATTTATGTTTCCTCTTCAAAAACTGACTGACTAAAATCGCTTAAAATGAAGAATTATATTCAAACCGCTTACAGGTAAACCCGTATATGCACATCATTCGTCACTTATTTCATAGAAATGCAGAAATCTGTACAGTTATTGGCTGTTAAGAACTCATCCTTGGAAAATTTCTAATGAGGTTATTTGAATTTTCCTCAGTGTATATCATAATGATGTAGAAGCAAAAAGATAATTCACTTCATTAGATGATCATAGGTAATACATATATGTACCTACTCGTATGTATCAATAATTTTGAGTCTAACAACAATCCTTTTATTTTGCCTGTCAAATTAATATTCTTACAACTATGTATCTATTTGCTGTAGAAAAAATCAATATCCTTCTTCACACTAAAAAGCTGAAATGTCACATCTATATCTTATTTGGTTTTTTGCCGTACCACAATCTTTCAATAAGTCAGTCAAAAATTAATCAATAAAATCTATATTATCATTTTTTCTATCTGCAAGTCTCTTTCATTGTAGGTACCTACCTCTTTACAACAGAATAAAAGAAATTTTATCAAATGTGTCACTGAATTATGTGTCCTTTCTCAATTTATAGACATAAGCTAGACGACCGACGACACGTCTGGATATATTTTATCGAAATTTCTATTGACATTCGAAATAAAGCTCAGTTTTTTCATATAAATAAATTTGGAGGAGATCTATTCTTAGTCTTGGATTAATTATTGTCAACCCCCCACCACATTATGTCACTAAGAATAAAAGAGTAGAAAACAAATCTGTCGAAAGTTTATCTTATTTTCCACAGGAAATTTCTGCATAAAATACCTAATATGGCTCGATTGTTTGAATCGCAAGTTCCGCTTAACTATTAAAAAGGAAAGAATTAGAAAATGTGTAACCCCGGATAGTAATGATTATCTATGTACAATTTTACCGCAATCGGAGCTGAGTAAAAAACGGTAGTACGTATAACCGTAGATGGCACAATAACTAGATGTCGCATAACATACCAGAGCAGAGTATACAGATTGTGAATGGGTATTGCATTCTGAAATGGACCATAACATGTTTTAGAGCGTGCCAAAAACAAATGTTTTTATAATAGCAGATTTGTATAGATTTGATCGACTTCCTCAACACTTCAGATACGAAAAAATATGAATCCCTCGACGTATACATGATTTCAAATGTTGTGGTCCATTCCGGAATGGACTACCCAGCCATATAAATTTTGTATACTTTTTTGGTACTGCATGCGATATCTAGTTCTTGTGCCATCTATGGTATTACGTAATCGGTATTTTTTTGAAATTTCGAGAAAAAATGTATACCTATTTTGCGAATTGTAGAAATTTGCTGTGTTAACACTCAATCGACGTTTTCAACATTTCTAATACCTCTTTTCGGTATTTGTTTTTTTTTTCGTTTGCTTCTAATTACGGAGGAAAATTAAAAGCATGTATATGATATCCTCCATGATTTGTTCTCTACTAAATTTTCGGGCGTTAAATTATCTGAAATGTTTGTGCGCCTTCCTGCACCTCTTCTGAGATTTGACCAATGAGTAAGATTGACTTCTTAATTAGTAATGCCCGATGCATCAAAATCTTATGTAAGCTTTTATGAAATGTAGTAGCATTCATATTTTTCCATATATATAATTCTGCGGTGGCCTTGCATAGCCATATGCCAACGTTTAATTTTGAAATTAAACGTTCGTCGACTCCGGTAATTTCAGATGCTAGAGCAACATTATGCAAAACTCGTCTTGCGGTATTGCCATCGTTAGATGCTCCGAAACCAGGTTTAGGAACGTCTATTAAGAGGCCTATTTCTTTTAGAAATTTTCCTTGAATTTTCTTTTTTCTAGCTTCGACTTTTTTCTATTTCGGGTTGTCTAATTTGCCATTTTTATACGTCAAGTCTGTAGGTGATATGCAAAATATATTCCAAAACTTTTATCCATGCCAAATGGCTGGATATATCCAATGACAAATTGTTTTAATTTATAGACCTCATGAAACATTCGATAAGTTGTTTATTTCTGTTGGCTTTGCTCGACAAATATGGCAACACTGACCAGCTGTATCCGCTATCCAGCTGCAAATTTTTCTATCTATCAGTGTTAAATACAGCTCAGGAAAGTAAATAACCTTATCCATTTAGTTCTATTTCATCTGGGAACAATTTCTGATATTTGAGTTTGAATTTTTTTTTAAACTCCGCTTTCACAAAATCTTTTGTCTCTGTTTTGAAAACAATTTTTATCCGACGACAATATGTTATTGATAAAGTCGATGGATTTTTCTATACAATAATATTGCAAAAAGAAATGAATCATCATCACTCTCAGTATAGTTAACCTGAGCTATAGAACTTCATTTTGAGCTAGCATAAGTTTTTTTATGGTGTGATCCACTAGCGATAACATTTTGATCTCTGGCGATATTTCTGTTACTGTAATGTCAGGCGTGTAACAATTTTTTTTCGCCAATAGGATGTACTCATATAAAGGGTTTTCCAATAAGAGGTGTTATTTTAATTAGCCCGCTATTTCGGTAGATGTCACTTTTGGACCTGTCATTTTTTGACATTTGATAAGTAGAAACTACGCCATTAATAAAAATGGAACGATACACGATTCAACAACGCATTGAAATTATTAAAAATGGTTAAAATGTGGCAGAGACGGTTCGTAAAACTCGAACATTTTTGGGTCGTCGTGAAACACCTTGTCGGACCGCAATACAGAAATTGGTAGAAAAATTCGAGCTGTCGAGACAAGTTAGTGATGTGAAGAATAAAACCCGTGCACGTCGCTCAAGAACAGCGGAGAATATTGCTGCTGTAGCCGAAAGTGTTGAAGAAAACCCAGGTTTGTCCATTCCTCGTCGTTCTTTGGAATTAGGCATTCCACAAACGTCATTACACCGTATTTTGCATAAAGATTTGGGTCTTAAGGCTTATAAATTTCAGTTAACACAAGAACTCAAGACGGCCGATCATCAACAACGTCGAGTCTTTGCTGATTGGGTCCTTCAAATGCATGAAAATGATCCGGAATTCCATCGAAAACTCATCTTGAGTGATGAGGCCCATTTCCACCTCGATGGCTTCGTCAACAAGCAAAATTGTCGCATCTGGGGCTCGGAAAACCCAAGTGTTATTGTTGAAAAGCCTCTCTATCCTCAACGTGTGACTGTTTGGTGCGGTTTATGGTCCCGCGGGGTCATTGGACCATACTTTTTCGAAAATGAGGCTGGAGCAACAGTTACGGTGAATGGATTGCGCTATCGACAGATGATTAATGATTTTTTATGGCCGGAATTGGATAGTATTGATCTGGAAAACGTTTACTTTCAACAAGACTGCGCTACGTGCCATACAAGCAACGAAACAAATGATCTTTTACGGGAAAAGTTTCCGGACCGTGTTATCTCTCGAAGAGGTGATCACAATTGGCCACCGAGATCTTCTGACTTAACACCTTGCGACTTCTTCTTTTGGGGTTATGTGAAAGAGAAGGTCTACGCCAACAGCCCAGCGTCGATTCAAGACCTCAAAGATGGAATTTGTGAGGCTATCGAGGACATAGGGCCGCCACTTTGCGATTTGGTTATGGAAAATTTCATGAAAAGGATATGGTCCTGTAGGCGTGGTCGTGGTGGTCATTTGGTTGATGTTATTTTCCATTATTAAAGGCATACCTTCCTCTTTATAATGGAATAAAGATTTGATCATTTATCTCAAAAAATGGCATTTTTCTATGAATATGAAAATAACATCTCTTATTGGAAAGCCCTTTATATATTGCTGTTTTGTCATCTTGGTATCCACGTACAAGGTGGAAGCGTCCTTTTGCTGTCTTTTTGTGGCTTCTGAGGAATTGAAGCGTTTCTTAATTTTAGTAGCTCGCTTTGACGTAAAACACATGACTTCCTTTTCAATAGTAGCAGCATCTCTTCTTTCCTGCGATCTCAAGCTAATTCCAGCATCAAAGTCTGTTCAATAAGCTGACGTACCTTTCTCCTTTTTACAGACTCGCTACTCTCAGCGAATATTTTCCTTGGTCGCCTGTATCCGTGAGTTGATGGCAATGATGGGAACACCAAAAATGTGATCCTATCGTCTAGCCATGCTTTATGTTTTTTTTATATATTTTTTTTTAAGCGTTGAGACTTCACGCACTTTTGGCGTAACTGTCCACAAAAGTTTATCAACTTTTTTTTCTACACTTTGCTACACTTTATCTACATTCAAAGCAGCATCATTTTACTTCGAAACATCTTGCTCACTCTGCCAAACTCGAAACAGTTCATTTCTTTGAATTCCACGGACTGAAAAAAAAGCAATAAAATTCCATAGTATTTCCAAGTATTGGCACTCAAATTCATCATGAGTGTATAACGAATGTACTGTCGAATTGGAATATTCCACATTTAGCATCAATCAAGATCAAATTTGTCTGTCCAAGAAATATGATAAGACAAATTACTAAAATCACAAACAGAAGTTACTGCTGTATTTAAAGTACCTATATTACCTATGTATATTAGTTGAATCCATCGCTAGAAACACAAATCTCAAAACTATCAACGCTCCTCAACATCAAACTTGAAATACCAACTGACGGCAATTCGAACTCTTTTGTTGTCGGGCCGAAAAAGTTGTTACCTGGTTGACTGTACTTCAAGGATCTGTGTTAAGCCTAGTCCTAAGGTCTGCGCTCAGAGCCCATTCAGACTCTGCAAGTTACTTGCATAATTAGATTGCTACATATCAGCAAGTTCATGATGACATTCCTCAAGTACTTTTGCGGGAATTTGCCTGAAGTGGAACTAGTTTTGCAATATATTCCGGAGATAGCCGTAAATGATTCCGATACGCTTGCCTATCTTCATCAATTAGTTCTTTCAGAAAAGTACTAAAAGCACCAATTTCATATCTTCGGTTTAATCATTTTCGTACCCGAACACGTTTTTCTTCTTTCGTTTAATGTGTCCGCAATTTTGTCTTTCATCACTTCAAATATTTTTATAATACTTTTTTGGATCAACCTTTTTCTACTTATTTTGAGGAATACAAACTCTAATTATTTATTTATTTCTTTAATGTGATGCAAAGTTGACAACTTCCACAAATCTACAAATGTGCAAGTAACTTGCCGAGCCTGAATGAGACTTAAACTAAATTTTAGCGAGTCTCCAATATCGGGCCGTTCTTTAGCAGCTAAAATATGACAACGGAGACTCAGAGAAAATATATAGTAAAAATTAAAAGATGAAGCATTTTGCAATTTTTTACGGAAATACAACGCGCGGTTATAATATTTCTAAAAACTATTTGGAAATATTAAAAATATTAAAATAATATGTATATTGTATGCAATAAAAAACAAATTAACAATGATATTGAAAATACGGCCAGAGAAGAAATCCAATTCATCTGTGCCTACAGCAAATCTCAGAACTCTGACAATAAATATTTTTAGCGCGCTAAAGAACGGCCCGCGCGGATAAATTCAAGCTAAATTTTTTGGGAACTTACTGGTTGTGCCATCTGTAATCAAAACCCAAAAGCTTTGAGGAGAGTACTAAAGGAGATGACATTGACATCATAGTAAAGTATATGTATGGCAGCGTAGTCAAAAATTTTCGCCATCTTGATTTTGGCGGGGTGTTTGACTGTCACTTTTCTATAAATAAATAGCCGCAAAGTATGTTTTATAGAAAATGGTTAATGACTATTGGACTAAGTGATAGTAATATAAAAAGGAGTTATATATGCTCGAAGATTTAGATACAACAAGCCATGTTGAGGAAAATACTTTTAAAGTACTTTTGTGGTAAATTTGGTAAATCCCACTAACATGCATATATAAGTAAATTCGCAAATAATTTAAATATATCGTCAGTGAGAGAATACTTGCTGTAATCAAAACTGGTGCCACATGAAACAGGAGATCAGTCAGTCCATTTATATACATGTCAGTGGGTGGTGCGGAAGACTGTGCGGAGTTTCTAAGAAATGTGTTTGAATTTTCGCGCCATTAATTTGTTGCGATATTTAATGCATCAACAATTTTTAACGCCTCCTCTGACATCTCACAAAAACAAGAAGAAGAACGAAAGTTGCTACGCTTTTTTCATCACATGTCACCTCCTTTAGTTCTCTCCTAGAAGCCCAAAAGCCAAATTTAGCGCGTTGACCTTAGTACTTACTGCTCTCGCTAAAATTCAGGATAAATTTTCGCCAATAGCTCTTAACGCGCTAAATTTTCATATAAAATTTAGCTTAGCGCGGACCGTAGTAAAGGGCTTTCCAATAAGAGGTGTTATTTTGATATTCAAAGAAAAATGCCATTTTTTTAAATAAATGATCGGATCTTTATTTCATTATAAAGAGGAAGGTATGCCGTTAATAATGGAAAATAACATCAGCCAAATGACCACCACGACCACGCCTACAGGACCATATCCTTTTCATGAAATTTTCCATAACCAAATCGCAAAGTGGCTGGCCTATGTCCTCGATAGCCTCACGAATTCCATCTTTGAGGTCTTGAATCGACGCTGGGCTGTTGGCGTAGACCTTCTCTTTCACGTGGCCCCAAAGCAAGAAGTCGCAAGGTGTTAAGTCACAAGATCTCGGTGGCCAATTGTGATCACCTCTTCGAGAGATAACACGGTCCGGAAACTTTTCCCGTAAAAGATCATTTGTTTCGTTGCTTGTATGGCACGTAGCGCCGTCTTGATGAAAGTTAACGTTGTCCAGATCAATACCATCCAATTCCGGCCATAAAAAATCATTAATCATCTGTCGATAGCGCAATCCATTCACCGTAACTGTTGCTCCAGCCTCATTTTCGAAAAAGTAAGGTCCAATGACCCCGCGGGACCATAAACCGCACCAAACAGTCACACGTTGAGGATAGAGAGGCTTTTCAACAATAACTCTTGGGTTTTCCGAGCCCCAGATGCGACAATTTTGCTTGTTGACGAAGTCATCGAGGTGGAAATGGGCCTCATCACTCAAGATGAGTTTTCGATGGAATTCCGGATCATTTTCATGCATTTCAAGGACCCAATCAGCAAAGACTCGACGTTGTTGATAATCGGCCGGCTTGAGTTCTTGTGTTAACTGAACTTTATAAGCCTTAAGACCCAAATCTTTATGCAAAATACGGTGTAATGACGTTTGTGGAATTCCTAATTCCAAAGAACGACGAGGAATGGACAAACCTGGGTTTTCTTCAACACTTTCGGCTACAGCAGCAATATTCTCGGCTGTTCTTGAGCGACGTGCACGGGTTTTATTCTTCACATCACTAACTTGTCCCGACAGCTCGACTTTTTCTACCAATTTCGGTATTGCGGTCCGACAAGGTGCTTCACGACGACCCAAAAATGTTCGAGTTTTACGAACCGTCTCCGCCACATTTTCACCATTTTTATAGTGAATTTTAATAATTTCAATGCGTTGTTGAATCGTGTATCGTTCCATTTTTATTAATGGCGTAGTTTCTACTTGTCAAATGTCAAAAAATGACAGCTCCAAAAGTGACATCTACCGAAATAGCGGGCTAATTAAAATAACACTTCTTATTGGAAAATCCTTTATTAGGCTTCATTAGAAAAAATTGTAAAGGGATTTTATTGGATATGGAATAAGGTGTCGTTTGGTGCGTATATTTTATTTTAGTTACAACTTTTAGATTTTATCTTTTCACTAGCTTACATACCTTTTCTCTATCACTGTGCGCTGGAAAGAAAATATTCTCGAAAAACTTGTTTTCGGTACCATTTTTCCAACAAGACGACGCGAGCGGTAGATGCTTAAGCTCGCAAACTCGGAATATTATTGAGGACACCGAACTGTACAAATTTACCAAATTAAAGCTTTCGGCAGCGTAACAAGCCAGTGGGAGGAGTTGGGTGCCACGTATTTTTTTTTTTTCTAGAATTACCTCGAAACTCAATCAATTTGATAACACACTTTAAGAGAATTAAATTTTTCTTTACTTCATAAAATTCAATACTACAGCACTGATTATGTACAAGTACAAAATTATCCTATGACAGCACGACTTCAGGGGTTACCACCAATACCATCATTATTCTTTTATTCTATCGGTGAAACTGCATGTACTTCAGCACGTAAAAATGGACTGAATCACTACGGAAAGTTCTGTGCATGAAATAAAAAAAAAACCAAAAACGAGATTATACTCCCTATCGCTCATTGTTTTAGCATCTTTTCAGCGGTTTAGTTCAGTACTCATAGAGAGATAAATTATATTGATAGATTTGTCTCATTCTAATTGGCTTGTAAAGTAGTTTTTAAGTACATTGCATAAACAAATTCAGAGTTCGTTTCCAGTTAAATCGATTGGAAGTGCGTCTGAGTGACACAGATTTCACACATCTGTCATAAATTGGTAAGAATTGCTAAACAGATTTTTGATTATAATAAAAAAAAAAGTTTTACAATAACAGACAATCTATCATTTTAAAGGTTCCATAAAGTAAATTTACAAGGCTTATATATATATTTTATGGCCATTGACTCAATGAAAAGACCGTAACTGGATATAACTGGATATTAAAATAAAAGAGATTTTTTTATTTTAGAAATAATTTATCTCCTGAATTATGCTTGAATGGTGTGATTCTCTTCATTAGTTCAAAACTACTGAAATATGTCCGAATATTTTGGTTCTCTTCACTACCTCAAAACTACTGAAATATGCCTTAATATTGTGCTTATCTTCATTGATTTAGAAGAACCGAATACATCCCCCAAAGACTACAGTATAAAAGAAATGAAAAACTAATGCTTTCCTCCTGAAAGTGCGGGTTTTTCGGTTTGGTGGTAGCGCTACCTGACCTGCTCTTACATACGCCAATAATTCATTTAAAAACGCGACACTGGTTATATGTGTTAGTATTTACCCCTGAATTTTTTCCCGACTGCCTTTTTTTTCACTGGAGCTGGAAGGCTTCGGTTCAGTTCTCCCGAAGTATATTTTCAGTACTTTTGTGCTATCAGGGTAGGAATATTACTATGAGGTACATATATATGTTGGTGTAGGGGAGACCGGGGGCAAAAGTAACATGCCCCCCTTTTAACGTGTATGAGCATAATTGTGAAGTTTTGTTCTACAATTCAGATGCATATACTCTGGTGCTTTCTCACATCGGTTAGTTTCAGCCGAACATTTATATCAGTTGCACGTCGCAGAGCTAAATTTGTAGATTTGTGCCACTCATGTAATTTTCTTCTAATTTTGTATTTTTCTAGAAATCCATAGTTAATGAGTACCACTGACATGTATATAAATGGACTGCTTGTTGAATCAAAAATGCATGAAAGCAAATGGCACCACTTTCATATTCCTGTCTCTTTCCGTGAGAGCATACTTTCCCACTGAACTGTAACGATTAGGAACGAGAAATTGTTTGTAAAAATCCTTGTAAAAAACACCTCTTTCGACTCATAACTAAAATTTAACGATACAAATAGTCCCAAATACCTTTGTGGTAAACTCGGTAAATCCCACTGATATGCATATACGTAAATTCCCAAATAATTTACATATAACGTCAGTTTACGACAGTTGGTAGTATTGACAGTGAGAGCATACTTTCTGAAATCAAAATTGGTGCCACATGAAATAGGAGATGATACAGTCCATTTATATATGTATATGTCAGTGATGAGTACCAACTGGGGTGATTATTTGACTGTGAAATCCTGAATGGTGGTTTTTTTAACTCACTATATTTTATTTCCACATTCCTGTGTGGTTTTCAGGTAATGATGTATTTATTTTAAAAACCATGACGGGGGACAAAAGTAACATGACACCTCGGGGTGTTAAGAATACAAGTAAAGCTAGTAATTTCTTATAATTATGTATTTATTTATAATATGTATTTCAAAATGAGTCATTATAACAATCGAAAATAAGAAAAAAATGAATTATATTTCGTTGCTTTAACTTTGTATTATGTTTTGTTAGTTTAACAATAATAGTGGATATTTAAGTTATTTTTGTATATATTTTTATTCTTGCTTTTTTTTATTTACAATAAAAGTTGATTCTTGTTATTATTAAAAAAAAATTTCACTTAATTTCCTTAAAATAAAAAGTGGGAATTTTGTCCCCACTACATGATACTTTCGTCCTAGGCCCCCAGGATGAAAGTAACATTCGACTTGTCTCCAAAAAAAAAACCCTTATAGTCTTTAACAGCTTCATTTGGGAAACTGAAAACTAGTTCCATTTCTAGCGGACTGAGTCAACTTTGGGAATATATAATTTATTTAATTGCATCTTTAATAGATACTTTACAGTTGCACCAAATGTAAAAAATCTTACTTTTGTCCCTGGTCTCCCCTACTTATCTTTTCCTCTGCAAACAAGCTATATTTAATTCGAGATAATCCTATTGCGGATATATTTTTGTTATCTTTTGTTATTTTGTTTTTTATTTTCCTTCTTTTTTTGGCACAAAATTTAATTCGAATTTAACTACAAAATTGTCTTGCTACTCAGCACACATTCAACCATACCACCACTCACTCTGGGAAGACAATCCTAACCTTGCCCGGAAACTCTCTCTCGTTCCATTTCCGCTTCGAAGTATTTATGCTACTTTCAAATAAATTTGACAACTTACATCTTTTCATAAGGTCTCAACTGTTGAAATTCTCTCTAATATATTATTTTGAAAATTTTCCACGATAGCAAAACAAACGGCTAACTTCGGGTGGCGGATTCCTCCTATTCAGCATTGTTGGTTTAGTTTTACTGTTTCACTTTTATTTTTTGAGGTTACTGAACACAAGCTTTTCAGAAGAATATTTATTAATAATAAAAATGAGAGCTTGCAGCAGAAATATTCTTATCTAAAAAATTTCCTTCTATTATTTTTATATATGTATATACATATATCTTTTGTAACATGAGTCATTTAAATAGTTCAACCAAAGAATACATATTTAGAAGATTACTACTAAGGTGGAAAAAATACAATTAAGTTCAGTAAAAATAGAACAACATCAATATTAAAAATAAATTATTTTGAATCATTTAACATCCAAGTTCGTATTTGTTTGTTTAATTGTCATCAACTTCATGTATGCCCAGGCTCCATGCTATAAGTGCGTTGTGCTTACATTTCATAATTCGGAAGGCTAGTGTTTCCGTAAACGTGCTGCATTGTTGAAGATTTTCCAGTAATATAAGGCTACAGCAGTATCATTAATTCCATTTAGGATTATAAGCCCCAAACCATAACAGTGTGCATAATGAAATTAATATTATTCCTTTAAATAGAGATCAATAGAAAAACAGAGAATTACAGCAATATTTAATCAATTACTTGTGGATAAATTGGCGGTTAGTTTTCTTAAAAAGGTGAGCCAGTGAGGATACAGGCTATCCACAGCAGCTCATGGTTGACTACAGACAAGTTTCATACTGCCATCTGTCATAACTAATCTAATTTTATCCGATCTAAAGGAATTTAAATTGTCTCAGAATGAATATTCAACTTAAGCTCATGAATATATGTACATAAAAATATTAAATAATTCGGTTAAAAGGGACTAGAGGTCGCGCGATCAGGGTTCCGTATCAGAACTTTATCGAACAGTCATCGATTGAATTTAATTATATTTAAATTTAATCGAAATTTGCATATGATAACTGAATAATATTCAAACAGACGGACGCAAGTGTAATTTTATAATGGTAGTCTTATAAATTAACACATAAAGCAATTTTTCCCAGCAACTATGAGACTGACAATAAAAAAATTAAAAGAAAAAAAAATATGAAATACGTCTCACCCTGTAAAAATCTTACTAGACATTCTATAAAATGATAACTTAAAACTTAAACATGAAACTTTCAATTAGGTCTTATTGTATCGGGTCGGGAGTTAAAGGACGGCAATGTCAAAAAATTAGAAAATTTATTCTAAGGAACCTGCGGCAAATAAGGCCCACCTAATTTTAAAATGCAATAAATCAAGTATTTGGTCATATAGAACTACAAAAATAAGTTTTCCGTGAAAAACTATAACAGAAGTGAGTATTTGAAAAAATAATTCAGTTTTATAAAGCCTTTCCCAAGGGTCTTATTAAACTACCACAGTATAATAAGGCCCAAAGCAAAAATTAACTTTTGTCAAAATCTTAATCAGCGGAATGATTCCCCGTGAACTTACAACAATTAAGAAAATCAACAAAATTCAGTAATTTTTAAATGGGCCTTTTTACCCTCCAGGAGGATAATAAGGCCCCCAACAGCTTTAGTTAAAAATTTCTTAACGTACAACAGAGTAAATCCGAACAGTCTTCATTCTTTGGAACAAAAATAATGTCACAATCATAATTCTATATAGGGACATTAGTTTCATTGAGAATTTAGGTTAGCTAGGGTAATAAGTCCCACGGTCTACTTCAGTTGGCCTTATTAGACCCTATGATAAGATTTTACAAAATTACTCATTAATCAAATAAACATAATGGTGGGCGAAAATAAACACAGAAATCATAAACTACATTACCTAACGCGCAAGCTAAACAAGTTACCACATGTGGAAATAGCAATTAAACAACAGAACTTACGATTTTGTCTAGGCGCGAAAATAATAATTCCAAGCAGCCATACTAATCTCGTTAACGTACCGTTCGCTACTGGCAAGATGGTGTCGCGAGCTGCTGGACGTCCCCTCGACACTCTACTACTACCCCAATGACACATTTTGCACCCACTCCTGCCATAAACTTTTTATCATATCAATTCCCGGCGTTTGGACTTTCATGTGGACCACCTTTTATAATGCAATTGCAACTGTTTTTTTTTGCATAGGAATACATTTCCTAAATTTAGTATCGCTTTTTTCAATACTTACTCTATAATTTGCTGCATAAAATGTCAAATGCTCGAACAGACATTCTAAAATTGAAACTTTCTCTGAAGAACTGGTCAGCCTTTTACACTGCACCTTTTTCCAGAAAGTACTGAAAAGGGTAAATAGAATATGTCTAAGAAGCATTTATCTTTATCTAATCTTAAAAGGACATATTCCTTCGTTCAGACATTCTTAGATATTTTATACATTGCAATTTTATTTAACACACTAGTCGCTTTTCATTGCAGATTTTAATATTTTGTAAATTTAATAATATTCAATAACAACTTGTTTTACTTGATTTAGTTTTATTCATAACACTTATAGGATGGTGTCAGAGCGGATTTTGACGGTTAAAAAAACAAAAATTATTAACAGGCAAAAGGATCAGCCGGAAAATTTAGTTAAGGTTATAATTAAGAGAAAAAAAAACAAAACTTAAACACGAGATAAAGTAAAATTATGAAATGGGGGTGTGTTTAAAAGTTGAAAGTGATTTTTGGCGATTTTCGGCGAAATGTGACCGTCTAGCCCGAAAAATGTCCTTCACAAAAATTTCAACATAACCTCAAACTTTCCAAGAAAATGAAACCGATTTTTGAGTTTTTTCTTTTTTTCTCTCGTAAAAGGATTTCAATTTACATGAAACACTCGCCCATTTCACAATTTCATTTTATATCTTGTTTAATTTTCGTTTTCTCTCTGAATCCTTAACTAAATTTTCCGGCTGATCCTTGCCTGTTAGTAAATTTATTTATTTTTATTTTATTTATTTTTTCAAAAAGGTTTTGGCACCAGCCTATTATTTAATAATATGCTAACATTGAATTTAAAATATGTTCACTGATTTTGAAATAACTTTCATCCAGTCAGTAACCCTTGACTAAATAATTTTTTATGCGAAAGGTCGACGTTCGTGACACAAGTGTGAAATTTTGAGAAAAGTTTTAGCAGGTTTTAGGGTAGTAAAAGTGTACTGATTTATAAATGAAGAAGAAGAATAATAAGTAGAAAATAAAGTACATATATTAAAAGAACTTTTAAAATAAATAACTTCCATAAATAAATTGCACTAAAAAGTACAAAATAATTCTTTTCTTTTTCAATTTTGGGCATCTATAACTATAATCACAATTGTCTAACTTCAATTCATGTCTACATTTGTCTTGTGTATATCACTGAGAAAGAAAACATTGTTTTGTACATTACTTTTTAGTGCAATTTTTTTTTATGAAAGTTATTTATATTAAAAGTTCTTTTAATACACATATATTTTTTTCGATTGATTTTAGGAAACCTGAAACAAAATTCAATTCACCACTATAAAGAAATTTGACAGTATGTTCGAAACAATCCCTGGTAGACAAAGCATGATGAGCTCATCAATGAGCTCCTCATGAGTAATCAGATGAACGTCCTGATGAAATTTATTCACGTTTGAATCAAAACCGGGAAAAAAATCATTTACCTATAAATACCGTACATGGGTCCAATAGACCCAAAACTTCGTTCAATATTAAAAATTACTTACTTCGCCCGGCTCGTTTCAGCCGCAGCACCCTTTGTTTGATTTAGTTACTGCTTTGTACCAGTGCGAAAAGTAATGTCGAGTGAGTGTAACGAGGTGAAATAAGGAAAATGAGGTCTTTTTTTTTATTTCTATTTTTTTTAGAAAAACCCAGCAAAGTGAGTCATAATAGAAAGTTAGACGACGACAATTTCGGGGAATTTATTTCGAAGCTTCTAAAGGAAATAGAGAGCGAGATGAGTTATATAGAGGACATGCAACTAGTGAATGAGATATACGACATGAATTACTGCCAGCTGGTAATCGCAGTGTTGAGTCCTGTTTATATGGCTATTCTCAAGGAATGACTCTATTGTCTTATGTGCTAAAGATGAAGAAAGTCATTCTTCTAATATCATCGATTTGTTCTGACAGCGGCAATCCCAATACCTGCGGCAAACCGGAGATAATATCATTTTATAACTCCACCAAAGGTTGGTTTGACTTGTTGAACTTAAAATGCTCCGTTTCTTCTGCAACCCGTAAAACAAATAGATGGCCCCACGCTTTATTTTACGCTATAGTAAACATGAGTTCGGTGAATTCCTACATTTTACATCAAAGCTACAGGGATACGAAGAAGATGGAAAGGTTTAATTTTGTTAAACTGTAATATGCGAAGGAGATACTACTCTAAAAAAACCCAGATACCGCTCGGGACAACCATATGAAAATTTATTGATATATGGTCGGAAACAGCCAATGGAACTGTCCAGAATTCAAAAATGTCAAAAACGCGTGCTGTTATGTCTATCCGACCGCAAAAGCTAGAAAAACTTAGTACCAATGTTGCAAATGCCAGCATGCAGTTTGCATAGAAAGTTCAGCTATGATATGTAGAAACTGCTTGTAATGTACTAAATTATTATTAAAACGACTGCAGCGAGTAACAAAGTTTTAATTTCAAAGAATTATGTAGTTGTTTTTTTTTTCTTGTAAAAACAAGTAAAATAAAAAGAACACTTTGTGTTTGCTGAAAACCGTATATTTATAAAAAAAACTTATATAATTTCTAATACTTTTTTGTGAAACGTGTTTTGTTTGATAAAAAATATATTAAAATGCATTATTTGTTCAAAAATGCGATTCACTTAATTCTTTATTTCTTAATAATAACATATTGAACTTTTGTGACTCGTTTAATGGCCTGGGTAGAGGTTGTATGTATATGGGTCTGACCGATATTTGTTCATGAATTGCAAGCACCTTGATGCTTTTTAGTCAAATTATTATTGATTTACTTTACATAATAACTGCCCCTTGCGAGGCAAAAACCAAGGTGAAACTATGAGCAATTTCTACCAGGGATACTTGTATCAAACGAAATCATCTCAGCAGCAGTGAAAACACCTGATTGTATTTTCAAAATTAATTCAACAAAATCACGTGATTTCGGTGCAGTGAAAATGCTCTAAAGTTAATCAGATTCTTATCGTTTACATTCATTCGCGAATGAATATTTGAGTCGAAAAATTCTTGAAAGAATGTTTCCTGCCGAAAATTGTATGAATACATTCTATTCCTGAGAGAATCAAAATGAGAGAATATCTTCAATGACAGCAAAATAATGAGAAAGAATGAAAATCAATCATTCGGAATGAAAGAGAACATTCTCATATTTGATTCTTTTACGGTTGGTGAAATCGTTTGGGACATATCAGATATATTAGTAGGATCAAGATTGTATTAAAAATTGAAAGGTTTTCAGATTTTGTGATTTTTACAAAAATGCTTATGTATATGTAATGCCGCAAATCCAATATAGACAAAAGTATATTATAATAAGACCAGTGATTTTTCCAAGTGTTTATTATTGTTAGGAAATATCAAAAGATATTATATAACTCTGCACAATCATAATTTTGAAAGAAAAACATAGAAAAATCAAGTGAAACAAATGCATTGAAGTGCTACTTAATAACTAAATAATAACCAGTTAGACTTAATAACTTTCGAAGATAAGAACACGATTTAGTTTGAAAACTTTAAATTTAATTATTGTTCTATTTTTACCATCAAAATTACATTTAAAAAATGTGGAAGATATGCTAAGTGAAAGCATACAATCACCATTATATAAATAATATTCTTATTCAATCTTTATCATTCACGATTGCAAAAGATTTGGGAATGAATAACTTCGATCTCTCGCGAAAGAATGAAATCGACTCAAACATATTTTGATTCATTCATTCGCGAGAGAATGAAAGCTAAAATTCTCCTTAGAATATTCTATTAAAGAATGAATGAATTTCGATCATTCTTCTCATTGAAAGAAAAAGTATTACAGCATAGTATAACTTAACTCTGTAAAATTACATACTAAGATATTCCATACCTAAGAATTTTTTCTTTTTTTTTAATATATTTTATGTAGCGCTCTAACATTACAAGATTGTATCGACTTTTTACAATCCATTGCCCAAATCGTGTGTTCGTACCAAAGTCGTATCCCAAGTATCGCCTTACGTTTCGTGCTACAAACTTTTCAAGAGGTGAAGCTAGTAACCTCAACTTTTAACTCGGTGGAAGTTTTCTACTAATGACGATGATTTTTTTCCTTTATTCTGGCTATTTTGGTAACTTTATTATGCAAATCTTACTAATTAAAGTAGTTTTCTTACGTTGAAAGGAAAGAATTTAATTATAAGACTTTAATCATCTTACTTAGTCTGCGAGTACAAACTCACCAAACTCAATGTAGAATTACGAATTCGCATATTATTACCAAAGAGATTTCTTTACCAACCAGTATGCTATGTTTTAACAAAATTGCTAGATTTTGTTTTTTTAAATAAACACTTCCAGACCGGTTTATAAGTCCTTTATCTTATTTCTTAAGTAGTAGGTACGGATAAATTGAATCCTTTTACCGAAAGGAAATAGTTCCAGTTTACTAATGCCATTTGCAAACTTCCCTTGTATTTTACCCACCCTCCGTTTCTTCGTCATAGGGAAAAGTAAAAGATATTCTCTAATTAAATTGGATTCCGAACTATGCCATTACAAGCGCCATAGTCATTATACAATTAAGACGAACGACAACGAATGCCATCTCCTAGAGTTACGGAGAACACTGTAGGAGCTGCAGCTTGAAAGTCAAAGAAAATTTAATGATTCGAGCTACTACAATAAGACAGATCAAATTATGGATCGATTGATTGCCTCCATTAGGTGTAATTATCCTCAATTAGAGCATGACTGCATGTCTCCACATAACTTTAAAGAAATAAGATCTTATGGGGAAGGAATTGTTTTGCTTAAAAATGTGGTTGGTCACTGGATATATGTAGGTGAGATATGGAATTTTCATAACAACAACAATTCTTGGGTGTGGTTCGCAAATCGGTCTTTTAAAATCTTACAATTTAATTGCTCAAGTTACTGAAATTTGTAAAACTGTGAAGCGTTGGTATATTTGAAGAAGTAATTGCTTTTAATTAATAAGGAGGTGGACCACTTTTTATCCTTTTTTTTTAAATATTTTCTTATATGATAAATATGGTAAGAATTTGTGGAAAAACAACTGTAAACTTAAATTCTACGTTATTTGATTTGTTCACAATTTAAACCAAACTATATAAAAAAAAATAACAAATTTTATTTTCAAATTTTATGGGGATTTGGAGAAATTATGAGTATGAGACTTACAAAATTTCGCTCTGTAAAATTTTACAAATTTTTTAATTTCTCTATCTCTTAGGCTATTTGTGTACATGACGACAGAACATCGCCATCATGTTTGCAAACCTGAGAGCATATGCATAACTAAAGGAAACACAATAAGCTATAGCCCCCTATGTTATAAGCCATAAAACTGGCTATGACACCAATACATTAACAGGCATTAGCGGGCCGGCTACAGCCATGCAGTACACTCCTCATGGAGGAAAAGCTAATTCATCTTAAAGAGGTCATAAAGCCTAAAACTATCGCTCCCATAACCAAATGAAATTACAGCCAAATTTGTATTCTCTTTCTAATGATTTTAAAAGAAACAAATAGTATGTAGAACAAATTTTTTAGAAATTATAGCGTTTGAACAAAATACAAGCTACTTTTATATGAAAAACTCCTGCAGGAAGACAAGGCAAGTAGACTACTGATGTCGTCACCTAACCGGCCCACTACTCTGTCTCTATACCCTAGATGAAATCATAGGGTGTACCAAAGGGACTTTCGGCAAGCCCTGTCTGAGTGATACAACTGAGACAAAACTTTGAGCAACCGTCGCAGTTGTCTCTATTCAAACCAATCAGCTGATTTTCCAATTTTGACATTTAAATAATTTTGACTGCTGAAAATGGATAGTAATAAATTGAGGAAACTTTTGAAATAGCTCACCACACTTTAATTTGTAATTAAAATTACAAAATAACGAAACTAAGTCAACTGAGACATAAAAATTTAGTTTCACTTTTCTCAATTGCTCAGTGGTTGCGTTCGATTTTTCTAGCTCAATATGAAACTAAGACAGTTCACCGAAAGTGCAGTCTCAGTGAGCCAATTAAGAATATCTCACTTGTCTCACTGAGAATATGCTTGCCAAAAGCGCCTCAAGTTTGCCATTCATTCCGTTTGTATCGCACAGAAATAATACTGGTAGAGAAAAATGGATGGGACATCCATGCTCAAAATTAAAATTAATTTTGGGTTTTGCATGTCCGTCTGTCTGTCCGTCCATCCGATAACTCAAGAACGCGTTCACGTAGATAACAATATTAAAAAAAAAAAAGTAAATTTAAGCTCAAAAATGGGCCAAATCGGGTAACTCCTTCGTGGGGTTGTCATACAAAAATTTCGTGTTTCACTATATATTTTGTACACAGTGTTTTCATAAAAACAGCAAGTATAATTTCAAAAGCGGGCTAAATCGGGCAACCCTTTCTTAGTGTTTCCATATGAAAATTTAAGTTTTTTACGTACATTGTGAAAACGATCAGTCCTAGACGTTTTTATTGTACTGAAAAGTTCTTCAGAATATGAAATCCTATGAAATTGGTTATAACCCTTGTCACTGTCCTAGAAATCCGTTTTAGAAATATATGCGAAAAACTACTTCAAAAATCATACGTGCAGGGAGAAGTAACTACACGAAATTAAATGCCGGCATTCATGTAGGATATCATAAGAATTGGTCTTACAAGGAGAGGGTCCCTCTCTACTCGTCATCACCGATTTCGTCTAAATTCACAGTATAAGTAGGGCTTGACTAGAAATGAAAGTGACGCAAGTGGGAGCTCCGGATGGCCAAACAAAACCGAAATAATGCATTAGTGTAGGGGAGCCCGGTGTTGTGTAGGCTTACTCTTTGAAAATGCTCAAATTTGCAAATTTTCACGGGAGTTGTCGCGGTTAGATTGCAACAGAATTTGAACGAAAGTACCGAATACATTTATTTAGACTTTCAATTCTGTACGTGGCATTTCCGTGCTTTCACAAGGACCACCGGTAGATGGCGAAAAGTCGGTTTACAAAATTTTTAAAGATTTAAATGTAAATGACATCCTATCTTCTTGATATTTTGTACAGATAATCTCTTAGTAAAAGCGCATCAACAAAAAAAACAACAAATTAGATTAATCGATAAGTTGCAGAAAAACATTTCGAAATGAAGTTTTCAGACAGAATTTTGGCCGTCGAAAATTAAATTTCTCAATTTAATCAGAGGAGGAGTGAAAATATATTCAAAAAAGTAGAAAAAAATCACAAAAAAAAAACAGCAAAAGGAATTTTGCAAATCGGATAATATTTACCCCACCTCCCACAGAATACCGGAATTCGGAAAATGAGAAACTTTTTTCCATTGGTGTATATGAATGACATTTTGACATTGAATTTATCATCCGATTTTAAGGAGATTGTGTACAAATATTCTATACAGATGGTAGAATATAAAATAAATACCCCCACCCCTCGAAAAATATTTTTTTTTATTTTTTTTTTGTATTATAATAATATATAAGTAACTCACCACGAGTTGCCACTCTGTAACCCGCTGCCGTACGAATCTCGTAATAGTTTCAAAAATTCATATAAAACTCACAATGAACTTAGCAAAAATATTTTTGAAAATCGGTTGGAATTTGGCTGCTAGACGGAGCCGAAAGAAGCCAAATTATTACAAACATAAATGGAGAGCTCACGACATAAAATTTTCCATATTATCATACTCTATTAACATCGTTGATAATAATTGATTCGAAAGTCTGTCTGTAATAGAATGCATTGCAGGACGGCCGCGAAAGCTTCAAAATATCGGTTGAAAACCGTGTTTCATAAAGGCTGATTTTTGGTCTGGCAGCAGAGAATTATATTTCATGATCAATGGTAAACATGGAAGGTATGTTAGCTGTCGCGAATGCTAAGAGAGTATAATAAGATGGATAATTTTATTTATGAAATGACAAAAGTATTTTGGTCGTCATATAGCTTTTACATGTAGGAACACATGAATAAAATTCACAAGCATTAGTTTTTCTTTCTTTCTAAAGGCAAGGAAAAAGCGCATTGAAAATATTTTAATTGATATGCTTTCAGACATTTTCGGTAGTCCATGCATCTTAGCATTGTCAATAATTGCAGTTCTATCTTTCATAATACTTCATACCGATCGTTTCTTAATATTTTCACCTTTGCATAAAGGTACGATCACAACGAGGCGAGACGAGGAACAGCCAGGCGAAGTTAGGCAGTTGAGCGAAGCGAGGTAAAGATACATCTCTAGGTTATCGTTATAGGATACGTCAAGTTTACGACTGTAGATAGAAACATTAGACTGCCATAACTAAAATGTGACATAACCAAGGTTTTTATAAGCTTAATCTGTCGAAAACAGCCATAGACTTTGCTGAAAAGAGCCTTGATCATTCAACATGACACCAACATTCCTGACTGTTCTCATGTACGGCAAAGGAGAACCGTTTAGAGTTATCGGAGGTACATAATTTACATCAAAGTCATTTCTATATTGCAACATGCAGCAAGATTTACTGGCATTGTGTGCCAAATTATTTACGATTTACCATGAGTAAATTCGTTGAAGATCGTCATTCATGCGTTGTACCCCATCCTCGATCAAACCAATCGATCTATTATGGTATATTTGAACGTCGTCAGCGTACAGATGTACTTTTGAATTTTTAACAACACTAGGGAGATCAGTTATGTATAAGCTAAATAGCAGTGGTCCCAGAATTGAACTTTGTGGGATGCCACAGACTAGTAAGTAAAAGCTTAGAACAAACATTCTTCAATTTTACTTGTTGGAACCTATCAGACAGAAAACTTTTTATATTTGCAATGGCTGACGAAGAAAAGTTATACAAAGAAAATAGCTTTGTTAGTAATTTAGAATTTATTTATTTTTTCCCGGAAGGGGATTCGAACCTACACTTGTTAGAATCGGTCAATGATGGAGAACAGACAAATTTTAAGAACTTTTATTTTGAACGATTCTAAATCAAATCATAAATACAAGAGGAAAAAACAACCGCCTCGTCCGGGATTACTGGTTAATGCCAGCTGCAAACAGGCTAGTCACAAATTAATAAATGGAAGAGGGAAAATCAGCTGTCTCGTTAGCTCAATGGTAAGAGCAGACGCACGGTAAGCGGAAGATCCTGTTTTCAAACCCCGGACGAGGCGGTTGGTTTTTCCTCTTGATTTAGAATCGTTAAAAATAAAAGTTCTTAAAATTCTTCTGTTCTCCATCTATATGAAGATTTATGGACTAATCCTGATGGATTCTTCCAATATATGAGAATGAGTATAGAAACCTTTGATCATATTAAGGAAAGATTTCAACATAAACTGAGAAAAACTATTTGTTCAGCCTACAGTTTTGCTTGTGTATGGGGTCACAATAACAATAGATTATAATTTGGAGAATTACATCATCCACATATATGAAGATTTACACACTGATCCTCATAGATTCTTCCAGTGCCTATATGAGAAGCATCCTTCAATTATATCAAAGAAAAAACCTATAAGAATATGCCAGCTATCAAAATTAGGGCGCTGCACCTCTCGAAAAAATGACAAATTACATTCTCGAGCGAGATACCTCGACGTCTCATGCCACATTACGCGTTGCCATAGCGTTGTTATGAACACTCTCATAGTAGCCTCGCCTCGCTTCGCCCCGTTCTGCACGCACCCTTTATTCAGAAGCGGTGTTCTGTCTCATAATCAGATCAGTTAACGGCATAATCATGATCTTATCTTTATGACATATATACAGGGTGTCCCGTACGTACCGCATTTGCTTTATATCACGGATTCCTCACTCAATTTCGAGAAATAAATTGTGTGGGAGGAGAGCCGGAAAATCCACGGTGTGGGCGGTAGGGGGGTTTTGTGATTTTGGGTGCTTTTTATCCTAATACCATGTAACCTTCTTGTTATACATCCTATGAAGGTGATTTGCATCTTAGGTGATAGTAAACCCTCTACCGTTTCCAACAAATGCCCAACCACCTCTATTCTCCCTTTCCGTCGGCAGTTATAGGATGACAAAGTCAAAAAAATGGATAATTTTACAATTTCTTTTTCAATTCCAACAATTTTCCCGCCAAAAGACAAGATTTAAATACCCAGGAATGTTACCTTTAATTTGACTATGCACATGTACCTACCTAAATGCTACCGTTTTTGAGATATTCCCATTTTTATGGTGCATAATTTCATTAATTTTGCTAATAATAATAGAAATCGCGCCTAATTTTATGCAATTCCACACAAATTAGCAAAATTAATGAAATTATGCACCATAAAAACGGGAATATCTCAAAAACGGTAGCATTTAAGTAGGTACATGCGCATAGTCAAATTAAAGGTAATATTCCGGGGTCTTTAAATCTTGTCTTAAAACTGTATAGTTATCATGCATTTTGGCGGGAAAATCGTTGAAATTGAAAAAGAAATTGCAAAATTATCCATTTTTTTTACTTTTACATCCTATAACTGCCGACGGAAAGGGAGTATAGAGGTGGTTGGGCATTTGTTGGAAACGGTAGAAGGTTTACTATCACCTAGATGCAAATCACCTTCATAGGGTGTATAACAAGAAAGTTACATGGTATTAGGATAAAAAGCACCCAAAATCACCATGCATTTTCCGGCTCTCCTCCCATACGTTTATTTCTCGAAATTGAGTGAGGAATCCGTGGTATAAACGAAATGCGGTACGTACGGGACACCCTGTAACATAACTTTGAGCCTATCGTATAGAGTTCGCGGGTATTTGTAAAATTTAACGCGGTCTCCAAAAAATAGTATTTCGATGCTGGTAAAAAGTTTTATGTAAAGAATACAAACTGGCAGCTGTTAAAATCCTAATTAGTCGAAAATATTTTTAAAAATTTAAAAAAACATCGACGACGCGAATGTTCCTGTGGAAGGTCGAAGTATGCGTCGTCGTAGTCACAGAAATCCATGTGAAAACTAAATAAATTCTCTTTTTCAACGATTAAGAGTGTCAAAATTTTACTAGCATTTTACTGCTCCACGTATTAAAATAAATCAGTAAAATTAATGGAAACTTTCATAGTGCCATCTTCCTTATAATAGAGAACATGGCACATTTTACCATGAAATCCGTACTAGACTATAGTAGAGACCTCAAGAAAATTTTTGTTTGAGATTTTATCAGCGGTAAAATCTATATGGAAATATCATTTTTTACTCAAACTCCTTACTACGCAGGAGTCGAAAATAATCGATATTTTTTTAATTTTCAAACGAAAAAAGTCACATGCAAAATGGACAAAAAATATTCTAATGGTGTGAGTACATTTTTGTGAGCTCTTTCAACTCATGCCATGGCCACTTAAAAGTGGGCTTTTTTTTATATAAAAGTAAAAATATACTTTCACATTAAAAGTTTTTAATTTTTCAGTCAAATAATAAAAATCAAAAAATTACGACTTTTATTTTTCGGTCAAATAATAAAAGTCATTTCTTTACTATTATTTTTGTGTCCAACAATAAAAGAATTTTGTTTGACTTTTGTTTTTGCAGTCAAATATTTAAAGACATTTATCAAAGAATTTTTCATTTTGGGGTATTGAAAGTAGAGATACTCACAGTAAAATTCAATATGCAAAAACAAGGCAATTTTACAATAAAACCTTTTTAAGTAAAAATCCCCTGTTTTTAGTGTTTGTTTGCTGGATATTTTCAAGGACGAAACAATACGAATATAATTTCTAGACAAAATACTTCTTTGACCATGATTCTTCAATATTCAACTTGAATTTTACTGTGACTATCTCTATTTTCAATACCCCAAAATGCAAGAATTTGTTAATATATGACTCTAAATATTTGACTGCAAAAATAAAAGTCAAACAAAGTTCTTTTATTGTTTGACTAAAAAATAAAAGTTAAAAAATGACTGAAAAATATCATTTAAAAATTACTGGTTCTTAAAAACTTTTATACTAAAAGTTAAAATTAAACGATGACTGATTTATTTTTAGTCGTGCAATTACCGATTTCTTGTGACTGAAACTTTAAAAATCACAAAAGTTACCAGCTTTGGTACTAGATTTTATGCAGCAGTTCTAAAAAAAAACACTTAACTTATTCTGACTATAGAAATTAATAATATTATTTGGCTAATTCAGCAGTGCACCTCTTTGTGTGATTCAATTGATTATGTATAAGGTTTGCGCAAATCATATCAGCAATTGCGAAGGTTAATTATGTTTATTTTAATTTCGTAATTAGATTACGAAATTCCTCAAAAAAAAAACTGTGTATGGAGAAATAACAAACGAGCTTATGTATACGGTATAGACCTGAGGACTAATTAACTACAAATTCAAATTCAATGAATCAACTCGACTCTACGTTAAAGCTCAACTTGACTACAAATTTACGACAGTTAGTTATTATAGTTATTATACTAATAATCACTTTAAGTACTATATACAAGAATTCTGACCTTGAGCATCTTCCATTTGAAAGACTTACAAGTAGTATGACAAACTATTTTAGATCTCCAACGGGATGAGTAATACATAATTGTATAATTGACTGTCATCAAATCCAAAACAAAAAACATTGATAACAATCAAAGATCATACAAAAACAGAGTACACTTTCCCTTTAACAAACAATACGAATAAGGAATATTCCCAAACAAAACAAAACAAAAGAAAAAGAAAAAGAAAAGAAAATTCACTTTTATTTGTCATGAGTTTCTCAGGAAAAATCAAGCTTTGAAAGTCAAACATGTTCCTATTGTCTTTGTGCCCGACTGCGTTCATCAACCAGATACATCCCACATGAAAAAGTTCTCACGCTTACTTTTTCCGCCGGCGATATCTATGGCATACCGCAATATCGTATCATATCTATATACACGGGCAGACTATAAGCACTCGTGCCTTACCTGCTCTTACCACGACAATATTCACCTTGTAATGTCTGGTGGAAGGTAGGAGGATATAATAATTATGCATTACAAAATTAACATCGCAAGACGGTAGTATTTCACTTCAAGTTCACCAGATCCATTCAGAGATGTTACGTTGGAGGAATCGTAAACATTGAAACGCAACGAAAAGTAAGAGTGGTTTTTAGCTCGATGACATGTCGCTTTAATTCATATCTAATAAGACTCAAATGAAGAAAATGTTTTACTCTCCCAGACATTAGTATTAATTATTTTTAAAGGTAAAACTTCACATTCATAATGAAAAGAGTCCGTGCTTTTCAAGAACGTAGATACCTTTGGAGGTTAATCACAGTGGACTCTGGTAAAACGAAAATTTCTCAGTGACTGAACTTAATGCGTATACAAACAGAAGGTACATGAAGTGGCGATTAACACTATGTAAAATAATGTAATGGATTTACGAAAAATTTTGGAGGAATATATAAACCACCAAAGTCAGTTGTATGCAGGAAATTAAATCTCGCGTCATATTAATTTCAGGAAATGTAGTGAATCTTGCGAAATTGGCGGTCTGCAGCTAAAAAAAATGCCTAGGATACTCCGACCAAAGTTGATCTCATTTCATCGTCCCCTAAAGCGGTTAGGTGAAATCTATCCTCTTTATGAGCTCGATTATTGCCTTGAAGGTTATGTTACAAAACTACCTAGGACCGATAAATGATTCTCCAGTGATTTGCAACCTTAAAACTGCAAGTGTGGGACATTCGCACATGATATATACTTCGGGCACAGACAAGAAATACCCAGATATCGAAGACTGTACTAACAAAGTAATGTATGAGAGGAGCTTGTAACAAACCTGATTAACTCACTGATCTCGGCTAAATATATCGTGGGTACAAACCAACATTTATTGTTAACATTTTTTCAATGTAGGCAAGAATTTATTTGTCATTATGTTAATAATGCATAGAAATAATGGTGGTAGATCAGAATGAATTGGAAATCTACGCATAATATTCAATATTCAATTATTTTGATTTTTGAATGTCCGTCTGTCTGTCTGTCCATCAGTCTGCCCATCTGTCTGTCTGTCCATCAGTCTGTCCATCTGTCTGTCCACACTCTAGAATGCATTCAATTAGAGTGCTGAAATTCTGTACATTTTAGTTCGAAAATGGGATTAATCGGGTAACTCCTTCGTAGGGTTGCCATACAAAGATTTTGTTTTTCACTATATACAGGGTGTTTCCCACTAGGAAGTCAATAGAGCAGGAAGTGATAGTACTCATCTAGACGAACCAAATATCGTATGGCAAGGAGCGGTGGAGGGGGGGGGCGCATATCAACCGTTTAGGAGTGACAGGGTGATTAAGAAAAAAAGCCAGTTTTTCACAAAACAACCTGTAACTTGAAAGCTACAGGGTCTATGGTCACAGTTAAGAGCTCATTGTATGCAGAACTTCATGATGGCCTTTCCAACGACTGCTCAACCAGCCGCACATCCCTCTCTCATCAACCATTATGGTTGTCTAAACTAAAAATTTCGGATTTTCTTATCTTTTTTTTTAAATTTAACCTCTATTATTTTTGCAAAAAGGTCGTTAACATAGCTTCTTTTTACAAAAACTGTAAACTGCAGACTCTCCTCGTTAAGTTTACCTATTTCACCGTTAAACAGTTATTAACTCATAACCTATTCAGGTCAAACCGAAATTAGACGAATTTTTTTTTTAAAATGACGTGCTAAGGGAACAAATTATCGTTGAGAATAGGTTTTAAAATAGGTTTGAGAATAAGTTAAGATGTAATAACTCTAAAAGGGCTACACTTAGCACATAGGGTGTAATAGGTCAAATTAAAGAGGAAAGTCTACAGTTTACAGGTTTTATAAAAAAAATTATATTAACGACCTTTTTACCAAATTAATAGAGGTCAAATTAAAAAGAAAAGGTACGAAAATCCGAAATTTTTAGTTTAGACAACTATAATTCTTGATGAGAGAGGGGTATGGGGCTGATTGAGTAGTCGTTGGAAAGGTCATGAAGTTCTGCATACAATCAGCTCTTAACTGTGATCATACGCCCTGTAGTTTTTAGGTACAAGGTGTTTTCTGAAAAACTAGCTTTTTTTCTTAATAACCCTGTAGCTCCTAAACGGTTGATATGCCTCCCCCTTGCCATTCAGTTTTTTTTGTTCGGCTAGGTGAGTACTATCACCTCCAGCTCTATTGATCTCCTAGTGGGAAACACCCTGTATTTGAGCACTGGCCGAGAGATTGTTGGTGTAGAGTGTTGAAATTTTTATACATGATGTTTTTATAGCAATAGTAAATAAAATTCCAAAAATCGACTAATCTGGCAACCTTTTCCTGGTGTTGCCATACAAAATGTTAGATTTCCACTATATATTTGGACACTGCCTGAGAACGCGTCGACATAGAGAGCTGAAATTATGTACACAGCGTTTTTATAAAAATAGGAAAAAAATTACAAGAATGAACTAAATCGAACAACCCCTTCTTGGTGTTGCCATACTGAAGTTTGGGTTTCATTTTATTGAAATTTTATGTTCATCTACACATAAAGCTGCACTGCAGCGGTGTAGAACTCGTTGAAAAGAATTCAACATTGGATTCTTGGGTATAATATTATTGGTCCAAGACTAATTGTAACTTTTTCTCTTATTTTCTGAGAATTTCAAGAGACCATATATCTTTATAATTCTGTGCATTATTGATAGCTGAAGACGAACTGAACGAGTTTTGTCTGGGCATATAATCATTTTTATGTATGCAGATAGCCATACATTTTTTCTTAGGAATTTACTGAACCTTTTTCTTCAAGGTAGATGCATCCCACAATAGTCCAAATGAAATGAATATAGAATTCAAACTAATCATCCATACTGAAAATTTTTTCCTTAGAATTTGTATGCCTTATTAGAGGGCGACAACGGGTACTTGGATCGCTAAGAATTTTTATGAATGTAGAAGCAGTAAGCAATAAGCATTAAATGTTTCGGCAAAAGTTTGTTTCACTCTTGGTAGCCGACAGCATGTTTTTTCAGGTGTAGTTTCATTCTGTATCGACCTTCAATAATGCAAAAACAATTTCCAGTAAATTTTTAAGAAAAAAATTCAGGGCTTTTTGCAAACGCATTTTAATAATTTTTTTTTTTTTTATTAACGAAATAGTATGCAGAAAAAACATATTTTACACTGCACTGCACTCCTATCTGTCCATCTGTCTGCCTATCTGTCTTCAGATAAGTATAAATCTAGCATTGCATATTTTTATTCTAATTTGCTCCCCTGTGCCTCTCTCATGTCTGGTAACAATAGTATCTATAGTGAAAAATTCTGAAGAAAAAAGGTTGCGGAAATTTCTAAGAAAAAATTTATGTACATAGGATAGGTGCTCCTTAAAGTCGGCCAGCCCTAACAAAACTGTCTGTAAAATGATTTTGGAAGGAAATACGCACAAAACAAAAATTAAATAGAGAATAACATTGTTTTAAATCGTAATAACAAAAAATCATTTCTCTTATATGTATGACGGTTTTACTATAAGGGATTCATTCTGTGGACCTGCAAACATTTTAGCAAAAAGCTCACTTTCTCGAAGTAATCTCGAATTTGAACATGAAATGAGTATTTCGAGCTTCTCCCGAGATTCCTTCGCTTCTCTGATTCTGTTACGAATGAGAGGAAAATAGAGAGCTCAGCACGACAACTCCGCTTTTTGTCCGAGATTTCTCCATTTCTCTGATTTCGGAATTACAATAAAATGAGAGTACGTGCGTATATGCTTCGAATTTTCTGAGAAAGATTCAAATGACTCATGACTTACTTACTTACTAATTTATCTGTTTAGTAGCATGTGATAAAATGTATAGTGTTTATCTGATAAATGATATAATTAAAGATGCAATGAAGTGACCAAAACAATAATGTTCACGGACCTTATTTTCCACTAAGAATGAATGAATGTCCATTTCCACGGCTCTAATTAAATGTCCATAAAAACTCGCTCTGCGCGAATCGCTTACGACACGAGAATAGCTCGCTTCTCTTAATATATAAGAAATATATAACAGCACTAACTTAAACACATTGTGCGCATAATTTCGTTTCAATATCAATTTCGGTTCGCCTTGGGATCTAAAGAAATTCGCTATCGAGAGAGAATCACGGGTTGATAAGTCGATAATCTGTTCCTTTTACTACGCTGGTAGTCTGTTTTCCGTTCGATATCGAGTACGATCTCGAAGCTTAACCCAGAGATTAGGTACGATGTGCTAGCAAATCGTTTTCGAATCGTGATGTTTGCAGGGGGCCTGTGCTGTGGATAGATGTCAGAGTTGGTAAATGTGTGCTCCGGCTCCGTGAATTTTTTGAAAATGAGATTGAGGTAATTGAAAAATCGTGTAGTTTACCTAAATAATGTTGTGTTTTCTACTTTATTATTTCATTTATTGAAGTGCATTTGCACTAACGTTTTGAAGTAAAGGAAATACCAAAAAATTAGTTTTTCTTAAATATATCGGGGAATATATAGGGAACGTAATTTTCGTACTTTTCCTAATGTCGGCCATAAATGGCCGGACGTTAGGCTAATTCTAAACCTTAAGTCGGCATATATCCGTTCAAAGATATCTTAAAGATTTATAATACTTAAAAGTCGGTCACAAATATATCTTAACAGGAGAAAAAGTTATAATTGGTCTAAGACCAATAGATGAAAATAAAAGTTAAATAAAGTGAAAATCCAGTTTTATATAGCAACACCAAAAAGGTGCTGCCCGACTTTACTCACTTTTGAAAGTTTATTTACTATTTTTATGAAAACACTTCGTACACAATATCAGTTCTCTCTATCAATGCGTTCTCAGGTCGTGACGAAATAATATAGTGAAAAACCAAAATTTTGTCTGGCAACACCAAAAATGAGTTGCCCGATTTGGTCCATTTTAGAACTTGTACCTACTTGTAATTTTAATGGAAACGCCGTGCACAAAACTTGGGTCGACATTAAGTAACATTATGGCCTGAGTTAGGAGTTGGCCGACTATAGAGTAAAAGTGTACTTTTTGAAATTTATATTTTTTATTAAAAATGTCGGTGTATATTAGTAGTCTTGTTATGCTAAACATTATGTTAAATGCTTTAAATTCTCAGTACATAACGTTTTCATAGCAACTGGTTTGGGACGGTCATCTTTCGGCTACCTAAAAGTTCTAGCTATGCATTTTTGGCCGACTATTGGTGCTTTCCCTTATTCGAATCGTATTCAGCCACCAATAATGCACACGAATTCTGAAGAAATATGGTCCGATTAAAATTTTAAGAAAAATAATGATTTCTTGCCTACATTTAATATGTTTCCGCTGAGTTCAATCCGAATTGAATCCGAATTAGTGCTCATGGAAACAAGAATTGAGTTGAGTTTCGTTCAATCCATGTTAACTCCACGAAACTAGTCGGGTTGAGTTGGGTTTGGTGTAAGTTTAGTCAGAATAGTGCGGATGGGTGTTTTATCCAACAGAAATCCGGATACTTTGTATAAAATACATACTTAATCTGTCAATTCAACTCAATCCGTTCATGGAAACAGCGTCGAGTTAAACGCTGGATCACAATTGTCGTATTCGTAAGTAAATTTACTTAAGTGTGGCGAACATGCCCTTCAAATTTTACAGACGTACACAAATTAATTTTAAGGCATCAGAGGGGAGCTTTCGTTAAGTTTAAATGTCGAATTGCAGTCAGTAAAGGTGCGGTAAGAATCGCTTATTCCGTAAGAATGCGATGTGCCAAACAATTAAATTATTAGGTACCTACTAAATGCTTAAAATAAAAGTGCAATGTAAAAATTAAAATAAATGGTAAAATGGTAGAAAGCACAAATCATCAATTAAATCAACTTCCATTTGTTATTTATTTTGTTTTTTGTTTTTACTACTTTTTAAAATTGAAAACATTAAATATGAAGAAATAACCCTTACGGAGTGTGATACATATCTATTTAAGCTAAAAATATCAATTTTTCGTAAGTAAACCTCAGTCTCGTTAAAATTTAAAATTCCTTTACGGCAATTGTGGTCCAGCCTTAGGCCAGCAATGCTTCGCTCCAATATAAAATTAAGAATGGATGCCTCAAGGTCGAGGGGATTTTTTCTTAGACATTTTTTCCTTAAATTTTTATGCATTATTAGAGGCCAACAATGGCACACATTGTATTTGAAAATAACTCCAGTCGGCCACCAGACTGAATAAAAATTCTGTCGAAATATTTTCTGTAAATTTCTAAGAAAAATTGAATGCTTATTGTTCATCTACGCGTCTGCCTACGTCCATAAAAATATTGTTAGCAGTACAATGCCAAGCACCCGTTGTCTCCCCCTCCAATAATACATAAATCTAAGGAACAAATTTCCCGTAAATTTCTAAGAAAAAAGTCAGAACTTTCTTACATTTAGGGCCTTCCCTGACGGGTCGGTACGGTAGTGACATAACAGCACAATACGACATTTATCCCGTCGATGTCGTACCGCATAGAGCTCCCTCACGGTCCTACATGCTATGGACTAAATCAGCAGACATTTTGTTGATTTCACGACAAAATTCACTTCTCAATTCGGTAAATGCAGCTTCTCTACTGACAAGTTATGTCGCAAAGCTGTATACCGAAAACATGTTGCATCTCAACCGCGTATTGCAGACCCGTGTGTAGGTACTCAGTACTGACCCTGAGAACCACTGTCGCCACTGTTTATTTAAATCATACCAAAAGATGTCTGATAGTGAGGGAGCTCCATGCGATACAATATCGACGCACGGCACAAATATCGTACCGATACTATGTCGCTACCGTACCAACCCGCAGAGAAGGGCCTTGGCTTCATTGATTTCATATTCTAGGGAGGCTGTTACTAGTTGGTCTTCTTCCCAGCCTTTAAATATATGTATATTAGTGTTTATCTATGCTCTTATGGCTTATCGCGTGAAACCCTAGCGCCTCTACAATACAGGAAATACCTAAAGCACCTCGCTCACGGGCCGGTACGACATCGGTACAACATCGACTCGGTAAAAAAGCGACGAACCACTGTCGCAACCGTGTATTTTAATGAGTACCTACAATCTACGACATCGATGGGATAAACGTCGTACCGATAACATGTCACTACCGTACCGACCCGTGAGTGAGGGGCCTAAGTCGAGCTTCGCTTCGCAATCACTAGATAGTTCTATACACAAGCATAAAAAGGGCACATCCCAATGAACATTTTTGCAACTAATTAGTTGCAAGAATGAGACTTTTATTTTATAAGGGTTGTATAACAGCTACACGAAAACTAAAATGTTTTATAGAGGTACCGCTTTTTCCTATTGAGTTCCGGTGCTAAATTGTTTTATAATGTAGCACTGAGAACGCTTTCCGAACTTCTTATAAAACAGTTTTGCTCCGGAAACTAATTTATTCTATAAGTATTTTATAATAGTTCGAAACAAATATTTGAAAGGCCTTTTAAAACAATTTAGCTTCCGGAGCAATTTAGTTGTCGGAGAGTTTTGTAAACATATCACAAAATTAAATTAGAACACTTATAAAACCATTTGGTTGCGACTTGAATTGAGCATGGGATCTCGCTTTTATAAAACTCGAAAGCTGTATTTTAGCTTTTATGACAACTTTATAAAAAAATTGAGGCTTTATATAAGTATTAAATACTTTAACAAAAACCGTTCGTCACAAATACCAATTAACCTGTGTAAAACTAAGTACTGGAGTATGCACTTTGACATTTCCGATCCTGAAGATTTAACACGAATCTAAAATGTTTTATAAGAGCTGTAATGTGAGGTGAAAACATTCGGCCATTTTATAAAAAAGTGAATAAATTGCAGCGAGCAACATTTTAGCATTTAACTTTTTCATTTACTGACACGCAAAATAAACACGCGAATAAAACAAACAAAAAATTAATGATTTCACTTTTAATTTTTAATTTTTTTAAACGATTTGGAACTTAACATTAAAAATATATTTAATAATAAATATTTATTTAAGTTTATTTATTTTTAGAATTTACTATGCGCGTTGTATTTTTTCGAGCTAGAAGTATAACTTTTACAATAAAATTAAAGTTGCATGACATTTTATTCCAATATTAATCGCAAATTAATGTTTACGCATTACGCATATAAGTATTCCAAACAAAATTATGTTGGATGACAAAGTCTGAATTCATAAATTATTTTTCTTGCTCACACATTTTTGAAGGAAATTTGTAATACATTTTTCATAAAGAAAAAATAAGACAACAATAGATCCATATTACACAAATACATATAAGTTTTAACAAATAACTGCAGGAAGGAAGTTTTCACAACTACTATAAAATATCTCCGCAACCAAGTTGTAGATACAAGTGGTTTTATAAGGGTTTCAAACACTTTCTCGCAGACTGCTAAAACGTTTTATTATTGGTTTATAAATTAGCTTCCACAACCCTTATACAGTGTGCCAAATTAGCTCTATAAGGGGTTTTTTAAAGCTCGTACAACATTTTAACAACAATCTTATAAAACAGTGTGTTTTATAAAGAGTAGTGAGAGCATTTCCGTGGCTATAATAAAGTATAAATTGTTCATTGGGATTAACCCCTAAGAACTTTCAGGCGCCGCAACCGCCTAAAAAGCAATGTTATTCGGGTTACAGAAAGCAACCTGATAATTTACTACAAACTATTACGCGGGGCTGCTAAATCCAGCGGGAAATGGAAGCATATAATCATGCATGCAGAAGCCTACTTTGGAAGATTTTGATGCATGATTCCTCGTATATCCCACTTCTTTTTTCTACAGGCATGTCCGCAGATGAAAGGAAACCTTTCCAAGGGAAATTTCGAAGAGTAGTAAAGAATGGATAGCTAAAATCGCGTTTGCCTTTTTAGAAAGTTTTCAGGAAGGTTTTCCAAGATAAGTTCTAAAAGTAATACAGAATGGAAGTCTAAAATTACGTTGAGAAATTTTCTGGAAATAAGTAATGCAAATATCATTTCTTGGGATGATGGAAAAGGAAGAAAACTTCAAAAAATAAATAACGCACATCAAAAGACTGCCTTCTAATAAAAACTGAAGAGCACAACGCTTTGAAAAATCTGGAGTGCAATTTCACAACAATTTTTCAAGAATATATTCTATAGGAGAGTCATAAAAGTTTTTTTTTTCTGAGGTGTAATTAATTTATGTAAAGTTTCAGTATTTCCCTAAAAAATGCATTTTTTTCCATAGCACTTCTTTAGGAAGTTTAACGAATGTGCTGGCGCGGAGTTGTTCCTTTCAGAAACCTTCCATATAGGAAGGCCTCACGATTTTTCCAGCCAAATAGACAGGTTTTACTATTTTAAATGCCTTTAATATCTATCGCATAGCAGTCCATGAAAAGTTTTAATTTACAGGTTAACTTATGTCGTTTTCGTTTGAACATCCAGATTCGCTCTGGAGGCAACCCCGTTCAATCGAACGGTTTCAGAGTGCACCTGAAAAAGTTCGCTTGTGTATGTATACTAACGTCAAAGTAGCTATGAACTTTTTGCGAAAACTCGTTGGTAATTTGTTTGCAGAAAAATTTTGAGGATAATATAATAATAGTAGAGGTCTTAATAATAATTGTTGACCTTAAAATTAATTAAATTATATGAAATCACAACTAGACTTTGTTTGTGTGAGTGAACTCATAGTGCCCATAGTGTACCCGAGTAAAATTTTTCAGAGTGAAACTGATGCTTTTTGGGTTGCCACCAGAGGCAACCCATGACCTCACTATTTACATATGTATAGTATAAAAAAATCGCTATCAGCAATACCACCATACCATACCATACCATCCCATCTCAAACAAGCCTTATGTCACCAAAGCTATTTTTATGTCCTTTGTATAAATTAAGTTTTCTTTTATACATATTTACCACATATACGTAGACGAAAGGTTGAACTTTTTGCTTGTACAAAACTTTCTTATTTTGAACATAAATCATTAATTATATTTTTTTTTCTTCTGTAATCCAGAAAACCTACACAAACCATTAATGCACGTCGTCAAAGAGGTTAATCCTCCCCTTCTAAGTAGTCTACTTAGAAAGCTGTACATCCCAGGAATTCTGGTACTCTTTGTCTTAATCTGTCATAAATTCATTATATACGTGGTCTTGGGAATCATAAGCTATAGCCGTCGTCAGGTGTTTGGCTGAGGATTAATTACGGAGTTGGAAGAAGATTCATAGACATTGATGTTAATGTGGGTTGTGCTCCTTGATTCCTTCTGAAGTGAATGTAATAAGTGTACCCACAACGCACAGGGTAGAGAAGATTTTGTTAGCTCATGATCCTTCTAGAACGGTGTCAATTTACTTCTTATACAATTTACCACATTAGATGATTTGCTGGTGTATACATATGATGATATGATGATAACAATAATAATTTATTTATGTTTAACAATTAACCAGAAATGATAAAAAGGCAATTAATATTTACACAAAATGTTTCTATTTAAATTATAGTGTGGCGAAAAGTACATATAATAATGATTTTCCCTCCCGGAAGTACGAAAGTACATATATGTGTACATATGTATACTATGTAATATCATAGAGTCATAATTACATATCTGACAGAAGTTGCATTTCAATTGTGAAACTTGATCTCACAAATTTTCTATATTTTGGTCCTGGAGCGAAAATCCCAATGGTACGAAAGGCATAATTATTTAATATTTCTCTTCAGACGCAATTTCTGTATAATTTTATTTCTGTTTGGTTTAGTATGTTTTAGTCTATGTCTAACTTTATCTTCAACTCCCAGAGCAGCTACGGCAACATAGTTATGCTGATAGCGATGCACTCAATAAAACAAAAGTAAATTAGCCCAACAGAGCTCGAATGTCAGACACAAATTTAGCTATGTACGTGATTGGATATACTTTCAAATCCCTTAAGAACCATAGGTGCCCACTTCCCAGACTGGAAAATAAATTTCATTCCATATGTAGTATAAGATGTTCGATTACAGCCTGCCTTGCTGCAAGCTAAACTTCATCATCACGATGATATGGTTGGGGAGTAGAAACCAGTGTTAAATCCAGATGAGGAACGAAGAAACTTTATACGCAGTAACTATGTAGCATATTGGAAAAGCTTTGAATCCTTCGGATCTACATTTATGTTGTTTGGGATTTGATAATGATATCATGAAATCCTGAAGTTGCTAGACACCACGTGACTTGAAAGTTTAGTTTGCAACTATATACTTAATATGAAGCCTTTCACTTTGACTTCATGTAGTGCTGAAAAAGTGGAGTAAAACCCATGAGAGCCTTCAACTCCGCATTCTTTTTCTTACAATGTTCCTTCAGAATTATATATGGATATCTATATATATGTGTGTGTATGTGTGTATGTTTATATGTAAGGTAGAAAGATGATTTTGTTTTTACTTGTATCCTTCGTTTTCCTATGGCTTTTATTATGGGTTAAGATTTAACATTACTTCTTCAGAACTTTGTATACATACATTTACGAGCGTCTATTACTTGAATCGTAGATTTCCCGATGGCACTCTTTAAAAAACATAACTTAATTAATTAATTATTAAAATTTTACAAGCTGAGATGTACCCATTGCAAGCATAAATTTTGTATGCTAATGATGTAAAGTAGTCTGGGGCGGGCTAGATAGAATCTGATACGGATGGTTTTAGATCGGATACAATCAATTCAATAAATTGAGAAACGTAAGAATTCCTTAAGGACTGTTTGAATTTAATTTTATTAATTAAAAAATTTCCTTTAAATAAAGATAGTTTATTTTTCGTGAGACTAATATTTGGGGGCAATCGTGTATTTCAAGCCATCGAATGACTCTATTCTAATAAATTTTAGGCAATCCCAAACCTTATTCCAAGTTTTATTTTTGTTAATTTCTTATTTATGTCAAAACAACAATTTTCGCATTTAAAATGGCGTCTACCACAAAAGTGTGGTTAAAGATTACTATTATGCATGTTTATTTCAAATATGTATAATTTGAATACATTGCATGCCGCAATAAATGAGTGTATCCATTAATTTAAACATAGCTCATATTCGTTTTTACAGTTACTTACATTCAGAACAAATAGTCTTAATGCGTAACAGAAACGTTTGGAATGTTCAATAGTAACTGTTTGCGCATTTAAATTAACTGCTTTTTATGGTCACTTCCAAACGTAGAAATTATTTGAATCGCTGATTATGGATAAGGCGTAAGCTCATCCTTAAGTGTTCAGGTTTGGTAGGAAAGCTCTAAAACATTTTCTGCAAAAAATATTTAAAAAAACAAAAAAGCATGTATACTACTCAAGCCATTCTTTTGCAATGTTTACTTTTTATTGTCCGTTAAAAACCCTTCAGATATTATATATAAAAAAAACAATTTTAAGTCGGTACAATGAAAATTAACTTTATTCAACATATTATTATTACAGATTAATTTGTGGTTATTTAATAATTTTAATAGAAACTAATTCAAATGCATTTTACAAATGCTTATGTTGTATATATAAATATCGGGGTTGTGTGACTTACCATTAAGTCAGCCAATAGTTATCCAAAACTCAGTGATCTTCCGTTTTCTTTAATTTTATTATTTATTACACATAATTCAACAACCAAATTCACCACCTTTTTGGGCCCTTTTTAATTACACACGATCAGGAAAAACAACCCGGCTCCACGCCGAACCAACTGCCAGTTAACTAAACTTTTTCCTTTTTTTTCGTATTCTCGACTCGACTTTACAATTCTTTTACAACGTCGAACGCGCGTAACTCCGTTTTCGCTGAAATCTTTGCTTATATCTTTACGAAGTGAAGTTAAATTTCGACAGAGTTTTTTTCTCAATGCAATATAAGGCGCTTTCGGCAAGCACGTTCTCAGTGAGACAAGTGAGATATTCTCAGTTGGCTCACTGAGACTGCACTTTCGGTGAATTGTCTTAGTTCCATATTGAACTACAAAATTCGAGCGCAACCACTGAGCAACTGAGACAAGTGAAACTGAATTTTCTTGTCTCAGTTGACTCAGTTTCGTTATTTTGTGATTTTAATTACAAATTAAAGTTTAGTGAGCTATTTGAATAAACTAACAACACTTTTCTCAATTTATTACTATCCATTTTATGTGTTCAAAATTATTTAAATGTCAATATTGTCAAATCAGCTGATTGGTATGAACTGAGACAACTTAGACAATTGCTCAAAGTTTTGTCTCAGTTGTCTCACTGAGACAGTGCTTGCCGAAAGCCCCTATTGTTCCGTTTGTAATCTGATATCGAGCGAACGGGATAGTAATTCTCTTCGAAAATGGTAATGAGCTGATGAGGTCTGATGAGGTCTGATGAGGTCTGATGAGGTTGACCTATGATTACATTGATAATATACCATCCCTATATTTAGATTTCAGTTGACACTGTGTGTAAGAATCTTTCTCCTCCTAATCGTATGCAAATAAATTTCTCTTTTATCGTCACATCTTGCTCTATATAGTACCGGTTAATTTTTCTAAAAAATTCTGAGCATCTCCGTTCGAATGTAAAATTCTCAGTCGTGGAATCAGTTTGAATCTGACAAATACAAATCATTTCATACTTTATATAACTATGTTTGATACGAGATATGTATAGTGCTAATATTCAACTCAATCCCTTCTAGAAGAATGAAAGGCGGCTTCAATATTATCCTATTACTCAAAGGTTATTAAAGCAGACAAAGTTTTCATATTTAAGTGAACCTGCACAGAGACTTGGTCAGCAGACTTGGGTGAGATAGAGCAAAGAGTTTCTTCATAATTTACGATATCATAGAAAAATCAATTTCATTGGATTCAAAGTTTTGCACTTAGAAAAATTTATTCATCCTTCGGATATGTTCAAGAGTTTGAGAAAGCATCTGGTGTTTTTTTTTTTCTAGTGCACGAGGCATATCAGATATTAACTTAAGTGAGAAGAGCATGAATGCCCGATTTATTATGAATTTCGTTACTACATAAAAATGTTATTCTTTTTCCTCCCAACATCTGTAATTCACAGGCTGCAGGCTAAATTGCTACTTCCGGTGAATTCTTTCATCTAAAGTGATGTGTTATATGCTCGCTCCAGACTCCGTTTCTTGTCTTGTAAGTAATTTCGTTGGATATTCATTATCAACTAAAGCGCGACATCCGCTGTGGAGTAGATGTGTATTTCTATGGCGATACATATAAAATTGTGAGTTTGCATAATTCACATGAACCAATGTCTGCAGGCATGAAAGCATTCAATTAACTCAATTTGCATGGTAACGCTATAATAATATGCTGAAATCCAGATTCTTCCTTCGTTCCTTAACAAACTTTCAGAAATGGAGATCACGAAATTCTTGGTACGTACACAATATAGGGGGAAGAGAGTGCAATAAAAACACAAATCGATTTGGAACCACATAACTATTGCAAGCACAGTTCTGCTCCTACATTCCGGGATTTCATGCTCTCATGTTATAACGTTTTGTGATTTTAAGGGGAATTTCGCAGCTGGTAGCGCTGTTTAATTTTAGGACATGAAGAAGGTCATTCATTTGAATGACAATAACACATCCAGAGCAGCACAGAATTCCTCGCAATTTCATGTTTCCTCGATTATATGTGCAATTTCCTGAACCATTTTCACAATGTGATAGTATTGAAGTTTCCTCTCTCTCGCAATTTAAAGTCAAAATATTTTTCACTAAATTTAGAAATTTAGAAAGATTTTCCCGCAGCATGAAAGAAATCTCAAATTTAACATTCTTTAAAAGTTTGAAACTTTTTACACTGCTAATAAACATCAATTTAAATCTAGCAGTTTTGAACTGCAGACAAACTATCTAAGGGGAATAGTTTCTGGATTGCTGAGCATCTCCTTGTTTATTTTTGTATTTATATGTTTTATGGTCCGACAAGCTTGTGGAATGTAATTTTAGTTACATCCTTCTGTAATAAGTGCTTAAATTCTGACATAGTACCCGAGATATTGATGTACCCTTTTATCGGAACGTAAATTTATAGTCAGACCAATGCTTCTGACATTCTGTTACAAAAAAACAAATTTCGAGCTACACTCTTCTGTCAGACAGGGTAAATGAAGGTGACATTCGCGAATTGTTAGCTATGGTACAAAGACTAGGAAGGCATGCCCATGCCGAACTGTCAATTGTCAACAATTTCACATGGTGACAGATTTCAATTGCTGTTACCAAAGTGCAAAAATATTTTCTAATTGGAAATATATTTGCTGTTCCACCAGCACTTAAATACTTTTCATTTACACGAAGCCTATAATGATTTTATTAAATAATTGACTGCTTGTTTCTTTTGCTACTTTCAACTTCGCAATTCACAGCGTTTTTCAACGTTTTTCAGTCAATATAACACGAAAATCTCCAAGTGCAAATTCTTCAGTAAAACACTGTCACCAAGTGATGAATCAATGGTGTTCAGATTTCTTTGGGAAGGTCATACCTTTTTCAACGTTTGCACTGCGAGCGCTAGTCATATTTCGAAGATTTTGTATTTCTAACCTACTCGAATGTCAGCAAGTTATCAAGATACAAATTTTTGATTTGACGCCGATTTCAAAATTTACAAATACACAGGGTGTTCGGCAAATAAGTAGGATAGAGTATATACAGGGTGTTTCCCCTTAGGAAGTCAACAGAGCAGGAGTTGATAGGATTCACCTAGACTAACAAAAAATCGTATAGCAGGGGGGGGGGGCAATATCTATTTAGGGAGTTACAGGGTGATTAAGAAAAAAGTCAGTTTTTCACAAAACGTCCTGTATCTTCCAATCTACATGGCGTACGGTCACAATTAAGAGCTCATTATATGCAAAACTTCATGGCCTTTCCAACAACATGCCCAACCAGCCCCGTACCTCTCTCCTCTCAAGAGTTATACTTATCTAAACTAAAAATTTCGGATTTTCTTACCTTTTTTTCTACTTTGATTTGTTTTTTTGCAAAACGGTCGTTAACATAAATTTTTTTTTTTATAAAAACTATGAAGTATGCACTCTCCCCTTTAATTTGACCTATTATACCTTATGTACTATCTGCATCCGTTAAACAGTTATTAGCTCAAAATATATTCTGAAAGCTATTCTCAAACCTAAGTTTGTTCCCTTACTGACTAAAATAACGTCATTTAAAAAAAAAATATCGGCTAATTTCGGTATGACATGAAAAGGTTTTGAGCTAATAACTGTTTAAAGGCTACAGTTAGCGCATAGGTCAAATTAAAGAGAAGAGTCTACAGTTTACAGGTTTTATAAAAAAAAAGTTATGTTATTGAGCGTTTTGAAAAAACAAAAATAGAGGTCAAAGTTAAAAAAAAAAAAAGTTAAAAAATATGAAATGTTTTGTTTAGACCCCCGTAACTCCTGAGAGGAGGGGGTATGGAACTAGTTGAGCATTCGTTGGAAAGGCCATAAAGTTCTGCATACAATTTTTAAACAGTTAGGGATAAAAAAGCATCACGGAAGTTTACTCTACGGCTGAAAGTATTTTTAAGCGTTAAGGGATGTGTGCGGTTTGTAATGCGATTATTACGTGCAGGAATCAATCTATAAAAGTCACACAGTCCTTTTATGAAAACATTGATCATGCATGTAGCGATAAAGGTGCGAAAGGTATCCAAAACTGCGGAGGTCCTCGAGAGAGTCCATATGACAAGTTATTGTCACATCACCAATGAGCTTGAATGCTCTCTTCTGGACAATATTTAATGAAGCTTAAGCTGTGCGGAAAGCCCCCGCCCAGATATAGGAATTGCAAAGACATTTCGATGCATCTTTGGCAACACAGAAGATTTGATCTGTCCAGCTTTATCTACTGGAAATATTAATACCAAGAATGTTTAGTAACTGTGAGTCAGATATTAATGTTCCATCAAAAAAAACGGGAGTGGTTAAGTGATAGTTTTGTTTTGATGATATAAGACTGCTTTGAGTTTTAGATGCATTGAAATCAACGCGATTCACTTTGCCCCAAGATAGGAAATTTGCAAGATCGTTATTCAATGATCTAATCATGCAATCTCATTTAACACATGTGACGACATTCCCCTGTAGTCCGCAAGTGTCAATAAGAGAAATCAAGGGTACTGTCTTCAGCAAGACTATGGATGTGATTGAAAGGAAAGCAGATCATTAATGAAAATTAGGAGGTGAGACGGAGAGATAACAGAGCCCTGGGGCACACCGGTATTAATAGTATGAGGTGCAGATGTAACGATATCTATACAACCCGTATTTGGTGAGTAGATGAAAAATTTGCAATCCATAATAGAAGAGGAGTGGAGAGGCCAAGTGTTTTAAGTTTACCAAAAGTACCAGATACCAGAGTCTATCAAAGGCCTTTGAATTATCCAAGACAACAATTTTAGACTAACCAAAGTTGTGAAGACTTCGATTCCGTAAGGAAAGTCAGCAAGTCTCCAGATGAGTTTCCAGCCCGGAGGCCATATTGGCAATCGTTGATGACTTGATTAGTTCCAATTTCAAATTTCTCCTGTCGAATAAGATGAATAGAATAGCTTGCGCAGAGGTTTACCCAGGGATGAGACACAGCTTTTAAATATCAGAGGCGAGAAACTATCAGAACCTGTGGCTTTGGAGACGTTGACACCCTTAAGGACCTTGAACATATCTCTCGTACGGATTTATATTGGCTCTTGTACACATCCGCAAGGAAGATGCAAAATAGGTGTCTGTGAAGTGGATGAAAGACAAGAATTTGAAGCGAATCCAGCAGCCAGAATATTAGCTTTATTCAGAGAGTCAACAACTACTTCATTTACCATTGGTAAGTAGTGAAGATATTGAGGAACTGATCAAGTTGTTCCTGATGGTTTTAACCGGGGACCAGAAAACTTTGCTACCTTTGCGGCATGCCAAGATTCTTTGTCTAACATTCTGGTCTTGATGTAAATATTTTACGGAATTAAGAATAACACAGAAAATTTGTTTCTCAAGAATTTAACTTTAAGGCTCGATAACTGAACTGTATCTGGAAAGAGAAAGACATATAATTTTGTATATTTTCTTATAAAGAAATTCTCGGTCTGCTGCTACTCTGTATATATGTATTTATGTATGTAAATATAGACTTACTATGTAGTATGTGAATATCTCTCATATTAACATAAAATTGACGGTAAAATTTGCCAATCCAAATCAAATCACATACCCAAAATGATTTAACACAATTTAATTAAGCTTAAGCGAATGTCAGTCAGAAATAATTATTTTCCAAAAACTCTAATTAATTTTTAAGCACATTAAATATAGGGCCTAAAGTATTACTACAATGAAAAAGCCAAGCAATAGCCTAACGGATGCACAGAAATTTCGGTTATGTCACGTTAATCCCATTATCGGCAATTTCTACAAAAATGTCCATTATGGATTCCTGTTAAATTTTTTTACCATACATGTTCACCCCACTTTTAAGCGTAGTAATTAAATCGATTAAACCCAACACCGCAGTTTTTTAGTTTGAATGAAATTTAATGCGTAAACGCAAGGCCTCGTGTTGTGCGGATAGTGAAATTCTATATCTTTTGTTAGGCAGGGTATTGAAAGTGAAACAAACAACTCAAAGAGAAAGGGAGTAAAGGTGTGAATTAAGTGAAGTACTGAAATGAAGTTCCCATAATTTAATAAACCGCTCCGGCATGCCCATGCCGATGACTTCCGTTCAAAGTCACTCTTGTTGTAATTCTCGAGAGTGTAAATCTGATATGTTAATGAGCACCACGCGCGTCGCACTTCACAGCTCCTCTATCATCACACCGTGAGTATAGGTAGGTACTATAGGTAGGTACCTTCTTTCAGTACCATCATAACCTGATGTCTGCCATTAGGTTTCGAACTCACAGCGCAGTATACACGTAGATTTCTGGGCCGAAAGACATGGCCAGGTGAAGAGGATAATTTACGTGAACTTTTCAGAAAGCTGAAAGTGGTTTTCTTAATTTTTTTAATTAATTAAAATTTTGAAGAGAATTTTTTTTGGATTCGCTGTTTTTTAGTTGTTTTTGTTTTCTACGGGGGTTTATGAAGTGCTTTTTGGGACTGTCGTAAAATGTTAATATAGTTTCTATCTCGGCAACTTATGAGGGGTTTATGCCATTCAAAACTTTTCATTTTGATTAAATAATTTCATTCCGGTATTAGTAAAAATGAGTAGATATAAATGTTCGAATTAATGATCAATCAGAGGAAGTAAGAAAAAAATTGATATTGCATACCATCCGCTTTAGCACTATGGGATCAGAACAGCTCATCAATTTGTATTGAGCGCTGCAGCCTCTGTGTTCACTTTCGCAATTCTTATTACAGGACTACCGATAAAATCTGATTCACTTGTTCAAAACTATATCACAAAACGGAAACGAAAAAAAAAAAAAAAAAAACAGAAAATTCTAAGAGAAATGGAAAGAACTAAAGAGCGTGGTTCATATCGAAGATTTTCATCTTCAAATCAAATTAACAGCTTCAGACGAACCCGTTCAGTACGTGCATCATTTCGATTTTTAGGTCAGCGTGCAAAGAGCACAATTGCTAGCGCCAGTAAGATTAATGAAACTCCTTATAAATTCGAACCTTACGTTAAGAACTTCAATTTCGAAAAAAGTGATGGGCAAGAGTTCAGTGAAAACGTAAAGAAAAAAGTGATTTGTAGTGAAAAAGTGAACAGCAATTCAAAATTATTTGAGTTATTTTCTAAAGAGAAACAAGATAAAAGTGTTAAAGAGAGACGAATTGAAAAACTACAATTTTTTCCTAAACAGATTTTAAGTGTTTCCAATATGAGCGGTGATAATAATTTGACACCACATTGCATTAACTCAAGTGAAAGTTTTACTGGTAGAGAGGATTTCGAAGAGTTTATGACATATTTTGTACCAGATTCTAAAGTACTTCGAAGAGCAGCATCGGTTAATGCTACAAAACCAACAAAAACTGCAACCATACGTAGAAGATCTGTCTGGGCAAATAGTAATCATAGTAAGAAAAATTTCCAATATTTCACATAAAATATATTTTGATTTTATTTACAGTGTTGAAACGGATAAAAGCTCAAAATTCCAAATACAATAGAAATTCAATTAGCAATAGCTATAGCAATTTTGAGAAATATCTTTGAATAGAATTTTAATTATTTTCGTCGTCGAAATTCTAAATATGAGAAATTTTTAAACTCAGTCATCAGAATTGTCGGTTTACTCACCGATTTCTTCTAGCAATGTATATTAAAAGTGCGAGTCGGACTTGCGCACGAAAGGCTCCTTACCATCGTACAAAACATAACACTATGTACTTTTTATTTATTTTTTTCAAATGAGAGTGTTAGGTATTGAGTAAAACAGTCAATCTCTGATTTCAAGTTTATTCGAATGCTAGACTTACGAAACTCAATTACAATCTAGTGCAGTTGCTCTTCCTATGAGAGTAGAGGTGCATTCCATAAGTAATACATACATAAAACCGTTTTATTTCAGGTTTAATTTTTTTCTCTTTATCATGTTTGGTTTTAATTTTAGGTTTGTAACATTTATTATTTTGAAAAGTAATTTTTGTTTGTTTATATTTTGTTAATTGATCAACATGGGCTATTTTTGAGTAACCCTCAATAGTAATTTCATATAGAGTATGAGTTTTTTGTCTTATTATCTTAGTTTTTATCCAATTGGCATTGTTATCACTTTTATTGTAATACAGTACAATTTCTTCAGGATAAAATTTTATTTTATTTTGTGACAAATTATCTGTGAAATTAATTTTTTATGGTTTACTACTGTTCCACTTATCAAATCTAATATTTAAATTTCTATTTATAATAGTATTTATTTTATATTTAAACAAAAGTTCATTCGGCGTTTTTTGAGTTGTGGCCGTGGGAGTATTTCGATAGATAAAAAATAGATTAGCGATTTGATGATCTAACGGAAGCGATCGGTAATTTGGATCTAGAGAATATTTTTTCAAACCTTTTTTTACCGTTTGTACTCCACGCTCCGCAAGACCATTGGATTTCGGGTGATACGGAGGGCTCTTTAGGACCTCAATTTTATTATTCTCGCAGAATGTTATAAATTCGTACGAATTGAAGGGTGGACCGTTATCAGAACATATACCTTCTGGCGTCTAGGAGTCAATTCAATAAATTAAAACAAGTACTGAACTGAACTGAATTTTTGTGGAGTATGTACAAGATCAAAAGCAACGAGAATGCTAGAACTGATAAGATGAATGAGCATTACCAGGTCTTAAGTTTCGTATTTCCGGAATCTAAAAGCTCATTTGCCGACGTCATACTTTTTGAATTGTGCTTATACAGTCAATTAATTTACTGTCTATTAAATTAGTTTAAATTAAATTAGTATTAGTTTTATGTAAGTACACATCTCAGCACCAGTCTGCAAATGTATTGTTCCATTACCAAACAGCTGTTTAATTGCAAAGTGGTGTTCGTTCCATGGACAGTGTAACAGGCAAAATGGCTGTAATAACTTAGAATAGCAAACAGGAATGGTGATAAGCCAAATTTTGCGTAATGAATTTCTGGTTGTTTTGGTAGTCCATTTTTACATGTATTTACCCGCCATCCCTATTCTAAGCAACTTGTCAATTTACAAAAAATAAACAAAGGTTTTGAGCGGAGCATCTGTGGTAAAATATGTTCTTTTTCTACCTTAGTTTGAAACAATTCACATAATTAATTTATATAAATCTTTGCTTCTATTAACAAACAAAAATAATTTAGATAGTGCAGTTGCCTCAAACGGGATTCCCTAGTTTATAATCCAATTTATATTTGCAAGCACTGACCGAGCACTTCATTTCTGTTTTTCTAATTGATATGAAGAAGTGGCACTATAAAACATTGCACTAAATAAACTTCAACGATAAATAGTTTTGAAAAGAATTGATTACGTACTTTTGTTAAATTTCACAAAAGAAGTTTAAATTGACTACATCTGCTAACAAAACAAAATCAGATTTGACAATCATGCACGCAGCTTTGACAAATTACGCTCATGTACACGAATTATACACGATTCAACCATTCCTATTTGCTATATATCTAAGGTAATAATGTTTGTAACAGTTCTACCACGTTCTACCAAGCCGAATGGCATTGGAGTGGAACAAATTGTTTTTAGCCTTTTTTTTTTTTGAAGAAATGTTTTGATTGTCATTTTGTCCCTCTTCCTCTAGCACAAGTTTGTGCATGCTGTAAGTTTTGTTTCTTCCACTTTAGATTTGCATAGGAACCTTTGCATTAGAAATTTACTATAGTGTTAGTTAAAATTGTTGAAAGAGAAAGTATAGTCTCTTTATAGAAGCATCCTACTTGCTTGACAGTTTTGAGAGAGAGCTGGGCTACTCTATGATATATACTGTTACTAGAGCGTTGCTGCAGAAAGATTTTATAGTTCGGGGTGAAACTGGATAGTGTGGAATATAATATTCCTTAATTCATCAATTTTAGCCCGCACGATACGTGTATTAGTGTGACAAATATTTAAACATAAAAAAAAAAAAAAACAGAAATGTCACCAACATTTACATTATTTAGGTCTGGTGTACACATCAGTGTTTTGGACATTCGGTGCTCTACTTAAATATTATTTTTAATATTATATAACAAAATTAAATTAAAAACTAAATTAATTTTCCTCATCATATTGCTTATTCAACATTTCTTTTTTTAAAACATAATACTCCTTTATTTTGACATACCGAAAATGTCCGAAAGTAATGCCACATACTTAAAAAACACATGGTTTTACACGAGTTGGTGTTTACGTCCAAAGCAAGCGGGGTTATTTTCGGATAGGAATTATCTTTGCACAGGAAATAGGATTATCCTCCAATAAAATCCTCGAATATTTGACGGGTGTCAATCTTTCACCGCTAACTATCTCCATACAGGTATTGTGCTTATTTGACTAAATAAAATCATTTTGACACATGCCAGCTTTTTTGGGGATTTTTCTTTTATTCGTGACCCTCCTGAGAAATGAAGAGAAAATTTCTATGGAAAACTCTTGGCTTGACTGTTAAATTTAAATACATTTCACTAAGGCGAGGCTACGGCTTAAAGAGTGAGACTTTCTGCATCCATGGAATTTCATTTTATTACCTCGAAGCCTGTAAGAACTGATTTTCTACTTAAATGATTCTGATTCTGTGTGACATTTGTAAGGGCAAATAAATCTCATTTGTATTTTACGAGCTCTAAGCAAAGTACGACTAAGTAAGTGAAAAAGACAGGGAAATAAATAACAAAAGGTCCAGCAAATAAAATCATTCCCTTTGTCTTGTTATTTGTTAAATTTAGCCTTGATAGGATTTACATTTGCATAGACATATTTCTAAATATTCATTTAGGTTTAAGGGAATTCGATATAAAATAAATAGGCATGTGAGCTGTATACTATTCTTAAATGTAAATAGATAGAAAATATAGGGAATATTTGGGATCAAAAGGTCAAACATCTCGCCAAATGTATGTAAAAGCCTTAAGGACTAAAACTTGTTCCGGACGGAATAAAAAAGGACGGGCATATAAACAGTTTAAGAATTCTTATTAAAAAGATAAAATTTTCTCCTTAACTTATCAAAAATGGCACCCTACAACTGCAGCGCATGACATTAAATAATCCCAAATATAGTCTGATGTATGTTTTACTCGTACACCTCTTCAAAATTGTATGAGGTTATGAGCATAAATACTACTACTTACTAACTTTATTATTAAAGAGTGCCCAACTAACAATTTGTGCTTTACAAAGGTTAAGAGAATGCCTATAAAGCTGCCTATAATGCATAATTTTAAGCATTATAGATGCGCCATTTAGCTTTAAAAGTCTTGTATTTTTGCTGTAAAAGCACCTTCGGTGCATCATTATAAAGCCTGTTTTAGTTTTATGAATGCTGTGCAGCGCCATTCGGGATGCTATAATAAATTTGCATATAAAACTGCTATAGAGCATCTATAAAGTTTTTATAAAATTATAAAAGTTCTTCTATAGTGTTCCAAAGAAATTTTTATGAAGCTTGTATAGTGCCTGTATAATGCTGTTATATGTATCCTATACGAATTTGTCTTCAAAAAATAAAATAGTTGTTCACTTGTTTTCTTTATTACTCTCACTTCATTTTGTGTTTTTTTCCCGAGCTCGTATATTCCAGTTATTTATGTACATATTTTGTAATTTTTATTAAATTAAATTTTTACTTTATTTGATATACAATGGCGAGCAACTGGTTAGGTACACCTTAATATTTTTTTAGTTTCCTACAGGCCGGGGGGTATAGCAAAACCAATCGATAATGGTTTTATTGCCTATGGAAATCCCAATCATAAAATGCAATTACTAGAATAATCACAGCATTTACCTGGATGCATTTATCTAAGATTGTGCATATAAAATATAATAATATATAATAATTCCTTTTTTGGTATAACTAGAACCTGGACCTGCAATTCCATAGACAACGGAGTTGACCATTCAGCTATGTGATCTTCAAACACTAGACAATGAAAATTCAAATATGAGCTTTCTTATTTAAGGATTATTATAATCCTATAGAAGCACTATAATTATTTTATAGAATTGTAACAGTAGTCGGTAAAAAGCACCATAGTGTCCTATAGACAGATTTGGTGTATTCTGTCGTCTACAAGGCTGACTGGAATTTTACTTATGACACTTTAAATAAGTTTCTGCGAATACGATTACGTAATAGCACGAGAAGAGCTGCTATTATGGCAAATATGCGTCAATCACGGACTAAAATAGTTTTAGAAAGTGTTTGTTTATTATTTTTATATTATGAAATTTGTAATATATGTACATATATAGAAAGGATATAAATTTTGATTAAAACTAGAGTTGCATCGCCTTCGGAAGTATATTCGAAATATTTAATAATTGTTTTCATCTTCCGAACAGAAAGTATGAAGCAATGGAAGAAATACACTTTCTCCCCTTTTATATCTCACAGGTACTATTTTGGATTTAATACTATTCAATTGGTATAAATGTGATTTTCGGAACAATATGTTCACATAAAATGATTTTATTTGAAATTCAAAACATTCTGTAATTGATTTAAGGGCATAACTGTAAATAAGACTTGCATTTTTGTATGAAACTGAGTTAATCATTTTAAATATTTCATTTTTGTTTGTTAAAAACTTTTGGGTTTTGGAATTGTTTTGCATTTAGTATAAAGTCATTCAGTTGTATTTTGTAACAAAAGTTTTCACATTGGAGTAATGTACTTTTCATTTCGCCACCGTTAGTTTATCTTTCTAATTTTTTATTTATTAACTTTGTTTATTTCAACAATTCGTTTAGCTGCTTGAAAACTTCCTAACCTCATCTACCAAATGTATTAAAATTGTGTACATTTTGTAATACCATATAGGCATTAACATAATTTTCAACAAAATCATTTAATAGCAATTGTGCTAAATAAAGACTTTTCAAATGGTCACCACATGAACAAATAATAATTGCTCAAAATAATTGGAGGAAATGTTGACAAATAATCTTTCAAACTGACAATACTTAAATAGTTAAGAATGTGCGATACTCCAGTCAGTTCCAATTCGATAGCTCATCCAATCTACATACTGCACGATGAATCCCTTTTGGCATTTTAGAGGCTCGTAATGTATTTGTGATTGATATTAATTGTTTATGCGATTATCATACTGAAAAACCCAAATTAACATTATTTCATCCAGTTTACAAATTTGTCATTATGCCGAGATCAATTAAAAATGCAATGAATCGGCAACAGAAAACTGTTTAATCATATCCACTAGTAATTCCTCAACAAGTGAATTGCATTTATGATGTTTTTTGTGTTTTTTTTTAAATCTAAACGTGGAAAGACTATGCAGCGACTACCCCAATTATATATTCACTAACTGTAATGCATTTTTAACTACCATGCTGACTGTTGAAGTAAGCAATACCTAAAAATTTTATACTTTTTACTTGGATTTATTAAATTGAAAATTAAAGTACGCTTTACAAGTGACCTCGCCGGTGAATCGCAAATAAAACACTGAATTTCTGTCAAAAACTTTTTAAAAAATCTTCCACAATCGGGAGTTTGCCAATGCCTCTATAAATACCAATGACCATAATTTTACCTTCTGGTTTCTGGCATATTATGAATATTAGCCAATATGGGCCAGAACTCAACTTTAGACCTTCTGAATAGAGGTAATTCATCGATATTAATATTTATTTCAATACCTGTAGATTCATTAATATTAAAGAAGAATTTCTGCAAGCAGCATTTTAATCTTTGATCCCAACACATTCCATTATTTCCTATTAATTTAAATTTACATACTTCTGGAATTTCTAGCAACCTTCGTAGATCCGATGGTAATTTCGGTAATATATTTTTCGAAATCGATAATAACGCTTTGAGGGCAATATGTCTTAAGGGCGCCATACACCATCAGTTTCGCCGTGGTTTTAAAAACCACGTTTTAGTCGAGATAAGAACCTAAAACGTGGGCAAGAAAAAGCCCCACACACCATCCGTCTTGACCACGTTTTGCCGCCATCTTGTATTGGCATGTACAAGTTTCCAAGAATTTCAATTAGGTGGCAGTAGTGCTAACAAGTGCAAATTTCAAAATTTTTAAAGATACGAGAAGTAATCAAATTAAATGGAGGAAGAAGCTTTAATTGCATTAGGATTGCTGTTGATATTAGGGAAGAAAGAGCGACGATGGCTTCTTAAGCGCTCACAATTTTCGCATATCAATCTCTTAGACGAATTAAGACTTGAGCCAGACGATTATTTGCGTATGGACGAAGGAACAAATGAAATCAGTTTTACCGTGGTTTTACAGTAAAACCACGGCAAAACTGATGGTGTATGGCCTGCTTTATGCTAATGTCCATAATTTTAATTGTTCGCTCACAAATCAATTTTCTTTTCAATTGCATTCGAAAACGTTTCATCATCACCGGTCATTAAAGTATTCATTACAATTCTCTTCTTTTTCTTCATTAAATCATTTATCTTTCACCACCTGGACTTGAATTACTATATTTGAGCGGTTATTTTCCATTAATTCTCCTGGTTGTAAACTATGATCCAGTAAAGAATTTTCTTTTATTGACTTTTGGACATCACTAAGTTGCACAGAGCTTTCCAAACTTTTTGCAAGCTTTCTACATTTTTGGGCAGCTTTTGATATTCCACCAAGTCCTAAACGATGTTTTCGCAAACATCTAAAATATGTTCCACTTGTGTTTAAATGTCTTCCATTTTTCTATGCAGTTTGGCTGAACCAGTGACAACGTACAAGTAGTTTTGAAGCGTCCGTATAAAACTATGAACCAAAACGAGCTAATGGCCTGCTAATAAAAAGCTTTTCAGAATTTTGTTGCTAGCAATTCGGTGTCATTATTTCAGCATCATTTGTAGCGAATAAATTTTTTGGGGCAGCTTGTGGCAATGTTCTTCATGTTATTCTTTTTACGTTAGATTTATTTATTCAATTTAGACCAATATCTTTATACGTACATTTAATTTATTACTATGAAATTAGGTTGTAAAAATATTAATAAATTTGTTGTTCATTGAAAACATAAAAAAATTGTAATTGCAACATTTGTGCGCTTTCATCGATTCTGATTAATGTCACCTGAAAAGGTCAGAAAATTACAAAATATAAGATCTGCTTCGTTAAATCCGGTAAGAATAATCAGACACAAAGCGGAAGGAACCGGCTTCAATAGCCGGACGAAGCAGTTAATTTTTATACCCTAGAGCACCGATTCTCAACTCGTGGTACGCGTACCCCTAGGGGTACGCGAAAAAATTTAGTAATGGCGGATGTTAAAAATATACTAATCTCCTCTGGTCGGAACACCTCGCTAGAAAATAAAATCAACGATTCCTCAACATCTTGATGTCGTAGCAAGCCAGTAATACTTTGCTGCAATATAAAATCCAACGATGCCTCGACCTAATGTAGGGAAAGCCGCAATTCTTTTTTAGAAATTTACTGGAAATTTTTTCCTTAGAATTTCTATGGATTATTGGAGGTCGACAACGGATGCTTGGACCACTTATAATTTCTATGAACATAGACGCGTACGCGTAGATGAGCAATAAGCATTCATTTCTTATTAGAAATTTACAGAAAATGTTTCGTCAGAATTTTTATTCAGGCTGGTGTCCAACTGGAGTAACTTTCAGATACAATGTGTGCCGTTGAAGCTAGTTACCGCATTAGTTACCGTATTGCTACATGCGGTAAAAATCGTACAATTTCTACAATTGCTGAGAATCTAATTGAACCCTGTATAATAGATGCTGTTCGGTATATGCTTGGAAGGAACATGAGCAAAAAATAAAAATAAATTCCTCTTTCAAACAGTATAATATCTCGAAAAATTTTGGATATATCTGGCGATGCTAAAGGAACAGTGATTGATCGAATTAAAAATAGTAAGATTGTCGCTGTACAAGTTTATGAAAGCGCAGATGTTGTTAATTTTGCTATTTTGCTTGTTATTGCGAGGTATTTAAAGGACAATGAAGCCGAAGAAAACCTTTTACTTTGTCATGCTCTGTCAGAACACACAACAGGTGAGGATATATTTAAAGCTATCGATTATTATTTCAAAGAAAAAGGCATAAATTGGTCTAATTGTTGTGGGCTATGTACCGATGGTGACAAGCCTATATCAGGTATTTATTCTGATCTGCGTGGTCGTGTCATGAAGATAGCTCCCAATGTAAGTTGGAGTCCTGTTGCATCCACAGGCAAAGTATGGCAACTAGGCAGTGCAAATTAAACTTGCTCTTGACGAAGCTACGAAAGTGGTTAATTTTATAAAATCTAGGTCAACTAAATCGAAAATTTTTAAAGCTCTTTGTGAAGATTTGAATAGTGTTCATTCTACTCTGCTCTTTCATACAGAAGTAAGATGGCTATCTCGAGGCAAGGTCCTCACCCGGTTGTTCGAACTTAGACATGAAGTACAGGTTTTCTTCGAAGAACATCCTTTCCAACTTGCTTCCAAGTTACATGATTGTAATGGGCTTCAGACGCTTGCATATTTATCAGATATTTTCCTACGTATAAACAATCTAAATTTATCTCTTCAAATAAGATAAATTTGAATCAATTATTAAAAAAATTGATTTTTGGAGGAGATGTATTGAAAATGGACAACCGGAGGTATTTGAAACTTTGCATAATTCTCTATTAGAAAATAAACTTTGCCTCTCCAGAGAATTGAGCAACGACATATCTCAACACTTCAAAAAGAGGTAAAATCAAGTTTCGAGAAGTACTTTCACAAACCTGATGAAGGAAACAATTGGATTTCAAATGAAGAATACTTTCAAATAGCTAAATTAGCTATCAAAGAAAAAGAGAACAAGTACCGTAATAAGTTGAATGCAGCTCCAGATTTAAGATTATACCTTGCATCAATCAAACCTGAGCTCAAAAAACTATCTGCCTCAAAGCAAACTCAACGATCTCACTGAATATAATAAGTCAAGTTAAAATTAATGTAAAATTGCGAATATTTAACTTTATGTTTATAATAGTTTATATTTATTAAGTAAATATGTTGTTTTTTATTAAAAGTTATGTATCTATAAAAAATCTTTTAGTTTTCATCAATAAACATTCTGGGCATACTCCTTGAAACGTTATTGCTATTTATTTATTGTTAGAACAAGTTTAAAATAATAACAACAAGTATTTATATTATAAACATTTTTCAAATGAAAGGGGTACAATTTAGGATAATGAATTACCAGGGGGTACGCAAACCAAAAAAAGGTTGATAACCGCTGCCCTAGAGCATGAAATCATTGAGTATTATGAGGATACCATTAATTTTTAGTGGATACATAGAATATTGCTGGTAGAGCAAAATGGATTGCACATCCGCGAATAATATTAAAAGTTATTTTGATTTTTGCACGATAACTCAAGAACGCATTTATTTAAACTGCTGAAAGTTTGTACATGGCCCTTTTAATAAAGGTTTAGTTCTAAGTTCGAAAATAGGATAAATCAGGGAACATATTTGTAAAGGTGCCCTACAAAATTACACTCTCTATATATTTGGACACTGATTGAAAATGAGTTGACGTCAAGTTCTGAAATTTTATAAACGAATATCTTAAAACTAATTTGTGTATAATTTGAAAAATGGACTAAATCGGGCAAATCCTTCGTGAAATTGCCATACAATAATTAAATATTTTATGTATTACTGGAAAAACAGTCAGTCTCACCCACATATTTTTAATCCACTGAAAAGTTCTTCAGAATGCCAAAACCTCAATAATTGTTTATAACCATTTTTACTGTCCGATGAACGTTTCTAGAAATTCAAGAGAATCCACTTTAATGAGTTAACTTCCCCAGAAGAGTGGCTTATACATCCATATGCAGCGATTCCATGCAAAAATGATCAAAATAAATCAATTTTCAGACTCGAGCCCCCTCCGATTTCGATGGAACTTTGAGAATTAATTAAGTATTAAAACATATTCGACCCATATTTTTTTGTTTAGTCTGACGACCTGAGATTTTGGATACAGGTTAACTTAAAACTGAAGGTTTTCACTGTATTCATTCATGTTTTTAATTTGCCGATTACTTGGGATCGGACTACTCGATTCTTTTGTGCGATATGTTAAGTTATTAGTATTAAATGGGGCTTATCAAAAAAATAAATTTATGGAAAAATTAAATTTTTATTAATTTTGAACTTTTGATCCCTACCGAAGGAGAAAGGCCCCTAAACAAATACTATCCTTGAAATACTCTAACATTAGTATACATATCATATCAAAAATCTGCGGATGTTCAGCTCTTAGCTTAGGAGTTACAATTTTTTTATTAGCATCTCTACAAAATCTATATAAACAAAAATCAATTGCCGCTTGTTTGTTACATCATCACTTGAGAACGGCTCGATCGGCTTGGCTATTTGTTGTGTTCGTATTTTTAGGACAAGGCTTTTAGGGAAAGAATAATTGGAATCGGCAACTCCTTCTTGGTGTTGCCATACAAAACTTTGGTTTTTCACAATACATATATTTGAAAACTGCCTGACAACACGAGAGCTGAAATTTTGTACACCACAGTATTGTCATAAAAATAGTAACTGCAATTTCAAAAATGAGCTAAATAGGGCAATCCCTTCTTGGTGTTGCCATATAATTTTTTTGGATTTTTACGTATATTGTGATAACCATGAATCCTAGATGATTTTATTGTACTGAGAAGTTCTTCAAAATATGAAATGCTATGAAATTGGTTATAATCATTTTTACTGTCCAACGAACCGTTCGAGAAATATATAAAAAAAAAATCACGATCAACGATCAAACTTGCACTGATGGGTGACCATACGAAATTACATACGGGTATTCATCTAGGGTATCATAAGAATTGGTCTTAGACTAATTCTAGCTTTTTTATTTGTTAATTTATCTTTCAATATCAGTGTAATCCATAAAAGCTGGGTAAACGTATAAATAACATTTTGTGGATATATTGTACAGAAAAACGCATCAATCTTAATTTAGTAAAAATAAAGCAGAGCCTATCCAAAACAATGATTAAATCATCCAGCAATAATAATTTCGTGGAGCTGAAATTAATCAGAGGAGTTTAATTCAACTTCTTCATGAAGTTATATGTGGCAGCTAATTTATAAAATATAGCTCGCGAACTATATTTTCCTTTCTTGGTATAAATTGTTTTACTGTTTGAAAGCATTTTTCAAAATGTTTCAGCATGTTCAGAAACATTAGCGACAAAATCAATTATTTGCAATTATGTAGGCAAGCATATGAATGATATGTTGAAAGACTTCCTCTTTTTGTTTAATGGCTTGAAACTATTTTTTTTTATATTTTCATATCGTTTCTGAAGTTTTTTGTTTCCTTTCTAAATTTTTTTTATTCTTATCTTGAATTTTGCATTATCTATAAAAATTTAAATTTTTTTCTCTAGAATGGCAAAACGAACAAGTGCCTTCAATATTCTCCTCTGAATAAGATTAAAACCAAGAAGATCTGCATCAAGAGCGAGCTCTTCATATTTTTCAGATCTTTTTTTTTTTTTTTTTTTTGAAAATTGAAAAATATCCGATTATTCCTACAATTTTCTACATGAAATTATGCAGCATACCCTTGGTTGGAGACTTAATAAGAAAATAAAATTTACGGAATTTCGTCAAAATTTGTGTTTTTTATTTTACCTTTGAAAAAATATATCTGCCAATATTTAGTAAAAACAAAAAAAAAAATTTGAAAAAAGTATCCTCAATGAAAATAACACCTTAAAATTACATCTATTATTCACTAGAATACTTACTACGTACCTTAGCGGTACTGAAATTGCAATGGCTCTAAAGTTTAATGGAAAACCATATTTCCATAGCAATAATAGTTTAGAACAAGGTAAAGTAATTCATTATTTTACCACTTCCGCATAAAAAAACTGCTTTATACGGTGACAGTCATACACGCATAGATGAGGCTTAGTGCAGTTCACTGAATATGTCCCTTCTCTCTGCCATGAGACTTTGTCATTCATATGGAATGGGAGCACAATGAATGGATGTCTGAGCTTGAACTATGAATGAACTACAAATAGAAAAATATTGAGAGAATCCTTAGGAGCGGCGGCAGAAAAGCTTCAAGCTCTGATTCTCTCAGTTCATACTTACGGAACATTTGCAGTTGGTTAGATAATTCATTTCTAAAAGTTGGTCATTCAAACTTTAAAAAGTATGACCGGGCTTGGGATGGGAGATTTCATATCTACTTGTACGTTGTCGCTGGCTAAACTAAGCTAAACACTATGTCATTTTACGTATTTTGATCTTAAGGCTTTATACAACAACGAATTAAGCCTTATAAATTGACATAGGCTATAGTTTTATGAGAATAGCACGGTAAACCCTTATAGTCCTATTCTTATAAAGCTTTAAGCTTTCTAAAATTATAAACCTTAGGGCTGTATTAGTACAACACTATAAGCTCTTATACTTATATGCTTAAAAAATGCAAAACTTTATAATTTTATAAAGCATAACGCTATAAAAGAGTAGTAAATATTAAGAACGCTTATAGAGTCTTCTGTTGTATAAAATTATAACGCTTATGCCTTTATAGAGACATCATTTTAAGCGCTATAAATGCTATTTTTATAAAGCCTTGTGCTTTATAGCTTATAAAGCAGAATTTCCCTTAAGAGGAGTCAGTACTCAGCAAAAATTTCAATTTAGATACCAGCGAGCCTGTAGGTAATAAAACTTACTATACGTATAGGTTTGTGTCCTGAAAGTATGAAAAATCATATAAAATTAGCGTAGACTTAGACCACAAGTCACATTAGAGACATCTAGCGTAAAAGGCAGAAACCCAACATGCGACAATTTAAGACGAAAATGAAAACTTGCAGTTCAAAGAAATTGAAAATTTTTAACGAGAATGAACTGTCCTAAATTTTATTTTGCACATAATTGTTAAATATACTATTTTGCTTTATATTTCTACAACTTTCAACGAAATATTGAAATTTCTCGTCTGTGAAATATCGAGAGAAAAAACAAGTACTATTAAAGTTAAACAATTAAAAAAAAGCGCCACTAAAAATGAAAAAACTCGACGTTATTTGCTAGATTTAGGCTTTATCTTTCTAAATTAGTCACAATTTAAAGAAATGAGAATACCTACTAAGAGGAATTTGATTTGAAAAAAATCAATTTTTACCATTTTTTACAAGTTTCCGAGCTAATATCTCCATTCCAATACAATTATTTTTATTTTTATCGACGTTATTTACTAGATATCTTCGCTACCTTTAATTTAAGATATAAGTCATTATTCTGCTACAAATAGTTTGGCAGAAATTTGCATTGAAAAATGTATGAAACTTGCAAATCTTGGTACTGACTCCTCTTAATAAAGTTTTTATAAAGCTGCTTATTCAATTAAAAAGCCTACAGCACTATGTAAACATTGTTACTTGCATGTTCATCTAATAACAATAATAATAGACCTGGCGACTGCAAAAAAACGTCAGTAAGGCCTCCATGAAAATGTTACCCGTCTCTGTACCTACTGACTTGTCTTGCATAGGTACTCTGTTTGATAGAGCTTGGCTTAATAGAAACATTTTCAGCGTAAAAATCTTCAACCTGGATTTTCAAGTTTCACCTGTAATCGATAGTGTTCTTTGTGTAGTTTGACATGGCGATGCATGCCATTGGGCCATCCCAGACGAGTATTCTTGATGCAGAATGCAAACCGGTTTTTGGTTTTTTAGGGAAGAGGTGAAAAGATGCAAAGAGATATTTCTTTATGTCTTTTACACCTCTTCCCTAAAAACCGATTTGCATACTGCATCAAAAATACTCGTCTGGGATGGCCCATTGACTTGACCGAGTCCGAAAATCTTGGGCTAAATATTGTGTGAACCCAAAATTGCCTAATAAAATTTATTTGTATTGCAACAGTCTACATTCCTCCTGCCTCATTAAAAACTCTCAACAACGGGCTAATTTTATTGAGAGAAAAGATTGCAGACATTATGCTGTCTTCGGGCGACCTTGTAATTCTCAGTTCTTTTAACCTGCATTCTGTTTTGTGGAAATACAGCAGTTGTGCAGACGGCTTTCTACCTTCTTGTGAAACATTTCGATTTTTCAGTCAGTCTGTCACACATACCAACTTGAGAACATGTTGATATTGTAAACTGAAATTTTGTACACAGAATTTCCATAATAATATTTTTGATTTAATGTTGAAAATTTGCCAAATCGGGCAACATCTTCGTAGTGTTGCCACACAAAAACCGCGTAAAACTAAAAAAACAAAACTCATGAAAGACTATTTCATTTAATTGACCGCCTCGGGTCATGCTGTGTGAGATTATAATACGCTTATCATGATTTTCGATTACATCGAAACATAACGTATCAGACTTATTTTGCGTCGCAGTTCTTGTTTAAGCTCTGCAATCGTATTCGGTTTGTTCTCGTAGTCTTTACTCTTCAAATAACACCAGGGCAGAATTCGCAAACTTTCTATTCCACTCGACAAAACTCTCGGCTGTTTTAGTCGTGGAGAAGTAAGGAGAATAAATATTGTCTGCTTTTGTAGGTACCTAGACCTACCTAGGAATTTTCAAATTAAATTATGGATTCACCGCATATCCGGGCTATATTTACAAAAACAAATTATGGAAATCCTTGCAATACTTACAGAAAAATTTGAATTTTGGGGTCTCAAGGAGAATTTACATTATGATGGCATGCATTTTTCACAGGAATTGTGAAGGAGATAGTTTATTGAAATTTAAATGTTGCCGAAGAAATCACTGCACGTACACTCCCCTCTAGTTTTTATTGTAAAACTTGCAAACTGTCGAACAGTTAAATTATTAAATTGGAATACCTAATTCAAAATCCTCTCTAATGAGTTTCTGGACGATGGACTACCTCTGAAATAATTTCAATGCTTTGATAAACAAATATTAAAAATCTTTCAATTGCGAAGTATTTAATTACATATTAAAAACGTTCTTTTATTTTCTTCCATTTTGACAGGTAGGTAATTTAATATATATTTACTATAAAATCATAGTAAAACGTGTTGCCAGTAATCAAAATTAACGGATTAAGGTTGCCAATAACAATATTTTAGTTTCAGTAACTATAAAAGCTTACTATGCTTCAGAACTTTTTCTGGTTCCGGACACGCACACATTGACAAATCGAAAAATTTCCATATACAATGTACTGTCTCCCTCACAATTTCTGTAAAAAATCCGTGCCTTCATAAGGTAAATTTGGTTGTCTGCCAGTACAGACGAGATACTATAAAAATTTTATATTCACATTAAAGCTTGTATGTAGGATAAAAATGCATCTTCATTTTTAGGTTTTGAGGCCAATAAATGGTTTTGGGCATAACGCAAAAGAAGTGAATCAGCCCTTCTTAAGATGAAAAAATTGCCATTTTTTAATACAAAAATGGACATATTTTCAACTTATCATTGCGACGAATTGGTAAGTCGTGTAAACTCACTTCCTATGAGAAAAATCTTCACACCAGAGTACTAATGGATGTGAAACAAAGAACGGAAGAAATATATTCCAAATCTAGGAAGTGGGGTGTATATGACCCAAGTGCAAAAAATAAATCCATCTTTCGGCGGTAAAAAGTCAGAAACCAGAGAACCGCGATGCTTGTATCTACTGACTCGTTTTACACAAATTGACTTTCCTCATCATATTACAGTCGAGAAGAAATATTAATTGAAAATTATCACTTGGAAATTTAATTTCAAAAATACTACTCCGTTGGTATCAATCCATCAATCACTTCCCATGATAGTAATCTAAGCCTTCATCACAACGGTATCTAGATAGGAACTTGGCATCCTGCCCATTTATACTACATTCACTAATACCTCTGCTACCCCCTAATTCTGCCGGCAATAACCCTAAAATATTCATACTTAAACCAAAAACATTCCATCTTTCTGATCTCTTTGAGACGCCACTTTTATTGCTCATAGAAAGTGGAAGATAGTAACAGATGTAGCATGTCTTAATATTCTAATATCCTACCTTTATCGAGGGGTTTTTCGCAACATTTGTCCTTAAATTGTAACGCAATATCAAACTTAATATCCTCTAATCATTTAAAAAAAAATATATCAGTTTACTCCTCCAGACCACAAAGAATACCAAAGGGTAATTTTTCAAGAACGAATGGTCTTTAGGCCTTCGAACTTTGGCTATTATTTGCGCTTGTCGATGTATCTGTCTTCTTATTCTAATTATATCTAGCCTAAAAAATATACCAACCATGGAGAAATCAGTTCTTACAAGGAAATCTCTTAATTTCCTTTTCTACAACGGTCGATCAGATTCTCCACTAAATTGCTAGCTTTTTTTAATCCAGTATGGAAACCCTAGATCAATCACGAATGTATTAAAAAGAATTGTATGTTAAACTATACTGATTGACTTTTACTAAACACTTGCTTTTCTACAAACCGTAATTGAAGTGTATATTAAAAAAAAAATATCAAACTGACATTGAGAAATGATACATGCAAAATACTTTCTATTGTTAATATTTTTAGTACATCTTCCGCGTTACACCCTTTAACTACCTGTCAAAGTGAGATTCATCTCAGATGATAGCAAGCCGTCTTAGCTTTCTAATGAAAGCCCAATCAGGCTCGATGCCACCTTCCGTGGGAAGTTGTAGGACGTCAAAGTCAAAAAATTAGAAAAAAAATCCCAATTTTTTTCAAATTTTAACGATTTTCCCGCCAAAATACATAATAACTATACAGTTTTATTACAAGATTTAGAAACCCTGAAATGTTACCTTTAATTTGACGATTCACATGTACCTAAATGCTACCGTTTTTATTATGCATAATTTCATTAATTTTGCTAATAACAATAAAAAATCGCGCCTAATTTTATGCAATTCCACGCAAATTAGCAAAATTCATGAAATTATGAATCATAGAAACGGGAATATTTCAAAAACGGTTGCATTTAGACAGGTACATGTACTTAGTCAAATAAAAGGTAACATTCCGGGATCTCTAAATCTTGTAATAAAACTGTATAGTTATTATGCATTTTGCCGGAAAAATCGTTAAAATTTGAAAACATTATGAATTTTTTTCCAATTTTTTGACTTCGACATCCTACAACTTCCAACGGAAGGTGACGGGAAGGCTGATTGGGCATTCATTAGCTGAGACGGTTTGCTATAATCTAAAATGAATCCCACCTTGATAGGGTGTATATCAAGAAAGTTACAGGCTGTAAAGTGGAAGAAGTACTAAAAATCTTACCCCCCCCCCCTTCCAACGAAGCGCCCCGCCGTAACCCCACTTCACCGTATAAATTTTTGTTTGTATCCACCTCAGATATCAAACCCTTGAGCTAGGTGCACCAATTATGAAACACCCTGTATTTGAGTGTTTATATAAGAGTTTTATAATATTAGCAATTGGTGGCGTAGTTATTATTAGAGTTTTTTTTAGGTTACTAATAGTTTTCGTGCAAATAAGTTACCAAAGGTTTCATAATGTGGTGATGGAAATGTTTCAATCACCGGTCTATATAACTTAAAGTAACTTTTACTAGAAGCCCAACGAACAATTTTAGCAGCTATATGGTTGCGAAAATTGGATCTGTGTTTTAAGAGGGCTTTATAATGGATTCACGTGGCAAAATTGATTTATAAAAGTTACAAGATTTGCTTTCTGGTATTTGATACTAAAATGTTTTATAATGCAGTGTTATGAATACTCTCCGAACTAGATATAAAACTGTTTGACTTCGAGAGCTACTTTGTTGTATGCCATTTATCTTAATCCTATATTAAAACACTTTGGTTCTGGATGTTATTAAGTTGTATAAAGCTTTCATAAAGCCACGGAAAATTGCATTGAGAGCCATTGTCGACAGCAAATCAGTAGCAAAACAATTTAGCTATCCTGAACCATCATTGGAGTCTATTTAAAACTTGGGAACTATTTTGTTTTAAACAGTTTCTGAGAAGACTTTAATAAAACCATAGCAATATCTATAAAACTATGTATTTCGCGTCATCTCATATTGTAATTTGCGAAATATTCAGAGACAGCCAATTACTTCAGATGTCGCTACATGAAACTTTGCTTCATGTTTCGTTTTCTCTCAGAGTTTTACTACATCGCATAACACTTCCAATTATTCTTTGGAATTCCAGAAGTGATTTCGAACTTTTTGTTGATGTTGAAGGTTTAGAAATAAGAGATAACTGGTCTGTAAAATTGGTTGACCTTATAGTACTGTCTAACTGCATTAACGAAAATAATTTAACTGATGATTGTGGTATGATGATATAAAAAATTAAAACGTTCGACAAGAAATCGAATTTTGTTTAAGAGGAGTCAGTACCAAGATTTGCAAGTTTCATACATTTTTCAATGCGAATTTCTGGCAAACTATTTGTACCAGAATAATGACTTATATCTTAACTTAAAGGTAACGAAGCAGTCTAGTAAATAACGTCGAGAAAATTAAAAAAAAATGTATTGAAATGGAGATATTAGCTCGGAAAATTGTAAAAAATAGTAAAAATTGACTTTTTTCAAATCAAATTCCTATTAACAGGTATTCTCATTTCTTTAGATTGTGACTATTTAAGAAAGATAAAGCCTAAATCTAGCAAATAACGTCGAGTTTTTTTCATTTTTAGTGGCGCATTAATTGTTTAACTGTAATAGTACTTGTTTTTTCCTCGATATTTCACAGACGAGAAATTGCAATATTTCGTTGAAAGTTGTAGAAATATAAAGCAAAATAGTATATTTAACATTTATGTGCAAAATAAAATTTAGGACAATTCATTCTCGTTAAAAATTTTCAATTTCTTTGAACTGAAAATTTTCATTTTCGTCTTAAATTGTCGCATGTTGGGTTGCTGCCTTTTACGCTAGATGTCTCTAATGTGACTTGTGGTCTAGGTCTACGCTAATTTTATACGAATTTTCATACTTTCAGGACACACATAAACCTACGTATAGTAAGTTTTATTGCCTACAGGCTCGCTGGTATCTAAATTGAAATTTTTGCTGAGTACTGACTCCTCTTAAGGAGTTTCTTTCGGGATATTAATGAATCAAAAATAATTTCTTTAAATATCAATATTGACGGATTGCCAGTATACAAGAGCTCGAAAGAAGAATTTTGGCCTATTCTTTTTAATATCTATCAAATATTCCTTTTTCATCCTAGAGTAATTGCTATTTACAATGGAAAGGATAAGCCTGGTGATTTATGCCTAATCTACAATGCATGGTAAAACCACGTCGTCAAAACGCGATATCGTTTGCTGAAGAATGCATATAAATACACGAAATGTGTAAGTAGTGGTAAGCTGCCAAATTAAACAGCTGTTGACCTGTCATTTATCATAAATGTATTAGCGTCCTCGATTTCATTGCAGAATTACATCAAAGGAAGTATTTGATTTCATTAATTTATATTGTAAGATTATAGCAAACTAAAAAGTTATGTAGAGTGCAGTGGGATAAAACAATTAATATAAAACTTTGTTTTTAATATTGAAAGTGCAAGTTCTAGTTTACAGCTGTTTTGTTCTAAGTTCCCCTACATTGTTCTAAAGTATGCTGAATACATCTGAGGTATTACTACATCGTTTTTGCTGATTAACTACTACGTTCATGTCGTCAAATGAATGAAAGCGAGAAGACATTTTTGCAAGCATGAATTTTCAAATGCATGAGTGGGAAACCAACACAAAAATCCATGTCGTTTTGACGACGTGGTTTTACCATGCATTGTAGATTAGGCATTAAAGGCATTTCTGTCTCCATTTGTTGATGAATTGAAGGATATTATGGAAAATGGATACCATATCAATCGAAAGAAAAAAAAAACATTTGGTTATTACAACTATTAGAATATATTGCAATATAAATTTAAGTCAATATATAAATCTATAAATCGAACAGTTTCGAATGGTAGGTGTGATACAATACTTGACGGAGACCTGTCACATGTATTGATGGTATTGCCTCGAGGCCTGCTGTTCATACTGCTGCTGTATGAGAAATTATTTAGTTATTTATCCCAAAATTATTGCAATAATACCTACCGCTTCTAAAACGTCAATAAATTTATTAATTCGTCCTATTAGTTGTCTCAAAAATGCACAATTTTAAAAGATATCCTTCTAAGACAAACGTCAAATTTGGTGGATATTACTTGTCGGGATTAGTATATTTTTTAGGAGTTCTATAATAGTTCTGTATAAGAAACAAAATAGCTGTATCGTTTTATGGATGTTTTATGGAAGCTGAAGTATTTTATAAGGGTTCTAAAAAAAAACCAAAAGAGGTGCATGGCTTTATTAAGAGGAGTTAGTACCAAGTCATGTAAGTTTCGTACATTTACAATGCGAATTTCTGGCAAACTATTTGTAGCAGAATAATGTTTTATATCTTAAAATTAAAGGTAACAATGAAGTCTAGTAAATAACGTTGGATAAAATTAAAAAAAAATGTATTGGAATGAAGATATTAGCTCAGAAACATGTAAAAAATGGTTAAATTGAAGTTTTTTAAATCAAATTCCTGTTGGTAGGTATTCTCATTTCGTTAGATTGCAACTATTTTAGAAAGATAAAGCCTAGATCAAACAAATAATGTTGAATTTTTTTATTTTTAGTTGCGCTTTTTTTAATTATTTGACAATAATAGAGTTTGTGTTTTCTCCCGATATTTCTCCGAAGAGAAATTGTAATATTTCGTTGAAAGCTGTTAAAATACAAAGTAAAATAGTATATTTAACAATTATGTGCAAAAAAATTTAGAAGATCTAATTCTCATTAAAATTTTTCAATTTATTTGAACTGCAAATATTCATTTTTCGTCTTAAATTGTTTATTTTTCTCGCATGTTGGGTTTCAGTATTTTACGCTAGATGTCTCTAATCTGGTCTGTGGTCTAGGTCTAGGCTAATTTTATATGAATTTTCTCACTTTCAAGACTCAAACCTAAATTTAATTGCCTATAGACTCGCTGGTATCTGAAACTTTTGCTGAGTACAGGCTCCTCTTAATATAATTCATACATTGTTTTTGTAAACTAGTTATATGTATATTTGTTTTTTTACTATTTTATTTGAGCGTGCCCAACGCCACAGCGCCAGCAGTAACTTCCATACTAACTATATGTTTTAATGAAAAAAAAAACATAGATGGTAGTATGGCACATAAGAAATGAGTTGTTCAGCTCACTCTTATGTTTTTTGAAGGTGTAGTAACTACACCAGTAACAGTTTATAAAAACTATTTCCTACATTTTAGGGAATATTGTCTATATTTTAAATTTTTTTTAAAAATAAAACAAACAAAATTTGAAAATTCCCCATATTTTAGCGATAAAAACCTAATCTACGTTTTCCAAGGTGGAGCTTTCCTTAATCTTATCGAAAAACACCTAAGCTGTGTGACACAATTGCTGCTTACTTTAGGGAAATTTTTTTTACTGTGTCAAGCCAGCAAATTCAATCGGAAGCTTTATGTCACCTTCGAGTTATTTTAGTTGCTTCGATTTTTTCTTTACAAATTATTTCCTTTTTTCTACAAAGTTTTTTAACTTTATCAAGACAACATTTTGCTAGGCTCTTAAAACCAGAAAGAAACTAGTTCATCAGTATTTTTTTCAAAACCCCTCAATACAGGACAAAATTCTTCTCAACTTAGCCCTGCATTTTCCAATAATTCATGTGCAGAACTAAACTTGTGTAATTTTTGTAATTCAGGCAATTTGTGACGCCAGATTCGGATAGGCGCAGCTCTAAATTTGTATTGTTACATTTGACAGGATTTTTCAGCTCCTTAAATATAATATAATAAGTTTATTGAAAATATATAAATCTAGGTAGAGAGAAATTTCGTAGTGAAGTTTCATTTTAAAAGTTCATTTCTATTCTCTCGACTTTTCGCATAATCAGTAAAGAAGCGCCACAACCGATTTCAGATGAGTTTTGACATACCTATCGCTCATTGTCCATTATCTATTGAACCCAACCCCAGCCACCACTCCACCAGGCACAGAACAAGATCTAAGTGCTCGGGGGCAAAGCTCTCAGCTAAACTGGGACCACCGATGTCTTGTTGTGGTGCTTCTTTACATAGATTTATATTCTTTGGTTAAATGACTAAGTAGGTCACCGATAGTGCAATCAATTGTCTTTTCAAAGTGTGAATAAATTAGCCATCAAAATTAGTGAAGATACATTATAGAGATGCAGTTTGAAAGCCTATTAAGCGCGAATCTCTGAACACTTCTAGGAGGTTCAGGCAGCGTACTAGTAGTAACTCTTCTAGTAATATAGCATATCTCAACGGAGCTAATTGTGTATAGGGCTGGGGAATGTTTTGGTTTCACTGATTATTTACTTTTTTAAATCAGAATTAAGAATTACATGGAGAGCCCTTGAATTTACAGTTACGCTACTGCATTTCAAATGCATCGAAGATTAGACAAACTATTAACTACAACAACAAATTTTTGTTAATTTTTTTTTTTTTATTCAGTTGCTTACACAAATTATCCTTTATTTGTTGATTTGCATTTTATTTATTTGCTTTTTCTTTTCTTTTTTCTTTTTTATTTATAGAAATCGCACTACCTGACCTAATAACACGTTCGTCCTTGCAATCAGCACCAAATAAACCACTATCGCAACCTTCAACACCCACCACTTCTCACACCAACTTACTACCAGAAACATGCAATTATTCACATTTAAAGATAAAATCACCGCTATTTAGGCAATTTTCCAAAACTCAAGCCTCGCCGGAGATAAATGCCATGGAATTTTTAATACCACAACCACCAAGGCAAAATAGACCATCTCAAAATGGTAAAATTGCATATAATAATGGATTTCATTTGCCCGTACAACTGCAGCACTCTCAGCAGCAACAAAAACAACAATACCAACATTCTACTACTACCGGGAACAAAATGACTAAGAAGCAACTAAAACTGGCACAGGCCCAGCTGGAGAAATTAACACAAATCAATATACACCTACATGGTACGTGTCCCTGAGAATAGCTACATTTATAAATAGGTAGATATAGCTACCTGAATATACATGTGTGCATCCTTATGCATAGATATATCTAAAGAACATATATTGCTAAGCCTATAACAGAAATGTGCCAAAGAAACACTTCAGAAATTGGCTCGTCCTTAGCACTCTCCAAATATGATTTCGCATTTTGTTGAAAATTTGAAGCAGTACTTGGCATTAAATTAATTTCAAATTTTTTTACAGCTCTTTTTTCGGCTGTGGAACATGGCCATCTGGAGAAGGCAAAGACCATTTTGGAGTCTACAGATGTTGACATTAATAGGTAAGAATCGAATAAGAGAATTGAGTCCTTGAGTCCTGATTTGATTTGTACATTTATTCCAGTTTAAACAGTGACGGTTTATCTCCGCTAGATGTTGCTGTCCTAAGTAATAATCGACCTATGACGAAAATGTTATTACAACATGGTGCTACAGAAGGGAGTCAATGTGAGTAGTTTTTTTTTTTTTCAGTTATGTCAAAAAGAAAAATACTTTATAGATGAAATTTTAACAACAATAATAATATAATTCAGTTTTTTCTGGATATATTGCTTGCGATCTCCTAATTTTAGTGTTTTCAATTATCCTGTACCTATACTACATACTCACGCTTTTATTTAGAACTTCATTTAAATGTATAAAGAAAATCTTCTAACTCAATTTTCACCCACTTTTCCATATCTGATCAAATTGGGATGCGTACATGGTTCCCCGTGAACACATTAACAGTTTTATATACTTTAAAAAAAAATTCAAAATAACGAACAAAGGGGAATATCCATTTTAGGCCCGACATCTCAAGACATGACAGATGCCTTAAACGATGCATTATGATAGTCTTAACATATTTTAATAACAATGTTTATTTCAATTAAGTGGGGAAGACTGGCGGGTTGGGGGTCGTCAAAGTTTAATCTAGTACATTTTTGAAAATCGAGTACAGAATCGACTTCCTTAGGGCCTGAAAAGAAGTTTTAGTGGGTACACTCCTATAATCGGAGGCTATTTATAGCCATCCCCATACTCAGTTTTTTTATTATTTCCCTCTTTTTTATTCGAACTGAGGTACTAGATTTTTCACACCTTAACTCGGTAGGGTTATGTCCGATCGGAAAACACATTTTCACTGTTCGATTCAGCTCATTACCAGGTACAATTCGTAAAATTTTCTCTGTACACGTTTAGGGGGGGGGGGTGGGAACCCCTGGCAAGGGGTGGGAGATATGGTTCCAATACCGCATGTTGCATACCAAATTAAAGGTCTCGCCGAGTATTATCGAGTGGTGTATTTTATTTCGATTCAGAAATTTTTCTCGGGTGGTTTTTTCCGCCGGGTCACATACACCGCAGCTACTATATTTTGGATATATTTTTGCGGTTCAGTTCTTTCTTCCATGGCCATTAGTGCTCTGTTGTGATCATTTTTCTCATAAAAAGTCATTTTCAACGACTCACCAATTCTGCGCAATCACGAGAGCAAGAAAATTCCACTTTTTCACCGAAGAAAGTCGCTCAAGCTACATCTGATCGCTTAATTGCATCATAATGCAACGTTTAAGACATCTCTCATGTCTGGAAATATCGGGCCCAAAGTTGTATAAAAATTTCCACTTTTTCCAGTTAATGGATAAAGACAATTTTAATTACCGGATGTTTAAGAATGAAGAATCGCTGTGGTGCTAGACTTTTTGGCAGAGTCTAGAGCTTTCGTAAAATTTGTAAGAGGGGGTCTTAATATATCGGCCCGCCATATAAAACTTTTCAATATATGAGATGCACATTCTTTCTGATATGTTCTTTGGTTCTACCTACCCCAAAGCAATCTTGCGCGAAAATTGCTTTCAATCCTGGATGAGTATTGTCAACCTTTAACCAGCCATCATACCTAATTGGGTTGGTTAAGCATAAAAAATAGAATTTGCGATGTATATGATTCGTAGATTTATCCTTTTTTGTCGCTGTCTACCAGGGTTTTTGGCTCAACATATCTGTTCCCTACTGCTATCACAAACAATTTACCCCGACAATCGGATCGACCTTTGAAGCTTTTTAGTCGGTCGGCTTTCTTACCTGCATTGTGATCAGTGTGAATTAATTATAAATATTTTTATTGACAGAATTGTCCAACAACGATTGTTGTCTGTACAGTAGGCCATAAAGTCCCAATATCGATGAAGTGCAGCCCTTTTGTTAAAATTTTCAGGAAAAATAAAAAAATTATGAAAAAAACAATTTTAATACGACCATGAATGCTACTTATGCTACTTTTTATGTTACGCAATTTAATATCAATTTAATAAAAATGTCAAATCTTTTGTAGGATGATTTAACCTGGAATTCTATAAGAATCAAGCGTTTTACTAAATGATTTATGTTGGTTCATTTGTATCAACGTAATGGATTAGAGCAAGAAAAGAATGTTTCAAGAGAACAAGATGTTTTTATGAAGTAGCAATAGTTTTAATGTTGACTTATCATTAATAAAAAAGAAAAGATTATTAAAAATTGATGTGGAAACTATTTGTTACTTCAATTAATTTCTTCTGGTAATAGCTGTCAACCCAAACATTACTTTCAAGCAAAAATTGCAGTTGTGTGTATACATAAGAGTGTTCATAGACAAGTTAAATGGGGCGCAAATATAACAAATGGGTTTTTATTTTTCAATCGACAGAACAGGATGTTCCCTTCAATATGATGTTTTAGATTAAATTATACAAAAGAACACAGCATCATTTGTTACACAGAAAGAAAAAAGTTTTAAACAAGTTCAAATCACTTAAAATATGAAAAATAAATAACTTTGTTAAAGTGAAACTTTCAAGAAACCAAGTGCTGCTTAGAACAACTGAGATACATGGAAGTGCTGAAGCAAAGAAAAGGAATTTTTGCTAACCTTGTAGCATGTGAGGACATTTATTTGTGGCTTCGAATGAAACATGAACAGTTCATTCTTAAGTTCTATTTCATTCATTCAAGCTCCAAAATATACAAACCGTAAAATTTTATTTATGAAGAAGCATTTCGATAGAAAGGCGATCCAGGTCGTATGAAATCTCATTGGGTCATACCACATTAAATCGTCCAGCACATTCGGGGTTTGACTTTTACCGATATTTTTGAAAGTCTACCTAATTATAACATAATTTTCACTCATATCATTGCTGGTCTTTTGCATAAAATCGACGGATATCCATTTGTAACACTTCGAAATTGGCATCAACAAGTATTTTATATCAAAGACATACAAGTAAAGGGTTTTCCAATAAGAGGTGTTATTTTGATATTCAAAGAAAAATGCCATTTTTTGAGATAAATGATCGGATCTTTATTTCATTATAAAGAGGAAGGTATGCCGTTAATAATGGAAAATAACATCAGCCAAATGACCACCACGACCACGCCTACAGGACCATATCCTTTTCATGAAATTTTCCATAACCAAATCGCAAAGTGGCTGCCCTATGTTCTCGATAGCCTCACGAATTCCATCTTTGAGGTCTTGAATCGACGCTGTTGACGTAGACCTTCCCTTTCACGTGGTCCCAAAGGAAGAAGTCGCAAGGTGTTAAGTCACAAGATCTCGGTGGCCAATTGTGATCACCTCTTCGAGAGATAACACGGTCCGGAAACTTTTCCCGTAAAAGATCAATGGTTTCGTTGCTTGTATGGCACGTAGCGCCGTCTTGTTGAAAGTAAACGTTGTCCAGATCAATGCCATCCAATTCCTGTCACAAAAAATCATTAATCATCTGTCGATAGCGCAATCCATTCACCGTAATTGTTGCTCCAGACTCATTTTCGAAAAAGTAAGGTCCAATGACCCCGCGGGACCATAAACCGCACCAAACAGTCACACGTTGAGGATAGAGAGGCTTTTCAACAATAACTCTTGGGTTTTCCGAGCCCCAGATGCGACAATTTTGCTTGTTGACGAAGCCATCGAGGTGGAAATGGGCCTCATCACTCAAGATGAGTTTTCGATGGAATTCCGGATCATTTTCATGCATTTCAAGGACCCAATCAGCAAAGACTCGACGTTGTTGATGATCGGCCGGCTTGAGTTCTTGTGTTAACTGAACTTTATAAGCCTTAAGACCCAAATCTTTATGCAAAATATGGTGTAATGACGTTTGTGGAATGCCTAATTTCAAAGAACGACGAAGAATGGACAAACCTGGGTTTTCTTCAACACTTTCGCCTACAGCAGCAATATTCTCGGCTGTTCTTTAGCGACGTGCACGGGTTTTATTCTTCACATCACTAACTTGTCCCGACAGCTCGAATTTTTCTACCAATTTCTGTATTGCGGTCCGACAAGGTGCTTCAAGACGACCCAAAAATGTTCGAGTTTTACGAACCGTGTCTGCCACATTTTCACCATTCTTATAGTGAATTTAATAATTTCAATGCGCTGTTGAATCGTGTATCGTTCCATTTTTATTAATGGCTTAGTTTCTACTTGTCAAATGTCAAAAAATGACAGCTCCAAAAGTGACATCTACCGAAACAGCAGGCTAATTAAAATAACACCTCTTATTGGAAAACCCTTTATTTCAAAATTTCCTCCAATGTCGTTGTTATTGAATTATCTTTAAAAATCTGTAATTCCCAAGGAAATAATTGACTGAATTTAATGATTTTGGTATTATTTTTTTTTTTTTTATTATTTATTCTAGTACTCTAAGGTCAAAGAAAACATATATCTCAATAAAAATAAAAAATAAATCCAGAGATAAGAATTGAGTTTCTTATCCTCCGATATCCTGTAACACGTTTTTTTCTTAATTTCAATGGTGGTTGTAAATCAGTAATATAGAACCAGTCTTAAATTCTAAGTCTAATTAGAGTATTTGCAATAAATTGTGCCATCTTGTTTGTATCCATCCATTTACTTAGTTCCATTACAATGTTAGAAAGTTCATGATTGAAAACAAAAAACAAAAAAAAATACATATGAACCCGCTTCTTTCCTATCATTATATTTTATTGTGCCAAATTAACTTAATTAGCCTCAACGTCTTTGATTAACTTAATTACATGTATATTTATATTTATTAAAATAATCCAACAATTGTAATTACCATTACTTCTCTGTGCGACAAATTCAAATGTATTCTTATTCTTCCAGATAAGACTTCCGATTCATTAGGTAATCATCTCAATGGACTACTGCATGATGCAGAAAATCGAGTGCAAGACTTGAGCAACGCGGATGATATGCCACAGCCTCCTCTTAGTGCAAGAGCTTCATTTTCCAGTATAATTGGTAAGTGATTATTGTACATAATTATAAGTTTGTTAGATAATTATTAATTTTTTGTCAGACGAAATTAATACTCTGGAAGCTTGACAAGAATATCATCGAGACATATATATAGTTCCCCTTTAGTCAGATAGGGCCATCCCAGACGAGTATTCTTGATGCAAAATGCAAACGGGTTTAACAACAGAGTACGCGCCTCCGCATGGGTATTCTTGCTGCAGGCTTTCATTTATATAAGAATAGGGAACTATGAATGTGTGCGTGCATTATTTTAACACTTTCACTCACACTTGTACTCACCGGCAGATAAATCAAGAATGAAATCAGATATTTCATGAAAATTCTCGGACCCCACTGAACAAGAAATATTTCGTTGCGGTTGTATTAGTGCGGCACAACAACTGAATACCATTTGATTTTTGATGCAAAATTTCTCTCCAAAGTGCAGCACAATTGTAGAGATTTCTCTCTGCTTCTTTTACCTCTTCCTTAAAAAACCGGTTTGCATTTTGCATCAAGAATACTCGACGGGATAGCCCATAGATTAGAATTCCTATTATTATCCTTTAAAAGAGTAGGTACTGTGTATTATACAAGTTCAAATTACAGTGAAATCAAGGCATGCCTTTAAGTTATTACTTAACGGGTTATATCCACTTAAAAACAATTCTTTCCCCAACTTTTGGAACTTTGTTTTTTTTTTTGTTTTTGCATTAAATAAATCTACAAAAAAATTAAAATTTTGTCAAAAAAGTTAATCAATTGGGGTGGGTGCCCACTTCTGTTGACCATAGTCATCAAAGGAAGCCACAAAATTTTTCTATTTTCTTTCAATCGATTTAGCTTACATTTTGTACTTGTCGTAGCCATTTTTCAAAATAATAGTTTCTAGGAAAATGGATGGTATTCAAAGTTGGAAAACCGATATTCGGCCAAAATTTTTGACATTTTCATTAAAATAAATATTCTTAATTACACGATATGAAAAAGCGCTTACGACAAGTACTAAATAATATAGTTTTCAACTAATGTACAAAATTTGAGCGGAATGGATTGAAAGAAAATTTCGAGACACCGATTTTCAAAACTTTTGAGAAAAACGCATTTAAAGTTTAAACTAATAAAATAAGCAAATATTTTATACTTACTATTCCGTGACCAAAAAAAGCTTTTTTAGCAGACACTAAGATTTCATAAAAATGGTTAAGTTTCTTTCTTTATTCTGTGAGTAGAGTGACTTACAGTAAATATTAAAACAAAGAAATAGAAGGATAATTTCAGGTAGGTAAAAACCGGTTTGAGGTATATATGATGCCTATAACTTCCATATTTCTACGAATTTGAGAAAAAATTGTAGGCTAATAGACGACAGATAAATATGTAAAAATATGACATTCTTGAAAAAAATATTTTTTCTCGACTGCTTAGGTGGGTATAACCCCTTAAGAGACTAGTGGGAAATGCATATACACATATTTATTTATTTATTTCAATCTACGGAATAAATCCTGCAGATTACAAGAAATCTATTCACACATAAGTACTGAATTCAGATTTAATCAAGAGTTATTTTACTAGAAATTTATAAAGTTTAACCGAAAAAATTCTAAAATAATATTCTTAAATCCCACTCTAGATAAATTGGAATCAACCAAGTTGAAATTAACAATAGCATGTGTGAAAGATTCACGATATCCAAAATCGATCTTTGAAAGGGTACAACCAATATACGTCTAGGACGAATATTATATTTCTTTAGGGCACATAGAAGAAAATTTAAAAATAGCAATTCTGGACATGAAATCCTTCAACTAAGTACATCATGGATCAACATTATTAAACTCATGATACTTCTAGATTGTATGAGGAATGCAATCCCATTAAAAGACAAACGTAAGATCCCAATTTTCTTTGAATCCGCTCAATACGTCATATACATATGAATTATTTGTGTACGCATCCATAAAACGGATCAATATTCTAAAATGGACCGTATTAGTGAAAAATAAAAAGACTTTATTGTTAAGGGGTCATGAAAGTCATTTTAAAAATCTCAGCATAGATGTAATATAATCGATATGCTCTTTAAAAGTTATTAACAACTACAATTTTTCACTATTTTCGTGCAAGCTTGTGATATCTTATCTTTGTAACAGAATTCAATTACTATAATGCAATAATTTATCCTCTGAGCTGTTGTTAACGAATTGTGATGTACCTCAAAGCTCTATTTTGGGACCGCTGCTTTTCTCCGTTTTCATAAATGACCTGCCGAATATGATAAGATATTCTAAATTTCACCTCTATGCTGACGATTTGCAACTTTATATCTCCATGCCTTTGGAATTGATTGCTAATGGTGCGGATAAATTTGGAAGTCTTGACTTCGTCCAAGCAAAATAACCTAGACCCTCAATCCCAATAAAAGTAATTCGATTGTTATATACAAACATGCCGTAGACACTTCTTGTTTTCCATCAATTCTACTCAATGAATGCCCTATCACGTACTGCGATAATGTTAGAAATCTCGGTATTATATTTAACAAAACTTTGACTTGCAATAATCACTATCATAAATCATTATTCCTATCATTATGTATGGTTGCGAAATTTTTGCTGGTAAAATAAACTCTATATCAATCCGCAAGCTCAATACTGCCTTCAACTTAGCTGTTTGTTACATTTACGGACTTCGAAGATTTGGTCATATCAGCGCACATGCTATTTAAGTTATTGGATGTGCTTTAGTGTCCTATCATCAAAGAATTTTAATCGTTTTATACAATACCCTTAAATATAGAATATCGGACTATCTGTATAATATTTTTAATTTTTCTCGTTCTAACCGAACTTCTACGAACTTCACACGATATACTTGTCTAATATCAGAGCGTCAGTTCCTTGTCCAAGCTACAAGGGTGTAGAATCATCTTCCGAATGCACTCAGGGGAGCACTGAAAAACTTTAGTACCCCTACCTATCTGCACTGGTGGTGATTGGTCCACTGCTGCCAAGGTAGTTGATGTCGAGAAGGTGAAATGGTCAATTTCAACCTTCTGCGCTTTTAAAGCTCCGGGTCCAGACGGTATTCTGCCTGTCCTTTTGAAGGCAGAGAGTGTTGTGCTGACTCCATACATCGACTCCATTTTCAGGGCATGTATCGGGTTGCCGTCGTCCCAAAGCCTGGAAAGGCTTCTTACATGGACCCGAAGAGTTTTTGAACCATAAACCTATCCTCATTCCTTTTGAAATGCAATGCCTGGAGAGGCTTGTGGATGAATATATTAAGGGAGTAGCCCTGAAGACTTCTCCCTTAAACCCCTCACAACACGTTTACCGGAGGACAAGATCTACGAAGACGGCTCTCCATTCAATGGTTACTGTCTTGAGTGGGGACTGAATCGTGGACTGTTTACCTTGGGAGCCTTTCTGAACATCGAGGGGCTTTTGGTAGGGCCACCCCCGAGTCGCTATGTGAGGCAGCTCGTCGACATGGTTTTGACCGTACTGTAGTGCGATGGACCGACCAAATGTTAAGATGACGATACTTAACTGTAGATTCGGGCGGCCGAACCCCTCTCAGTGTGCTGGTGGAGAGAGGCTGCACGCAAGCTGGCGTGCTTTCTCCAGTACTCTGTTCTATGTTGGTTGACTCACTCATCACGGTGCTCAAAAACGTGGGATTCTCATGTGAAGCATATGCGGATGACATCCCTCTGCTCATTTCCATGACTGCTGCCTGTACCTTCATGCAATGTGGCCTCAATATTGTTGAGAACTGGTGCACCCGTCATGATATGACAGTTAACCCAACAAAGACCAGGTTTGTGCTCTTCTCCAGAAGACGTAAGCTTGGGTACTTTGTTCTTCCAAAGCTTTTTGGACACACTCTGTAACTCTCTCCTCATGTCAAGAGTCTTCCTCGACTTGAAGCTGACATGTAGAGGAAAAAGGAAATGCAGCTACGAGGCTCTTTGCCTAATTCAGGAGAACCTTTGGCTGCATATGGAGCATAAGACCGACGGTCGTGCACTGGATGTACACCTCGATCATTAGACCTACGCTTACGTATGCCTCCTGTGTATGGTGGCCCAGGACGCTTGTGGGGACTACGACCCGGAAGCTGGGAGGCCTGCAAAGGCTTGCCTGCTTTGGTATTACGGATCTAGTCATTCAGGCAGATGCCAAAAGGGCTATGTGCAGGTTCCGCTCATGGGGATGTTGGGAGGATGGCTGGACTGGCTCTTCTCATTACTCTCTGGCGTACGGGCTGGACTTGAAAAACCCTCTGGCCTGTATGCCACGTGATGCGATAGTACCTGAGCTTCGGTTTGCCTTATCGAGCCTTCCCCGGTTCGCTCTAAAAAATTTCACCGACGGCTCTCTCACTAATGAGGGAGCTGGGGTGGGTGTCTACTTTCCTGAGCCTGATGTTGGAATGGAGTACTCACTTGGAAGACACACCACTGTCTTCCAGGCTGAAGTCTTCGCCATATCGATAGCAGCGAAGTTAGCCCTTGATATGAAAATCAAGGAGAAGGACATTGCTATCCTCTCGATTAGTCAGGCAGCCTTGATGGCTTTGACCTGCCCTCGGATAACATCTAAGTTACTGAGAGATTGCAGGGCTTCTGTGGATAAGCTGTGTATCCACAACAAGGTGTCCTTTCTGTGGATTTCTGGTTACAAGGGGATCATGGGGAATGAAAGGGCTGACCTTTTAACTAGGGCTGGCTCTGATTCTGGCTTTGTTAACAAGCAGAATTGCAGAATTTGGGGTGAAAGCAATCCACAACAAACCCAACAATTGGCAACGCAATCAGAAAAATTTGCTGTTTGGTGTGGTTTATGGTCTGGGGGCCTCATTGGTCCATTTGGCGTCAAAAATGATCCAGGGGTCACAGTTATTGTCAATGGAATTCGTTACAGAGCAATGCTCAATCAATTTTTGTTTCCAAAAACTGATGATATCGGTGCAGACGACAAGTGGTTTTAACACGACGGCCACACAGCTAATGAAACCATCAATTTTCTGAAGTAAAAGTTCTGTAAATCCATTATTTCGAGAAATGGACCAGTCAATTGGCCCCCAAGATCATGCGATTTAACACCGCTGGACTTTTTCTTATCGGGTTATGTTAAGTCAATGTATTATGCCAACAAACCACAAACAATTAACGCTTTGCAATACAATATTGAACGTGTTATCCCTGAAATACAGCCTGATTTATGTGAGTGAGTCATCGAAAATTGGGTCCGAAGAATCCATGCCACGAAATGGAGCCGTGGCGGTCATCTGAATGATGTTATATTCCACACTTAATGGTATCAAGCATATTTTACATTGAATAAAAAAACTCATTCATATTGTATCAAACTGTTATTTTGTGTCAGTTCAAATTTCGATCGCTCTTAATGGAAACCCTTTAGTTCTATGCTGAATGAACATTTTATTTGTCATTTCTATGGAGTGGAGACATTATTTTATGCGAGACAGTGTTGCGAATATCAACTCAAACTCAATTGGTACAGATTTATTAGATAAGTACATAATTAAATCACTCAGTAAAGTCCAAAAATAATGTTATGTCTGCATTTTGCTGAAATTATGTTGGAGTTAAAATCACTATTAATAATAATGATTTAATGGATTTTGCAAAAGTAAGAAAAGTGAATTTATTTGGTGTAGCAAGAATTTCTCAGTTCCAACAAATTATGTAATTGAAAAGTTACCCAATTGAAGACCAAAATTAGGAAACTGCTACTCATCTATTCAAATACATGGCCACACCTTTAGCGATCCTATCAGCCAATTGATAGGTCACATAGAAAGTTTGAGAGAATAGCATTCTTTTTAAAGAGAAGTTATTTAATATTAATAAAATCAAATCGAAATTAGAAGGCTTTAAGAAATCACTGGAAATAGTTTAACATTACATATGCAGTATTTGAATACCGTAATAACAATATCCGGTATCTGTTTCCTCAATATCACAGATTCCAAAATTAATTTTGGCGGATTTTTTTTATATGACCATATCTTCGAAAATGAATAAATTACAACATATGTTTTGTAGTAATGGTAATTATCAGCGGCTTTTAAGTCATACAAGCCATAAGGTGCTTTGAAGTTGGTACACTTATCTAAGACAGACTGCCCCTGAATTTTACTTAAATTTATCCATTAACATCCGGCAATATTCCCAACATGACCCTAAAATAATATATAGGACTTGTAAGTTTTGCATACATCACACAACTTCAAATGGGGGCTTCCAAAATAAAAAAAAAAAACACTTTCCACAAAATTAGAGAACAATCTTAGTTTTGTGATATAACCCCAGGTTGCTTTGTCCAAAATGTTATTGGGTTACATAAGCAATGAACCAATTTTCTAACAAACTTAACTGCATTTCATACCAAAAGCTCCCCTTGGATATTTTTTACTTTAGAAAATGTTACAAGCTATATAGGTAGCCATTTGCTATTCACATAATACCACTGTACCAATAGAAAACCATACTAACTTATCGTTTTGTTAAATTGACTTGTCAATTCCGCCTGCTTAACTATTAGTAATTCTGGTCTGAGTTTTACGTAAAAGGGAAAACTGAATGCCCTTGCTTCATCCTTTATTGCTATAATCCCCATTAATTACTTCAACTAGCTTATCTGAACACACAAAGTTTACTCCTTTGAAATTCCAAAACCTCACTTTGTTCATTGCTTTTGGTGTAATGAATAGCAGCACATAAAGTTTGACGTTTTACTGATAAAGAACCAAAATAGCTATAAGGGTAAAATGAATAAAAGGATATAAGCATCAGGCAGCTTTCTAAAAAATTTCAGTTCAAACCAGAAGGGTAATAGGAGGCATTCGGGTTTGTTTATAAAAGAATACAAAGAATTTAGATTCTGTAACCACTAGGCGCCCTAGAATGGAATCACATAAGACGATTTGATCAAAAGTAAAATAAACAGCCTTATATTTACCAAGCCAAGTAGGCATCCTATTTATAGTCCGAGAGTTAGCAACGTCACGAAAAAAAGAGCTTTAGTTCGGCTGATTCTTTGCTATATCCCCTCTTTCACCATCTCATCGAAAAATATAAATTCACTATTCTCAGACGATTTCCTCGTTGCTAGCACCATGCCAGACTTTTTTTTTTTGTTTTTTCGTTACAAAAACGAATTATTTTATTACGTCTGTAATTTTAATACGAGCTAGTTTAATTATCGAACCACATGAAATTAATTTATCAGGCGATAATTCGGTTGATTATCAATAGCCAGATCGATTCGAGTGTGATAGGGAATAAGCCAACCCACACGAGTATTCTTAATACAGTATGTAAGCAGGTTTTCTAGGGAAGAGGTAAAGGATGCACAGAAATATCTCTCCAAAATGCACAGATATTACTTTGCTTCTTTTATCTCATCTCGAGCAGAAAATTTGGAAAAGCTTTGAAAATAAATTATACCTCAACTGAAAACAACTCGCATTGATGTTTTACACCATCCATCAAAGATGGTGAACGTAAACGTCGAGATGAATCGGCTAGCCAGGTTTCAATCGGACCAAATCAAATTCATCCTCATAATTTCAATGCTCAACTGAAGTTCAGTTTAGTTAAATTTTTTATCAACCAGTGATCGACTGATGATATGGCGTCTTATATTGGTGATAAAATAATTCACTTAAAATTCAACGAATCCTTCTCTTATCGGGTTGAAAATAATAAAGTCGTTAAAGGTTCCACGCCATGACATTTTGTGATTACACTCCAGCTTTTTTTTCGCAAAGGGAAATCGAGGCCTTTAAAATTACTAGAAGAATCGGAAGATTATCAGCTTGCATTTCAAAATATTGCCACCGATGATGAGAATTACTGAAGAGTACATTTGTCACCTTGGAAAGATTTGTTTGTCATATACAGGGTGTCCCACGTAACGTGTTCCCTGGGTGTTTTTCTCGAAAATTTGCGGAGATATCGAAAAAGTCCTAATAATAAAAGTTACGCATCGTTAGTCAAGGTATCCTCTGGCATAGCTAAAGTCCTTGAAAAGGACTTGGGGAAAGGATATATTTAAAAAATGTCCTTTTCGTCCTTATTATGGATACATTTAGATTGCATTTTTGAATTCCACAAATAAAATTAAAACGAAAATGTTATATTGAAAATTCCAGTTTAGCCCTTTATTATCGAGATATAAGACCTCAAATTGTACTCTATGCATCGTGTTCCTTTGCCATTTTTCTCGAAAATGTACACAGATATCATCGAAGTGCTAGTAACAAAAGTTACACATCATAAGCCGGGCTATCTTTTGGTATGGTCAACATTTAAATACAAAAGCCACACAAAAAAGGATACGAAAAAAGGATATCTTCGGTTTGGTCCTTTTCGTCCTTTCTGAGGATGCATTTTGGCTACATTGAATAACTGCAAATCAAATTAGATAAAAAGTGGTATACCTATTGAGAATTCTTCAATGTAACCAAAATACATCCTCAGAAAGGACGAAAAGGACCAAACCGAAGATATTATTTTTTCGTGTGGCTTTTGTTTTTAATGTTGACCATACCAAAAGTTAGCCCGGCTTATGATGGGTTGCTTTTGGTACTTTTGGTCTAGCACTTCGATGATAGTATCTGCGTGCATTTTCGAGAATAATGGCAAAGGAACACGGTATGCATAGAGTACAATTTGAGGTCTTATATCTCGATAATAAAGGGTTAAACTGGAATTTTCAATATAACATTTTCGTTTTAATTTTATTCGGAATTCAAAAATGCAATCTAAATGTATCCTTAATAAAGACGAAAAGGACATTTTTTAAATATATCCTTTCCCCAAGTCCTTTTTCAAGGACTTTGGCTATGCCAGAGCATACCTTGACTAACGATGCGTAACTTTTATTATTAGGACTTTTTCGATATCTCCGCACATTTTCGAGAAAAATGCTCAGGGAACACGTTACGTGGGACACCCTGTATATGGAGTTCGGCAGATTAACAACGTCAACAATGTCAGATTTGATTTATTTTCTAATACGTATTAGTCGAAAAATTTCAGTGAAAGTTTTGGGTAAAAATGCAGAAATTTCGATCCATAAAGTTTACCACCGTGCAGAGCATTTATTGAGAGTCCAATACGTGACCACATTTTGGAGATATGCTCTTTCTAAATCTCCTACATCTACATAAGTCAATGTCTTGTTTTATAAAGGGTTTTCCAATAAGAGGTGTTATTTTGATATTCAATGAAAAATGCCATTTTTTTTAGATAAATGATCGGATCTTTATTTCATTATAAAGAGGAAGGTATGCCGTTAATAATGCAAAAATAACATCAGCCAAATGACCACCACGACCACGCCTACAGGACCATATCCTTTTCATGAAATTTTCCATAACCAAATCGCAAAGTGGCTGCCCTATGTCCTCGATAGCCTCACGAATTCCATCTTTGAGGTCTTGAATCGACGCTGGGCTGTTGGCATAGACCTTCTCTTTCACGTGGCCCCAAAGCAAGAAGTCGCAAGGTGTTAAGTCACAAGATCTCGGTGGCCAATTGTGATCACCTATTCGAGAGATAACACGGTCTGGAAACTTTTCCCGTAAAAGATCAATGGTTTCGTTGCTTTTATGGCACGTAGTGCCGTCTTGTTGAAAGTAAACGTTGTCCAGATCAATACCATCCAATTCCGGCAATAAAAAATCATTAATCATCTGTCCATAGCGCAATCCATTCACCGTAACTGTTGCTCCAGCCTCATTTTCGAAAAAGTAAGGTCCAATGACCCCGCGGGACCATAAACCGCACCAAACAGTCACACGTTGAGGATAGAGAGGCTTTTCAACAATAACTCTTGGGTTTTCCGAGCCCCAGGTGCGACAATTTTGCTTGTTGACGAAGCCATCGAGGTGGAAATGGGCCTCATCACTCAAGATGAGTTTTCGATGGAATTCCAGATCATTTTCATTCATTTCAAAGACCCAATCAGCAAAGACTCGACGTGGTTGATGATCGGCCGGCTTCAGTTCTTGTGTTAACTGAACTTTATAAGCCTTAAGACCCAAATAATTATGCAAAATACGGTGTAATGACGTTTGTGGAATGCCTAATTCCAAAGAACGACGAGGAATGGACAAACCTGGGTTTTCTTCAACACTTTCAGCTACAGCAGCAATATTCTCGGCTGTTCTTGAGCGACGTGCACGGGTTTTATTCTTCACATCACTAACTTGTCCCGACAGCTCGAATTTTTCTACCAATTTCTGTATTGCGGTCCGACAAGGTGCTTCAAGACGACCCAAAAATGTTCGAGTTTTACGAACCGTCTCTGCCACATTTTCACCATTCTTATAGTGAATTTAATAATTTCAATGCGCTGTTGAATCGTGTATCGTTCCATTTTTATTAATGGCGTAATTTCTACTTGTCAAATGTCAAAAAATGACAGCTCCAAAAGTGACATCTACCGAAATAGCGGGCTAATTAAAATAACACCTCTTATTGGAAAACCCTTCCAAATAATTGCTTTCATTAATTTTCCCATGGAAATCTATCCAAGTTCCAATTCAATAGCGGGGCTGTATAATAGTGGATTTTTTTTCCAGTATTTTACCAAGAATATCTTCAAATCTTAACCAGATAACTCAATTTTGCCCAGAAGCTTTTCTGTAGCTCCTGAAATTCTCTACAAAAAAAGAATAGGACAAAATTATGCAATCTGGCTGAGTTCATGATATATTTTCAAAACATCAACGTGAGAAAAAAAAAAAACCAAAATCGGTCCAATTCCTAATGAGCAACGGAATTATTGCCTGGCAAATTAATTTCATGTGGTTCGATAATTAAATTAGCATGGTGCTACCAAGGAGGCAATCATCTGAGAATAGTGAATTTATATTTTTCGATGTTTATGAAAACGGATAAAAAAATAACCAAAATAGAACTAGAATCATTTTGAAAACTGTTTTTTTTTTTACCAGTGGAATGGAATACGCACAGGTAAACGCAACCCCTCTCTCCAGCCATTTGGGCCGTATGACTATTAATATACTGTAAGGAAAGGCATATCAAAAAACTAGCCGAACTAAAGTAATTTCTCGAAAACGTTGCTAGCTTTTCGACTACTTATGTTCGTACGTCGCAATATTTATACTTTGACTTTTGTACAGTAATTTTCTTAATATTTTACGCCCATCTTCTCATCTATTATTGTTCCTGTTTTCGATTTTCGAATTTTTAGTCACAGTTGTTACCTGTGCTATCATCACAACAGCACTCAGCTTCTGTAGAAATATAATTATAATTGAGTTAAATATTTCAGGTCAATAAAATTCCTTCTTCTTCTAATTTAAAGGACACTAAAATTTCTTATGTTGCATTTTATCCCTGATTTTAGTTTGCCTTAAATTTTTAAAATTTGTGAACATTGGTAATAGACTATGTACAATATATTCTACTAACATAAGGGATGTCTACACTTACCAAAGAATTTAGTGCGAATTTAAAATAAAATGAAAATTATCGTTTCCTGCATATTTAAAAAAATATTTGTAAAAACCAAAATCAAGAAAGAGCAAACTTTATGTGCTTGCATTTAAATCTGCAACGCTAGAAGTATCAAACGAAAAACAATTAGAAACATTTCATATATCTCACAAGAATGACTGTGAAGAAATTACTTAGAAACTTGTTAATAATCTGTTAACAAAACGAAACTAACTGCAGGACATTTGAGCCGTTTATGTATTTGAAAATAGCGTAAGTTCATTTGTAAAAAAAAAAAAAAAAATCGAGTTAGTTACCTTAATTTTTACATGATCTTTTCGTGCTGAAGCAACTTGTTACTAAATATATTTAAAATTATTAAGATTTTGTAACACGAAAATTTTCTGGGTTAATGAAGTGATGAAAAAGTTTATTTTGAAAGTAGTGAAAGTCCCATTGTGAGAACTCCAAATGGTTATTCAAAATATTATGCAATAAAATTTTATGAGATCACAGTTTTATGTTTAATTATCAAAGAAGCCGTTGAATTATTATCAATGTGCAATGAATTTTTTATAAACAATTTAATATCAAATTTCACTTTCGATCAACCACGGAAAGGTACTTATTTGCCAAAAATGTGATCTTCTCAACTGTGGGTGAATGTAGTGCGAGGGATCGGCATAGGGGAGTATTACTACCTGCTCTCTGTTCGACCACCCTATCCTCGTGACTGGCCGCAAGATCTAATCTCAACGATTCAGACCTGGGGCAGAATCAGGCTAGCATTTCACCTTAAGTAGAATGCTCTACGGTATACGCATTTCGCGTCGATTCCAATCAGGTTTAATCCTGAATTAATAGATTCAGTGTTCAGTAATGCTCGAGGTTTTGAAGCTGACACGCATACACTGACAGTTCTCGGAGATATTATTGATATCTCTGGAAACTGTCGAATAAACACAAATACTCCACAACTACACGAACTGGTGGCTTCTGCGAAGGGGAGAGATTTCGCCAACTTGGGACCAGTGACCCTGGCACTAAGTTGGAAGATGCTTTCGTTCTGGACAGACCGCCCCACACACCTTTCAGCACACTTACAACACGTGTGCTCCGTGACGTGCTTATGTCAATAAGACCTCCGGAGTATACAGGATACAACAGATGGCGAACACACCTCGGGGTGAATATGGGCGTGATGGGAGGGATAACTTGCAGAGTAGTCTACAGTTATCCTTCTAGTTACAAAGATGCTGATGTAGAATTCAAATTGCTGCATCACAGTCTTATACATCCTTATCAGTTGTCACATATCGACCGGCGGGTTCAGAGGATCTGCACAGTTTGTTCTGGTGAAGGCACCTTGTTTCACAGGTTCTTCACTTGTCCAGCTTTGCAGAGTCTGATGGAACTGGTGCGCGATATGTGTCAGTGGATCCACCCGATTGAAGAGACGTTTACGTCTTGAATATCTGGCAACGAACGCAGACACATTCAACTGCACATGGCAACCACTATCGTCGGTGCAGGTGTCTTTCGCTGGTGATAGCAGGCCACAGCATTTGCAACACTAGTCCACGGGGCTTCTCCCCGCTTAGGAATCGTTGCACGTGCTGTGGGAAGTACAAGTACTCTGTTAGAGATGCTAAGCTGGAGGGATGATGAGGGCAGTTTGTAGAGGTCTATGATACTACAGGCTGCCCTCGCGGGACTCTATAACGGTGTTGCGTAAATTTTTCGTTCGTTCGATTTCTCTTTTTTCTAATTCGGTTTCGGTCTCGGTTCTAAATTACAAAAAATTTTTTTTTTGTTGAAAATTCGTTCGTTTAGGTAATTCTTTTTATTAGGCTATTTTGAAAATTGGAACTTTTTGGACCTGCCACTTACCCTATTGCCAAAATAAGGGCAAGTAAAAAATTTTTTGTTTTACATCTTTTAGACATTATTCAAAATTTTTGTATCCGTTTATTATCTCTTTTGAGAACATAGTGTTCACTTTTTGTCTTTTTACCTGTTAGTGTCTAGTTTGTGTTTGTTTTTGTTGTCCCTATTGACTGTTATGTTTGTGATTTTTTAGGTTAGCTAGTGTCTTTTTCTTTATATATTGTACTGCCTTTTGCACCTATTTTAAAGGAATTATCAAAAGAGCCAAAGAGCCAAGAAATAAAGAGCTTATATAAATAAAAAAAAAAATTATTAATTTGTGCATATCAGATCTGGGTTTTTTTTACCTAAGGAATTATGGAATGTGAGAAGAGCGGCGGAGGTGCTGATGTATAACTCTTGATTATGATCTTGTTTTAAAGAGATGAGGCAGCTTTGGGTTTTAGTTGCATTGAATTCGGCGCGATTCGCTTTGCCCCAATGATCTAATAATGCAATCTCGTTTGACAGATGTGGAGCTCTCTCGGGAAAAGAAAGCAGACCATTAATTAAAATTAAGAAGATAGTCGGAGAAATAACGGAGCCCTGGGGCACACCGGCATTTATAGGATGTGGCTCAGATATAACGCCATCTAATACGTCCCATATCAGGCGACTGGATAAGAAACTTTCTAGGAGAGGAGGAGAGAGACCAAGTGCTTTAAGGTTAGCTAAAAGGGCGGGATGCCAAACTCTATCAAAGGCCTTTGAAATATTTAGAGCAATGCGCTTAGACTCACCAAAATTATGAAGACTACGGTTCCAACGATCCGTAAGAAAAGTCAGCAAATTTCCAGATAAGCGAGCAGTCCAGAAATCGTATTGGCGATCGTTGATGAGTAGAATATAAAAAGGCAAATGAACAATTATTTCAATATGTTTAGATTTGTTATGATCGCACTTTCAATTCTCCGTCTGAAGGAAATAGTTCGTTAAAAATATTGTGCCATTATTATCTATGCCCTAGATTGAATGTATAGGGAATACTAAGTTTGTCACTCTGTTTGTAATGCAATAATGCTGGTAAAACAAAATATTAAAACTTAAAAAGTTATTTTGATTTTTGCATGTCCATCTATTCATCTGTCTGTCCGTCCGTCTTCACGATAATTCGGAAACGTGTTTACTTTACACGTTCACCGTTGGCTCGCACAAGATTGCCTCATCGGGCGACGCGTACTCGATTTTTAGTATTCCGGAGAAAAATATAGGTGGAAAAATATTAGTCTTGGTGGTTCGTGGGGGGTTTGTCCAAAATGGGGCATGTATGTGGTATCAAATTAAAGAGGAAAGTGAGTGTGATTGAGTGACGGGGTTCGTTTTTTGTTCCTGTTAACTTCATACGGACGATGTACCTTTAAAAAATGTTTTTTTGATACTGGTGTCATATACACCCTATCCTTCATTTTGCATATACATATTTTGCCCGTTATTTCTTTCGTATGGATTACCGGTCTGTTGTAAACGTTTTTCGTTTTGATGGCAAATTTCGCCGACCTAAGCGTTCTTTGCAAGCACAAAATTAATGCAAAGCCATTTTTCACTCAAAAAATGGCCATTTCCTACTTTAAAAAGGACTGATTTGCTTTCTTTTCGAGATAAATCGAAACTGTTTATCGGATTTATAAACTAATTAGATATGTGATCAAGGGACAAAATGTACAGTTGATTTCATTCTACAAATAAGCTTTAATGCTTATATTTAAAATTTTTGTAGAGTTTCTTCTGTGCTGGACGATGACCAAATTGATATTTTTTCGGGTTACATCAAATTATTTTGATCCACCAAAATCGATATTTCGATGTATATGTTCAATGGATTTCAATAATTCTATTTCACAATATAGCTAATATATGCCGCAATACTTTGGGTGTAGGCGGAGATAAAAACGGAAAAATTTTTGGATTTTTAAAAAAACTAATTCTTTGAAATCAATTTCTTAGTTTGGAAATTACTTAAAAGGGCTAAAGAGCGGTAATTAATTACAACCCCTATCTGTTCTAAAAATAAATAAATTACTTTCAACGCCATCTTACTGCTAAATTTTGCAACATTTAAGACATTTTTAACTCTTAAATTTATCTATAATCTATATAATCTATAATATTTTCAAATGACGTTGCTACACACATAGGTATGCTACTAAAAAAATCACCACCCTTTATCTCGACCAAAATCTAACTTGTTCCAACGAACCGAGCACAACAGAAATTTTTTGTACATAGTTAAATAAGATTTCTAGCTTCAAATTAAAAATAGAAAAAACAAAACAAGTCAAAAAGCTAGAATTGGTCTAAGACCAATCCTTATGATACCTTAGAGATGAATGCCCGTATGAAATTTCGTATTGTCACTCTTCTGTGCAAGTTTGATTTTTGAAGTGGTTTTTCGCATATATTTCTAGAATGGTTTGTCGGACAGAAAAAATGATTATAACCATTTTTATAGGATTTCGTATTCTGAAGAAGTTTTTAGTACGATCAAAATGTCTTGGACTGATCGTTTTCACAGTATACGTAAAAAGCCAAAAATTTTATATGGCAACACAAAGAAGGGGTTGCCCGATTTAGTCTATTTTTGAAATTTTATTTTCTATTACTATGAAAACACCATGTACCAAATTTCAGCTCTCTATATCGATGCGTTCTCAGGCAGTGTCCAAATATATAGTGGAAAACGAAAGTTTTGTATGGCAACCCCACGAAGGAGTTGCCCGATTTGTCTCATTTTCGAACTTAATTTTACTTTTTTTTTTGTACAAAATTTCAGCTCTCTAAGTATACGCGTTCTCGAGTTATCGTGCGCACAGACGGGCAGACGGACGGACATGCAAAAATCAAAATAACTTTTAATATTATGCGTGGGTGTCCAATCCATTTTGCTCTACCATCATTATTTCGAGGTGTTACAAACGGAATGACAAATTTAGTATTCCCTATAGATTTCATCTAGGGTATAAAAATTGCCAGAAGTCCTCACTAGTGAATAATGCTATTTTTTTGAAAAAAATATTATTATTAGCAAAATATATTTTTCTTTTAGTGCTGCTATATTTTTCTATAAAAAATATAAGACATTAAGCATTATCAATTTCGGGCTAAGTAAAATTTAACGTGGTCTCCAAATAATTAACATTAAAATCGCTGGTAAAATTTTAACGAATGTTAATTTGGAGAAAATAAAATAATTATTGATAACACAAACGAAACCCCTCAATCAATTGAAAAGCAATATGCAAATTTTCATAGAAATAGGAATGTCAAAATTTTACCAGCAATTTAATGCTTCGTGCATTAAAATGCCTAGTAAAATGTGTGCAGAATTTATAGTGCCATCTATTTTATAAAGAGGGAATCTTCAGTTCTTCCCGGTGAACTCTGTACTGCAGTAGTAAGATCATCAGTAAAATTTTTGCTTGCGATTTTACCAGCGCCAAAATTTGTATGGAAATGTCACATTTTACTCGAACTTGATATTAGGCTTTAGGCTTCGTTTGGTATTTGGATCAGAACAATCGGTTGCTTCGTTCTCCAGATATGATTTTTTGAAAATGACGTTTCATCGTACAATCACGAAACTTCTAACCCCCATGGGGGGAGGGGTTATAGGAAGAAACAAAAAAATATGGGTAAGTTATTGGTATTCCCTACAAACTCTAAAAGTTTCATCCAAATGGGAGATGGTCGGGTGCGATAGTACCGCGTCGCCAGATGAAGTGAAACATGAATTCGAGCACCGTTTCACAGTGAAAAACATGAATATCAGCTCCGTCCGGCGTAAACGTGTTAAAGAGCTGAAATTTTGCGCACGGTCGTTTTAAAAAAACTTGTAGATTTAAGTTTAAAAATGGAACAAATCAGGTAACTCCTTCCGTTAGTTTTTAAAGGAGATATGAAAATTCAACAGCGGACTTTTGGAGTAGATGGCAATTGTTGTTAGAACGCATACTAGTGGAGGCGGGTGTCTTGTCACCACTGCCTTCCTGAATGTCAGCTGCATTTTTTTACAGGAGAATAGATTTGCGACAACCAGAGTGTATGCTTCCCGCCCGATAGTGAGGGCCTGGGGCATCATCTGAAGTCTCGAGAAATCGAAGTTAGTCATCGACGTCCTGATCCAGTTATGGGGATCCAACGTTCAAGGAGTATATCACCAGTAGGGTCAGAATCTGTACCTAAAAAAGCCCAGTCTACTTGCTGTAAGACTGAGGATTGTTATAAAGTTAATGTTGCGAGTCCAGATTGTTCCTATGACAACCTGGGTGAGAATCCGGATCTTGGTTGGATTCAAATGCTCTTGAGTGTTCAGCTTTCGGTATTCAGAGCATTGAATGAGCTGGGGCTCGACAGGTTCAGGCTATTCCTGTGATAACACGGAGGCGTAATAGCCTCACAATTAGCCGAACTTACACATTTTTCAGTTCATATTCTGAAGAGACGTTTCTCGATGTGTACTGCTAATAGGCTAACGCAGATTAGCCTAGTCGATCTGTTTTCGATAAAACTGAAGCGGCAATGATAACGATAAAGTCGAACTTATAAATATAAATATAAGAGAAAAAAAAAAACAACCGCACCTCCAGTTTTTTAAGCCGGGACTTTCCGCTTTCCGGGCGACTGCTCTTCAGACACTATAGTCATGGTGACATGACGTGGAGAGCTGAAATTTTGCACTCGGCGTTTTCATAAAAAAAACATACAAATTAAAAATGGACTAAATCGGGCAAACCCTTTTCAGTGCTGCCATACAAAACTTTGATTTTTCACTTTATTTCACTTTTATTTTCACCTAGACTATATTATTGGTCCTAGACCAATTATAACTTTTTCTCTTGTTTTTGTCTGAAAATGCGCCACATTGTTTTTTTTTTTTTGCGTACTGAATAAAAATGACGCTTCTAATAAAGTAACTAAAAATATCAAGTTTAATTTAGTGTTGTTTTTCCTAGTTTTTTGGGCTTTATTTTATAAAATATTATTATCTTTTATTTCCTGAAGCAACAGCTCACCTCAAACCATTAATATCGTTTCCTCATCCTGTTTGGTCCTCTGTGGCGTTGGGGGCTTCTTTTTTGCCCTCAATTGGATTTGTTCTATTCTTTTCTTTTTCTCTTGGATAGTTGTCTCCTTTGGAGCTAATAATTTATCGTTACGTTAACTTTTCTTCATCTAGATCGCGCTATATCAACCGTAAACTGTGACATACTCACGAGAGTTAGTGCTTTTAGAAGGGCTTGGAGAGAGTAAGGATAGGTTTAAAGATTTTGGAGAAGCTCAAATCTTGTAAGTTTCTAAATACGTTGTTTCTTTCAAGGACTGAAGAATATTTTTTGACATATATTTTATTACCCTGGCTTCGATGTTTCTAGCCTCGGGATTTGATTGCTTTTACTTAAAACTAAATAACAATTAAGCATGTTTTATTTACGAGTTCATTCAGATATTTTTGTCTTTTTTTAAAAAATCAGAAATATTTCGCTAAGATAGTGGGTTCTAACTATTTCAAGGTTTCGGAAATCTCATCACTGCTGAACACCCTATACATACATACAATATGTATATTCCATTAGAATTTTGATCTAGGAATATTCCAACCCCTTTACCATCAATCTAGCAGTCTATTAAAAAATTAGGAATTACATTGACCTTGGTCGAATGTACGTAAACTGATAACACCTAACTTTAACAACCTTTTCGTTTCACATCCTAAATTCTTTTTTTTTCGGATAAATTGCGAAAATATGTAATAATTAAGTATTTATAAAATTTTGCAGGCAACAGTGGACCATCAGTGACAGGCTGTGCAGGAACAGAGGCAGACAAACAATTAGGTTTGTGGGAGAGACGTGTAAAAGGACTGAGACGAATGTTATTAGGTTGGGATCAAGCAAGACCACCAGATATGCCCAGTGCGATAACAGTTGATGTTGCAGGAGTAAATTCAGTATGTGTCTGTATCCTAGAACCAATGGAGGGATCAATAGGAACTAAATTCAAAAGTAAGTATAAACTAATTAAAGAGCATTCGAATTTATGTAAAAATTACAAAACTACCAATAGATATTAAAAGCAAAATAAAAGTATCATAAAATCTCAGAGGAAAAGAAAATTACTTTGGAAGTTCCTTTCATAAATTCTCTTGAAACCTTATCATAGAATTCTTTAGGCTATTCATAACTGGAAATAAAATATTAACACAGGAGATTTATTTTGCTTAATAATCTTAGTCAAGAAAACCCTTACGCTTTTATTGAGATAATAAAATGGAATCGTGCGGTGAAATCTAAACAGAGCCAAATGAGATTATTTGTTTCATACGCATCCTAATCCCGAATTCTTTGCACATCATACTTTTTACATTCCATTTACTTTGTGAGGTGGACGTGGTGATATGCTGATTCTTAAACAAAATTTTCAATTATGGAAAAATATGCTGTTCAGATAGACTGTTGTAAAAAAATTGTGTAAACAAATTGTAGAAATTTCATGTTATATGCGCTTATCTTAAACAGTAAGACAATTTAGCATTTTCCTATATCCCTGTGTTTCAAACATTTCAAAAACGAAAAAAAACTAATCGGTTCACCTTAGCACAATTTTATTGGCTATATATTTTTTTTTTTTTTTGTGTGTCAGATTGAGTAAAAAACAGGGACCGCAAATAACTATTATTACTGATTTTTCAAATTAAAAAATCATATACCAAGCGGATGTTCATCGAAGTGGGAATAAATTATATAGTACATAACATATTTTCATGCAGTTTCATTATGAGAAATAATTTAAAAAAAAACTACTTTTTAAAATTAAAATCATTGATTGATTATTTCTTTGGATTTTTATTTAAATCAAAAATAATTATTAATTGTTAATTTTTATTATTTTTATTATTGCATAATTTCATTAACAGTAGTAATCGCGCCTAATTTTATGCAATTCCACGCAAATTAGCAAAATTCATGAAATTATGCATCATAAAAACGGGAATATCTAAAAAACGATAACATTTAGGTAGGTACATGTGCAGGATCAAATGAAAGGTAACATTCGTAGGTCTCGAAATCTTGCAAAAAAGTGCTATCCTTATCTTGCCTTTTAACGGGAAAATCGTTAAAATTGAAAAAGAAATTGCAAAATTTCCCAATTTTTTGAATTTGACATCCTGCCGACGGAAAGGAGATAGAGAGGTGATTGGGAATTTGTTGGAAACTGTAGAGGGTATTGGTATCACCTGAGATGCAAGTCACCTGCACAGGGTGTATAACTAGAAAGTTACATGATAATAGGAAAAAAAGCACCCAAAATCATAAAACCCGCCTACCGCGCACACCGTGCATTTTCCGACTCGAAACCCATACAATTTATTTCTCGAAATTGAGTGAGGAATCCGGGGTATAAAGGTAATGTGGCACGCGGGGGACACCCTGTATATAACTAGTACATATTCTAAGTTTTATAGGCTGATCTAAAATGGCCGTAAAGAACTTTACTAATTTGTACAAAACTGAGGCTTACTTACAGATGATTAGGCTGAACTACAATAGAAGTATACGTAAGTACATTTACTTACGTAAAACGAACGCGCCCTTTAATTTAACAGGCGTACACAAATTAACTTTAACTCGTGTGAGGGGAACTTTCGTTAAGTTGAAATATCCAATTTTCGGTAAGTATAGTACGCTAAGAATCGTACATTCCGTAAGAACGTGATGTGTCCAAACAATTAAATTATTACTAAATGATTAAAAGTTTAACGTAAAAATTAAAATGAAATAAAAATGGTACTGCGAATTAATAGAAAGCACAAATCTTCAATTAAATCAATTTCCATTTGTTGATTTTTTCACTTTTACCACTTTTTAAAATTGAAAACATTAAATATCAAGATAATAACTCTTACGGAATGTAATATATATTTAGGCTAAAAATATCAATTTTTCGTAAGTAAACCTCAGTGTCGTTTAATTTCGTAAAGTTATTTACTTCTATTGTAGTTCAGCCTATTGTCATTTTTGTTCTAAGTAAGGCTGAACCAAAATGGCCGTAAAGAACTTTACTAATTTGAACGGGATTTACTTACGAATTTTTGACATTTTTGCCCTAAACAAACGTCACATTCCGAAAGGGTTATTATCTTGATATTTAATGTTTTCAATTTTAATAAGTAGTTAAAGCAAAAAAAATTAACAAATGGAAGTTGTTTTAAATTAAAAATTGGCGTCTTTTATGGACATCATATGAAAAATATAAGAAGAAAATCGGCAGCACTTCCAGTAGAAATACCTCGCTTTCTTACCTCCTTTCGAAACTTTTCTCTTAAGGGACCACCTCTTTTTACATTCTTTTTCTATAATAAAATTAAATAATAAGAGTGTTACCGATTTCATTAATATTTCATTACTATCATTGGATAAACAGGCGCTTCCGTACGTTACAAGCGACCCTTACCGCACTTTACTAATGGCAATTTGACGATTGAACTTAACGAAAGTTCCTGAAATGTAGATCATTATCTTCTGCAGCATTTTACTCCACTTTCAGGAAATGAGTAAATTTCATGTTATGTCGATTTTTAAACTACAAACACATGTATATGTAGTATCAGGTATGGTGCTCCCTTCAAAGTAGGGTGCATTACCCGTTGCCCTGCCCTTCATTAATAATTCATGATTAATGGAGATTATTTCTATTTTCAAAGCAACAAGGGGACGCCTTAATGTTATTGAATAGGAGGAGTATTCTTTATGGAGTAGTTGATCGACTTTCATCTTGGAAATGGCTAGTCAGAAGAAGTAATGAAGGAGGTGTCTTATACATATGTAGATTGTAGCTTACATAAAGGAACTCTTCTGTAGCTACACTCAATTTCATTATAAGACGTGGCATTGTAAATTGTTCCTATAACCTCATCCGTCTCCTTATATTACCGCTAACTACGAGTAATTTTGCACAAATTTCAAGATCCTAGGAGAAGGTAATGAACTAAGACTAATCAGACGCTACCAAAGCTCAAAGCCTGGTCACATTTTCTCTCTTCAATTTGATCAATAATCAGCAACATGGTTGTAAATTATGCTCTGCTAATTGATTTTTAACTATTCTAATTTTTTCTGTAGAGATTCACAATGGAAATTGAAGAAGATAAACACATTAATTTCTCTCTCTTTCACACACTTCATTTGATAACTTGGTACATAGAGCAATATTTTTCCCAATGGGTAAAAATGATAGAGAAAAAGAAATTATAACAATTAAGAACATATGAAGCAATAAAACACTAAAAAATCTTAATAGCGTATTACCAAGTGTTAAAGATACAACCGATAAATTAAATAAAAATGGAGTTTATTGCTTAAAATGCGCAACATACCAGGGGGTATACATTGGGCAAACAAGACGATCTTTGAAAGAAAGAATAAATGAAGACTTCAGTTCGCTAAGTAATAATAATTTCAAATCGAACTTCGCTAAGCATCTATTAGAAAATAAGCACATTCCTGACTTAGGTTAGGTTAGGTTAGGTAAGAGGGGTGCCGCAAGACAACTAGCCTGCATCACTTAGACCTCTAGTGGGTCCATTGTGCCCATAGGCCCCTAGCCGCCCCAGATTCATCCTGCTTCCCTTAAGGAACTCAGGTTATCTCCAAGACTTTTTACCTAGATCCATCCTGCTTCTCTCAGAAAACTCAGGATATATCTGAATTCTATGTTTTTTAGCTCCCCCAGACTTGAAAAGAAGTAGCTACCCAATAGCCTACTTCTTTTATTCATCAGAGCGGGGCATTCGCAAGCAAAGCACGTGCAGCTCCTGCAGAAATCTTTCGCCGCTATATCCAGTCTTCTAGCATGGTCACCTATGACCCAGTGACCCGTAATGATCCCTACTAGATTCTTGGTAATTATTCTGCTACCATTAAGCAGCTCCCTTTCTGACTTAGAACCAGAAATCTCAACTCTATTCAATTCAAAATCTGCATGCTTCAACGACCAAACGGATCTTCATTACTCGCCGCTGTGCAAACAATTGCATTAAACTGCATCAGCAACTGGTCTACAATCCGCGGTAAATTAATTTGTATCAAGTTAGTGTGGGAGACAATATTTTTAATTTCTATTATTTATTCTGTCAACATTCGACTTCTGTTGATGCTTGTTAGCTTACCCTAACACAAGTCTGCTACTAGCTCAAGAGTATTTTGCTCAAGATCAGGTACTGTCTGTACATGTTTGCTAGCTTATTAAATATTATGACCATCACGTCATTAAAAAAATCGTATAGAGCAGAGCTGTGCAAATACTTAAGTAAAAAAGACTTAAGTACTACTTAAAGTACATTTTCGTTACCTAAGACTTATTACTCAATACTTTTGAAATGCCCCTACTTAGTACTTGAACATAAGTACTTGCTTCTATTTACTTGTACTTAAGACTTAGTTTTGTACTTAAGTCCCAAGAATTTTACTTAAGTATTTCTGAGTCTATTAAGTATCTACAAATATCTAACTCTTCGTAGAAAAGCAAACACAATCTCTAGCGCAAATCCTTTTTTGTTGAGTTTTAAAGCACGCAAAGAACTGTCAAAGCATGTGCCTCACTCACGCGTCAAGGCAGAACCTTAGACAAACTAATAACATACAAACAAGACTGGGCAAATAGAACAAAAAGCAGTAACGTCTCGCTCGAATATAAAATTGCCGATGCCTCGACTTGATGACAATACCACTGACATGTATAATACGGACTGACTACGTTCATAGAAATACACTGCAGAAAGTGGGCTCACTTCTATATTGCTGACTCTTTCGGTCTAAGCACCAAATATCAACTGAGAGAGAACTGAAAACAACAAATAAATTAGCGGATTCGTCGAAATACATGATTTTAAATTAATAATTTGGGGTTATTACTGCTAAAAACTGTTTTACCACAGACAATAGGTAAATTCATTAGATACGCAGAAGAAATTCTAAATGTTTTAATAAAAGTTCATATTATTTACGTCAGTGAACATAACCAAGGGTAAGCAAACAATGCCTCGCTCCAATATAAAATCAACGATGCCTCGACCTGATGTAGGGAGGCCTAAATTTTTTCTTAGAAATTTACTGGAATTTTTATGGAATTTTTTTCCTTAGAATTGTTATGCATTATTGGAGGCGATAATGGGTGCTTTGGCGGACCTCTAATAGTTCTTATGAGTGTAGCAATGAGAGATGAAAGTTTTACTCTACCTGCAGCACCGAAAATTATAAAAAACTATAACTAGTAGCCAGAGGGTTACTATACATATTATAGTTTTCAAAAGGTATTTATTTATTAATATCTATTAACTGAACTTCATTATATTACTACTTTAAAATATACTACAAAAAGTACTCAGTACTTTTTATAGACTTAGAACTTAGTTACAAGTACTTTTCATACGCGCGGTACTTGTACCTACGCTGAAGTACTCAGGCCTTCGGTACTTGTACTTGCACTTAAATACAAGAGGTCGTCGTAAACACAACGCACATGTCAGGTACAATTCAAGCCTTCTAAATTTAGCTATCTTCATGGTGTTGTAGAAAAATTAAATCTTTATATTAAGAAATGCATAGATAATGAATAGCAGTTCAATATTTTGCAAAAGTTCATCAAAGCACTTATGGTGTTATCCAGTAGCGCACCTAAGATCTGTTTTGGCGACGGGGGCATAATTATCCCAAGTACAAAAGGGGTCGGAAAAATTGGGCTCTAAAATCTCGTCCTGAACTCATCTGAGCACTTACAAACTCCTTCCTGCCCCCCCCCCCCCCCTCCCCTCGGACGGATTTTTAGAAAACGATATAGGATCAACGTCGACATAAAACAAAATAAATAATTAGATTAACCACGCGATAATATTATTAATATTACAAAGTTGACTCATTTGAAACGTACATAACTATGTAGGTATATACCAAAACCTATTCTAAAAATTTGTCACGCAAAACATTGTCCAATTGAAAGCTATCATTTCCGCTCTTTCTTCCAAGAGAAGTTACTAGATGAATAATGATGAACTAAATATGCCACTTCTAAATTTACTGTGGACATTCCAAAGAGTCCACCTAAGCGAATTAAATAGAACAAGAGAAATGAATTAAACCTTCATTCAAAATCATAAGTATGTACGTATAACAACTGTGTTCCTAGGAGGATTATTCCGTGTTACATTTCTCTAAATAAGAAAAACTCCACTCCAATCTTCAGTATTCAGTAAAAATTTAATAATGTTAACCAACACGCTAACAGGCAGGGCTTGAACAATGGTACGCCTACGAAGGCATATTGCATTCACGTCTGTGTTTCTCACACCCGAAACTCCATGGTTTCTTTAGGATTTATGCAACGCCACGCCAAGGATGCTTTAATTCTATGGGTACGTGCATGATGCATCAGGAATAAGTAAAACTAGCAGTTGTGAGTTTTAGTAAAAGAGAAACATTTTAAAATTCTGCAGATATTTAAGTGCTGTGCACACAAATTAGAAATATTCTTCAACGGTTTATGAATAATACGCTTCCCACGGACGTGTTCTAAGGAGCACTAAAACCCCTCTTTGCACATTCTAATGTTGAAATATATGTCTATTCTCAATACAATAGGCGCTTCATATTCGAAACTTCGAGTTATGGACACAGATGCAAATATAATGTTTATCTTTATTTGTATATAAAGGAGATACGTTTCCACTTTCCATCACAACAGCATGTTTGTGCCCATATGAAAATTCGCCTTGATTTCTTTCATTTATACAAAAAAAGAATCTTTTCTGCAAAAATTGGGAAATCATCGGCGTAATATATGAAATCTATTTTGTTTCCATGAATTCCTTTGAATTCCGTTGAATTCAACGTATATGTACCTACTTGAGGGATTTTATGAGTCATCAAGTCAATCATTGGCTTTTATCACAGCTCCGTGGTTGTAATCTCCAAAATTATAATCACTCTGAAGTCATCTTCTAAGTACACGAGTATAACTATTGTACTTAAGTAATTATTAACACAATCGAAAATATGGTTTCAAGGTTGTTCCACAGGAACAATTGTGTAACCTGTGTCTCTAATTAATTAGAAATTTTACAGAATGGCTGGTATCATCGACATCGATCTGTTCTAGCTGAAGCGAAAAGAGTAGTTTTGGATTTAACTTATGATTTTATCATACGCAGCAGTAGGAACACCAACTGCCATAATATATTTCATTACTCATACATGGATTGCATTGGAAGGATTAAAAAGAGGTTGAGTCGTCCGGGGGGAAGACTCTGGGACTTAAGCCACAGCAAGGCCCATTGCTCACCCTCTAGAACTATGAGCATTAGCTCATAGGTCCAAGCCGGACACCCTAACAAAATTCAGAATTGCCCCCCCCCCCCTGCCTTCCTCATGCAGTTCCTCTAGAAGGTGTGAGCCAAGGAATCTCTAGTGCTTACCGGAGAGTGCCGGACAGTGACGTGACATAAGAAGTTAGTTACCGTTTCGGGTTCTTCTCCGCATTCTCTACATATAGGATCATCAACAAGTCTCATCTTGTGCAGGTGAGATAAGAGTACTCAGTGAGAATTGACACCAGTGTTCTCAGAGTTGGCTTGCTCAGTCCCAATATCTTTTTCGTCAGATTTAGGTTAGGTTTACCCCACAAATCCTTAGTAGTTCTGCCCGTGGGATCATCCAGCCAGAGGCGACTGTGTTGGCAGTCAACCCAGGCCGAAATTTTAGATACAAAAATGTTTGTTGCAATCCCGATTGTAGAGGAAGATTCCTCTGAGGTTTCACCAATAGAAGTGAGCTCTTCCGCCCTTACGTTCCCGCTGATATCGCTGTGATCTGACACCCACACAACGAGTACTCTGTTATACAGCGAGACGGAATTTAGCGTGGTTTTGCACTCCAATAGTAACTTGGAGGTTATAAATGGTTTTTTTACTCATACATAGATCATTGGAAAGGTCCAACGATTATATATCTATAAAATTATAAATCATCATCATCGGTTTAGGGCGATCTATAAAAAACATGCCCAAATATCTTTAAGTTCTGTTATCTCGGAGACCGTTATAATTTCCCTACAAATTTTTTCTTGTCTCTAGGTATGACCTATCCATAGCTTCCGATTGTAACACCCACAACCGAATATCCTGTATAATATAAATTTACTTCTAATTGTGGTATAAAATGAAAAGTAATTTGGTTTTGAACTCAACTATGTTTGAAGAAAATTCTGTGAGGGAGAACCGTACCCCACTTTTTTTTTATTTTTTAATTGTTGCTACTGTCTTATAATCCAGGAACTCGAAAACTTATACACAAGTAGAATTTCTAGATTCCAACAAAATACGATTTATTTGGTTTTCAAATTCCATAAAATTGTTTTAAAAAGCTTCGAGATTTTTGAAAAACATGGCAATTTCTTCCTTAACGTTTCCTCCCCAAAATTACATAAATAAATGTGAAATTTTGTTCCATGCTCCTCATATTTTTGACAAATCTCTACGTTTCCTCTGAACGTAACTTGGGCTGATCAGAAAAAAGGTGTGGATCTCAAGAAACATACAATTTGTATAGGGCGCACCGTAGTTCTTCCATTAGGGAGGTTAAACTACGAGACTTATTAAATAGAATACACGGCTTAATTAAATTAATCAAAATTACATATTATTGCGAGCGTGGCCTTTAGTTTCGTTATTTAAAACACAATATTAAATTTTTAATAAACAAGTTCTTTATTTTCGCTTTACACTTATAAAATACACAAACCTTCAATTAATCAACTCCACTTTAATTACCGCTAATACTGTGCTTTCAATTATCTTAATCCAATTAGAACACTTTCGCTTCTTTATTACTTGCAATCAATCAATCAGAGTTCAATCAGAGTTCTTCACACGCGATTTACGAAACAAAACGAATTATGGCGAAATTTTAAGCCGAACCGATATCCCGGGATATTTGAAAATATTTACGTACAGGCTTTAATTTTGGCCTAGGTTTCACTTTTGTCTTTGACTCACTTTACACTTTAATTGTTCGAATAATTATTAACTTTAGGACACGCAATGTCGAAAAAGATATTAACAGCTTGTTCCGCGACATCTGTTGTTTAACAATTTTGGGATGTGTGGACTTAGAGGAATAGGGAAGTTGGATGGGAGTGGGAGGTTGTGAAATGTTAGAGATTTCTCTAACTTGTTGTGGTTTGAAGACTGGCGTTTCTTCCAACATGATGAGAAATATCCCGAAAGTCCAGAATGGTAGTGCGTTGATAAGTACCACGAAGATCGAGATGCCAGGATGGTGTCCTATCCACGATGGTGGCTTCCTTTAATAGTGATAAGTAGATAGTGGAAGTTTTCAGCTTGAAGTTGCGTTGAAAGCTGGCTAATGAGGGGGTTGGGATGTTGAGAGATCTTCTCAAGTTGTTTGACGGCGAGAGATAGGAGATAGTCCTCGATTGGAGTGATGTTTGCACTCTCATACAAGAAGGTGTTGGGAAAGTCCGTCAGGTTTCCTGTACACACCTGTACAGGCCCTTAGGATCTTTCTTTAGAGGGCGCTGATTTGCTTCATATAAGATGGCGAAATGGTGTGCCATATGGGGAAGCAATAGAAGATAATTGCGCTGGTGAGCTGTTTATATATAAGCAGCTTTGTATCTTTCGGAAGATCATTTCTCCTTCTGATAATAGAGTTGAGTAGGGAGTAAGCGTAATTGGCTTTCCTCATGATCAGCTGGGCGTGATTGTTGAATTTCAACAGATTATTGAAAGAGACACCAAGATATTTGAAGTTCTTGAAGGCTGAAGCTTTTCGTTATTGACTTCGATTTCGATGTTGTTGGCTCGTGTGACGATATTGGGTCTTCCCCTTGTGGAGGGGTTTCGGATGCAAATTATTTCAGATTTGTTCAGATTGATTTTGATGCCCCACTTTCTGTAGAGCTCATCGAGTTTGAGAACATGCCGCTCAACTTTGGTAGCAGCGAAGTTGGCTGCCATGGAGTGCGTGTAGGTAAGTGAGTAATCAGCATATAGCAGTGTGGTGGAATTAGAGTCGTTGGAAGGCTGATCATGGGTGAAAAGATTGAAGAGAATTGGTCCGAGGACCGAACATTGGGGGACACCAGCACTGACTGATGTTGCCTGAGACTTGACATTTTCGATTTCTATGTAGAAATTCCGAGATGAAAGAAACCTATGTATAACCCGGGTGAAAAAAGGCGGGAACTCGAGGTTTATAATTTTGAAAATTAGCCCGTTTGTGCAAACTGAGTCAAACGCTTTTTCTACATCAACGAAGCAGCCTACTGTCTGCTCCCATTTGTTGAGGGCGTTTGTGGAATCGGAGAGGAATTTGAGCAAAGCGTGAAAAGTGGAGTGTTGGGGCTTGAAGCCGAATTGGATATCCTGTCTAATATTTAGGTCGACGCAGGTATTTTCTATGTGTTGGCGGCCTATTTTCTCGAAAAGTTTGCCCAGGTTGGACAGAAGAGAAATTGGGCGGAACTCATTAAAGTTTTCCGAGTTTCCTTTTTTGGGAATAGGGACTATGCGCGCGGTTTTTCAAACGTCAGGTAAGTATGAATTATTGAGGCAATTATTGAAGATAATTGTTAGAAATTCTATGGCGACAGGTGGGAGGTTTTTGGTAATTTTGTTGGAAATGTTATCTGGGTCGGCAGACTTTTTGCGTCTAATTGTCCTGATTAGGGCGAAAATGTGAGCGAAATTTGAAAAGATGCTTAAATCTTCCGAATTTAATGACGTGTTTGTGTAGTTAAAGTTTGTGATGGAGCCTACTCCCTGGGCAGTGAAGTCTTCAACGGTCGAGTCTACAGTGATTATAAAGTTTGCATCACTTAGAGATGAGTTGTCTTTGAAAGTGGATTGGAAATATTCAGCGAAAGCGTTGCATTTTTCTTGGGGAAGGTTGTAAGCGTTCGAGCCGCTTAAAATTGTTTTGGGGAGTTTTGCTTTTTTGTTGCAAACCCTGTTTATGTCCTGAAAGCAGTGTGGACCGGATCGAATGGAGGCTAGTTTCTTCCTAAACTCTTTATCGAGACACATTTTCATTTGTTCCTCAATAATTGTTGGCAAGCAATTAATTTGCGACAACACGGTTCTGTAAGCTGGATTGTGGCTATTAAGGGTTCGGTGAAAAATACGGTTAAGTATTTTTCGAAGTTTCTGCCTAAATTTATATAATTTTTGCAATTGAGGCGGGAGATTTTTGTATTTGTAGTGTTTTGCGCTACACTGGAAAAGAAGGTGACATTTCCTTCAATGAAGTCCATGTGGAAGTCAATTTCCAAATTCGTGAGATTCCGTTGCGAGTCAGGGAGATTTCCTACAAGGAATTGAGAGAGCCTGTCTTGAAATTGTTGCCAGTCAACGTCTTTGAGTAAAATTGAGGCTTGAGGGTCAGAAAGGAGCGCTGGAGTTGATTAAGAGTTCAACTGCCAAGTGATCAGATTCAGCCATATGCGCTGTGCAGACGTAATTTGAGAACTAGGGTAGAAGATTAATTAAATTAGAGGTTGCGATATAGAAATCAAGAATTGATCCAGATCGTGGGAAGGTCGGAGTGTTCTGCGAGACGACGACGAAATCGTGGGTGTAACGTGATATCAACTAAAATTAATCACTCCATGGTAACAATAATAGTAAAAATAACGTTACTGTCATCGTGGAACGTTTCATACACTCATAACGGTTCCCCAAAATGGTGTATAGACCAAGATTGGGACGTGTTATGATAACAAAAGTGAGTTAACAATACTATAGAGGGACTATATTGAGTGTTTATCACATTCCAATTATCATTTGTCACTATAAAATGGTAGTTGGGTAGAGTTATCGAAAAGAATTCCAGATTTACAGACCTATAAGCTGACTAATTCCAAATGGGGAGAAGATTTCAAGAAAGTTATGGCCAGAGATATGACCAAAGAAGACAGAAACTTAACGACGTGCGGAATCTAGTCTTACTGGAGTTATCATGGGACACTGCCTCTTTGGAAAACCTAATATTTCGATAGTCACCAATCTAATCTAACCTTAACCTAACACCCAGCGTTTAGGAGGTGTATAGGTCATCCGCAGCGTGCTGTATCTCCTATGAAAGAATGTTTAGTTTCTCTATGCTTTCGTAATGAATCACAAATTCGTTTCAGTCAAATTAAAAAATTACTTACAGGTACACAATCTTGTGTTATGAAAGGATCTCCAGTATTTTTTTTTTTCACTCTATAAAAATTCATACAGCCACACTTTCACTGCAATTTGGTATTCTCTATAACGAATTCTTAGCTATGAAAGTATTCAGTTTAGCTGCTTCGTTTCTATGTTTCAAAACGTAATTTCGAATAGATTCAAAAGTAAATAAAGAAAAGGACGCATTCCTATTTTACTGAAAATTCTTCTTTTTTCTCTTCGTTCACACACATAAATTAATTCACGTCTTACGCAAATGGAATATCCGCTAATTCTTTGTAATATGACTTCTACTTCATTCGCTATTTAAATTAAATGACTTATCGCTAGCACTTAATCTACAAAAGGCGGAGATTGTAAAAACAATAATTTCCTGTGCTATACACTTACAGTTATTGTTGTACCTACTTCTTAATTTCATATCGGAATGTACTCTAAATAGAATTTCCACCACTGTATCTGCTGATTCTGGAATCTCATTTTTAATTTAAGTGTTTTACAGTAGCTGGATTTTTCCAGAATCAAATGTAGGGTGCTACACAGGAAAAATATTTGCGATAGCGAAAATAATGAAAATTTAAAAGAAAACGTTTTTAGTTCAGTCAGAATATGAATATGCATGATATATGGTAAGACAGTTTTTGAGGCGGTTGCGAGAAATTATTTATTTTTATGTCTTTATTAACTTGAATTTGATATTAGTATGTAGATTTATCGAAACTCCCAATGTAGTGAAGGATTCTCCAAAATTTACTTGAAAGAGTATTGGAATCCAAGAATAGAAACTAGTTCTTATGTAAATCTGAAGAATCTATGTCAAGTGACGATAATACCTACCAACTTGTAGGAAAATTATCAGTTAACTCCAGAAACAAGCTATATAGATAGGTCTAGGTATGTACTTTTATCAACATAAGGTTGAAAACGCTCCTCCTTACTATAAAATTCAATAGCGAGTCCTAATGTCCATAAGGCACGAAATTGAACTAATTTCTTCCTGTGTACTTCTTATTATGGACACTTTCCAACACCTGTTATTTCCCATTATTGTTGTTAACAACTTTGGTTCCCCCTTTGCTTTAGTTCTAAGTTTCAACTGTAAAAGTGTTTGTTATTTTCATATATAAGTATGTTTCTATATAATGTATAAATGTACATATGTAGGTAGGTATACATAATAAAATACAAACAGAAAGAAAAGTTTACAATTTATCAATCAAAAACTGCATTTCAAATACTTTTCCGTAAACAATAGCAATGAAAAAACAAAAAACTTCAAATAAAATTATATTTATTTTTTTTTTCTTCTTTTAGTTCAATGGTCAACACGTGCAGACTTCAGTAACATTATGGGAGAACGAGATCTTTACGAATGGACTAGCTACCAAGGAATTATGGGTGCTACATGTCAAATAAATGACCTAACCCAGGGTCGTCGGTATTTTTTTCGTGCTAATTGTGGAAATGTTAAGGGTTGGGGACCATTTCGCCTATCAATTCCAGCAAGTGTAATACCTTCAAGTGAATATTGATTTAAATTTTAAGGAATTTTCAATTCTTAACTGAATTAAATTATTTAAATATATAGGTTGGCGTGATATGGATAACAGAGAACATAGATTCGTCGGAAGACAACGAATTCTTGATGAACTTTTTACAGCTGTACGCTTAGCCCGACCAGAGGATGCATCTGAGTTATGCCTAGATACTCCCGCTATACAACGACGTAATCCGAAAAAGAAAACGGCTATAAAACAATTATTTTCTGCTGCTTCGAAATTTCAAAAGAATTTAAGGAGGTAAACGTGTAAACGATTTTATTTATGTGGACAAACAGTTGTGCTATATTCCCATAAATCCAATCATATCCATATTTTTTTTTATGAGGTCAGATATAAGTCAAAACCAAGCTTTACTTCACTTCATTACCGCCTTTCTACGAATTGTGGCTTAAATTATCTAATTTAATATTTTTCAACTGAGTGACTGTTGATCTTCACGGCCAACGTTCCACACTCTAGTTAGAGCAATGCTTGAAAATAATATGTATTACCTACTGTAAAATAAAAATCCGTTTTATCTTACATCAATTCGCTTGAAAACTGAATCTCTGAGTACATAATTTATTGAACTCCGATGAGCACAGCTAGCTATTTGTAAGGATATGTAGCTTAAAATTAAAAACTACGCTACTGATTTAACACCACCTTCTCGTTTCTACTCCTCTCGCTGCACACTTTCGCTATCTTTTTCTGTCTCACTCTCTCCCTCTCTCTCTCTCTCTCTCTCCCTCCCTCTCTCTGTCTCTCTCTGCCATTATTTTTTAATTATATATTTCATTTTTCGTTTAATTTTTAACAAATTTCTGTCAAAAATATTTAAAAAAAACTATTCCTTCATGCAAATTGTGAATCTAATTTTTCTAAAAAATAGTAGATGGCGCACAAACTGATAGAGGGCTTTTTTAAAAATTCCAGTTAGTGTAATTTTGATGCATTTACTGTTCGTGCAAATTTAAACGTTGGGACGTAAAAATTTTAATAATTCTAATAAAAAAAAAGTATAAAAAAGAACAAGTCATAATCTTCATTGGCTATACTTACTGACATACGATAGGTGAGACTTCTGTACAGCTTCGAATTCCAAAAATGGGAGCTTAATTGGGGATCGTGATGTCAGATTTCATGAAAGCCCTTGTAGAGTCTTCGATTGACCTAAACGGAATTTTTTAATACTACATATTTGCAAGAAATTCGACTTGTTTATATTCATATAGGAGGAGAGAGCATCATCATGTTTCTAATACGATTGAGAAAAGATACCTATTTATATGTATGTACTAGCCTGAGCATATTCACAACACATTTGTATGAGGCTTGTTGTCCCATTTAATTTAATTTTTGGAATGTACTCTTTACCAAGCTAAATTATCTCTTCCAGTGTAAATCAACAGTGGTTTTTAATGACAGCATTCAAATCATACCTGTCACACCCAGGCCTTGCCCTACATTGAATCTTTCCTCCCATGCACAAAAGGTTAAAATTATTGTACAATCTCATCTATACTAAAGAGCTTGCTTATTTTCAGGACCTAGTTAAATTTTGCAGTTTCACTTGACATCGCAATCTTCATCTGTACAAAATTCTACTTAAATTGATGACCGATATTACTTCATATATTCATTCGAAAATGGAATTATTTACCTTCAACTCAAACAGGTAGCATGAATGGTGTCATCAAAATGGCTCTCTAATGTTTCTAATGGAGCTCTAGCTCGTCTGAGCTGAACACTTGAATCAGCAATCCAAAATGAAGAAATTTTTATTCATATTTCGAAGAGTAATTTATTATATCTGTAGACCTGTATTTGCTTAACTACTTCATTTGATAACATCATCACTATATTTACTATTTTATCTCTAAAAGCTGGGTTGTGCTATAAACTGTTATGTTGCATCTATTTACTTCTGTTAGATGTATTTATAATTTGCCATTCAGGAGAAGTAGAGCATTCATATCCTGTCATCAATATTTCGTCCTTGAACAATGAATGACACAAAATATTTAACCTCAATGAATGCCTGAAACTCGTTACTAATTCCTGTTTAGAGTATTAAAACACTCAAGAGTTAAGACAACTCCTGGTCTGGTTACCAGAGACCACTACGTCAAAGTGTTGTAACTAATTAATGAAGCTAACAACCCTTGCTGCACTTCCAGATCAATGCTTTGCCCATCCTAACTTTTGCTTCCTGCCTTAATTGCATTACACCCTATGTATTAGCTCCACCTGCATGAAAGGACACAATTAATAATTAATGCATTCAAATTTCTACTTTTTCCAGAGGAATTCATCTAGCATGTATACTATACTACGACGACCGAATTCTAGTAACCAACGAAGATTTCCTGCCCGTAATCGAAATCGATGAAACATATCCCAGCTCTCTACATAACGACTATCACTGGTTCATGAAGGTAAAATAAAAAATTATCGAAATTTTTCCAGCATATACATTTCTCTCCTATGGTGACAGGTTGCATGTACATGGGATGATGTGAAATCCCTTCGTACTGACATGGAAAGAAATTCTGTATCTGCTGTACATTTCCGAACGAAACTTCTCTCTGCTGCCTGTCAAATGCAATCAGCTCTTTGTATAACAGATCTGGGACAGTTGTATCATAAACCGCTTAGAGATTCCCATGGAACAGTGGTGTTATCCTGTGTGAATGCAGTAAAAAGTCCAAAAAGCGTTTCAGTGCTCAATTCTCGATGGGTGCCACTGAATAAAATCCAGAAAAAAGTCACCGCTCTCCACGAGGACAATTATATTAGCGAGATACTGATAACTTCAATCAGTGAACAGATTAATTACCATCAAACTTCAACTTTGAAACTATCTCGGGGACTATATCTGGGCTATTTAAAAATGCAAAGCTCTGTTGACCAAATTCAGGTTGTAGTTCCTGTAAAAACACCGAACGTCCTGCCACATTGTAAAATTCGGGAAAATCCACATATATCCTCCGAGGAGTGGGGTGTTTTGAAACGAGATAAATCAATACGGACTCTTGAATTTAGGCCAAAATGCGACGGAAACACGGAAGTGCAAAAAATGTTTTTAGAATCGCTCACAACTGCTACTAATAGGCTCTTCAGTTATATGAATATTAGTCCGGAGGATGCTTTAGCGTACAGGTTATATGATATCGAAGTGATTGAATTAAGTCCAGATGTAAGCTTTTTGGTCGTGTGTCCACCCGTTGAATCTTCATGTGCTGTTCCAGGACAAAGAGAAATTCTCTTACAGCGTGGTGACTTACTAAGCTTATCTATTCAAGCTTTTGAAATGATTCATCTTAGGACATATCAAAATAGTATCATACAAAAATACTCACGTCTATCGTGCATTCTTGAAATGGATACTGCCCTGGCCAATCATTCACATCGTGAGGCATTTTCAAGTTCAGAACTACAAACAGCTAAGGAGCGCTTGGCAAAATTACAGGAACTTACAGCTAATTTAAATGCAATTTGGAAAAGTGTGCGATGGTTAATGGATGTAATTGGCTTTACACGCGACAGAGGATCAATAACCGGCATTACAATGAAAGAAATTTCCGAATTTTACAAAAGTGAAATTATCGAAGAGGAGAGTCCCAACATTTGTAATAATCAACAACTACTTCAACTTCCTCAACGCGACGTTAAACTTATGAAATGTAGTCCTGGACGAGGTTCTTGGCCTGGACCCGCCGCAAGTCATACCTTAGGTTCCAATACGTTTCTTGTAGCCGAACATTCTAGATCAGAGCAAAATTTAGGCTGCTCCTCTTCAATTAGCTCAAGATTTTTGAGTGCCACGTCAGGAATTGAATCTTCGTCAAGGAAAAATAGTGCTGATTCACAATCAGGTAATAGTTACTATTCGGCTGGTGAAAGTACTGAACATATATTTCCAAGACTTCCACCGTCAAGATCAGAAGATACTTTGTTGGCAACAAAAAGGCAACCACCCACTATTCATCGAAAGCGAGCTACCACCGCTAATTCTAATATATCAGTATCGCCTAGTCCCCTTTTGATATTAAAACCAACTTTTACAAGTACATCAGATTCTCTGCAGAGTTTATCCAGCGATTCAGATGGCTCTACATATCCTCTCTCAACATCGACACCAAATAAAGTAAAAACCAAAATCAGATGTAACAGTGAAAAGTTAAGGGTAGACGGTGGAAGTTTTCTAAAGCCCACACTGACTGCTCTACAAAGTGAGATAAAGCTCTTTAAAGAGCCGCTTCACATATCAGAACCTTCATCACCATTAACAGCAACAGCATCTTCTGATTGTTATCGAAAACCAGGATTCCGGCAATCTAGTGATGAAGAAGATCTTGCAGCAGGACTTGGTAGCAGTGGAACATCAGATAATAAAGCGAAATCAAATCAAAATTCTGGTATAATTCAGGTGTATGCAGCTTATGAAACGGGATTAGCCCACGGAACAAGTCTTAAGCTACATGTTACACCAAAAACTTCAGCCAGAGAGGTTATCAATCTTGTAGTGAAGCAACTAAATATGGCAGTTGTGCTAAAAGGTAAGGATGGACCTATATATAACTCAGATAAGCTACAGAATTTCTGTCTCGTCGCTGTAATTGGTGCAAGAGAACGATGTTTACGTGACGATTTCAAGCCCCTCCAATTGCAGAACCCTTGGAAAAAGGGACGTTTGTACGTCCGTCAAAAGCATGATTTATTGGCGGCAATAGAACATTCCAATCGAGACGCTCAATTAATTTAAGTAGAACAAAATAACTATTGTTAGTCCTTAGATCTATTTATTTATTGTAAGCCACTCTGTACAGAGTAAAAGGCAAGACACCGATTAAGATAAAACATAAAAGTGTGTGGTAAGTTTATATAGTTGCCCCTCTCCTATAAGATTTAGATTGATGTGTGCATTAATTTTTCCTTAGTTCTGTGAACTGAATTATCTTGAAGATAAAAATATTTTGCAAAAGATGCTTTAGGATTTTCCAATAAATATCGCCGTTTCAAGCTAGTTTAGAGCATGTTAATGCTGATAATGTAATAATTATGTTAATAATGAAACTATGGTTGACCTTGGACGTTAAATCTTATGACTAACTGATACTGCAACAAATTATAAACGAATTTTATTGGACATACATAGGATGGAGGATATTTTTGAATATAACTGTGTTAATTTTTAAGAAAAAACCAGTTGTGATCGGATGTTTTTACATTTAGAAAAATTTCTTACTTTGCCTTTTGCACTTTATTATCAATTATTGTCGGTGGTTTACTGTTACGACAGACGAATTAAATGTCCTTGAAAATCTATTGTCAATTGTACTGTTCCAGGATAAGGTTCAAGGTAATATAACTAACAAAAAAAACTAATTTATATTTAATCATTAGACGTAATCTCAGCTTTTGCGGCTAACAGACAAACAAGCTCATTTCATCCGTTTTCTTATCTTTCAATCACATTCACTCATATTCACTGCCTACATTAAGTTACCTCAAAATTAGTTTACTTACCGGCGAATAAAATTATCAAGCCGAGAATTAATCCTTACTATTTTGTTATGATAATAGATGATAAGCGTGGACGTGAAGTCTAGACTGCCAGCATGAGCAGACAGATCACTCGATGACAACATTGCTACAGGGTGGCACGCTAGTTCGCCTCGACTATTGGCGGGGAGTGTGGGGGGGGTCCACAAAAAGCTGCCGCTATCACGTCACCATTAACACAAAAAATGTTCCTGCCTTCACAAAAACTAGTACACCATTCGGCCCTTAAGGGGCCCTTACACCACTTACCTTACCTATGACGAAGGCGCAGAAGACCTGCCTTCGATGCCGTACGCCAACCATCCAATCGACACTCCAGGCACATTGATGACCTGAAACGTTTCATTTTTGTATCAGAGACGCAACTTAATTCGTACCAAAAACGTCATGCAATTTCAACCAATTTCGGCGTTAAACTTTGTGGAAAAACAAAAGGAGAAACACTCAGCAATCCTTCTTTTGAACCTTATCCCGAAAAAAAAATGTGAAAGGTCACAACAGGATCATAGACTCTGCTCACGTTGATGGCATGAATTATATCTCGTAATCATCGCCTCTCCACATGATCAAAGCATTTATTTTTCTGGCGGATAAGAATCCGCTGCCTTTTCGTCTAAAACTTTTTATATTTCACTCTTAATATTTTTTCCAGATCTCACGGCTCTTTTCTAAATTAATTTCCTCTACAACTGAACTTTTCGGCTCCTTTTTAAAAAAAAAAAAAAACTTTTTCTTTTCGTCTGCTCGTGTCCACTCAAAAAGAAGAAAAAGCTTCAATCTCTTTCTCTTCCTTTTCCGTTTTTTTTTTTTTTTCGGTATTCTGTGCCAGCCAAGGTTCCAGCGAGCGGTCGTGCCAAACGTGACAGCACCTTCACCGTGTGGACGAATGTCGCACTGGTACTTCTGTCGCAATCTTACATGTAACATAATGCTGCATGCAGCACGCTACGACCATAACAATTTAATTTGCATTTATTCAAATTATGGCAGTTTTCGAAGGGACCAATGTTGTCCCCGGCTACGAGTATTGCACTTTTAGTACAATTTCTCTAATGTTCATCAATACAAATACAGTGGAAATTGTTAACCGTGGATAATTTCATCAAGCATTTATAAATTATATTCTAGCAAATTATAAATTATATTTCGATATTATTGTGATCAGTTTTCTAATACATATAAGTACTGATTTCTGGAAATGCTTGACACCATCGATGATGCTGGAAGCTGAGACAACTTACATACATCTAGATGTGCAAAATTCACAAAAATGCGATCGAATTAAAACGAGCTAATTGCCCTCTAATAGAAAGCTCTATACATTCCCTCTCACTCTTGCTGTATTATGCCACATAAACTCTTCGCAATGATAGCTTTCTTTGGTTGAATAAAAATTTAAAGAGCTTTCAAGAAGTGATCCGGGTTTATATGGAGTTTTTCACATCTAGTAGTAAGTTGCCTCAGCTAGAAGTATGGAATTTTAAATTTTAAATGAAACTTTAATCTTACAATTTACGACCAATTTAGCGTCTTCTACTTTTTACCATTTCATCTCTTTTCTTCTTTTTTATAAAATCTTTTGTCAAGTCAAATGAACCGCTCATAAACACATTTGAAGAAACACGTCCAGCCACTGACTTATAATAAGAATGGACTGAGCGTTCCTGCTTCAAAAATGGCACAAATATTGAACAGACTGTGAAAGCAGTTATTATTTGTCGAAATACATAGTATTGCATTAAATGAAATTGTTTAGGAAGTTAAACTCGTTTTAATTAACACCAAAATTCATTTTTAATATTACTGAAAAATGCGTTCATCTGCAGATTTGATGTCAAATATGCTTGAGCTTGTAAGAGATAGACGTATATAAGCAATATATTTGTCTCAATTTTTAAGTCAATTCCGATGTATTCCAATTAATACAGCCGTACTGTTTCCAAAAATTGGTTACAGTTCAGTGTACATTTTGAGCTTGAAAGAGACAAATAGATTTTAGCAAAAATTTATGCCATTTTTGACTATAGGAATTAGATAGGATGGCTCAGTCCATTCTTATTATATGTCAGTGCGTCCAGCACTCAAAGTTTCTTCGGAAAGTTACAAGAAATCGCGAACATGTTTTCAAATGTGTCTACACCACCAAACTGGGTTGACCTTAGAGAAGCTCATTTGGAAGTGTTTATGGCTTTATTTTCTCACTGACAGCGCATCAAAAAGTTTTGAATCAAATTGATATAATTAAATTAATAATACAGAAAATTAAATTGACTTAAAGAAACTCTTGCTAAATTAAGATTAGTTTAATTACTTAATGCAATGCTGCAGTAAACTTCTTGAAACAACAAGATGAAATGAAGAAGCATATTTTCCACACCCACCATAAATATAAAAAGTTGTGTTCAGTAACAAGTTTGCTAAGCCTCTAGTTTTACATTTTTAACTATTTACTCAGGGAGCTTTGGGCTACTAAAATTTATTGAAAATCACCGGTTCTCATAAAGTAGACAACTGAGCCAAACGAAGGTTATTGTTGGAATATCGTTCTTATCGAATCCTCGATAATGATAGTTCGAAAATGATAGCTTGAAAATTTCCACAGTACTTGACCTGAGTAATGCACAAGTATGTTTCCATTGAATTTACTGGGAAACGAAGTAAATTATAGTAAATAAGTGAAAAGTAGTAATCCGAGGATATGTAGTTTAGTACTGTATACGAGAATACTTTTTAACTAATGTATAAAGAATCTAAGTCAACCATCAGCAGTCTAATTTGATTCTTTCGTCATCTATTCTATTTGGAATATTCCAATGTGTATTCCAATCCTTTTATTCTAGAATTATTTAAAAAAATGTCCTCCAGAAAACTGTTTAGGCCTTGCTTTGATAAATTTGTGGCCTATCAATCAGTGGTATCCTCCTAAGATTAGTATATCAAAGTGATTCAACAAAAGATTAATATCATTCTGGGAATTGATTAAAGTTTTGTTTTTAAAATTGCAATAAGTTTTGATTACAGAAATTTTAAGTCACTCTTTTCATTTGCTTTTGTAGTGCTTTACTAGTTAATAACATATAGAACAGACCTCCCTGCTACACCTACTTTGCTATTTATTCAAATTCACTTACTGTAGAATATATATATATATCGATTAAGCAACTGGATGCTATTTTTCTCTATGACCAAAGATCAGGTAGCACACCATCAATAGACTGCTTCTCTTTTAGAACGGATTAAATAATAATCACTAGTCTCATCTCAACATAAATAATATAGGTAATTTAGCTAGTTCAACTCATTGGTTGCTAACATCTGAAGCAATCAACATTTGAACATTTTCTTTGTACAATAGTCGCGTTTGACCTAACTGGTTACGTAGACTTGTAAATTATCAATTTCTGAAATTAAATCACACTTTTCTAATTAAAAACAACTGTAAAATAAAAATAATCAAAACTGTCGTAAATATGTATGTTTACTTAATTTCAATTTTGTTTTTGGAAATAAATGGATAAATTTTTCAACCGAATTTTTTTGCTCTAGCATATACCGCTGTTTAAGTTAAACCAAGCTCATACCATTGAAAACCCTACTGAAATTTTATGAGAAATTAAAAACTTATTGCGCTTATTAATAGATAGATGGCGTGAAGGCTTTTAGTCATTAAAAAAATCCGAAATTAACTTCAATATAACACGAGCATAACTATTTGTCAACCTCCCTGAACATGGTTAGATTATTGTTAACAAACATAATTACGTAAAAATAAACTATTTTTCAACCCTGAGCATCCCAAATTGATTGGTTGAAAAATGAAAAAAAAAATATAGGCATTTAACAAAAAGTGAAATGCTGTCAAGGTCGGCGCGTGCTGTCTAGGTTGGCCAAACACTGGAAATCACTGACATATAATTAGAATGGACTGAGCCATCCTATCTAATTCCTATAGTCAAAAATTACACAAATTTTGTCCAAAATCTTTTTGTCTCTTTCAAGCTCAAAATGTACACTGAACTGTAACCAATTATGGAAACAGTACGGCTGTATTAACAGGAATGCATTGGAATTGACATAATTGAGACAAATACAGTGCTTGTATACGTCTTACAAGCTCAATAAAGTTCCATATCAAATCTGCAGAGGAGCACATTTTTCAGTAACATTAATAATTCATTTTTGCGTTAATTAAAACAATTTTAACTTCCTAAATAATTTTTATGTAATGCAATACTATTTTTCAACATCTTTAGTGTTTCTAATCAATAAATAATAATAAATTATGAATCGGTGTGAAATTGTACGCAATTTAGGGTTTTCACAGCCTGTTCAAAATTTGTGCCATTTTTGAAGTAAGAACGCTCAGTCCATTCTTATTATATGTCAGTGGCTGAAATGATTGAAAATTACCTGGAAAAGTTTATTGAATAAAATAAAAAACCGAATTTGCATTTCAATTTAGCAATATTTGAAAGGCATTTCCGGCAAATGTAATAGCTCGTCGTTAAATTGGCGCAATTCAAATCCATTTCTATCATGCATTGTCAGAAGAGAGTTTTTTCTGCGCTTTTTGGGCTCACTTCTTCCTTTAACTGATGTTTTATTGGCTGATTTCGCTGGGTTTGATGCTGAGCGTTTTGTTGGCGTCTTCGAAGCAGAAAATCACGGTGGGCCAACCCAAACTACACAAACTGTCCAACCTTGACGACAAGCTCCATTACTGTATCGCATCACACCACAACCAAACATGTTACAGGATTGAATTTTCCTCTTGGCTCGTTTTCAAACATGAACCACACAACACATTCACAATGCTTCCCTTGACGATTGCATATTTTCGCCTCATTATTTTGGCCATATACACTGATACTAAAAAAAATATATATTTTTTTAATTTCAAGCCACTAAGTGCCCAACACCATGCTTAGCGTGACGCTGTGATGTCACAAAAAGTTCGCTGTCACTAAAAGAATTTTTGCCGCACTCGAATATTGATGGCGCTAGTGGTCAAAACTAAAAAAAAACGCGGTTGGCCGATCTAGACGACAGGCCAACCCTGACGGCACTCCTCTATACATATATATCAATGACATATATAAAACGGACTGCTGACACTACTGAAATTGCTTACATTATTTGGGATCACTTATGTATAGCTGTCTCTTTTTAGTTTAACTACTTAATTCCGCTGAATTACAAATAATAAGTTCTATACAAAATCCACCATAGTCCAGTTGCAGTTCAGTGGTTTTCCAAATGTCCCCCATACCTACTTTTAGGAATAGGCAGACAAAAATTGCTTAAATTTTTTCTTTAAAAATTACGTTTAAAAAATATTTAGGGTTGTTGGAGATAAGCTTTCAAGAATAGAAATAATTTCGAATGCATCTGTAATTTGTTGAACTTTTAATATAAATATTAAAGCGAAAGTTAAACTTAAAATTAAGATTATTGTCACACCCCTGCCAACAAAAGTTGACTCATATGAAATAGAAAATCAGGCAGTCCAAGTTATGTTGGAATTTTGCACCTAGAGTTCAAATTCATGTCTCGACTTAAAAACAAATACATACTCAATTTAATGGGTATGCCAAGTTGACATATCACATTCATAGAATTTCTCATTCAGATACATAGTATATGGTTGAACTCCAAAAATTTCATACCGTTAATTAAATACATTACAAAATTACTTTAAAATTACTCTCCATATTTTTGTTTTTTTTTTTTTTAAATTCATAGCATCGCTTTTAAAAATGAAACGGAATGTCATTCTAATTGAATTGGAGAGAAAAAAGGTACCGCAGATTGAAGCTGAGTCCTCGAGAGGAGAAAGGAAACGAGACTTTACTTATGTATTATAATTGGATTGTCAGAAATGATTTTCTATTGCTGACGAATTTCTGTACACTAATTCATAAATTTCCTGTTCAAGAATTACAAAATGAGGGAGAACTTTTACAGGTGGAACAACATAACGAACAATTATCATGAAAAGTTCTTTTAAAAATTTAAGCAATTAATACCCTTTTTTTAATTTTTTTATTTGTTATGATTTTGGACAGACTAAAAAACAAAATACAAAAAAAAAATTGAATTTCATCAAAATTTCTAAAACAGAAAGCGCAAAGTAAGAAACAATACGATAGAATTTTTTTATTGTAGATTTTGAAAGAGTAGAGAAGCTAGGATTATGAGATGTTAAGAAGTATTATATATTTAGTAAATATGTACCAATACATATTAATGGAACTAAAAGCTTTAAATATATATTTTTATATGTTTTTAATTTTATTTCAAGCACCCATGACCATTTGAAGGGTTTCATTTAAATACTCAATATACCGACTACCTACCGTAGTATTGATATAACAAAAAGATATTTTTTAAGAAAAATTCTAATTACATAAAACTAAATATTTTGAATAAATTTAGGAGAAAATATAAAAGAATTGCTTTGCATTTTAAAATTATTTTCATTCTTTCCTTTAAGTTTAATTATATTATTATAAATATGAAAAAGAAAAATAAGCAAAATCTTTGACAACAGTATTTTAAAGTATGAATGTATTTAAACTTGTGTATAGATAAATATATTATGAAAACCATAAAACGAATTCAATTATGAAACGTTTCTTATTATTGTTATTAGATAATCGCACGATTGTGTAAAACATAATAATAAATAAATGTAAATGTAAAAGTATATAAAGAGATTGATTATGTAACAGGAATGGGTAATGCAAAGAACTACGATTAAAATCAAAGTTAGTGTAATATAAAGTGAAGTTTGTGTTTATATTGAGTTTTCTTTATTCAAAATTTACCCATAAGTGTTGATTTTCACAGCTGCCAAGTAACTCCATTCTACATCGATTCATTTACTTAAATTATGTTCGATACGACTGGTATTTGGTGCCGGCATTAATTTTATACATATAGATATTCCACCGCCGCGCACAATATGTTGTTACCTCTTCTCACTGAGTCGCCACTATAGTACTTTATCATCTGCTCACAAAATGGTCCACCATCTGTTAGCAAAACTTGGCAAATATGAGGATAATAAGTTGTCTTCGATAATAAATAGCGCCATATTACAGCAAAGAATCTAATCTAATTTTGTTTTTTCCGTGTTATGGTCGTAGCGTATTGCATATAGCAATATGCTACACGGAAATACTGCAGCATGTACGGCGGCCCTCAAGTAGAACCACGTACTGAGCGCACCTCGACGAAGCAATGCTTCATCAAGCTCGCGTGACATGCGGGGACGACAGATTATGACTGAAAAGAAGAAGAACTCGTCTCTTTCCGCTGTCAACCACTTCACACGATAGGTACGTGTATAAAATTGAGAAACGAGAAAAGTCTTTAAGTCTTTAAACATCGGACGGATAAACTATTCAGCACGTAAGTCCAAGAGATTTTTTGTCTCTAGTAGAATTATACTTTCATATGATAAGATTATTTCCCTTACCAGCAGGCAAAAAATCAAAGAAAAGGAAAGAAAAAGGGGAAACCAATATTGAGCCCGACAGATTGGCATCTCGCGGGCGCAGCCTATCGTACGTCCATAAACTCTCCTCACAATTTCTATCCACGGTAATTACCGTGTTGCTTGGGAAACAGGGATATACATTTGATTTAGGCTGAACACAAATTGCCACTGGAAAGGAAAATTCACGTCACACACATAAGGTTTGTATAGAGAAATTTTGTTCGGTCCACGTATTAATATGTGCTTTAATTATCAGAAGGAGATAAAATAGCAGTGACTTCCCTAACGAAAACGGTCATAGATTGTTGCGAATCAGTGATATCGCTTGCGAAAAAGTGAGGCTTGGCTAAGGTCAGTCTTGGGGAAAGGTACCTATAAAATCATCATGGGGTCACCATCATCATCATCAGTCGGATTTAGGCTTAAGTAATTTAGGATAGTGGTATACAAAGTGAACCAGTTAAAAAAAAAGAAAAAAAGAAAAAAAAAAAACTTTGACATCAAATCTAGTGAGGATAGTAGTTGGAATAATTTCGAATTGGAAGGTCAAACACGGCCACCGACAACATCATTAAATTTCCTTAGTGGCGATTCAACAGTCGGGGATGATGAAGAATATGTTTGTAAATGGTAGTTGCTGCCTGCTTCATAGTAATTCAGAATCTACATCCGTTGAATTAAATGATATTCGTATGATATTTGGAAGTAAGCGACACCATTGAATTCAAATTTTAATTCCTCAACGCAGGCTTCTCGTTTAGCTGCATTCCAATACATGTCGCGAGAATCTACAAATTTAAGTGATGCTTGTTTATCAAGTAGTGCATCGAATTTAGAATTATTGAATGATATGCGACAGGGATTCCATCGAAAAATGCCAGTCAAAAGTTACTTGATTTTTTTTTTGAAAAGCTCTCCGGAAGTATTACCGTAAAGGTATATTTTTGTTTCAACGTGATTGAGCGCAGAAGTGCGTGAAGAAAATTTTTTTTGCAATCGTGCGACGCCACGGGTAGAATGAGATTTGATAACGTAAATACTGTTAGGCTAGATGAAAAATTTTGCAAGCTTTTATATTCCTTTTAACAAGTGTAGTAGTTACTGGAACCATCCCAGAGGCGCCTCAGCGATGGAACCAGATCAACAGACATGTAAGTCGTTATTTCCTTATAATTTGTACTCAAGCACTTAATGATCCTAGATTCCAGAAAATTTATTTTGAACAACTAGTATTTTTGCAGATTTAAGTCATATGGTTAAAGTAGTCGTGATAAGTTTTCCCATACATATATATGTAGATCAATGCATAGAATGAATTCACTTTTAAGATATTTCCGTGATAAGTTTTTTCTCAATACATATATATGTAGATCAATGCATAGATTGAATTCACTTTGAAATTTTTTTGTGATAAGTTTTTCTTAATACCTATGTATATATGTAGATCAAGGCATAGATTGAATTAACTTTTAAGATGCTTTCGTGATAGGTTTTTCTCAACACATATATATGTAGATCAATGCATAGCTTGACTTCACTTTTAAGTTTTTCCTATACTGATAAGTTTTTTTTATACTTACTTGCCGATGGGTGCATGTATTTACGGTCTAGCTCGGAGAGGCTTATGAATTAAAACGGATTATTATAACGAAATGAAGAGATAAAAAGATTTTTTTTCCCTTTCACATCCTGGAGCCCTCTCCTCTAGCATAGGGGTCGTCTAGGTCCGCTCTCATCTCTCTTAACAGGTCAGCCAAGGGACTTTGGAAAATAGTGCCACCCAAGGTCAATTGGGAGGATGGGGCTGGCAAAGGAAGGTAATAACACCTACGCCTTCCACCCAAACTACAGGTAAGTGACGTAAGGGTCCCTTCAGGACCGAGTGTGTGCTGGCTTGTTTGTTGAAGGCACGAAACTTTTTTTTGATTATGGGCGATGACAAGCGGCAGGTTATTTCGGGAACTCCCCCACACTCTCCGCCACCCTTAGCCGAGGTGCTAGCGTGCCGCCCTGTGCTATCGCTGTCATCGAGTGATCTGTCAGCTCATGCTGGCAGTTCGGACTTCACGTCCAAGCCAATCACTCAACATATTACCATAACAAAATGGCACCCAACGTGGGGCTGGCAAAGGAAGGTAATAACACCTACGCCTTCCACCCAAACTACAGGTAAGTGACGTAAGGGTCCCTTCAGGACCGAGTGTGTGCTGGCTTGTTTGTTGAAGGCACGAAACTTTTTTTTGATTATGGGTGATGACAAGCGGCAGGTTATTTCGGGAACTCCCCCACACTCTCCGCCACCCTTAGCCGAGGTGCTAGCGTGCCGCCCTGTGCTATCGCTGTCATCGAGTGATCTGTCAGCTCATGCTGGCAGTTCGGACTTCACGTCCAAGCCAATCACTCAACATATTACCATAACATCCGTCTTTGTTTATCTAATGATGTTTAGAAATGTGGAAAAAATCTGTAATAAAGAAATGAAAGGCATATCTTGATTAGTATCAAGATGATTTGAGAGATTTGGCAAATGTGTATGATACGTGATTTAAGTGAAAAGAATTTCATACTTCGTTTCGCACCGGAAAGTTTCAGAACAGACAAAACTCTTATCTAGGCATTCCGGGCTTCCAAGAAATTTTTCGGTCGGATTTTCGATAGAATTTCTGCGATCAAAAAAGCAAAATTAGATTTGAAAATGGGGTAAATTGGGTAACTTCTTCGTACGATTGCCATACAAAAATTTTAATATATTCACTACATATTTGGACATTGCCTGAGAACGCGTCAACGTAGAGCATTGAAATTTTGTACATAGTGTTTTCATAAAACCAGTAAATACAATTTGAAGAACGGACCAAATCGGGCAACTCCTTCTTGGTGTTGCCATATAAAAATTTAGGATATGGTTTTAATGTACTGGAAAGTTTTTCAGAATATGAAATCCTATAAAATTGGTTATAATCATTTCTGCTGTTCGACGAACCGTTCTAGAGATATATTCAAAAACCACTTCAAAACTCAGATGGGTGACTATACGAAATTACAAACCAGCACTTATCTAGGGTATCATAAGAATTGGCCTTAGACCAATTCTAGCTTTTTTACTTGTTTCTTATAAATTACTGGAAATTTTTCTTCAGAATTCTTATGCATTATTGGTTGCCGAGAACGATCTAATAAAGTTGAATTGATTCGGGTGCTCGCAGCGCCTGAGCCTAAATAGAACATTCTTTTGATTTACGGATGGCTCCAAAACAAATGAGGGAGAAGGGGCAGGAGCATATGGTTCAAGACCTCGGATCGACATACTATTGAGCTAGAAATTAGGAAAAATATCAAGAGAACCCACAGGAACAAAAACATATATTATTTTTTCTGACTGCAGAGCTGCATTATTGGCTCTTCAATCAAATAGATTCAACTCCAGACTGATTTATGACTGCCTGCTGCAGTTAATTAAATTAACGCACTCCTATTTATTTGCACAAATATGGGTGCCTTTACACTGCAATATCGCAGCCAACGGGATAGGGGTCCAACTAGCCAGGAAAGGATCCGAAATGGAATTCCTATAGCCAATACCCATTAGTTACGCTGTCTGATGAGAGGGGTTGCGTTTACCTGTCCCTTTCCGTGAAAAAAGTACTTTTTAAAACGATTTTTTTCATTATTTTCATAAAATAAATTTACTATTTCCAGACAGTTTCCAGTTTTTTTGGTTTCGTTAAAAACCAACGTCTTGTCGGCCGTACTCTTACACAATTATTCCCTATCACACTCCAATCGATTTGACTATTGACAATCAACCGAATTTCTACCAGACAAATTAATTTCATGTTGTTCCTTCGATAACTAAACCAGCTCGTATAAAAATTACAGCCATAATAAAACAATTTTTTTTATTTATTTTTATCGAAAAAAAAGCCTCTGGCACATACTAGCAGCAAAAAACAGGCTGGGAATAATGAAATCATATTATTCAATGTTTAAATGTTTATAAAAACTAATAAAAAAGAAAACAGATCGAACTAAAATCATTTTGAAAACTGCTTTGTTTACCTGTGGAACGGAATGGACACAGGTAAGCGCAACCCCTCTCACCAAACAGATGGGCCGCATGTATATTGAGAGCTGCTAGCTCTCGTACTATATGTAAGAATTTTTAATGATCTGCAACTGGCTGCTGCGAAACGAAGCTGTTGACGCGGTGGCTGAAAGGAGGCATTGCAAAATTGACGTGATTTTGAAATTTGAATAAACCATTCCTAATTTGAAAATAATTTATTTATTTACCTAAGCTACCTACATATAATATATTGTTACGTGCAATAGAAATAAACAACTGGTGACATCTACTGGCAATGGAGAATAAACAACTTCAGGTTCGGAGAATCGATGGAGGAATGTTCGGGAAGGTTCAGGAGTAGAATGAATAGAAAAGTCAAGAAGGTTCTGGAATAGAACACTTTAGAATAATCTGGAGAGTTTCTAGGGTATAAATATAACAGTTGTCACCGCCAGAAAAAGAGTCTTGTCTTAGACGTTGCAGTGTTAACAAGCGAAAGTAATAAACGTGCGAAAGTGTTGTAATTAGATTGCGATAATTGAAAGTACAGTATTAAGCGATAATTAAAGTTGAGTTGATTAATTGAAAGTTTGTGAATTGTATAAGATTAGAGTGAAATAAAGAACTTGTATATTAAATATTTAATATTGTGTTTTAAATAACGAACCAAAGGAAACGCTCGCAACAATATATAAGTTACTGAAATAATAGCTGTGCTCTTTTGTGTCCGCAAAACAGAGCAGAACAAATGATAAACAAAAGAACGCCTCATTAATTTTCATAGATGATTTATAAATGAAGCGAACAGTACAAGTAGTTCGCTTCAATCGACAGAACAATTTGTTCTCGCCAATAAATGGGAGTTCTAGAATAAAGTACACGAAAGAACACAGCTAATGTGTCAAATGAAATATGTATTAAATTACATATGCATTAATTTAAATAATAATTTCTTGTAGAACAGAAGGAATACTAAATTCAATAAAAAAATCTCTTACGAAGTAGGTACTTCACTATTAAATATGTCATAAAAGGCAAATTTATTGAGAAAAAATCTGAAATTCCTTTGAATTCCTTTATTACATTTTTTCCTCATTCCTAGAGGGAAAAACATTTGTTTCGAAGATAACCTAATATCCTCATATTTTACAATTTTTTCTAATAGATGGCGCCATCTGTAAACATGATTTCAGTTATTCGATAAAAATTTCGCCTCTGTTTTCTAATTTGGTACATGTAAGGACATCTGTCGAGAAGAGGTAACAGATTTGGTGGCATATCTATATGTATAAAATCAATGGTGCCGGACAATTCGATCCACCAACGTAGGTATGTGTAAAATCACATAAGAGTTTAGTACTACTTACTACATAGCCATAGACACTCGAGTGTTTCGGTGATTAGTCTATGTCTATCAAGCAAAATGTCTGAAGTCAAATCTCGGTGGATTACTTAAATTTGGATAATTTTTCTGGTTTCGGATTCACTTGCACGGAGAGTTGTGGAGATGAGAGCTCTTTTGATACTTACGAAATTATCAAATATGAGTAACATATGTACGTGTTTAAAAGTTGAGAAAAATAATGGTCTTTGATCTGTACACTTTCCCATCTTGTTATATTATTCTGAGAGGAACCTTTACTAGTATATGTAGTTTTTCTTTATATGGCCAATTTAGCTAGTGAATATGTAATCAATTCTTCTGATGATTTAATTATTAAGAAAATTCTAAGAATTAAGTGAAAAACACTGGAAACAAAACAATAGCAAATAAAAAAACACAAATAGCTTCCCTTATACAGATAATGGGAACAGTTTAAATCAGATCTCTATGAGTTCAGATCTACTATTGCGTGAAATATGCCAATTATTTATCCAATTGTATTTTTATTATTTTATTGTTAGCTACCCTATAGTAATATTGTTTTTTTTATATAAATTCATGCTATGTTTTATTTCAAACAACTCTTGTTCCAATTTCTCTCGATAAGTGATTTCTTTCACATATTTGTTTTTCTTTCTCTATTCTATTACAATTCTCAAATTTTGTTGTTGTATTCAGTCATCTGTTTTTCTCCACTAGAATTTGGAGAACAATTGTATCTACATTTCGGAAAACTCCCGATACGTAATTTGTTTATATCTATCATTTTAATGGAACTAAGATAAAAAATTCTTGTTTGATTTGAAACTTTAAGTTCTCCCGCTATTAATAGTTCTGATTTAATAATCCAAATTTAAAATCTCATGTAAATGTGAATATTTTTTTGTTTGAATATTATTCAAACACATACAAATTTGTTCCGAATCACTTACTGCAAATGCTCCATTCCAGAATTCACCTCGTCGTCAGATCCTTGACGATCATACCGGAAAGTAAACTGCTTGAATCGACTTCGGAATCACTCACCCTTATTATCGTTGTCACTTTAAGTGAGAAATGGCGTTACGACACAAAAATGGTATTATGGTTGTCGTTTAAAGTGACATTTGTCGAAAACATACGACTTTGGACGTATTACTGTTGTCGTATTAAGTAGACAAATGTCGATGTAAGTGACAATTTTACTCACTTGGTTTTCGTAACAGATGTTAGATTAGTGTAAGGAAAAGGAAAATGCAAGCAGAAAATGATAAATTTTATAATGGCTTTCTAAGTTGTTCATTAAAACATAAAATTCAATAGATTTTTATAAATTAAATTATTTTTTTTTTTGCAATAGTAGTGTAAAGATTACAACAAAAAAACAATTTGAAGCCATGATAGATTTTATGGTGAAGCATCCTGTTATAGCTAAAGGGCTAAAATACATCGCGTTTATATATTTTTTTTCTTCTTTTAAACACTTTCAAAAATAACAACAATACCACGAAATAAGACAAACCTCACTTTTGTCTACACCCTGACGCATGCCCTGATGCTACCTGTCCCTTTAAGTGACAACTATAATACGGCTTTGAAGAAAAATGTCACGTCACACCGTTCGACAACGATAATACGAAAAGTGAAGTGAAGTGAGAGTGACTGCGAAGCTTGGCTTTCTGTTAAAGCTGACTGAAAAAGCCGAATTGAACACAACTGGCGTTTTTGACATTTGCAACTTTAACTTGTTTATGTTGAGAATATTTATTAAGGAACGACAGTTAATGCTTCCGATTTTCCAAAATTACGATAAATTCATGCTTTTTTGGATTATTTTCGAGATATAGGTACCAATTATATGTAAAAATAATACCGAGTTTTTTATTTATGTCCCACAGAAACTGCTTATTTTTTACGAACTATATAAGTTTTCTTCCATTTAAACATTTTTGGTAGCTGTTTACTTTTTAAATGTGTCAACAGAAGCCATTCTCATCTAATATTCGACAAGCGCACAGTTGGCAACATTAAAAAATCCCTCAAGTTGGCAGTCATTGGGCTTGAAATTTGCAATTTGATCAAATCTCAAGCCAGCTTGAAGGCAAAAAAGTTAAAGCTCCAATTGTGTACTTCTACTTTGATTTACATTGTCAACAAATCTCAAGCTGGCTGAAAAGCTGCAATTGTGTTTCAGGTCTTAAAGCTTGCCCTCAACTATTTAGTCCCTTGACACACGATGATACACACTCGAGACTAGACACGGTGTAAAAACCGGTTTTTGTATCGAGTGTGTCTCAACCCATGGTACACGTAGTTGATACATGGTTGATGCACGTTTGAGACAACAAAGAAAATTCGTCATTTCCATATGATCAAAACCCTCGAGAGTATTTCATAAGCCATGAAACAGACTACCTCCCTACCACTTGCGAGGCCCAACGGAGTCCTTACAAAAGTTTGATTTGAACAGCTCCTCCACCCAAAATTACTATTCATACAGCAAAAATGGTGTTCTGATATTCTTGAGCTTGCTTTCTTCTCTTCGGAACCGTAATAAAATTATTTAAAAACATTAATCTTAACCAAATGACTACGATTCCTCAAACAAAAATTCTCAGCTGAGTAATCATTGTAATGTCGCTGTGCATACATGGGATGCCGTGGGCTGATGATATCGAATGAAGCTGCCTACAGATTCGGACTCCGGTTGCACATACGCATATGCAATTATCACTCAGCTGAGAGGTATTGAGCGTAAAATGGCAAGGTTAGTTTGTAATCAAAACTATTTTATTATTTTGTTAAGTAAGGTATATATGAAGTGTAGCCTTTGGGAATGTAAAGAACCAAGCTTTAAATTACTAGAAAACTATTTGCCGGTATGGATAGTAGTTTAGGCTTTATAACATATATAAAGTCAATATTTGGCACTTTTCCATAAGTACCAATATAGAACATTTTAGAAAACGGACTCACAACGTACACATATAGATATTTATTTCATGGCTTGGGAAGTATTCTCGAGGGTTTTAATATGATCCATATGCACACAAACTGAATACACGCATACATACGAGGTGTGATCACAAAATACGGTGAATAGTTTTATTACAAACACAGTAATACTTATGTTAACATCAAATTTGAATTAATATCTTTCAATGAACTCTCCTGGGCTAGCGATGAATTTATTCTAACGTTGGTTCCGTGATTAGAAGCATTTCTGAGAGGTTTCTTTCGGAAGGGTCTTCAGCTGCTCTGTCGTGGCCCTCTAAATGTCGAAAAATGTGTCAAAACGTTTTCCTTTTACTGCAGTTTTTATTTTTGGGCAGGGTCAGAAGTAGCATGGTTTTAAATCTGCAGCGTACGGTGGATGTGGACCGACAGGATTTTTTTTTTCACAAAACTCGCATATCAGAAGCAAAGTGTGGCACGGGGCGTTGTTGTGATGAAAGAGGAAGCCATTGAACCATTTTTCTGGCTTTGCACGAATCCATGCGAAATGTTTATTGTTTTCCTAAGCTCTCGAATAGTCAATTTATAGTCTTTTTGCATGTTTTCGTGTGTTTTTGAGGTCTAAGGACGTTCGGACCGTTACTCAGATTCAGCCGACTCATTTCCGCTTTTAAATCGCTCATACTACTAGTAGGCAGTCTTCAGGGTCACCACATTATCGCCATACACTAATTTTAACAATTCATAATCTTCTTTGGGACTTTTGGGCAACTTAAAACAAAACTTAATATTAATACGTTATTCGAAATCCATGAAGTGCAACAGACACGGTAAACATGACCTCACTCTTCCTATTCTGGAAGCCGACTTACAACTCACAGCTTGTTGAAACTGAAAACTGACTTTAAAAAAAAAACAGGCTATCAGACCGATAACCTCAAATAGTTATAGTGTCAGCAGTTGCTGCTGTATAAATTCGTTCATAATATTTTTTTATCACACCTCGTATATGTAATAAAACACTCGTGTATGATTTGAGTCTAACCCTCTGCTCTAAATTGGACTATACACGAAAATGTCCTAAAATAGTGCTAAAAAAACACAGTTTTTAGTACGGTGTATCGAGTGTGTATCTTCGTGTGTCACCGGACAACCGGACTTAGCACGTTCTGGCTGGAATCACAATAACTCCTTTTCGGATTGCTCTAGTTAAGCCATTAAGAAGAAGATTATCAATCGATCAAGGTATATAGAAGAAACAAGGTATGCCCATTAAAATTTTGACATATCACAGCTGATCAAACAGCTGATAGTCTGTGACGTACTTCAGTGAATGAATAAAAAAGAAAAAGGAAATCTGACAGTGGCAGTACAAGCGCAAAGAATTTTGACACATTACAGCTGATGCCCTGTGACGTACTTCAGTGAATGAAGAAAAAGGGAAAAAGAGTTTTAACAAAAATGGCGGAACGTGGTTCGAGTCGGGAATACCTTGTCTTCTATATACCTTGCAATCGATAATGCAAGGGTGCAAAGCCATATATTACCTGCGTCTTTGCAAAAATCTACAGGAGAACACTTAATCTATGGATGAAAATTCTCAACTAGTGAGATAGAGCTAACAGCCTACAAAAGATCACTCTAGAAAAAGGTATTAACTAATCGAGCAGCGCCAATCAAAGGAAAACAGCTTCGAAGATGAAATTACTTCAATTTGCAATCAGAATGATTTTGAAATGTCCTCGATTTGCATATTTTATTATAGAATCTTTTCTGAAGACTTAAGGAGTAGGTAAGCTTGGGATGATGTATTTTAAATGTAAGATGTGCTTGAACAAGGATTGTACTGGTACAGAAAAGGATGAGTACATTTTACTTTTCTAGACATTCGTTTATGTGCTTTAAATACTCAATACTGAAAATTGTGAGTTTTCCTTTTATTTTGATATATGCAGAATTTTAAAATAATTTTTTTTTTGTATTCAAATAAATTATATAAAAACAAGTAAAAAAGCTAGAATTGGTCTAAGACCAATTCTTATGATACCCTAGACTAGCTGAATGTGCGTATGAAATTTCGTATTGTCACCCATCTGTGCAGGTTTTTCGCATATACTTCTAGAAGGGTTCGTCGGACAGAAAAAATGATTATAACCAATTTTATAGAATTTCGCATTCTGAAGAAGTTTTTAGTACAATAAAAATGTCTTGGACTTATCGTTTTCTAAGTATTTGTAAAAAACCTAAATTTTTATATGGCAACATCAAGAAGGAGTTGCCCGATTTAGTCCATTTTTGACATTTTATTTGCTAATGTAGTTAAAACATCATGTACCAAATTTCAGCTCTCTATATTGATGTGTTCTCAGGCAGTGTCCAAATATATAGTGGAAAACGAAAGTTTTGTATGGCAACCCCACGAAAGAGTTGCCCGATTTGTCTCATTTTCGAACTTAATTTTACTTTTTTTTTTAAAGTCCGTGTAAAAAATTTCAGCTCTCTAAGTATACGCGTTCTCGAGTTATCGTGCGCACAGACGGACGGACGGACGGACATGCAAAAATCAAAATAACTTTTAATATTATGAATGGGTGTCCAATCCATTTTGCTCTACCATCATTATTTCGAGGTGTTACAAACGGAATGACAAACTTAGTATACCCTATAGATTTCATCTAGGGTATAAAAAGGTTTTCCTCCACTGTTCTTTTTTTAAATAATTTGTGCATTTTGTTTTTTTTTTTTTTTTTTTAGAGTAAGCCTTCTTTTTTACAGGCTATGCCGTTAAGACTTTTCTTTGCTTGCATATGTATGAAAAACGTGTCATTTGTAAGCTTTTTAGCGCGATCAAGCATGTTAGATATTTAAAACTTTATACTGAAAAAATCACGCTTGTGGTAATGATAATTCCAGCGACTATTTATAGGTGAAAATGAAGTTATGGCTTAACAAAGTTGAAATTTCGGAAATTTAACTCGTTATCAATACTGATTTTCCATTTTGGATTTAAGACCACAAAAAGATTGACTTTAAAATAACCTATCACAATTTCTACCCAAAATGTAACCGTTTCTGCGTTCTTTTGTACTTTTTTTTATGATGTTGCCAAAGCTCAGGGGTTACCATATGATTCCGTACCACAGTCTTAGCAGGAAAGTCTCTAAAAGCTCGACCCCAAAAGATAATTCCATACTTTCTGGCACTAATTGATATTTTTCGGTGAATTTGCTTCAGAAAAAGTGCAAAAAAACCCAGAAAAGGTGTCATTTTGAGTACAGAATGTTTAAATCATTTTAAAGCATTGCTGACGTGTTTTTTTATAAAAATAGTAGTTAAATAAAAAAAAATGAGTTAAAACACCGAAATTTCAACTTTCTTGAGTCATAACTTCGAAATGGCGCGGAGGAGAGGAAAATTATAAAATACTAGAAAGGTCCAACGATTATCAATCGAAAAAATTTTAAATCATCATTATAGGGTGTATTATTCAGAAGTGACAGGGTGATAAAAACATGTTATGGCCCAATATATGGAAGATTCTTGCAACAGCCAAAGGCACATTCTGGTAAAATAATCAACGATTGCTGAACAATTGCCTCGCATGGAGTTATTCTGCAGCCTTCAGTTATTTTGCTGATTAGCCCAACGGCTGGCTGCGATGAGCGCTTAATGGAGCAATCGATGATTACGATAACAATTAACCTCGCATGGGAATTTTTATGTAAAGCGGTTGTTTACTACTAAGCAACTCAGGTGCTGCAACCCGGTAGAACAAAGGACAGGGGCGGATTTCCCTATAGGCCGAGTAGGCCCGGGCCTAGGGCGGCAGATTTAGGGGGCGGCGATTTTTTCTTGTAGTTGTGGGTATTTCATTACATTTTTATACTTTTTCGTTTTTTTAAATAAAATAATTCGTTGGAAAGGTTTATTTTTAATTCTACTCCATTTTTTTCAAATCTACTCCGATTTATGAGGCAGCCTACTCCGCTAATTCTAGCCTGGGGTCCCTTCACTGGATATAGATCATTCAATTTTTCGTGTTTTACAGGGAGTAGGGGGGCGGCAATCTTCCATAGGCCTAGGGCGGCCAAGTGATCAAATCCGCCCCTGACAAAGGACAAGGTTGTGTCATTTGTTTATATATCCGCGTTATTAGCAAAGTTTACTTCTGGATATTGGGGAATAAAAGACCAATGACTGGTAACGAGTGTCCGTTAGTTATTCAGTCATTTAGCATTTCCGTTAACTTATCAGTCATCGCGCTCTCAAGTTTCGGTTATATATTCCAAGTAATTCGCGAGTTTGATTAATTGATTTCCATTGTGCGATTGCTTAGGGACACAACAAACATACCGAAATATCTTACATTCCCGTTATCTCGGAAACCGGTAAATTCGCAGCCACTAGAACACGCCCAGGGGCCCCCACCCCGCCCTGTATGTACTTATTGGATATTTTTTAGTACAAATTGTGGCTTGAATATAAAATTTAACTTTTCCAAATATCATTCTGTTAACTTATTCATATATGTATTCTTAAAGGGTAAACCCATCTACCTACATATACAGATATACCCGCTTACAATATTTCAATAACGGAATAAATATTTGGAATTTAGGTCTCATGAATGCTTGATCCTTGATGTAAACATTATGTATACATCTAAGCATTATTTCAAGTCATTCTACCTTTGACTGAAAGAAGAAATGCTAATCAGTCACCACAAAAATGTTCTCAGAATGAAAAATTGATTAAAATTCAAGAGAATGAAAAATTTTTCAAGGAAAACGAACACAAACAGATTAAGACGAAAAATAGGCAAATATCAGATCGATATTACGTGCTCATCATTATGTATAGCCTACTGAGGATATCGCTAAGCCTTATGTAGGTACCTACGCCATAGTAGACGAAAAAAAAAATATGCTGACGAAAGACGCCTTATTATAGAGGAAACTACCGCAAGGGAAATTAATGAGATTTATTGTATTATCCTGAAACGTGTCCTTCCGGTAGTAAGCAATTTTTTGTTTTTGTAGATAATTCTTCGTTTAAAGATGCCATTTTATTCTTAGTCTTCAAACGTACTTCTATTTAATAGAATAGAAATTTCCTTAAATAATTAAATTGTGCTTGCTGTCTTCAAAGCCGCGGATATTCAAAATCCTGTTATATTAGTAATAATTAAAAGTTGCTGCCTTATTGAAATTTCAGAGAGTGCTTCGCATTTGCGTTGTCGTTTCGTTCGTAGGTATGTGTTTTCAACATTTCTATAAAATTGAATCACAGACAAGAAATACCCAGCTATCGACAGTAGTAGCACAGATAACTAAATCCAGATAAAGAATCGCCTAACTAAAAATTGACCCCACTTACAATCAGCAGCCAACTACTCATAGCCAAGTAAAGCTTTTGTCAACAGCCAAGTACCTAAAGCTTTGTAGTACAGACAACAAGACTTTGCGTTTTGTAGCATAGTTTTCCAAATAGGCGTATGTTTTGCATACACACTGTTATTAAGAATTTACTCGATATTTTTTCGTTAGAATATGTATAGGGATACACTATTAAGGGGCAGGTCTGTGGAAAAATGTCTTTAGGTATTTTATTTTTCGACTTAATTTTTTCTGGCCATTCGTATTTGAATTCGGTAGGTGTTGACTAGTGTTAAAAGGGTAAAATTTGTGGTTAATTTGAAATTTAATTTTATTAGGTGGTGTTTTTATAGGCCAATCGTATTTGAATTTTGTAGGTGTTGACCAGTGTTAAAAGTGTAAAATTTGTGGTTAATTTGAAATTTAATTTTATTAGGTGGTGTTTTTTTTCCAGATGCACCAGCTTGCTTAACGATACCAATCCAGAGATTGATTGACAATGTTACCTTCCCGTCAAATCTACCGACAGTCTACCATCTTCTGTCTTTTCGCGGGCGTACAACCTGCGAAAATCCAAGAGTGATATACATCAGCACCTCTGCCACTATCCTCATGTCTCCTAATCCTTTCTTTATCTCCTTCCTGCTATGCTGTGCTTTGCATAATAAGGTATCCCCTGAGCTTGGCTTAATAATATAAAAAACAAAAAGAAGTTTGTGTAGAGTGTGGTAAAGCCAATTCAACTTTATTCTTTCGATTTCTTCATCGAACTTCTCCTAACATATTCACTAGGTACTCGACATGTCTCTGCTAGTTTTTAGGATGCTGGGTATGTGTTGTGTTGGTTGAGATCTCTCTAAAGTTACATATCTAGGATAGCTGAGAAAATGCGCCTTTAGATTTGGTTATACGGAAACTGACATCTTATTTTATAGCATTAGTTTCGATAATTTGTTACGTCTCTCGACCAATTGGGATAAGCTCAATAATCACACATATGTATTTTTGCTGCTTGTAATTAATTAAATAATGAATTTTAAAATTGTTTCATGTAAAACTAAATTTGTAAGAGCATTATGGGATTAATCAGTATCAGTTGGGAAAACCTTTGTCAGTATTATCGCCTTCTTCATCAGCTCTATGCCGATCCTCTAAAGTCTTTCCGAACCTAATTAACTGTTATGCAAAAAGGTCAAAAGGAATGAAGATGGTAGCTCGCCAATCTGATGTTAGAAGTATTCGTGCGCGCTGTCTGAATTCGGAAGCACTATAATAAAAAGGCCCTTTTCATTAATTCAAAACTTGACGAATGCCGAATAAACTTCGATCAGTTTTGGACAGCCTTGCGATCTATGAGCCGGAAGAGGCAGACGCGGCAATTTTTTGAGAGCGCCCTTCGTTTTTCAGTTTTTAGACCAGAGCACATCGGCAGTAGATAGTTTTTTTAGAGAAGTCATAGTCATAGTTTGGTCGAACTTTATTTTTATTAATAAACGACATCGAGTAATCAAAATAGTCTCGGTTGTTCTGGGTTGTTCTACCATCGCGGGACAGACCAAAAGTTAAAATAAAATAAAATCAGGTGCTTTAGTTAAACTCATGGTTCCATGAAATGTATTCAAATTTGAATGTTATTGACAGTATTGCTGCTTCCCAAGTGTTCGCTCATTTCTGTAATGTTTTTTTGCAAGATATTGTTGGGTGTGGGCTGTAATTAATTTTTATTTAAATAAAACTGTGGTTGATTGCTTATGTAATTATTGAGTCTCCCAATTGAAAAAAAAACATGTGACGCTCATACTAAAATCATTAAAAAAAGGAATCCACCCTTCTCCTCCGAACTACCTAACACTAACAGGCCTGTTACGTCATGAAGGCAACGTAACACATTACGCCACCAAGAAACAGAAGTAAATATATTTGGCTAGCTCCAGTATTCACATTGTCTACTTATCGAAAAAGAAATGCCTGTCTACATTCATAAGCATTGAATTAGCGCCCCACGTACCCGAATAATCTAAAATTCCAATTCTTTAGACCGTTGACAGCCACAACAACGATTAACGCATATAAATTCTAAAGAAAAATGCTCAATTTAATTTCCTAGAAAAAAATTTAGGTTTGCTGGGGCTGGTTATATTTTAAATGGCCCAGGCGCGCGGCTCGAGTCAAATCACTCGTCACTCTACCGGCACCGTTGCCTAATGTCGGACACCAATTTCTAAATGTCGTCTTGTTATTCCTCCTCTGTTCTATTGCTTGCAACGTTGCAACTAAAAATCCTCTTGAACAAAATTTTATGTAAATGCCATAGGCCATAGTTATTTGTTCTACCACAGTTTTCTACACTGTTGATATTGTATATGTATAAATGACAGTATTGCTTTTTTGCTAACAGTGTGTATACAAAACACGCCGCATACGAGTGCTTCTTATATAAGTTATAAAAGCCTGTTTGGAAAACTATGCTACAAAATGCAAAGTGTTGTTGTATGTACTACAAAGCTTTAGGTACTTGGCTGTTGATAAAAGCTTTACTTGGCTATGAGTAGTTGGCTGCTGATTGTAAGTGGGGTCAATTTTTAGTTAGGCCATTCTTTATCTGTATTTAGTTATCTGTGGTAGTAGGTACCACTGACATATATAATATATGTCAGTGGTAGGTACTAAGAAAGTGATGTATCGAAGAGCTCATAGCAAACCTCAATAACTCACTGATCTCGGCTAAATATATCATAGGCACGAACCAAAAATGTTTTTCAATATAGCCGAAAATTCATTTCTTTCTTAAGCCCGGTATCATAGACAAATATTAATAACATACAAAGACTGGACACGTAGAACAAAAATATGCAACGCTTTTCTAGAATATAAAATTAACGATGCCTCGGCGATGCCTCGACTTGGCACTTGATGACGTGCCCAAAGGGTAAGCCACCAATGCCTCAGTAAATTTCTAAGAAAAACTTGTGGCCTTCTCTTCATCGGATCGAGGCAACATTGATTTTGTATGGAGCGAGGCATTGGTGGCTTACCCTTTTGGCACGTCATCAAGTGCCAAGTCGAGGCATCGTCGAGGCATCGTTAATTTTATATTCTAGAAAAGCACTGCATATTTTTGTTCTACGTGTCCAGTCTTTGTATGTATTAATTTGTCTATGCCGGTATTGTGTTCATTTAGCGGATAAATATTTAGCAGCAATCGAACAGGGACTTTTTTACGGCTAAAATTGTTCATTGTTTTGAACTATAGGTGGCTGCTTTTGACAATCTGCTGTCGTGAATTTGTGATATTATTTCGTGTTTTTGTTTTTAGATTTCTATTGCAATTACCCAATCTCGAAATAGTAAGGAAAATTATATTTATACATACTATTTCAATTTCTTTTCAAAAGAATTGTCTAAATGAAGACGGAATTTTGTTATCAGAAAAAAAAAAAAAATACAATGGGCAGTTCACTGCCACTTCAGTAGCGTAGTCGTTGTCGTAGTGTAGTTCTGTCAAACCGACTACGATCGACTATCCTCCGGAGCGTAGTCGAATGTAGTCGACTATTTGGTACATTCAATGTGCGGAGTGAACGATAGTCGTAGTCAAGCGTAGTCGTTTACTGTCAAAATTGGCGGAGTGAACGCTCGGTAGTGACTCGTAGTCGACAAAAAGTCACTATTTCGGTGGCAGTGAACGCGCCCACTGACACTCTTGTATTCCAATTTCTTTCAACTTCAAACGTCAAAATTTTAGCGTGGAAAAAAGGTATTGAGCGGATAAATCTGATACTAAATATATGTTTGTGGAAATTACTGCCATCTACTTGTCAAAACTAAACAAACTTTTAGCTGATAAAACACAATACCACTTTCTTCAGCGATTTGGCTAAATATTTCGCAACTAAATTTCACCGCTAAGTTTCCATACAAAATTTATCCGCGAAATGAACACAATACCGGGCTTCTACGGTGAAATACAGAAACAATATTTGTGCCACATGAAATAGCAAATCGCTCAATCCATTGTTATATGTCAACGGAGTCCAACGGAGTCCTCACATTCTAATATATAATCTTAACCAAATGACTAAGATTCCTCAAACAAAAATTCTCAGCTGAGTAATCATTGTAATGTCGCTGTGCATACATGGGATGCCGTGGGCTGATGATATCGAATGTAGCTGCCTACAGATTCGGACTCCGGTTGCACATACGCATATGCAATTATCACTCAGCTGAGAGGTATTGAGCGTAAAATGGCAAGGTTACTTTGAAAAAAAAAACTATTTTACTATTTTGTAAAGTAAAGTATATAGGAAGTGTAGCTTTTGGGAAGGTTAAGCAGGCCATACACGATCCGTTTTGCCGTGGTTTTACAGTAAAACGACGGCAAAACGGAACGTGTGTGGCGAACACCACGTTTTGAGGTTCGGATGTCTACTAAAACCAGAATTCTGGCCATGCCAGAAATCTTTCTCAAAACGTGGGTAAAACGTGGGCAAAGCATTAAGCAGGCCATACACGTTCCGTTTTGCCGTGGTTTTACTGTTTTGCTCGTTCATAATCAAAGTTAACTTAATAATAAGCTAAGAAGTAGGCGAGATTTCTGAGTGTTTTACATTTAAATGTATAAAGGAAGAAAGAAAGAAAAAAAAAAGAAAAAAAAGAAATCAAATTCTCTTTAATACTTTTATGAATAAAGATAAAAAATGTGATGGCGCAAATTGCATGCAACGAAACAGAATGGAAAATATTTCGTTTTCGTAAATAAATGAGAAGTGGCGGAGTTTTCACGTTTTACTCTCATAAAATGCTCCCACGCTTCTGTGAAAACCGGTTTTTGCTGAAATATTGTAAGAATTATTATTATTATTGTCACTACAAGATGACTGCAAAACGTGGGCTTTTTCTTGACCACGTTTTAGGTTTTTATCTCGACTAAAACGTGGTTTTTAAAACGACGGCAAAACGGATCGTGTGTGGCGCCCTTTAGGAACCAAGCTTTAAATTACTAGAAGACTATTTTCCTGAATGAATAGTAGTTTAGGCTCTATAGCATATATAAAGTCAATGGGAAGGTTTCTTTTTAATCCAAAATATTTTATTATGTTGTTAAGTAAGGTGTTATGGTCGTAGCGTATTGCATATAGCAATATGCAACAAGAATTACTGAAGCGTGTAGGCCGGCGGCATCAAGCATAAAAAAAAAATGAACGCACCCCGACCGAGAGAAATGCATTTCCTCGAATGCGAGGTGACATGTTGATGTGACGAAAAAAGAGGAAGAGACTGACATTTGCCTTGTGTTTTTTGATAGAAAGGTACGCTAGTGAAAGGACGGGCAAGAACAAATATCTGAAATTCTCGGTTGGCATCGTTCATTTAGATTGAGATATCCAAGTAAATTTTAATTACGCCCAAACACATAAATATTTTGTCATACTAATTTTGGTAATATTCCGGTAATTAAAGGAAATCTTTTTAACCGGGGCGACAGGAATGCATTTACGGCACGTAGGGCAAGCTCCCATACATTCCACGCTGAAAGCTGAGGTGGCTAAATTCTTCAAGAGTTATATTACAAATAATCCCCCATTCAAGCATCGGGTCAAAAGAAGGTCAAACCAGCAAAGGCGTAAAAGTGCAAAAAAGTTGAAGAGGAGCCTCCTCACACTGACGGTGACTGGAAGCAATTACATCCAGCTTGCCGCTGCGACTTACAGTCGAGCTCACAGCAGTTGCTCTACCGGCTGAAGCTGCATTCAGGAAGCCCCTAGAGGCGCGCACGAAGGTGCTCAAAGTTCAACACTTGTGCGGCAGAACAGGCCCCCATAAATATTCAAGTCGGTATTGTTTGTTCATATTATTTTATACACGTTTGAGAAATGTATATTTAACATATCTATATTCGAAGTTATAACAAGAGATTTGCATGGTTTATCAATATACAAATTAAAATTATTGCAAGTTAAATTACGTTCAGAATTAGAAGAAGTTGAGAAGTTGTATACTAAGAAACAGCTACAAAATGTATGAAATGTGAAGAGAATTATCGTGCAATAATATTATAACCATGCAATCACTATGCCCTGCGTGATTCATGTGAGTATTTAGTTTAGGAATGTCCATATTGCGAAACTCCAGTTACGACGCAGGCAAATTGATTAAGGAAAGAGCAATAGTAGTATGAGCAGTACTGTGCAAGCTACGAGGAATTATTAGATAACTATGCAAGTTATCATAAGAACCAACTACATATTTAAAACATTTATTTTATCTTTTATTATAAATTAATTTTATAACGCTATTCGAACTAAGTATTCATAGTATTATAGGCTAGTATAACAGAAAAAAAAAGGAATTTCTAACCATTGTAGGATCACAAACTGATTTAGTTATGACAACAGACTTCTGAAGACATCTGAAGATACGAAATCTTGAATTTTAGCATATTTATGCGTCAAAGAAAATTAGGAAGAAGCAACAAATTTTAATCATATTTTTTGAAACATACGTATCACAATGTGTTTCTTCTTTAATTAATCCTCGACTGGAAATGAGGAATATCTTAGTAATGTTAATTGTGGTGACTCACGAACATTTTTTTTATTACGATTTAACCTGGTGAAATTGTGTAATGCGTATATTTACGACAATAGTCGAGTAATCATTTATAGATGGGTTTTTCTTTCACCATTATTTTCAGTTCATACATCTGATATATTTTTGCATTCTGTATAAGAAACGGAGTTAATTTTGAACTATTTTTTTTAGTAGTTCTTAAGTTTAAAAAAAAAAAAAAAACAAGACACCAATTGGAACACAGTTTTATTTTCAAAAGTTCCGCGTAAATTCTAATGAACTCGCCAAAACAAATCAAAGTTTGATGAAAAGAGTATAAATTAGACGATCGTTTTGAATAATTGTGGAAATGTTTAACATTGATATCGGTCTTATGATTTGAAGTGAACAATAAGGATAGAGAACGAGTATTGAATTTTTTTTTAATAAAGAAGAAACAGAAAAGCTGATTAGTTAAAGGTGAATGTAGTCGATATCTTAATCCTGTTTTAAAACTTTAGAAAAAAAGGAAAAATTTTAATAATTCTGCACGCTATGGGTAGCATGGATCCATGTTAGGGGAGCGACACAGATAGAAGACTAAATAATTATTCCGGGTAGACTGATCCTTTTTCTAAATCATAAAATCAAACGTTAGAGTCTCTACGTAAACGTCAATACTGATCAACCAAAGGATATCTTCCAAGTCATGTGTAACTAGTTCAGTATCTCATGTTTAACCTGATTATCTTATTCGACTAGCGAAAGGCATTAGGAAATTTTAAAACAGTGTAAATCTTGCCACAGGCCTGGATGTAGTAGGATAGAGTGTGAAATTTCTTATAAGTCACATATGAGTAAAAATCATTGAATATATTTTTATAACGTAATGAAATTCTAGAGTTATATATTCTTCCTTTACTATCCCGGAGCCCTCTCATATAAAATGAAGGTCGTCTAGGCTCGCCTAGTCTCTCTCTCTCTCTCTTTACAGGTCAACTAGGGACTCTGAAGATTTATGCCCCTCAGAGTCAGATGGGAGGATGGGGCAGGCAAAGAAGGCAGAACATCTGCGCCTTCGATGGTATACAGGTAAGTGACGTAAGGGTCCCTTCAGGACCGAATGTGTTCCGGCTTTTGTTGGATAGGCACGAAATTTTTTTTTGATTATGGCTGACGGCAGCGGCAGGTTTTTCGTGGAACCTCCCCACACTCTCCGCCAATAGCCGAGGCGAGCTAGCGTGCCGCTCTGCAGTCAACGCTGTCCGTCGAGTGATCTGTCAGCTCATACTGACAGTCTGGACTTTACGTCCAAGCCAGTCACTCTTCATAATTCCATAACAAAGGTAAGTGTTTTCCAATGCGTTCAAAGAATTTGATGTCACTGCATGGAACATAAAGACGGCAATGGTTCGGAGCAATAAATGTTTTTAAACTAATAATTTAGTATTATTAGTGATTAAAAGTGTTTTCAAATCCAAATTCAAATACTTTATCCAATGTATATAACAACAAGTTGAAGTTTTAGTACCTATCATGTCGTGGCCCAATATTCAATTCGGTGTGGTTGTGACATCATGACTTAACTAGCAGCAGGTGTACGACTAATTAAGCAGTTTGCAGTATCTAAGCATTTTACTTCGCACGGTTAAATGCTTGGCGATTGCGAATTGTTTATTAAAAAACTGTCGCATCCACTGCTGTTGTAATTAAGCATTAAGCCAGGGTTAAGTAATTCACTTCGCATAGTGAAATGCTCAGCTGGGCTTACTGTTTGTTTACTAACAGTATTGGGGTCTCCAGCTGACGGCAGTGACTGATGTAATGCTTTGCGATTAATTGCAAGGTATTGCACTGGTCACTGGGTCAGAGTCGCTTCCGCCTGTAATGATTTTAACAGGTGACCCGACTTGCGAGTGGATCAGGTTACTCAGTTGTGTTTGGGCGATTAGGAGTTAAGAGCTATAAGTGTCAGGCAGAAGCTCGAGTAGTTTTATTGAATAAAGTTTTTTTATATGTGGATTACGCGAGTGTTTTACTGGGGACACGACAAATTGGCGCAGCCGGAAAAGAGGTTTATTGGATTTGTTTTGTGCGTTTAGGCTTAAAGTGAAGAGTAAAGATTGGAAGACATTATACTGAGTATAATTGGTGAAACCAAGGTAATAAATGTGAGAATTTCTTACTATGGTTGGTTTTTCTATTGTGTGATAGTAAAAGGGTAGAATTTTTTTATATATATAACGGGTATTTTTGTGTTTTTCCTTAAAAGAATTTTGTTTATAATAAATAAATTTTTGGACAATTTTATTACATTTCAGCGCATTAATTTAAAAAGTTTACTCATACACACACTGGGAGCAAAGCTAATTTAGCTACTCCGAATACACACACTGGGAGCAAAGCTAATTTAGCTACTCCAAAACACATACATTAGGAGCAAAGCTGTATAGCTACTCCAACACACACACACACACACCAGGAGCAAAGCTGTTTAGCTACTCCACCAAGTATACACGTACAAGAAACATTACAGGGAAAGAGTTGAGTTGAAACAGAAATTGAAATTGAATAATAATATCTAAGCATTAAATGAAATACCGCAGAAACTAAGTATTGAATGTTTCTTATGAAAAATAAACCAAACTTAATTCGCTAAATCTATGGATGTAGGTAAACAAAGTGCACGCTGAGGATTGAATGGTATTTTAGTGTTTTGTTTTAATAGTGATATTTCTCTTTGCTGAAACACCTTCTCCTTCCTGTTATCAAAAAACACAATTCAATAAAGGAAAAATAAATATATATATATCTAAAAAAAAAAAACTCAGAATATACATACCTACCTACATATAGATTAGATAACAAAGGGTAGGGGAATATACATATGTGTTTATGTATTTATTTGGCCAAGAAAGTGAGTTATGGTGATTTTCCGATAAATTTAAAATTTTTGCTGAAAGTGAAAGTTAAGTAGTGTTGACAGGGATCCCACGGTGTGAAAATTTTAGGTATGCATGTAGTCGTGATGAGTTATATGAACATATTCTTGGAATTTTAAAAATTCACTGGCCTTTTGCCGATATTGGTTAAGTGCGAATATATAGTCTTTGCAATTGTTGTCAAATGGAATCTCTGATTATTTTTTTATGGTAATAAATTTAGATAAAGGGCTTTTCTCGTTTCCACTTCATTTTGATAGGTTTGGTTCCTCTTTCTTGGTGTGCTAAGTAGTGTTGCAAGAGAATGCTGCTAGTCTTACCATATTTCAGCTAAAAAATTACACTTACACATGTTGCTACAATCCCTGAGACAGAGTATATATCATTATTAATTTTCTACAATATTAAGGCAAGTGGTTCAAAATCTTTTGAACCATTTAGAGGTTCTTTTTGTGCATTGTATGGTAATAATAAGTATTTCTGTTTCGTGCCGGTTTTGCGAGGTATCGTTGGGGTTTGTTGAATTCCTATAGCTCTAACGTGATTCCACTAAGTGGATCTAAAAAATTTAATTCTTTTAAAGTTGTCGGTAAAGTACGGCCACCGTGCCAAAATGCAGTTAGTTACACTCTGTTTTAAAATTTTATGCGCTTTTACTTAAATTGGGAATACATTTAATAAGTATTCGAGTACTCGCGAAGAATCTTTCTGGATTAAAAGTCTTTGTCAGATTTATGTTGGAGCATATGTACGTACGTTTTAGGTAATTCAGTAAGATACAAAAGCGCTGATAGGTATGATCAATGAGAGGCGGTAAGAAGTATATTTCGCGTACCTGTTAATGTCGGTGTTAAGAGTGCTAAGTGATAAGTGACAAGTGTAGTGTTTATAATGGAAATATGTGCGTGAGGTATAACAGTCTCACAGTCTTAAATGTCAACAGGAAGAAGCAATATTTTAACTAAGGAGGAATTGTCACGCTTTCAGGCCCAGGAAAGGGAGTTAGAGATAAAAGCACAGGAACTGAAGGAATGCCAAGCAATATTGCGGAATTACGAGAAGGACTGGGAATATATTGGGGAACATATAACGGCAGAGTTACAGAAACGGTGGACAAGAGAGGAAGAGAAGGAATTGTTAAAGAAACTGAATGAGAGTGCTAAAAGCAGTACAAAGGGCGAAGCTTTAGACCTATTGGTAACAGCAGCATTCGAAATTATCCAGAGCCGTGAAGTAGAAGCAGAGCAAGAATTGGAAGAAATCCAAAAAGAGAAGAAAGGGCTGATAAAGAAAATAGATTCACTAAAGGCACAGTTAAGAGAGGCTGAGGAAACTACAGCGGGGTTAGAGGAAGAGTTGGGGCTCGAGCGATCTTCACAGAGAAAGCCGATTCAAGAGGGTAATAAGGTGAGTACGAGTAAAGGGTTCAGGCCGAGGAAATTGTTATTTTGGGAACAGCATAAAGAACCAGAAGAAAATTTAGAAAGAGAGCTAATCAGAAGAAAGAAGCAGGAAGTAGCGCCGAGTGGAAAAGTAAGAACAGAGCAGAACCAGATAAGGCCAGAAGAAAGAAACATCACAGGGCAAGACAACATGGCAGACGTGCATGAAAAAGTGATGGATCTAGTATCCAAGTATGTACCTATACTATCTGACGAAAGGTCGTCCAAACTGGCGAAGGAAGTGTATCGCTTTCTGAGCTGCAGTAAGGATCTACACGATAGACTGACAGAGGAGGAGCAGAAGATTTTTATCAGGTGCATAAAGTATCGCCTAACGGACGATGCGTACTACTTGGTAAGCTCACAGGAACCAAAAGATTTTGATGCTTTACAGCAAGTAATCAAATCGGCCTACATGCCAAAAAAATCGTTTAGCGAATTGCGAACGGAAATGCTGGCATGCAGGCAGAGGCCTGGTGAGGATATCAGGGAGTTCGCAGACCGGATGAAGGAATTGCTCGACCAAATAAAAGCGGCGGTCTCAGCGAAATACCCAGGAGGTGATACAGGATTGATAGCAGAATTAGAGGCAGATGCAGTAGCGACATTTAAAGCTGGCGTTAGGAGTAAACCTACTCAAGTATACCTCACTGGACGGAAATTCGATTCGCTAGAAGGAGTACAAGAGGAAGCTACATACTATGAAAAAGATGCACAAAGGCTCCAAGTAAGAGACCCAGAAGTGGTACAGGCAGGTTGGAGGTCTAACTCATTAGGTACGCAAAACAGATGGGGAGCAGGTGAGGCCGGCCCCAATCGAGTTCAGCGACCGCAAAGACCAATTTATTCCACTGCTAGGCCAGTATCACCCATAAGATACCAAGGGCCGGCAGCCAGGGTAACCCCACCGAGAACCATTCATTGCTTTAAATGTGGACAACGGGGTCACATTGCGAAAGAATGTAGGATACAGCCCCCTTACTGCAACAAGTGCAACAGCTATGGTCATGAGGTAGCGGGCTGTAGGAAACAGCAGGTACGTTTCGCAAATACTGCGGTAGGTAGTCCAGGTGAATGTATTCAGCCCGTATCGGGAGTTCTCTATTGTCAGTTCTGTAGGACATGTGATCATTATACAGAAAACTGCCTCAGAAAGTACCTAGCAGAACGCGCTGGCCAACTGGAGGGAAACGGGGAGCGGCAGCTGGGGAATTCGTCCACAGCTGCCTTCCATTAACAAACTCCAGAGACATATCGCCGAGGGGGGATGATATTTCAGTAGACTTAAGTTTATTGAATAATTGTAGCATCACAGTTGAAGCAGACATAGGGTTAACAGGTAAGTTAAATCTTTTGGTTGATACCGGGTCCACATGTAATTTAATAAAATTTAATAAGATAAAAAAAAACACGTTTATTCAGCCTCAACGAACTATTACTATTGGGGGTTTATTTGGGGCTCAAGGAAAGTCCGTAGGGGTTTGTCAATCCAAGTTATGTATAGATACTGAAGAGCATGCTTGCGAGTTCAATGTAATTTATGACACAGACTCAATACCAGCTGACGGAATACTGGGTATTGAATTTCTTAAGGATAGAGCTATCATCGACTGCATCAACCAAAAACTGTCAATACGGAATGTAAAAAGGAACAAGGAGGAGAAGCCTCTTTTTGCGAATGTAACAGGAAAAGAAAGTATTAACGTAGTGACATTGGCCAAAGCTTGTCAAAGAAGCGTTAGTCAATCTAGTAACAAAAATCCTCGAGAAATCCCAACAGAAACAGTGAAACAGAGCATTAAAGAAAGAATTACAGAGCTAAAGGACATTATTGGTAAAGCGATGGCAGCCTCAGACAGCATAGACCGGTATCTAACACAGATAAACAAGAGAAACGAGAGAGTGAAAAAGATGACGGAAGGCCTTTCCCAAAAACAATCCCAGCAGAAAAACGAGATGAAGGCCACCCGGGATGCAAAGGCGCTGAAACATGAACACAGGCGGGGAAATACTTTGACCGCAACCCTTCATACGGAGACTGGTCAACTAGATGATCGCCTGGTAAGGGATGAGTTCATAACATGGCCTACAGGCATGTGGGGTGAAGAGCAGGTGAGAGTAGCTGTTGAACGGGAAAACGAGCTAGGGCATCCTCGCACGGAAGTCCAGCTCAATAATCCCCGGATGAAAGCTTCTGCACTTGTTCTTGAACGCGAGAGCACGAATGGACCAATAATACGCTTGAAACCCAGAACAGAGCAACTGGTGAGAATCCCAGTTGAGAGTGAGGCTGAAATGCTATGTATGGCCGAAGAAATATGTCCCGGAGTGTATTGCGGAAATACAATAATCAGGCCTAAGAATGGACAAGCCTTTGTGGGAATCATAAATGCTAGAACTGAGGCCGTGGAGGTAAAAAATTTCAAACCAAAGTTAGAAGGACTGAACCGGTATTCAGTAGTACCACTAGCGGATAGTGAAGGGAAGTGTAATAAAAGGCAACAGCGACTAAAATTAATGAAACAATCACTGTTGTTGGGAGAAGATCTCAATCCAGAGGAGAGGGAATCCGTGACTCAGCTCTGTTACGAATACAGTGACATTTTTCATTTGCCAGGAGACAAACTGACCTATACTCCAACAAAAACCTTTCAATTACCTCTAATGGCCAACACAGGACCCATACATAGAAAGCAGTACCGAATGCCGGAAGCTCACAGAGAAGAGTGTAAAAAGCAACTCGAAAAATTGTTAGAGGATGACATAATAGAGCATAGTGATAGTCCATTTAATTTTCCAGTACTCCTGATACCCAAAAAGGGTACTGATGAAGCTGGGAATCGCAAGTATAGGTTGTGCGTAGACTTCCGTGAACTCAACAAGGTCTGTATCCCTTGTTCATATCCACTTCCGCGAATTGAGGATATTTTGGATCGACTAGGTCATTCTAGGTACTTTTCAACGTTAGATTTAGCTAACGGATATCATCAAGTACTAATCGATCCAGCAGATAGAGAGAAAACGGCTTTTAGTACCAATTTCAATCATTTTCATTATAAAAGATTGCCATTTGGGCTAAAGACAGCGCCTCCATTTTTTCAATCGCTCTTAAACAGCATATTAACAGGGTTACAGGGAGTAAAATGTTTCGTGTATCTCGATGATGTCGTGATATTTGCAAAAAACTTAGACGAACACAACGATAAGTTAAGGCAAGTATTTCAACGTTTTCGGGATCATAACTTGAAACTACAACCTGCTAAATGTCAGTTTCTAAAAAAAGAAGTGGTGTATCTGGGTCATGTATGCTCGGAACAGGGAGTAAAGCCAGATCAACGTTTAGTGGAAGTCGTAAAGACATTTCCAAGGCCAAAGACAGTGCGACAGGTACAGTCTTTCCTGGGGCTAGCTAATTACTATCGGAAATTCGTCCCTAACTTTTCACTAATCATGGCTCCAATTAATAATTTATTACGGAAAAAGGTAAGGTTTGATTGGGGACCCAAATGTGATAAATCATTCACCCTGATAAAAGAGGCTCTCACTACGCCTCCATTATTAGCTTATCCGGATTTCACGAAGGAATTCACGTTACTGACGGATGCTAGTGGTGAATCCCTAGGGGCAGTTCTAGAGCAGGAAGGAAGGCCCATCAGTTACGCCAGTCGCACACTCAATCCGGCCGAGAGGAACTACTCGACAACTGAACGTGAGCTACTAGCCATAGTCTGGGCCGTAAGTAACTATAAATGTTATCTGTTGGGCAGGCATTTCAAAGTAATTACTGACCACCAACCTCTTCGGGGTGTTTTCAAGGTTAGAGATACGACGTCACGCATGGTACGATTTCATCAGAAATTGTCAGAGTATGATTTCGAGATTCTATATAAAAAAGGAAGAGAAAATGGCAATGCGGATGCTCTAAGCAGAATACCCCAAAGAATAACAGAAGCCAAATTCGAGGAGAGCGAAATGCATCCATGCCTAGCTATCACTCGGGCACAAGCTCGAAGAAAAGATTCCGAAGTAAATGATACATCACCTATGGAATCCGAAGAGGAATGGGGTGACCTCGATGAGGCAGAAGTAATAGCAGGAAAGGTGATGGGTGATCCGAACCCACAGCATATCACAGATCCAAATGAAGTTGAGCCGATCTTGAAGGACTTCCATGACTCTCGGTTTGGAGGACATCTCGGAAGAGATAAGACCTTAAAACGAGTAAAGCGCTTCTATCATTGGAAAGGGATGAAAAGGGATATCGCGAAGTATATTAGGCACTGCCCGCAGTGTCAGAAAAAAAATTTGAATGATACTGTTATTTAGTAAATTTTGTTTTTATTTCACCTTACAGGTAAAGCAGCAGAATCGTACAAGAACGGACGAAAGAAGAGACCTAGTGGCCCGATTCGGAATCCGTTCAGGAGACGGACGCTAAAAGAAGCCCAGAAGAGCCGGCAAGGCATAAACATATACATTTGTAGAGGAAATTTAATAGTGGAAGGAAAAGATCATTAATAAAAAAAAAGAGAGAATTTAAAAAAAAATAATAAGTAAAAAAAAAAATATATAAAAAAACAGAGAGAAGTAAAAACAAAAAGGGTAAGAAAAAAAAGAGAGAATTAAAAAGAAACTAAAGTAAAGAGAGTAAGAAAAAAAAATAATAATATTAAAGTAAAGAATAAGAATTAAAGTAGCGAGAGAAAAAAGAAAAAAGAAAACATACTCATTGAAAAAATTGGTAAATAAAAAGAAAAGTTAAGAAAAAGAAAAAAAAAAGCAATTGGAAAGAGAAGTGTAAAAAAGAAAAGAACGCTTATAAAAAAAAAGGTAATTGAAAAAAAAAGGAGGAAAGGTGGTAGAGAGAGTGAGAGAGAGAGAGAAGGAGGAAGTGGATAGATAGTAGAATAAACTAAATCTGTACCGTGATTTATTTTATTTTACTAAATAATAATAAAAATCGTACTAAATAAATTATATACAGAGTGGTTTCTTTTATTTTTGTATACTAGGTAGGATAAAATTAAGAAGGTTGTCATATAGTTAGTTTGGAGAAGTTAAGAAGCTGAATATGGAAGCAGTCGCCATAATCTTGTTGATGTTCATCAGTTTGTCATACGCTGGGCAGGCTGGCTACAATATAAAGCCCATAATGCAGTCCGGAGTATTGTTCGAGCACGTAGGAAAAGCAAACTTTTACACTAGGCATTGGACTATTCTATCCAAAGTAGAAATGCCGGACTTGGCGGTCGAGCTGGAGTTCGCAAACAATTGCAGCAAGCTGGTTATACAGCTCTGCACAAAAATCAACCACAGAGAGAGAGAACTCGGGAACAGATGTGAGCTAGCCACTAAGGAAATAGGAAGTTGGATGGCGAAGATTAGGAGACAGGATGATGAGTTGAAGCACCACACCCATGCGGAACCGACTCTTCGAAGGAAACGATCTTTCTTTGATGGTATAGGGTCCCTGTCAAAAACACTTTTCGGAACCATGGATCACGCAGATTCGGAAAATATCTACTCGGCTTTGAGGGATCTAGATGGAAAAGAAAACCGCACCTTCACCTTGCTTCAAGAGCAAACAACAGTGATGACATCGACGTTTAATCTATTCAATGCGTCGCGCGTTCAGGCAGCAGCAGAGCGAGAGGAACTTTGGAATAAAATCAATGCCATCACCGCCGCGCAGCAAAGTCAAGACCTGGAGATAACAACGTTAACACGGAGAGTGGAGATAAATGAAATACTGACACTAATGACCCTCCAACTGCGAGAACTCAGCGATGTCCAAGAAGGTTATGCGAACATGTTAGTCGCACTGAGCATGGGAAAACTTCACCCCATGATTATTCACGCCCGGCAGCTAACAGAAATTATGACGAACGCTACAAAACAATTGGATTTAGCAGAGGAATTTCTGGACTTCCAATTGTTGACTCAAATTGCTAAGGTGAGCGCAATGCAGGGTCCGCAGCACATTATGGTCAGAATAGACATTCCTCAACCGGAGAGAGTGGCTTTTGAACTGCACAAAGTATACACCATTCCCGCAGTAGTTGATGAAGACGGCTACCATGTATATGAGTTGGGAGCCGAATTTCTAGCAGCAAATAATCACGATCGCCAGTATGTCCTGCTAGACTATCAGCAATATGAGAAATGCCAACAACTGACAACCCTCGAAAATCATTTGCGTTTCCTGTGCCCACAGTTGGGACCAATCGTCACAGCCATTGGTGATAGCTGCGTACTCAACCTTTTTCGAAGTTTCAACGTCAACCCGCTGGCATGCAAGGAAAAAATTCTCCCAAAATGGAATAGTCTAGTCCGCATGATTACCCGAAATCACTGGTTGTTCGTGATGGCCGACAAGACGAAACTAGAGGTAAACTGCCGCGATACACCTACAGCGATTGGAGAACTATGTTCTACCGGAGTATTATCAATCGAGGAGCACTGCCACCTTCAGATCGGCGACCTTTTGATCACATCAGAGGACCACGCTCAGCGAAATATTACTCTTTGGCAACCCTCATTTTCGGAATTACCATCATGGGATAGCGTGAGCACCAGAAATAGATCTACAAAGCCTATGGCTGATGGCGATCAAAATCGTAAGGTACGGCTGTTAGCTGCCGACAATGCCAACCAAGCCTGGAGAGATCATGCAGCCGAGATACAAAAAATAAATGAGGACATCACACGAGAGGAAATACATCGACAACAAAGTCAGCCCCACACCATCTATCTAGCCGCCACCTCAATAACTGGGCTGTTAAGTATTGCCAGTTTTATGTTAGTAGCAGGAGCTCTGATCCGCAGGAGATGTCGGAAGCAAAAACCAGTACCGGCTAGATCAAGCAGATTGTCGATATTGCCCATCACCCGGAGTTCAATAAAACCCACTGTAACAACAGAACAGCCTACCGAAGACAAGGAAACGAACGATGGCCTCCAAGTAATCGTGCCTACTACAGCAACATTGCCCACAGCAAACCTGCCCACGATAGTCGGAAAACAGCTGGTACAGCTAGCGTAGTAACAACTGTTGTAGGGTTAGATATTTTTGTTACACTAAGTGTTATATTGGATAGGACAGTGGCAACCTTTAGATAGACGGAATCACTCTGAGTAATTAAACCAATATAAATATTGTATTCAAGTTAAGTGTAAGAATTGCTAGAAAAAAAACATTTGTTCATTTAAAAAAAAATTTGGAATTAGGTATAAAAATGTGTAAACGAAAGTAAATAGTGTAGTTACATATGTAATATGATTAGATAAAACAAATATATGTAGTTAATGAAATCTAGAATCAAATTTTGTATAAGTAAACCTAATCCTAGAAATAATTGTACAGTTTTTATTTGTTATTATGGTAAAACTATTTTTAGAAATATCAAAATTAGGGTTAAGAATATAATTAAATTGTAATTGAACAAAAAGATTGTTTGAAGAAGTAAATGAGATCACGAGAAAAAAAAAATAAAAATACATGTTGTTAAATTGGAACTGAATCAAGAGAAGTAGATATTGCTAAGATAAAACGTAGAAGATGTTTAAAAAAAAAACAATTATTGTATATATACGATAAAATGTACAATGTAGTTGAAACTAAACCGAGCACCCTGATCTAATTCCCCCTGGGAATTAGTCTTTCACAGGGGGGAGGAATGTCGTGGCCCAATATTCAATTCGGTGTGGTTGTGACATCATGACTTAACTAGCAGCAGGTGTACGACTAATTAAGCAGTTTGCAGTATCTAAGCATTTTACTTCGCACGGTTAAATGCTTGGCGATTGCGAATTGTTTATTAAAAAACTGTCGCATCCACTGCTGTTGTAATTAAGCATTAAGCCAGGGTTAAGTAATTCACTTCGCATAGTGAAATGCTCAGCTGGGCTTACTGTTTGTTTACTAACAGTATTGGGGTCTCCAGCTGACGGCAGTGACTGATGTAATGCTTTGCGATTAATTGCAAGGTATTGCACTGGTCACTGGGTCAGAGTCGCTTCCGCCTGTAATGATTTTAACAGGTGACCCGACTTGCGAGTGGATCAGGTTACTCAGTTGTGTTTGGGCGATTAGGAGTTAAGAGCTATAAGTGTCAGGCAGAAGCTCGAGTAGTTTTATTGAATAAAGTTTTTTTATATGTGGATTACGCGAGTGTTTTACTGGGGACACGACAATCATACGAAAATAGAAAATGGTGTGAATTAAATTAAAAAGGAAAAAAAAAGCTATCTTTCAACTATGTGGCTTACAATAATCAAAATAATATAAAGATGAGAAGAGAAGAATAAAAGACAGAAAAGAGAAGAAAGACTATTTTATAAATTGAACAAATCTACCTAAAATTGTTGTCAGGAGCGGAACCACTTCATACATTTGCAACCTAAATTAATCCCAGTGGATAGTGTACTAAATTTATTTCTCTCTGAAAATCCTCGTTGAGCTAATCATTCTAATGTCATTGGAAAGAGAGTTCCATTTACGTGCAATGTGGACAAAGTAAGAGGGTTGCCCAACTAATGTGCGGAATCGGGGTATAAGTAGTGGTAAGTGGTGGTGCGAGTGCAAGAAACCAAGGTATTCGAATAAGTATATTGATGAACGCGTATATATTAGACAATGTAGGAAACTTAAGGCGGTGATATCACGACAAGCATTCAGTGAACATCCCAGAACTGAGGGAATATATTGCGATACATGAACAAAGCGACGTAGTCCATAAACAAAACGCACATAATCGTTGAATGCTACATTTAGCTTACGATAACAAGCTGCGTCGAGAAGATAGTGCTACAGTAAGCCAAATGACGGATCAGCAGATCCTTAACCAGTTTGATCCGCAGTCCGACTGACATTAACCTCCCTGAGAGTCATAACCTGCGGAGGCCACCATAGATTGTATAGGAGGTAGTTGCTGTGTGTCTATAACCCTACTATAAAAGGCCAAGCAAGTGGACTTCTTCGGATTGAGCAAGAGCCGGTTAGAGTCAGGCCAAGCGGATATTCGAGTTAGATCGCAATTAATTCGAGCAATACAGTCCTCCTGTAATCAAATAGGTCTAGACAAATAGATTTGCACATCATCAGCGTATATATGCAAATTTGCATCCATTACAACATACGGAAAATCATTTATAAACAAGGTAAAAAGTAAAGGACCCATAGTAGAACCTTGTACAACTCCAGAATTGATTGGAAGGAAGTTAGATTTAACTCCATCCCCTAAGACTTGTTGGAAGCCATTGGGTAGAAATTCGCTGATCATATCAATTGCAGTTCATGAGGGAAAGAGCTTGTCATCTAAGTTGTATAGAAGAATGTGGTCAACGCTATCGAATGCTTTGGAAAAATCAAGCAGAACTATAAGATGGAAAGATGATTATTATCTAGCGCGCTTCGAATATATGTAGTGACTTCCAATAGAGCAGTCTCACAGCCATGCCCAGGATGAAACCCAGACTACAATCTAAATTGCGCTCGACAAAATTAATTATTTGTGAAGCAATCAACCTCTCCACTACTTTCGCTAGGAAGCATAGTATACTTATAGGACAAAAATCGGTTGGATCATTAGGAGCGGAGCTCTTTGCCAGTGGTAATAATATAGAATTTTTCAACTTACGAGTAAACTGAGAATATGTAAGGCATGAATTGTGTATATATAACAGGGAACTACATATTACTGGAAGGAGAAGCTTTATAAATCTAGATGGGATAATATCATCACCGATGACATTTGATTTGAGCAACTTGTAGCGCCGGAAAAGATATTCTCTTTCGGCAATCATATTCCACAATTTGGGGGAGCACCATGGGCATTCGTCAGCGCTTAAGCACTTAGTCCGCTCAGGAGCGAACTTATCATGTAAGTAATTTACCAGTGCATAAAATGTTTGTAATTGATCATCTATAGAGTTATAATTTTTAATAAGTTCCCAGATAAGCATTGATGCCTCTTCGAATAGATGCTCCACATTGATTCTAATCTAATTACGAGACTTAGAATTTCGGGCTGAATAGTGAAAATGACCTCGTAGGACAGGAAGATAAAGTCATGATCGAAATTACTAAGCGGATTTAGTTGATTGAAGAATAAGACTTTGTTTACATCAGAGCTGAAGAACAGATCTAGGAGCGATGGATTGTTTCAATTAAAGAAGGTAGGGCTTAGTAGAATTTACTATGTTAAGATGGAGTGACTCAAAGAGGTATAAAGATGAATCCGCGTTTTGATCCCCACGTAGTATGTTTACATTAAAATCTCCACCCAAGATTACATTAGAATACTGATGGAAGATTTGGGTGAATATCTCTGTAGAATTTCTCGGGGCAGAATTTATTAGGAGGACAGTAGATGCAGGCCAATAGAAACTTGTCTGGGCCGCAGCCAACTTCTACATAAATAAATTCAATTTCATTAATACTAGAGTGTTTCATAAATCTAGATTTAAGTTTACGTAGACCGCCACACTGCCCCCAACACGACCTTTTCGATCAATACGATAAAGTTTAAGTCCTGGAATGCTTACCATACTGGAAGGGATACGCTCATTCAGCCAGCTTTCAGAAACTAATAGGCCGTGCAATTTTGAGCCGTGAAATATTTGATGCAATTCAAACATCTTAGCTCTTACACTACGCGCATTTAAATGTTAAGGATTGCTCTAATACCGCCCAAATTTATCATGCTATTGAGCTTATGAACAAAGTCAAGTCAAAGGATACTTTATTGAGCCTTAGATTAACATATAATGTTTGTTTACATGACTTCTTATAAAACGATATCCTCGCTGCCTGGCTTACACATTTGCCTGCCTAACATCATTGGAGTTCACTTTGTGGTTAATGACACCTCTGAAAATAAAATTATTACACAATATAGATGAAGATTTAGAGATACTAAAATTTAAGAATTCATAAAGAAGAGATACATTAACATACTTAGTAGTTCATTAGATAAGTTAGTCGGTGTGTAGGGTAAAAGCCCCAATATCCGGACAGTTAACTAAATTTTTTGCTTCAAAATACCACAAACTTTTTATTTGAGATCGTATATTCGCAAACCAACCGGTTTTTGACTTATTATTTTATCTAATTTAATTTTTAATGTTTAATTATGTAAAGTAATTGCTATTTGATTAAAAGACTAAGTTTAAATAAAAATATACCCTTTCCTCCAGTTTCCGGACAGTAAAAACTAATATTCGGACAGATTTTATCCAATTGTCGGACAGTTTAAAAATTAATTAATCACAGTTATATTAAATAAAAACGATTTTTTTTCAGAAAATGTATTGCAAAATAAGCAAATCAAAATAAAAAAAAAATATTCCATTTATTTAACAAAACTAAAAATTAAATCACAGTTCTGGAAAAAAATAGCCTCTTTTTCTAGTAATCTATTTGAAACATAATTTCAAATTTACATTTTTTGTAACTTGTGAGGTCACTGTAGTGTAGACAGCAGGCAGTTTTCAGGGTTCATTGCTGTCCTGATGAGATCGCCCTGTTACTGCTGATCGAAACACTTTACACACAGTACCTAACTCCCAAAAATTTCTTTATGGAATTTTTGGTCTTCGGCTTTTAGGCCAGTAACTGACAGTACCTCGGTACTTGTTAATTTTCTCTGCTCAAATGCAGTAGGTTGAGAATTGCCTGTAGACTTGTATTTTATACAGGTCTCGAAAGAGTAAAAAACTCATTAACACTTCCCACTTATTTGTTATTATTTATTTTGGAAGGCAAAATTGACAGGCAAATATACTATCAGTAGCTTCCCGATATGTACTGAATTCTGTACATTTTAGGTGGTACCACCTTGGGCAGCTATCACAGCCAACATTCATCAGGCATTCATCTTCTACATCGCTTACCAGTTGCTCTTTGCATGATGAGCATTGTATATTTTTAGATTGGGTGTCCTTATTTAACTTTTTCTTCCTCATATTAAATGAACTTCCTCCCTTTTTCTTTTCTAAATTACTTCTTCTCTTCAAACGCTCTTCTTTCCGCATTTTAACGGCATTAATTTTTTCCTCTTTGTCTCTTTCTTTTTTAATTTGAATATTTCGCCAAAGCTCTGATGATATCGCTCTTGGGCGGAATCCTTGGGATACTTTCTACTTTTTGTAAATATATGTTCTGGAGTAGGTAATCTTAGATATTTATCTAGACTTGCGGAGCATGAGGAACTTGGTCTTGATGTACGAGTGGAACAGTTTGATGACGCTTCAGAAATCCTTCTACCAGCAATGCTTCTTATTCCAGACGTACTTGGTTGGCGCTGAACATTTTCAAAATCACTATTGCATTCGGTTTCATTTTCAGGTAGAACCTGTTGGTTGTAGTCAATTGATTTGATAAGTGAACCGTTTACTAAGGCTCCAAATCATTTAAGTTTATGTTGCTCATAAACTCCATATCTGACTGGTTTAAATCAGCTAAATTATTATTTAGTTTATCCTTTTCTTTCAATATTTCCTCAATGACCGTGGTTGGGTTTATTCCTTTTTCAATTAAATTAGAGCGTATTTTTTCTATAACGGTTTTCGCTATATCATAAGAGCTGCTTTGTGGGTTCACAGAAATCGGTTGCTCCTGATGAAAGTTTTCAATAGTATTCTTAATACACTTTGAAAAATCAATACTTTCCGGATTAAATGGGTAGAGTCCGCATTTCCTGAATCCATTTTTTATACTTTCAGGCAAATTTTCCATTTTTAAAACTGAGTTCAATAATGGACAAAATGTTGTTTTAGTGACGCAAGCGTTAATATTCTTTGGATTTCGTTGCCAGTCTATTAGTGTTTTTTTCCACTCGGATTTGAATGGCTTAAAAACACTCACGTCAGCGGGTTGTATTAAATGTGTGGCATTTGGTGGTAAGGCGTACAGTATTATTTGGTTATTGGAACAAAACTCAATTAACTCTAAGGTCAAATGGGATTTGTGCCCATCTACAAATAGAAGTACTGGCCTAGGGATGTTTTTGTCTTTTAACCATAAGTGGACCCCATTCGCGATGTACTCGAAGAATATTTCGGAGTTCATCCAACCTGTCTGCGATCTTCTCAAAAACCAATCTGGTGGCATACTATTGACGACAGTCCTTGGTGGGCGTATGTAGGGAAAAACTACCATTGGTACGACAGTATCTCCATTCGCAGTGAAGACTAGAAGGACTGTTATAATTTCCTTTTCATTCGCATTATTTACTTTATAAACATTCCTATATCCCTTCGGAGCGAGAACTTTTCCAGTTTTCGGACAAAGGCTAAATCCTGTCTCATCCCCATTTAATATTCTTCTAGGGTCATTCAAAATACTCTCTGCGTTTATTTTTTTCAAATATTCTTTCAAATCCCGAAACCACTTTAAAATGCCTTCTTTCGTAACTTGTGCACGTCCTTTCGAAATTCCTTCAGGTTCTCTAAAGACTATCTGGGGATTACGACGAAGAAACAGAGCTAACCATTTTTTGCCTGGACGCCCATGTTGAAAAGGAGTGCCTCTTCCATCATCTAAAATTATTTTTTTGACAGTGTCCAATAATTGATCTCGTTTTATGGGAAAACCACATTTAGTCATTGATGTGCACCATTCAACGATCTTGTTCTCCTCAGCTGTAGTAAGTACAGAAGCTGGACCTCTCTTTCCAAGCTTTTCAGGAAATTTTCCTGCAATCTTGTCATGTAATGTCGACTTGGGAATAGAATATTTTTCACTCGCTTTCCTAATCGAAACACCATTTTCTCTTATCTCTCGCAAGGCACTTTGTAGTCTGTCGTTATTATATCGCATGGAATACATTTCAAACCTAATATGGAAACGTAATTAAAATCTCACTCGGTATCAATAAGCCCTAAGTTGTTGATTTTTTAGTAAATAGCAGGTATAATTTAAAAAAAAAAAATAATAATAAAAATATATTCAAATAAATGTCTTGAAAGTTTTTGATTGCCAAAATGTAAAATGTCTGTCCGATAACTGGAATTGACTGAAAAAAGGAGAACCTAAATCCGGACACACATGTCCGGAAAATGGAACAATCAGACGGTATTGGCACCAATATTCGGACACCCTATTATTATTATTTATATTAAATTTTAGCGCTATTTTACATGAAAATATAATAACTAAGTAGTTTTAATATAACTAAAACATAAAATCAACAACTTTTACCTTTACTAATATTATACACTAACCTGTTAAAACGAGCAATATTCACTATTTTTTTCCAACGGGCCTTCTGATTTTGCTTCTTCGATGGTTCGGCGTCAACTAAAGCAATTGTAGTTTAAAATCAGAAAGTGCGAGGAGGCAGTGTATACGTAAGTTGGTAGAGGACATATGACAGATATTAAAACGACAACTACAAAGTGGAAGTGGTAAAACGTTTTCTTATTTTATTAACTTATGTGAAAGGCTGTCCGGATAATGGGTACTTTACCCTATGCATCGATGATAACAGGAAGCCCTGATGACGTTAATTTGTAGTAATTTCACTCAGCTGATCCAAATTGGTCAATTTAAAAGTGGAGCGAGATTCGTCAGTTTTAATGTTCACAAAACCATATCTAGCGCGCACAGAAAGAAGTTTACCCTGACGGCGTAGATTTAGAGCCGATTGCAGAATTTTGTTATTTTTAACCGATAAACTCTCGAAACAATAGATTCGACTATCTATAGTGAAACCGCTATCGATAGTATTCAGCTTCAAAACTGCATGCCTCCATGAATGATCGACGTTCGCTGGCGCTGAGGAATTTGCACTTTTATGATCGACATTGGAATTTATATTTGGACGGAAAACTTCAATGTGAGAAGATATGGTGTGGCCAATTTTAGCGCACATTTTAATAAAAATTACAGCCAATTTCCTTGGAATTAGGTATGCCTAGGGCTGCCATCCGTCCGGGTTTCCCCGGATTTGTCCTAGTTTGAAGGGCGTCCGGGAAGTGTCCGGACGGGGTTTTAAAATTTTAGAAACCAATTAAATAAAAATTTAATTTGTGTGTGTACTGAACGTGTACGGTGTAGTTGATAATGCCGACAATCAAATCGACTCGTTTCTCACTCAAGTTTTATCTTCTGGACCCCACCAATCTTAGCCCAGTAGTAAAGCTAGCAGTATGATCATTGCTTTTGTAACTGGCGTTGTGTGCCTGTGTATTATTTTATGTACGGCACGCCCCACACCCAATGTAAAATCTCTATACTACAATGCATCAATTCAGGTAAGTAAATTAATTGTAAATGACAGCATACAAATACGGGAAGTAACCCAAGTTGGCGACATTTCACGAGGGAAAAAATTACCCATAAAAATGAGACGTCTGTATTCATAAAAATTTAAATAAACAATAATGAAAGTATTGCGTGTGCATTCTATTAAGAACATGCTGTTCCTTTTAGAACAATGTGATAAGTTTTACTGGATGTTTTTGCCTAATATAACTAAGAATTTTACATGGACTGAAATTAAAAGTAGGTTTTTGTTTTTACAAAACAAAACCATGAAAAATTATGACACAAAATTGATAGATCAGTGGATGATTTTACAAAATTTCAGTCAAAAAACTATGCGATCAGACAAGCCTTTAACGGCAACTTTGGCTTAATTTTTTTAAAACATTGAATGCTCATTTGTACACCGAGGTATTTAAGATTGCACAGGATTTTTAGTATACCAGCTGATAATGCCAACAAAGAGAGAGTATTTTAACAATTTCTCAACGGTGGATCAAAGAAAGAAACTCACTGAATATACATATGGTTTTGCAACTAATCAAAACAATATTTAATTTTAAAAATTTTAATTATGTTGATTTTTATAAATTTTTAAGGTAAAAATAAACGGTGAGAGACCTTTGCTCTCTAGTCTCCGGTTTACAGAATCTAAAATCTCTAAAATATTTACACGGCAAGAGACTTTTCTCTCAGATCAAAAAATTAAGTCTCTGAAGACAATAAGAAAAAGTCTCTAGAGACACTTCTTGAAGTATGAACACGAAATTTTTTACTTGGTCTCTAAAGATCTCCAGAGATCTGTGTTAATTGTCAAGGAAGGGATTATTAGATAGAAAGTGACAAAATTTTGAAAAAAAAGATATTCAAAAATCTTATTGCATAAATGAAAAAAAACACAAATTTGTGTGATTTTTTTTTTTTTTTTCAAAAATAACCAGACCTCTACTAACAAAATATTTCCCTTCCTTAAAGCCATTACTATCCCAACTGGAAATTGTAATAATTTACTAATAACAGCATTAATATTTGCATACCCAAGATGATGAAATCATAGGGTATACTAAGTTTGTCATCCCGTTTGTAACAAATAGAAATAATCATAGTAGATCTAAATGGATTGTCCGTGCATCCCTCCATCTGTCTGTCCTCACGATAACTAAATAGCGCGTGTACTTAGAGAGTTGAAACGGGCTTTTAAAAAAAACGTAAACTTAAGTTCGAAAATGGGAGAATTTTCGTAACTCCTTCGTGGGGTTGCCATAAAAATATTTTGACACTGTTTGACAACTGGTCAACGCAGAGAGCTGCAATTTCAAAAATGGGCTAAATCACGCAATCCCTTCTTGGTGCTGCCATATAAAAATTTAGGTTTTTTATGTATACTGTGGTGAAAACGATCAGTCCTAGACGTTTTAATTGTACTGTAAAGTTCTTCAGAATACGAAATCCTATGAAATTGGCTATAATCATTTTTACTTTTCGACGAACCGTTCTAGTAATATATGTGAAAAACCAATTCATAAATCAAACTTGCAGAAATCTGTGCCCATACGAAATAACATACGGGCATTTATCTGATCAGACCAATTCTAGCTTTTTTACTTGTTTTTCTTATAAAATGTATTCTTTATATAAGTTCTCTGAAATAATCTAATGACCATGCCTCTATGATAGGTATTTGGATCCAAAGCTATATAATATAACTACAGGTATGGGTAGTAACTACAGATACCAAAATCGGAAAGTTTTAAGGATTCTAAATTCAGTTTAAATTTAGTTTAATTCGGGCAGCATGCATCGCAGGAGAAAAAAAACTTAACTTTCAGAAAACCCGATTGATTTGAAATACCTGACGGCAGACCGGAGACCAAAAAGATCTCTAGTGATTTGGTCTCTTTAGAGATTTTTTGCATCTACGACGAAGTATATACATAGGTCTCTGGCTGGACCTCCAGAGCAGTGATGAGACCTTGCTACTATAGTAGCAAAATTGCTACCTTTTAAGCATGTTTGCTACCTTGCTACTTTAAATCCAAATTTGCTACTTTTTCGCTTTTCCCATTAATTGTACCAAAAAAAAAAGAAAAATTATTTTTAAAAAAACATCTACTGTGAATGTTGATGTTTCAGATTTTCTAATACTAAACTACTAATACTAGGAAAGGAAAGGAAGTGGAAAGGGAACGCGCGGATTCTAATTACGTTACGTACGTTGCTGTGTTTGCATCTTGTTTGCGTGAACGACGCCGAAGCCGATGACTTTGCCTTGATGTTGCTATGCTGGACAAGACAAAAGTGTTATTCAGTACGTTGAATTGAAATCCACTTCAAACTCAAGTAGGGTTTTTGGTTGAATTAATTCCAATTACTTGACTTGAAATTTTCTTGAAATTTACTTGAAATGACATTTTACCTTTGACAATTCTGCATTAGATTTAATACATAGGTGAAAAGTGCTAAAAATCACTATCTGAATTATCAACAATAATCTTCATCTTGTTCCTCTTTGCCGTTTTTAGTGATGGGGAAAATTAGTCGAGTGACTAAAAACATCGATGGTTTTATAAGCGATTAGCCGATATTTTTAGTCGATTATTTTCGTGCGATTTTTCTTACACATCGATTAATTTATCTTCGATTTTTCGATTGTTTTGAATATTAAAAAAAATCTCATTATTTTTCTCATTACTATTTCCCAGTTTCATACTTTCATGGCAGCACTTATATTTACCGGCATCAAAACGACGGTTGCTGTAGGTATTGTGTGCAGGCACGCAAAAAAAAACTCTGCAGCCGCAATAGTTTTTGTAAAATTGTAATTGTAACACGACATGTTTTTCTGCTGTTTGTGCATCTAAGAATTGTGAAAAATTGTGTGTTATCGTGGTGTTATCGAGATTATTAACATCTTTATTAAATTTGGCAGCTTTTATGCTGTGTTTTGAGAAATAGAATGTTCTAGGAATTTTGAAAAATTATTGAATAGATGTAATTAGGGATCGTAAATAACTGTAATTTTTGGCAATCAGCTAAAAAAGTCCCATTAAGGCTGAATGGTATACTTGAAACGTAATGGCCAATTGTTAATAATTGCTAAAAAACTTTTAAGTCTCGTAATAAGAGTTTAAATTTTTTTATTTTAAAATTAATTATAACTGTTCCGAAGACTTAAATAAATAAAAGTCTTCGGTAACAGTTATAATTAACTTTAAAATAAATAAAAAAATTATTGAAACTTTTATTATGAGACCTCATTTAATACAGTTCAAAATAGGGGCCTTTAAGCTCATTTGGCGATGTGGAAATAATTTGTTGAATCGACTCACTCGAGCGCCGCCGCAATGTCCTGATGTCTTTTATCCGAAACTGTGCGAATGTGCAGCAGTTTACCATCTTTTTATATTTCCTCGGGCAAAAAATAATCATCTTTATAGGATGCATAATAACAAATCTACGGTGTGCTTTGTAAAAACCTAGCATATTTCTTTAATCGCTCATAACTCCGAAACGGTTGCGATACCCCTTCCCCCGCCATCTATTTTTTTGTTTGTCTATGTAAGTACTATCACCTTCTTGTCTTTGGAACACTGAGACGGAAACAGTCTGTATAACAGGTATCCTGATTGACCCACCGATGATTGGCCACGTAGTTAAGTTATGAGAACAGACGTTAACTTAATATGATTTCATTTTTGGATTTACGTGGATCAATCACTTGGCTGTGAATTCGTCACTATTTTCTAATTTTCCTAATATGTGGATATCTGGATAGCCGGGTCTGCGGGCTATCCGATTCCTGAAACCGAGAATCAAATACCAAGATTCGCAAGAATAAAAGATCTGTGATAGATCCATTATGAGACTTAAATAAATAAAAGTCTTCTATAACTATTATAACTGAGTGTAAAATATAAAAGTCCCGGTCAGACTATTAGCGAAAAATTGAAAAGATAAAAGTCTTATGAGACTTTTATCATGGGACTTAAATGAATAAAATTCTTTGGTAGCAATTATGGACTGACTGAAATTAATAAAAGTTTTCTAAAACTGTTATCCTTAGACTAAAAAATTAAACGTCTTATGGGAGTTTTATGAAGAGAACTTTTATTAATAAAATTCAAAAATTAGTATTGAGTTAAAAGTACAAAAGTCTGTGAAGACTGTTATCATGAGACATTAAAAAATCAAAACAAAGTCTATTGGGACTCCTATCATAAGACTTAAATAAATAAAAGCTTTCGGTAACAGTTATGAATGTCTAACAAAAAATATCTTATCTTATGACGTGAAACAAAAGGTATATTTTAACTATCATTTCAAGATTTTTTCAAAAAGTCCCATAACTTTTACAGTCCCCAGATGTGATGTTATCGAGATGTGTTTTGAGAAATAGAACGTTCTAATAACGTTATAATTCTTAGGTAAGCATATTTCTGTAATACAACCAAAGGAATCTGGATCTTAATTACAGTTACAGTGCTAGTTTATGGGTCTGGAGCTTTCGCTTATTGTGTGACAATAGTAATGCTGTATTGATATTTGAAATTTTTACTGAATTAAAAAGATTGTGTTATAATACGACGTCAAAGTTCATTAGCCAATTTTTTTTTTTAATATATAATATATGAAAAAATTTGGAAACAGTAAATATTTATATTATTTTTTCAAAATGAAGTCTAATTAGAATAATTGATTTTTATGATAAGAAATTATGTAATGTCGACAGTTATATTTGCCTTTGAAATTGCTTTTTAGAATAAAATTAAAAAAATTCTGTAATGTCGAATTTCAACATTATAAAAACATCGTGCAATGTAGTTACATATTTTACAAAAAACAAAGTATACATAATATTTTGAATTTCTTCGGTGTTTTAAAAGCCTTAGTAATAATCCAACGTGTATCTGACCGTGTATATATGTACACATATGAATATTTTCTTTAATATCGCTTTTTTTTCGCTTTTTCTTGTTCAGAGCAACCAAGTTGCTTTCTATGCTATCGTCAATCGCTCACAACATTACTTCAAAACGCTTTCGAAGTCACTATAGCGTGTTGCTCTGAAAAGCTCATTTTACATAAGAGAAACGACTAAATTTAGTCGATTCATCGATATTTTTTTGGCGATTTTTTTTAGTCGTCGATTTTTTTCTGCAATTAGTCGAATTAGTCGATTCATCGATACGCTTTCAAATTTTCCCCATCACTAGCCGTTTTCATAATTCGCACAAATAAAAAACGTTCAAGTACTGAAGTTGCGTTTACATGAATTTTTTCCAGTAAATCGAACAAAATTTTGTAATTTACTTGACTCAAGCAGACTTGAAGTCAATGCGCGTTTACATGATACAGTGAAATCTCTTTTATCCGGAACTCTAACATCCAGAATCCTCTGAACTCCGGAAAATTATTCCTCTGTTTTTAAAGTTTTGGTTTTATTCTTTTATCCAGAAAACTTCTAATACCCCGAAAATATTTTGTTGCTACAAGCCTCAAATTTATTCCGAGATTTTTTGGAAAAAATTTTTCTACTGCCACTTAAAATTTGGTTTGAGATTTCTTGGAAAAACTAACGGTTTTTGTTTGGAATATTATTTACACTAGTTTCTAATGTCGCGTCCTACTTTTTAAGGAAACGCGTGTGAGTTTAGTGTGTACGTTATCTGCTTAAATATGTGTACGTTATCTGCTAAAAAATACACTGTCGAATTATCAACTATTTATGATATTCGTAAAAATAAAAATAGACTTCTAAAGTTTTTCTAACAAAGTGTTTCTACGAAAGAAATGGAAAAACGGAAAACATTACGAGGTGCTGAAAATCCCCAATTGAATGTAAGACTACTTGAGTGGCTCCGTCAAGGGCGAAGTGAGGGAGTGCCGATATCGGGAAATATTTTAATAGAAAACGCTAAAGATTTTCATAAAAAAATGAATCTTCAATCTAGATGTGAATATTCTCAAGACTGGTTACACAAGTTTAAAAACAGACATGGAATGTATGGGCTAGTAGCATCAGGTAAAAAGAGTGATTTGAATTTTACTGCATTGAGATACTTATCCACATATAGTTTATGTTACGTATGTGTTTAAGTGAAAAGATATCTCCGAATTACGAAGTTGCTACTTTATTTGTTGATGTGCTCGACGAGCTAGTTTTAAAGGAAAACATAACAGCAGATCAGTGTATAACGTAAATGAGACAGGGCTGCTTTGGAGAGCTTTACCTTATATCACTTTGGTCTGTAGCAATGAAGTTTCTTTTGATGGGTCCAAAGTTTTTTTTTGCTTGTTCAAACACACCCGGATCCCATAAGTGAAAGCTACTTGTTATTGGGAAAAGCCGTCATCATCGCGCCCTGAAAAACATTGAAGAACTTCCTATTTTATGTAAAGCGAAAAAGCGTGCGTGGATTATACTCTCAATTACTTTAGATTGGTTCAATAACCACTTTGAGCCAGAAACAAGGGAAAATTTAAGAAAAAAATATTGACTTTCCTGAAATCAGAAAAATTCTTTTATTGCTTGATAATTGTTCCCCTTATCCAGGTATCTTAAACTTCAATTGTTAAATTGATTGTTTAACATTTACCGCCCAACTGTATATAGCTAATTCAACCATTGGATCAGGGTATTATAAAGAGTTTTAAATGTCACTACAGGAAAGAAAGAATTATGCGAAGTTTTATATATATATGGATGACAAAACCATTGGACAATTTCAAAAGGAGTTTAAAATTAAAGATTCCATTTTTTATGCCTGGGATATAGTACAATCTACCGTCTTGAAAAATACCTGGAGCAATATTTCACCTCCTGAAAATGAAGTTAGGGAAGATAATAATCAACTTGCTTTAGAAGAGCAAGATATGATAGAACAGATAAGGACTTGCATTGATACGCCCAGGCTGAGCGAAGAAATAAGCCAAAAATGTCGCAATGAATGGATTAATTGTGATACTAATGTAGGAGTGTACGCTGCCCTTATAGAAGACGTAATTATTACTATGTCTTTGATTAAACCGAATGACGACGAAGAAAGTGCAAGTGAAACTGTATGACAAAAACGGAAGCCATTGACGCTTGTGGAAAATTAATAACATTTTCAGAAACGAAAACTTTTAAAACGCAGCCAGAAATTATGACTCTTTATCGAATTCAAGACAAATAATGATTGAGAAACAAAAATTGCAAAAAAAAAACAATATTGGATAAATACTTTGAGAAGTGAACACTAAAACATAATTTTTTAGTTTTCCTTATTGTACTTGTTCTTTTCAATTCAAATATTATTTTTTGATATGAATACGTACATAGGGTGTATAAAATATTGCATACGGTTATTTTTTTTTTTTTTTAATTACATACATATGTACATACCATATATTACTATTCGCTTAAGATAATTAAAGAGTAATTGAAATGACATTGAGAAACTTTTTATTTTACCCCTTTAATCCGAACAAAATAAAGTTCTGATAGAATACTCCGGATAATCGAAGGTATCTCTTAACCGGAAAATCGTTTATCCGGAAAGGGCTCGGCCCCGAGCACTCCGGATAAATCAGGTTTCACTGTATTTTGATTACTTGACCTCTACTTGAAGTATACTTCAAGTATTCATGTAAACATAGTCAGTGACAGCAAGTTGGCGTGGCGCTGGCGTGTTTCTTTCAGCCATTAAGGAATTGTGTTTTGTGTTGTGGCGATTATTATGAATATTTCACTTCAAATGCATTTGCACTTTGCAGCACGTTTTGCTCTGTTTGATCATTGTAATTGTCACTTTCATTGCTTGCTGAGCTGATGCTGACTGCTGTGTTTGATAATTGCTATATAAATTAATTACGCATTTATATTGTGAATTTGAGATTATTTTTGATTTCTGGTGATTGTTGGTGCTTGTTGTTGAGATTGTATTTATACCTACAACAAAAAGGATAAGCAAGCAAGAAATTCTGCGTAAAATTTTATTGGCCTTAGTACGGACAACACATCAGTAATGAGAGGTGAAGTTACGGGAGTATGAATAAACATTTATTTTATCTTGGATGCACTTGCCTCTCCCTCCACTTGTGTCCTGCGGCTGCTATGAAAAAAATTCCTCGGAAAGTTGGAAATTTCCTTTCTTGCGTATATAATCATTTTGCCCACAGTGTTAAGACGCAAAGTAAATTGGCAGAATTTCAAGATAGTTTTAATTTAAGTTTAAATAAGTTTCTAAAATCAAGCGGTACACGCTGGTTGGAGCTAGACACAAGTCATTATAAGAATTTTGATTGTCTGAATAGTTCGGAGATAGAATTGTACTTATTATTTTTGTGCTATATTTTAGGTGAGATTAATAACCTCAATAAAACTTTCCATTTTGAAAAAATTTTAATACACAAACTTTACCTTTAATTGAAAATAACTTCAAAAATATTGTAAAAAATTGTATAAATCTAGAACACATTCAGTTGACTGCAAATTTAATGACGGTTCATTTCATCTTGAAAAATCAAGAATGTTTTCGGAACTAAATTTGCACAGTTCCAATCTACAAATGCTTGTGAAAATATTGGTTATATCCAAGATAATCTATTGACATTTTACATAGAATTGTGCCAACAAATTAAAAAATGTTTCGATCTTAGTGATCACAATTTGAGACTATTAGAATACTTGGATCCAAGGAAGATTAGAACAGGCGAAATGACTTCAATACTTCCTTTAGTTGAAAACTTTCCCTTTCCTAATTATGAAATAGATATTGAAAAACTTAATTCAGAGTAGAGGCTCCTCAAAATCTTTGAAAAGCTAGACCAACTTGTTGATTGTAGCGATATTGGTAAAATTTGGCTAAATTTATCAAAACAGAAAAATCTTTTTAAACAACCAAGTTTCGAGAATCTTTACAACTACATAATTAATTTATTTGTTCTTCTCCACGGTACGGCTGCTGCTGAACGAGCATTTTCAGATTATAATAACTTAAAAAATAAAAAAACGTAATAGGTTGAATATTGAAACAGTTTTGGCTGTACTTCTTTGTAGAAGATGAAAAGATTTTTACACCATCAAATGAAGTAATTAAGTACTGCAGTCTGTATAAATTTTTCGATGGAATTTTTATAAAGAAATAAGAGAAAGTTCTCACAATTATAATAAAATAAAACATAACATTCTATAATTATGTTAATTTGGTGTTATCCGTACTCTGTAGTCTGTTTGCTACCTTTTTGGCGATTTTGCTACACTTTATTCTCAAATTTGCTAGCATAATTTGGCAGGGAAGTCCCATCACTGCTCCAGAGATCGAGAAAGTGTTCTCTGGGCAGGAGTTTAAAGTCTCTCGCCATGTAACTTCACCTTTCCGGAGCAAGAAAGCTATTTTGAAGGCTATATGGCAGACTAAAAAGTATAAACTGTAATAAGTTGGTATTGTTAATTCCTTTAATTAATATTAGACAATTTATGATTTGCTTGTATTTTTAATTTTAAGAAGATTTATTTATGTTCCTAAATGTAAGACAGAGATTTAAATTAGTTCATTGGCATCGTTTTATTTGACTGTGTTTTGTAAACTGACTAATTTAATAATAAATAAATAAAGAAATCTTTCTGTATAACAATTTGAATCTATTTCATTCGTAAGTAAAATGGAAAATTATTTGGCACGAATGTCCTGGTTTCAAGCTAAAAAGTGCGGGCCTTCGAATTAGTTGTCCTAGTTTAATGATTTTACAGATGGCAGCCCATGCCTATCACCATCATATCACTGTGGCGCTGTATCCGGCGAATATCATCACTATTCCGTTCAAGTTGGTTACATCTACTTTTTAGGCTGGAACACTTCGCTTCTAATGTGTTTACTTTCAGTTCAAAATTATAGAAGAGTTCTTGCATTTGTGAAGATAAACGATTTTAAAGTTGCTACAATTTACTGTTACCTAAGTAAAGATGTTTAGATTTGTGATGAAATTAACTTCACTGATGTTAGGCGAATTTGATTCAGATTCATTGCTATCGATTGGCTCTTTTAATGCTGATTTAGCTTGGGTCTGTGCTGATGTAACGGTTGAACCATCCGAATTATTTCTGGTGCGCTCAGCAGAGTGCTGACATCGAGATGGTTTTTTGGGCGACATCACTGAAGAGTTTATTGACTCGAAGATTAAACGAGTATACACAATAAAATTAATTTTATGTCAACCGAATCACGTAAACTAAAATGAATAATGAAAATTTTAGCGGATAGAGAAGCTTATAAAAACGAAACGGAAATGCAGGAAATGTAAGCGTTTTGGAAAAAAAAATACAGGAGCAATCGCAAACACGTCTAGGTACTTATTATCGCACATCGATCGGTACTCCTAATACGCATCAGAAATTCGAATGATTTTATTAAAATCACATTTCGAACTGCGCGTTCACCTTTTCAACTTCCCGCAAATGTTTTTTTTTAATGTTGACATCTATGTAAGCACCAGTGTTGCCAATTAATTTTTCTAAAATCGGCTAATTGTATTTTGAAAATCGGCTAAAATCGTCCAAACAGATTTTAAAAATCGGCAAATGTCAAATAAAATTGAAAATATTGTATTTCTGGTACACAAGGATGCTCGAAATTATGCTCTTGTTAAAGATCTGCTAACTATGAACAAGGAACTGAAGAAGGCTAGAAAAGCTTTTGATGTAATTAATTAAATCGCGAAGTAAGGGTTCCTCATGACCAGCTTTAAATGCAGTCGAAATTTCGTGCTTCAATTTAACATAACAGTGTGCTGTTTGGTAGAGTTATCTGCTCAAATATATGAAAATCATACTTGTTCATACTAATTAATCGATGCCTTTAGAATTGATTGGATTCAACGATGATCACCCGTATTTTCTTCTAAACAAATGAAAATAATATAAAATAAGACTAATAGGAATATTACTTTTCCCTTATGACCATTAAATCGTCACAACTACTGTGTTATGAACCATAAATATGTAAAATATGTTATGCACCATATTATGTATAATAAAACCAGATGAAATAAAGGACAGTTTCTGTGAATGATTGAAGTGTTTGAACAAATTTTTGGCAATGTAATGAAACATTACAAACAAGGCCTTTGACGAGGCAGACACAAAGATTATCTTATGTTACTCCCGAAATATACGGAGTTTAATGGTTAATCTTAAATTTAAAAGAACTCACATAGTGAAATGGGGATCCAGAAGATGTATAAATTCCAATTCACACATAATATCAACGGTTCAATATATTTAACTTAAGTGTAACAAGTCATAGGTAGGTAAAAAGTACAATTTTTTTACAAAATATTATGTAGAATCATAATTAAAAAAATCGTACAGATTTAGGCGTTTTAGGTGATTCGGCAAATGTTGCTTTTATGATGCAATTCCCTCGTAACCAAAATGAGACAGCCACGGTAGCACAATCAGCTAGGGGTGTGTGTGTAGGAGACCAACGCACTCCTCCAACACATATGTCAACTTTATTAGTAAGGAAGCGTTTACGGCCTGCATGCATTATACTTAGAACTCGATTCAACGCTTCGTTGTAATCGAACGATGACGACAGGCAGAGCAGCATCAAAATGCTTTCTGAATGATTTAAATGATATTTCCTTTTAGGCATATCATCCAACAGAGCTTGCTGTTCCTCCTCCAACACCAATACGGTAAACGGAGCCTCCAATTTTTGCTAAGAGAATACCTAAAAACAATTTTTGTTTTAATAAAGGTAACATTTTTAGAAACACTGCAATCCATATCTTTCGATGGATCCACTTTTTTCCTTATAGTTGCATCCTAAGTTCGTATATACCTCCATTAACATAATTGGTTTCACATATTCATCTCGCTCCTAAGCAGCATTTTCAATTCCTTTAGAGATAGCAAGGGCCGAAATAACTGGTACACCAAATTTATTGCCATAATCAGAAGTTACGTTACTTCCTTCTATAATAATTTTCAGTGGAGATGCAAAAGATGGGGGGATATTAGAATTTTGCATTCCCATATGGAAGATGATAGCCGCTGTCCCAGCTGCCCTGAACATACCTGTTAGACATACCTAATCCTGCCACCGGTCCTTATTGTAGGCTCCACTGAAAGGCGCAACAGCAGTTGGCATATTGTGAGTTTCTGCAGTGAATATTACATCAGACTCAATTGTAACAAAATTTATATTTCCACGCCCTATGAAGCTTTCTGGTCTCTGAAGGATGTATGTTTATATCAGCGAATAGCAAAGCGGTTGTCTCTGAACTTAATTGTATTGTTTTGTTTGAGGTCTCCTGGGTATTAATGATCAATTGAATCAAAGATTTTGGCATGGGTTGACCATCAACAATCTTTTTTCTTCTAAAGAACCAATGGTGGGAATGTTCACTGTTACTTTCGGCACAATCGAATAGTTCAAAAGATGTAAGATATCTTTTAATTACATTTCTAAAAAGATTTGTATAAAAGTCGAGATCCCAATCACCAAAAGCCAGCCCTAAGATTTACTTTCGATAATTCTTATCACTTCAGAAAAAAAAAAAGCAATTTTAATAAAACCTTACCAAACTAAGCGCCCATTTTAAAACAAGAAATTGTGCAAACATGAATCAAATCAAGCACAAGCAGTGGATGTCCGAATGTTCTTGTTGTAAAGAAAAACTGGGATTGAGTGTGTAAAACTCAAAGAAAACTAGGTTTGCATTGCTAACCTCTGCCAAGATAAGTTCCTGAGGGCGTGCAATTTGATCTGGCCCTATAACGGACCTGCATTCGATATCCAACCAGCCCACTCGAAAACACTTTTTAAAAGCATAACGGAAACTATTTAAAAATTAATTAAAAAAATTCTACGACGAGGATGGGATTCGAACCCACGCGTGCAGAGCACATTGGATTAGCAGTCCAACGCCTTAACCACTCGGCCACCTCGTCCACGGAGCCATTGTTACACAAAATAAGTTATTACCGTTTATGTTAACCACTTTTTAACTCTTCCCACAGGTATTTCAATTTTTTGCTATTAATCAATTTATCGATTGAGGAGGAATTAATTAGTAATGCATTATTCCCGAAAAAAAAGTAATTTTATAATTCTGCCGTTGATACGAAATTCCGTCAGACGGCGCATTTTGCCCAGCTGTTCTTATTTGACATGACATGACAATGGCAGAATGTTTGTGTCGTCGAAGTGAAATGTCTGATGGTAATGCAGTTCTTTTGTTGACAAATTCGGGAGAAAAGCACCATTAAAATCGTAAATTATTAGTTTCGTGATTTCCAAAGTAAAAACAGACTTATAATCTGTAAATATGGGCGACGAGAAGACAAGTGTGCATTTTACTTGTCAAAGATGTTTACAGCCTATAATTTTAGACGAAAGTTTTGATAATATTAGCGTACATGCCATGGCTGAGCTTGACCGTGAGTAATTTCTTTAAAATAGAAAATTTACTTTTCCTAATATTGTTTTCATTACGTGCAGTTCCAATTTATTCTAATACGGGAATGGAATTGGATTCACAAGACACAACATTTGATCACTTTGTGCAACCTTACAGATTATCAGATTCTATAAATGGCACTGGATTCTTGCTTGTATCAGATGGAAGAGATAATCATACTTTAAGCGCAGCCCTCAAAGTAAAAGCAGAACTTTTTGATTATTTATCTTCGAATTCGGAAGTGGACCATCCACTTTGTGATGAGTGTACAGATTCTTTGCTAGAATTAATGGATAGACAATTAAAAACTGCAGAAGATGAGTGGAATGAATATAATAATTATCTCAAGAAGTTGGAACTTACTGATGAAAATCCGAACTTAGAACAGCTAGAAAAAGAATTAAGAGACCTCCAGGAAGAGGAAAAACGTCTTATAGATGAGTTATCTAGATTAAAACGTGAAGAAGAAGCTGTTAGAGCTGAAATTAAACAGCAAGAAGAGCAAAAAGAACGAGCTGATGCTCAAGAACAACGATACTGGCGGGAGTATACTAAACAAAGAAGGGAACTTATGTTTTTAGATGATGAGAGAAGAAGCTTGCAGTGTCAAATTACTTATGCCCAAAACCAATTGGAAAAATTAAAAAAAACAAATGTATTCAATATTACTTTTCACATTTGGCATGCTGGTCATTTTGGGACAATAAACAATTTTCGCTTAGGACGACTTCCATCAGCGCCAGTGGACTGGTCAGAGATAAACGCTGCATGGGGTCAAACTGCTCTTTTATTATGTGCACTAGCTCGTAAAGTAAATCTCACGTTCAAAAGATATCGAATTGTGCCTTTTGGTAATCATTCTTACGTAGAAGTGTTGGGTGAAGGCAAAGAGTTACCTTTATATGGTACCGGTGGCTTTAAGTTCTTTTGGGATACAAAATTTGATGCAGCAATGGTTGCGTTTTTGGATTGCCTACAGCAGTTTAAAGAGGAAGTTGAAAAAGGTGATACAGGATTTTGTTTGCCGTATAAAATGGATAAAGGGAAGATTGAAGATTCTTCAACAGGCAGTTCTTATTCAATAAAGTAGTTTTTTGTTTTTCTTTACAAGACTTAAATCTGTTTATATATTTAATGTTTTTGCAGAATACAATTTAATTCTGAAGAACAATGGACCAAAGCCTTAAAATTCCTCTTAACCAACTTGAAATGGGGCCTTGCTTGGGTGTCATCACAGTTTGCAGAGGAAAAAATCGACATGCCTTCTGTTTAACTATTTTTCAATTGTATTGTTTTAAGCAAACGGCTTTGTAAATTGTTAATAATAAATTGTTTTCTTTATTTAGTTGAACTTTAACCTATCTTTTTTACGCCGCAATTACATTTAATGCAACAGGTAATTATCTCACTGTTATATTGAATAGTATATTGTCTATGACTATGGGACTAAAGTCGCCGTATGTTGAGCGATTTTTTTGTATTTGCATATTCAGCAAAAGTACAGATGGAATGAGTGCCTTTATAGATCTTGCAACCATATGAGGGAAGTGGAGTTACATATCCGAAGAAATTGAGATAATTCAGAAATAATGCTAGTGAGGGTGTAGAATTCATCCAAAACTCTGGTTAATTATATTTATAAGTGAAAATAATGTTTTCGAGTTTATCTCTGCATTTATTTTTGTACCCTAGATGATGAAATCATAGATATACTAAGTTTGTCATTCCATTTGTAAAGCATACAGTAAAATGGATTGGACACCCAATACAAATACAATACAATGCAAAAATGCTCTATTGAAAGATCCTGGCCAAGGCCACGTCCTTCAACGTTGGGTACATAATTACTTACTGGTGGTTACTTAATTATTAGCATTAACATTAGCAAACAGTAACAAGAAGGTAAATTAAATAGTATAACACTTAAAGTGATTAAGGTAGGAACAACACATCTGAAAGCCAGACTTGGCAACTTAAGATATAAACATACAAAAAGCTTTTTTTTTGTAACTGTGGGCTTCAAACCCTGAAAGAAATGAACTAAAGAGAGTTAAACAGATTCAAAGCTTCAATTAACATAGATTCAGGTCTTGAATCAGTTTAATTACACTACTGTACAGCTAATACGTTTAATTACAAAGAGAGATAAATAATCAAAGTACTTTAGATTAATAACATCGATAGAAATAAAATAAAAACATACAAAATCAGAAGAAAAAAACTGAAATTGATCATCAAAGTCCATAACACCAACTAACAGTGGAAACAAAACAGGTACTAATTTATACTATCAAAAGCAAAGCAGAAAGTCTTTATGGTTTTACGTAGCTTGATAGCGTTAATTCCACGGAAGTCTTAATGCACGGATTAGTATCAATGCCACAATCAACGCCCTCATGGGACAGAGTATATCTTGTCTCAATTGCTTGAGATTGAACTTACTGGTCGAAGCAAGACCCATCTAAAATCTCTGCTTATCTCTGGGTCACGAACCCGGTTGATTTAGCGCAGTTCCACGCTTAAGGCCAAATATCCAAGCATACATTAATAAGCGACCATCCTTCAGATCCTCAGACGCAATATGCAATTATACAGTGTCAGCGAAGTCTTATATATTATTTAACAGTTGGAATCGCCTACGTTGAGGGATGATTAATTCTCATATGCATTTCACCTTGGCAGCCTTCGCGTTACAGACTACCTCCTAAAGAACCATCGACGCAACATGTTAATACAAGCAAGATTGAGAGGCAGAAGGAAGATTCAGAGCTTACTGCCACCAGCACCCATTCATGTATTCAAAGACCACATTCCTGAAGTAGCTCATGGAAGCTGATTTTCTAATCTCCTTGGGGATAGGATTCCAAATGACCGCGCACTTAGAAAAGACCGAACTCCCACCCAACTCAGTCCGCACACGACGAATAATGGTCGTTGATCTATCTCTACCACTCGAATTAAACTTTTCGCCAATGTAAGAAGCCAGCAAACCAAGTCTAGCACGAAAAATAAAACAGAGAGTTCTGAACTCAAGAAACTTAGATAGATTGCAAGATTGAAATTCCTTCGCTAGAACAGACATATGCGACCGCATATTCAGACGATAAACATATCTCACAAAGCATTAAGCACGAGAGACAATTTCGAGATTGCAAGGGCAGGAAGGGGGTAGACAGCAGCATATGCATACAGAAAATGGGGAATCCGAATCGCCTCAGGGAGAAAGACCGACATAGCATAGAGCCTCCGAAGACCGGAATAGACAGTATTATGCCCACTAGTATAGATTATTGTTTGCGTCTTCTCAGGATTTAGATCAAGTCAATTAGCGTTACCTCAATTAGAAACTCTGGAGAGAATCACATTGATGTCAAAGATCAGAGAAAGAAGATCCTTTGGAGCTCCAGCATATATTTTTATGTAATCAGCATAAAGATGAAAATGAGCACCATGCAACTCCCGAGTGATATCATTGATACAGAGTTTCTGAATGATTTGATGACAGAGGCAGATCTAGCATTGAAATTAATGGGTGCAGGGGGGGGGGTCATCTTACTGCAATTAAATTTAGGGGGGGAAATGGAGCACCACTTGTCCAGAGCAGTTAGTCGCTTAGTTTAGCCACCGCAGTACTGAATTGAGTGAGGTACTAGGAAAAGTTTCCGCGCATTTAGCGGTGTGGATGATGTGTCCTTTTTTAATAAAATTGTTTTACAAAGTCATTTTTTTAGGGTTTAGGGTGCAAACTGCAGGAGTCATTCAAACCGAACTTTTCTCAGTTACTTTGTTATAAATAATATGGACTGCTCGATATGCTATTTCATGCTCATATAGTTTTTTATGTCAAAAACAGTTCTTACGTCGGTGCCAAAATTGAAGAAAAACCATTGGCGGGAAGTTGAAAAGTGATTTCAATAAAACCTTTCGAATTTCTGTTGAGTATCTATGAATATATATTGCCTTTGGTAAAACACTTTTTATCATTAATTAACCCAAATAATTAATTTAAAAACACTTATTTTGACGAACCCACTTATTTATTTGTTGTTTACAGTTCTCTCTGTTGGTACTTGGTGTTACCATTTCTGGGGAATTTTTATATTATTAAGCCAAACACAGGGGATACCTATGATGCAAAACGCAGCGCGGAAGGAAGGAGATATGGAAAGGATTGGGGACATAAGGTTGAACTACAATAGAAGTAAATAGCTTTACGAAATTAAACGAGACTGAGGTTTACTTACGAAAAATTAATATTTTTAGCCTAAATATATATCACATTCAGTAAGAGTTATTATCTTGATATTTAATGTTGTCAATTTAAAAAAATGGTAAAAGTGAAAAATTAACAAATGGAAGTTGATGTAATTGAAGATTTGTGCCTTCTAAAGGGTTTTCCAATAAGAGGTGTTATTTTAATTAGCCCGCTATTTCGGTAGATGTCACTTTTGGAGCTGTCATTTTTTGACATTTGACAAGTAGAAACTACGCCATAAATAAAAATGGAACGATACACGATTCAACAACGCATTGAAATTATTAAAATTCACTATGAAAATGGTGAAAATGTGGCAGAGACGGTTCGTAAAACTCGAACATTTTTGGGTCGTCGTGAAGCACCTTGTCGGACCGCAATACAGAAATTGGTAGACAAATTCGAGCTGTCGGGACAAGTTAGTGATGTGAAGAATAAAACCCGTGCACGTCGTTCAAGAACAGCCGAGAATATTGCTGCTGTAGCCGAAAGTGTTGAAGAAAACCCAGGTTTGTCCATTCCTCGTCGTTCTTTGGAATTAGACATTCCACAAACGTCATTACACCATACTTTGCACAAAGATTTGGGTCTTAAGGCTTATAAAGTTCAGTTAACACAAGAACTCAAGCCGGCCGATCATCAACAACGTCGAGTCTTTGCTGATTGGGTCCTTGAAATGCATGAAAATGATCCGGAATTCCATCGAAAACTCATCTTGAGTGATGAGGCCCATTTCCACCTCGATGGCTTCTTCAACAAGCAAAATTGTCGCATCTGGAGCTCGGAAAACCCAAGAGTTATTGTTGAAAAGCCTCTCTATCCTCAACGTGTGACTGTTTGGTGCGGTTTATGGTCCCGCGGGGTCATTGGACCTTACTTTTTCGAAAATGAGGCTGGAGCAACAGTTACGGTGAATGGATTGCGCTATCGACAGATGATTAATGATTTTTTATGGCCGGAATTGGATGGTATTGATCTGGACAACGTTTACTATCAACAAGACGGCGCTACGTGCCATACAAGCAACGAAACCATTGATCTTTTACGGGAAAAGTTTCCGGACCGTGTTATCTCTCGAAGAGGTGATCACAATTGGCCACCGAGATCTTGTGACTTAACACCTTGCGACTTCTTCCTTTGGGGCCACGTGAAAGAGAAGGTCTACGCCAACAGCCCAGCGTCGATTCAAGACCTCAAAGATGGCAGCCACTTTGCGATTTGGTTATGGAAAATTTCATGAAAAGGATATGGTCCTGTAGACGTGGTCGCGGTGGTCATTTGGCTGATGGTATTTTCTATTATTAACAGCATACCTTCCTCTTTATAATGAAATAAAGATCCGATCATTTATCTCAAAAAATGGCATTTTTCTTTGAATATCAAAATAACACCTCTTATTGGAAGACCCGTTATTAAGACAAATAGACGGAAACTATCAGATACACGCAAACTACCAGAAGGTGTTGCAAAATCTGGACCTTCAATTGTTCTCACAGAAGTCGAAGAGGAAAGAATTGTTGATTGGTATACCAACCTAAAAAGTGCGGTTTTCCATTTAGCTCTAAAAACTTAGTTGATATTGTGCAACAAGACCTTTCAAAAGAAGTCGACCGGGTAAAACCCATTGAATAAATAACTAATAAGGAAACGGCATATCGGGTGAATTCGTGTATTCGTTTCGTCATGGCAGTAATGAAATCCTGACATTCTGAAGGGGAACATTTTTTATAATCCAAATTGCTATGTAAAATAAACAAATTTTCAGCGCCCCTTTAGATTCAGATAATATTTCTTGGTGTTGCCTTTGTATGACTGGCATAATTTAGCCACAAATGACAATTCAATCGAAAGAAACTAGCCGGCATTGGTAAAATGTTAAATTTTTTGCCATGGCTGTTTATAAATTTTTTATAAATATTTCAATTTCATTTAGCTAGAAACACTATAATTAATTAGTAAAGCTATTAAAGTTACTTGAAGAATGCTTTCCCACAACAATAACTCCGTTCGTTCCTGCAGCACAGCACAGCGCACTTCATTACGGTTATTTAAGACTCCGGAGTCTCTATTACATAAAATATCATTCACAAAAGAATACTTTACACTTATTTCACACTACTATTAAGTAAAAATCCTGTTAAATTATTTATTTATTACAATATCGCAAATTCAAGTCCCAGAACTTCTTTTCAAAATTATAAAATGTCAGAAATATTGAACTGACGCAAAATAGCCACTAGGCCCTCTTGTCATTTATGCACCCCCCCCCCCCCCCTCCAACCAGAGGTCATACTGTCATTGAATTGCTCAAACACGTACACAGTACTCGCCCGATACCTCGCATCTTATTAGTTATTTATTCAATGGTCAAACCGGGTTGTCGTTATTTTTGAAAAAACATCCTGAGATTGGTTTTTTTACACAAAAAGACTTCATCAAAGGAAGATAGAAGATAAATTTATTCCTTTTGTCGATGGGCACAAGTCCTATATAACACCAGAGCTAAACGACTTTTGCGATGTATGCTCTTCCACCGAACACTACCCCCTGCAGCCTGTGAACGTAAGTGAAAGTGAATGGAAAAATACAGTGGCGAATTGGTAAAAGCACCTTAAAATGCACATAAAGCTCTAGGAAAAATAACATTTTAGCCGTTTTTGGAAATTGTCTTTGACACAGGAAACTTCAGCTTGTGGACTGCTCCCATTAAATCCAGGTGCTGTCAATTACTAAAAATGTGTGCAGAATTCAATCGAAAACCTTAATCATGTAAATGTAGAAAGCATTTCTGAAAATTTATCGTGTAAAACATTTGTTATAGTAATTGAAGCCATTAACGAAGTGAGAAAGCAGTTAAAAACCTGAGGAGCTTCCTCAGATGCTGTAATTAACATTTTAATTTTAACAAGTAAAAAAGTTTGAAATGGTCCAAGGCCAATTCTTATGATAGGCCCTTGGTGACCATATTAAATTACAAACGGACATTCATCTAGGCTCTAGATGAATGTCCGTTTGCAATTTCGTATGTTCACCCATCTCTACAACTTTGATTTTTGAAGTGGTTTTTGCACATATTTCTAGAACGGCTTGTCGGACAGTAATAATGATTATAACCATTTCCATAGGATTTCATACTCTAAATATTTTTTCAGTATAAAAAAAAAATTTAGGACTGTTCATTTTTACAGTATACGCAAAAAATTAAAATTTTTATATGGCAACACCAAGAAGCGGCTGCCTGATTTAGTCCATTTTTGAAATTTTATTTACTATTACTATGAAAACACCATGAATCAAATTTTAGCTTTCTACGCTGATGAGCATGTATATAAATGACTGGTTTACAATTTCATGCGGCACCAATTTTAATTTCAGAAAGTATACTCTCATTGTCAATGCTACCAACTGTCGTAAACTGGTACTATAATTAAATTATTTTTGGATTTACTTAATACATGTCAGTGGGTTTTACAGAAACTATCAGAAAAGTATTTGGAACTATTTTTGCTTTTAAATTTAATAATGAGTCGAAGGAAATATTTTTTACAAGGCTGTTGCGGTATGAAAGGTTTGATTACCAAGTTGCCAGCTCTGAAAATACTTCTGAACCAAACAATTTCTCATTTTTATAGTTACAGTTCAGTGGGAAAGTCTGCTCGCATGGAAAGAGACCAAAAAAATATATATGTTGTGCCATTTGCTTTCATGCATTTTTGGTTCAACGAGCAGGAAATTTTATATACATATGAATGGTATAAAAAGAGAAGACGACGAAAATTTTACAGTACACGAATGCAAATCAATTTCAATGATTATGACAATGGCACGAATTAGCTGCAAAGCTTTCTTTGGTGAGAATTTTAGATGATTTTATTGACATTAATGTCACAAGAGATAGTCTAAATAATGATTGTTACGAGTAGATAACTCGTCACCTTAACAGCAACGGATCAGGTACTCCAATAAAAGATATTAAGACTGAATGTCAAATTAATGTCGATTTAAATTATAATTTGTTATGTAAACAGCCAAAAGTATAAGTAAATTTACTGTATATAAGTAGGTACATAGCTGTGTTCTTTTGGTTCCGTGCAGTGCACTGCAGAACACAGGAGATTGCGAATTGAATTGACTTGTAGGGTGCATAGAAGTAAAAAATGTTTTGAAAGTGTAGAGAAAATGATCAAATTGCCATGACTTGAATCCTTGCAAAATGTCAAAATAGAACTTGATAAACTTCGGGGCAAAATTTGACAGGTTTAACGTTTTGTAAGAATTAAAGTCATGGCACCTAGATTATTCTCTCTATGCTTGCAAAAAATTTGTACTTCTATGCACTCTACAAGTCAATTCAATTCGCAATCTCCTGTGTAGTGCAGTGCACTGCACGGAACCAAAAGAACACAGCTACTATTGTTATGTCAAATATAAAAAATATTAAAAAAAAATATTTGAAAATAACGACAAGAGTCCCTATAATTGTGGGTGCAAGTATACACAAATTTAAACTTATTCGAGACAGATAATAAAGATAAAAAGTCTAATTTCTATTGTTAGGACAAAAACCGCAACTTTTAGTTTTTGATAATGATTTCTGTGAAGTATTTCTTGAAGAAAAACTGATATATGTACATCAAAAGTGTCCTTGGAGTTTGAAGTCGATAAAAAAGAGCTGTGTGATAGCAAGTTTGTAAAACGAATTGTAAAATTGAAAAAAAAAAAAAACGTATCACATACAAAATACAAGATGAATCTTCTTTACAATAAGTGAAATTATCGAGCTACCTCCTAATCTTTTCTATACAGAATGGTTTTGATTTAAAAGCTAGAATTGGTCTAAGACCAATTCTTATGATACCCTAGATTAATGCACGTATTAAATTGCGTATGGTCACCGATCTATTCAAGTATTGATTTTGAAGTTGTTTTTCGCATATATTTCTAGACCGGTTCGTCGGACAGAAATATGATTATAACCAATTTTATAGGATTTCGTATTCTGAAGAAGGTTTTAGTATAATAAAAATGTCTAGGACGGATCGTTTTCACAATATTCGTAAAAGGTCTAAATTTTTATATGGCAACACCAAGAAGGGGTTGCCCGATTTAGTGTATTTACGAAATTTTATTTGCTATTACTATAAAAACACCATGTACCAAATTTCAGCTATCTCTGTCGACGCTATCTAAGCCAGTGTTCTAATATATATAGTGGAAAAGGAAATTTTTGTATGGCAACCCCAGGAAGGAGTTGCCCGATTTGTCCCATTTTCGAACTTAATTTTACTTTTTTGTTGTTTTAAAGTCCGTGTACAGAATTTCAGACGGACAGCCAGACGGACGGACATGTAAAAATTAAAATAACTTTCAATATTATAAATGTCAGGAACATTAATATAATATTTAAATTTATTTTTCAATTTCTTCCTTAAAAATTTATTGACAAATGTATGCAACGAATATCAATTTTCCAGCGTATTATCATTGAAATTACGCAAAAATGAGATGATTTCGATTAAGTTTTTTGTACTGGAAATTACATACATGATTTCGATGTAGTGAAAACGTCCTATAAGTCGAAGAAAATTGTTCAACACACAAACAGTACTTGACATTTTACCAACCGCTATTTGAAACGGTTAACTTAAAAATATTATTTTTAACTGTTATATTATCAATAAGTAAAAACCAAATAAACCGAATCACACTTGTTGTGCTCACAACCAACTATAATGAATTCCAGAGCGATCACGCTCTTATTCGCATTTTTAGCACAAATCGAGAATAGCACGATAGCGCTCCTCAACACTCAAACGGTTAATAATATGCAATTTCAACAATCGCATTAAATCAATTATTATACATATTTTAAAATAATATCATAAAAAAAAAAGAAAAAAAAAACAATTTCCGTTGTTTTTTTTTTTTTTTTAATTACATACCTTATTAAAAATACTTTTATAAAAAGGGGTCGCCACGCCACCCCGAAAGAGGTTGGGAACCTATGAGTTAGATTTTAAAAACAACAGCACACTTTTAAAGCTAATTTCAATATACTACACAGTCAAATTAATTAGTTGTTAAGTACGACAAGAACCCTGGGGCTGGATTCTGATCAGAAAAAAATTACAAATGACAATGACATCGTGACTATTTTCCGAAAATGCGATTCTTACAACATGACTTCATCCATAAAAAGTGACATTTAACGTTAAAATGTGACTTATTTTCGAAAGACCGATTCCTAAAAAACTGGGTGAAACGACAAATGACTTTTTTTTCATGACAATTTTTGCAATCAAAGTCACTTAGCCCTTACCGCTGTGACTTTTGTCATATTCAAGTGATATATATATTGTCATAGTTACAAGGATATATTCATGCAATAGCGTCTCATGTATTCACACGCAAGTTCATTGTAGAATTAGGTTCGAAAAAGTTGTGTTATCATCAAATTTGGTAAGTTCTTGAATTTCCACCCAAGTGTTTTCTTAAATTACATGCTTTTTGTTACTTGAATTAATCAACTAAATTTCGAATAAAAAAATTTATTGCAATATTTTTTACCACTTTTATTTATAAATGGTCATTTCGGATTACTCGTTATCTCATCCGAATCATTCACAAATTTTGCAGTGACCTTTTATACTGAAAGTGTATTGAAACTATATGGTAGAAGACGAGAAACACAGTGCTAACTTTTCAAACCTCGACCTCAGTAAAATTTTAAGAACCTCAACCTGGTGAACTCTGTCAATTTTTATAGCTCACAATGCGAGCTTTGACAACTTCTATATAATAGCAGTTAATTGGTCTGTTGGCTTAAAAATTCAAATTTTTTTTGTAATAATTTACTACAGTAGGAACAACTTTTTACGTTAAATATGCTTCCCAAATTTTTTTATTTTTTTAAGGGGGTATTCTAGTCTAGAGGCCCGAATTTTAGGTGATTTTTGAAGTGCCGTAAAAAAATGGCAATCAATATCTTTCTATCCATTTTTTTATGAGTTATTTATTAACATTACAAGAATACAGAAACAAATTAAAAAATTAAAAAAGTTGAAAATTAAAAAAATTAGCAGCTGATGAAGTGGGGGGCCTCAAAAAATTGGCGCGTGATCATGCCACGATTCCAACCTGCCTAGCAATCCGAAAAAATAAAATAAAAAAGATTATTAGTCTAGAGTAATGTCGCTATGTCCGGAACTAGGGAAAAGTTGAAAAAAATTTTTTTCACAAAATGGCCGCTGCCTGAAAAAAAAAGAAATTTTTGTGCCACTTTTTTTGACTTTTTCGAATTTTTTAAAAATAGTAAAAATTGATATTTGGGGATGCGGCTAGTTCCGGACATAGACAAGTCTATAAAGAAGACTTTCAAAAAAAATTCAAGTAAATCGGTCCAGTAGAACTTGAGAAATCGTGGGTATCGTCTTGAAAAAGGCAGTTTCGAGAAAAACGCGTTTAAGGGGTAACGCCACTGTAAGTTTTTTGAAAAATCGTTTTTTTTATTGGCTTAAAAAATAGTTTAAACCTTCTAGAATAAGAAAAAAAAAGGTCCCGTGCGAGAAAATTTTTTTTTTAATTTGAAAATGGAGGTCGCCACCAAGCGCGTTAAACTTGCTCCGAAACATGTCCCGGAAAGATGGCTATGGAGCCGCCATTTTGTTTTTTTTTTTTCGCTGTCAAAAATTTATCAATAAAGTTCAATGTATGCCCGATAATACCCTTAAAAGGTTTTTTTCAAACACCTTTAATTTCGCGAGAAAAAAATTCGTGAAAAAACCTTTTTTTTAGCCGTTACAGTAGCGTTACCCCTTAAAGTCCAAGTGGTTTAGAAGTTAGAATTCAACTGTTAGCAGCTGGATGCAGTTGAACACTAAATATAAAAGATACAAGCCACCATTTTGAAAAATCCTCTTGTAGGCATATTCTTGAATAGTTAAACTTTGAAAATATGAAAACAAAAAAAATATATTTTTTCGAATTTCTAGACTAGAATACCCCCTTAAATTTCCCATACACTTTTTCTCGATAACAAAAATTAGCTGTCAAAGCTGACAAAGTTCCAGCATAGTAGAGAGTAGACCTACTCGATTTCAACCTCAACCTGGTCGACCTCACCAACTTTGCCATTAGGTTCTTCATAACCTGATCTCATGTATTCTACAAAACTGTAAAAGTTGAGGCTGAGGTTGAGGTTGGAAAGGCTAGCACTGTGTTTCCCGCTTAATTTCGTGGCGGCGGCAGAACTTAATGACACTAGTAAAAATGAGATGTGGTATTTCTGTTCAATATGTCGTAAATGGGTCCATGCCACGTGTAGTTAGTAGACCACTTCGGCTGAAGTGAAGTGCAAAGTCTATGTATTCGAATTTTATATATAAAATTATATATATGAATTGATTTTGGTTTTCGTTTCTTTTGTCCTGCCCCATCTTACCAGCAAGTGAGGAAAAGATGACGAATTTGACATGAAGTCAAACAAATGAAAAAGTAAGCTTATTAATGATTGCGCTAAATAAATAAGTATGACTTTAGGTCAAAACTACGAGCATATAAAAATGATCAAAGCTTACTACCGTCATCTTACCCTCCCTTCCCCTACATCTTTCTAAAGTTCGGCATTTAATTCAACCATATTTCCATATCATCTTAAAGCCATTTAATTCAAATCTCCCAATACCGATCTATTCCTTTTAAAGGACAAACTTATTCTGTCAAATTCTTCTCAGCTTGAGCCTACATCGAAATTACAACTGTAACAACACAGCGTTAAAGTGTTTCGTTGATTGATTTAACCTACAAGTAGGTACCATTAATATCACCTTAAATTTTAAGCTTACCCAAACGCTGATATTTTCCCAATTTCTCAGTAATGAAATTCAACTGCAAATCTAAATCTCAAATTACACGATAGGGAGCAAATGTACCCATAAAGTATCTTTGATGAAAGCTACAGTAGAAGCAGAAGCTAATAAAATTTGGTCATTTCTGTTACTATCCAAGATAGAAAAAAACTTCAAAGAAGTAATACTATCTGCAGAAAATTCAACGTTCTGATTCGAAATTCAACCGTGCAGAAGTAGACACATTTGCTACATACTAAATTTTTGTACTTCATCATGTATGTAGACGTGCCATCTGGTCTGGAATTCCAGAGGAACAAGTTTTTAAGAATGTGATTGAGGTGGAGCGACCGCGATTCTCTTTCTCTTTTCTCCCAATTGGTCAAAACATTCTGAAATAAACAAATAAATTCATAAAAAATTAAAAATGAATTATGTAAAACATTTCTTAAAATTAAGTGACATAAATTCATTGAAATGAGCATCCGCAAGACATAATTGAAAATTAGGGGTTTAAACAAACAAAATCTTCTTAAATTACTCACAACAAGACTTCACCCCATATGGCGCCAGTATCTGCTGAATTCAGTTAAACCACTTGAAATGAAATAAACAGCTCACGAAGTCAAGTCTGTTGACATCCTTGAGATTCTTTATGCTCATTCCATTCGTGAGAAGTGAAAGTTAAGGCAATCGTGGGGGAGACATCGCATTCATCGCATTACACCCTTCGAAACACATTCTTGTAATTTTCATGCCTGGGCGTCTTCATTACTGACATTATGGGACTACAGCACTTTTATCTTTGCTTTAATTCTGAAATGCATCTAATCAGGCAAAATAACCTTGTGAAGTATGTAGATAATAGATTAGAATTGAGCTTCTGATTTGAAGAGATTTTTTCGGAAGGGCATAACAGTTCGATACCCCTTGAGGCCTTTGATTAACTGTTTGCAAAAATATTATTTTGTCTGGGCATTAACTTTCTTTTTCCTACTCCTCCTGACTTTTTTTTTAATAATCAGTGAAAAAAAGTTATTTAAAATCAAATTAACTAAACATTTAGCTTGCAAGTAGTGGGTCCTTCCCGGGATTTCTCGGGAGCGAAATCCCGGGAAATTTCTGGATTTTTATAATCCCGATTCCCGGGATTTCACCATTATAAAACCCGGGAACTAAAAAAAAAAAAAATAAGTTTGTCATTTTAGATAAAATACCAAATGTTTCCATAGTGATTAGTGGAATCATATTTTAAAACATGAAAAAACGTTAAACCATAGAAAATATTTTATTACGTATAGTAGGCGTAGGTACAGAAGTTTTTGCATATTTTTTAAATAGTTTATTTTGAGTTATTCATTTATTATTGTGAATTCATTTTGTGCAGTTTATTTTCTTTTGAAATAATTGGTAAGTAATAAAATCTGTATTAATTAATTAATTAATTATATATTTATATTTAAAAGTCTTTTTATCAGACCATGTTTAAAAAGAATTCGTCGGAAAAGGGATGAAAGTTGTGAAAAGGCGGTTTGCAAATACTGCTCAGCAAATATCGGATGAATTAAAACGTGAAGAAAATGAAGCCAACTTGGAAGCAAGTCCAGCATCTTCGAAGATTTCTAAAATTCAACCTACAATCTTTAACTATATTAAACGACAATCTATGGCTGAAAGTAGTAGTTAGATTATGTGCTTTGGATGGATTTCCAATTTCTGGTGTTTGTAAAAGTTCATTTATAAGGGAAAGTTTGAATGCCCGTGGCTTTCAGTTGCCTAAGAACAAAACCAATGTTATGAAACTCGTACACAGTGCCGGATCTAGAAAACTTTTGAAAGGGGGCAAAGACGTTAGTTACCGCCCCCTCTAACAACGATCTTTATTTGGGACAAATTTTATTACAGTTCCAGGTTATACTAGGCATTATATGTATATGATAGATGACCTATTTATATATACTGCATACCCTAGACCTATGTAGAATCAGAATTGTTAAAAACAATTTGAATTTGAAATAGATGATTGTTAAATAAAAAGAATTTAAAATTCAAACGAAAAGTAAGATCCATTATAGATGTTAAATGTCGTTTGAATGTCAAACTGTTTTAAAATAAAAGGAAAGTAAAAAATCGTATCATTACAAATACAGTTTATTTTATACCAGAGACAGACTTACAATTTTCATATTTATATATTGATAATGCAATTATGTGAATTGCAATATAAAATTTCAGAGACACACTTGCATTTTACTATACTAAGAATTTAATTAGAGAGCTTACATTTGATTTATCACCAAATATGTCATTTGACTTAAGAAAGTTCCACGCATGTACAAAACGCGAGCAAATCGTCTATTTGAAAAATAAAAACGAAATAGACACTTCAATTTTATAAGTGTCAAATGGTAAATGTCAGAAAAAGTTGTATAAGTATTAAATTCGGTTCTAAAAGGTTCGTGTATTAAATGATTATGGTTTATAACTAGGGTCATATTGCTATAAACTCGTATACCGCGTACTTTTTTTGCAATTTCAATATTGAGCTCCAATGTACTAACTACTGAGTGTACACCGAGAGTATACCGAACTGCTTCTCAGTATATAGAGACAGACTTACGGTTGAGCGCAAAATACAATATTGAAATTGCAAATCTGTCTCCGCTATTATTAACATAAGGATAACAAATTAAAAATTTAAATTATGTTAGATATTAGTTTTTTATTTTTGCCGCTTTTCAATATGAATTTTCTCGGCTAAAACTACTAAAATTTGAGACAGTTTCAAAAAAACTCTTGGTAGGAATTCTGGCAAACTCCCGTTCAGGTTGAATGGATTTATCCGTTTTTTTACTCAGATTCAAAGGCTTTAACTCCGGCTGGCATAATAATAATTTTCTGGTAACCTTGTTCTTGTGCCAACTGTCTTATAATCTGTCTACATTCCAGGTAGGATTGATGGATGATGGGGAACAAAGGGTTGCCAACCACATTTGTACAATTTTTGAATTAATTTCATATGAAACAAAGGTACAATTTGAGAATTTAGCGGGATTTTTAGTAGGCTTACACACTTAATGTTAATAGACAGTAAGCTGCTTGACTGTATAAGCATAAACACAATTACATTCCGGAAAGAAGTGTTAAGTATGGTCTGAACAATTTTTCCAATTCTTGTAATTAGATTTTTTCTCGTTTAGCTATGGGTTCAGAAGTCCGTCGTATTGCCGCCCCCTTTATTTTAGCGCCCGGGGCAAGTGCACCCGAGTGCCCCCCCCCCCCCCCCCCCCATAGATCCGGCCCTGCTCGTACACGATTATTATGAATTAGTAAAATTGGAAACTATAAAAAGAATAAATTTGTACAAAAAAGAGAATTCAGTATTAAGTTTGACACTTGATGAATGGACAAGTTTCAAAAATCGTCGGTATTTAAATATAAATGTGTATTATTCGAACGGAAGCTACGATAATCTAGGTCTTATCAGAATTTATGGCAATTGTTCAGCTGAAGTTTTAAAAAATCGACTTCTGCAAAAATTTTCCATTTTTAAAATTAACTTAAGTGATGTTTTGGCCGTAACAACTGATGGCGCATCTGTTATGAAAAAATTTGGGAAAGAATCATCATTTATGGTCCACCAATTATGCTTAAATCATGGCATTCAACTTGCAATTTGTGATATTATTTATAAAAACAATAGCAAAATCCAAAACAAGCGATTCCGATGATAATTTTGTAGAGTTTTCCTCTGCAGAAGAATCTGATGAAGATTTAGACTTAGAAAACTATGATGATCTAATCAGGTAAAAGAGGATGCTGATGCTGAATTACCTGAAAATACTGAAATTATTTTGGAAGAGCAGGGAGATTTTAAGATAGCTTTGAACAATGTCCGCAAAATTGTGAAGTTGTTTAAGAAATCAGCCGTAAAAAATTGTGGGATTCAAAAATATATTAAAAACGAGCATGGAAAAGAACTCAATCTCAGGTGGAACAGTATTACTCCAATGTTGGAGCGATATCTATTGTTGAAATCCTGTATTAAAAAAGCGCTGATAAATCTAAACTCCCTGGTTAAATTATACGAAAATGAGATTGCAAAGTTGGAGGAATTGTTAAGTGTCTTAAAACCAGTACAATTGGCGGTTGAAGCACTTGGCGCAAGAGATTGTAGTCTTGTTACTTCAGAGGGAATTATAAAGTTTCTCTTCAATTCTGTTCGAGATTTACCTGGCACATTAGAAACAAACTTGTTAGAAGCTCTGCAGAATAGACTGTCTAAAAGGCGTTCAAAAGATCTGATTTCGCTTACAATGTTTCTGAAAAATCCAGAAAATTTAAAATCTGATACAAATAACTGTGACTTGAATAGTTGAATAATGATTCAGATTTATGTGAGATAATTGATGTACCAACAACAAGCGATACTACTTTGCCATCACCATCAACTACAAACGATTTGTTGAAAAAGTCTTTGGCAAGTGCAATAAGTAAATCACAGAAAACTATGGAGGTAGTAAAACCTTATAAAAACAACATCTATACAAAAGGAGATGAGATTATATGCGGCAACAGGAATAATGACACATACTCTTAAAAAAATTTATAATTCAGTAATGACGATCAAACCAACATCAACAGAACCAGAGCGAGTTTTTTCAATTTCTGGAACAATTGTAACAAAAAAACGAGTGGGTTTGTCAGATCATTTAATTGATGTTTTATGTTTTTTAAAAACATGTTTTAAAAAGCTCGAATAAGTTTAAAAAATATACCAGACAAGGTGCATTAAACCTTTTTATACCCTAGATGAAATCTATAGGGTATACTACATTTGTCATTCCGTTTGTAACACCTCGAAATAATGATGGTAGAGCAAAATGGATTGGACACCCATTCATAATATTAAAAGTTATTTCGATTTTTGCATGTCCGTCCGTCCGTCCGTGCGCACGATAACTCGAGAACGCGTATACTTAGAGAGCTGAAATTTTGTACATGGAATTTAAAAAAAAAAAGTAAAATTAAGTTCGAAAATGTGACAAATCGGGCAACTCCTTCGTGGGGTTGCCATATAAAAATTTCGTTTTCCGCTATATATTTGGACACTGCCTGAGAATGCGTCGACGTAGAGAGCTGAAATTTCGTACATGATGTAAAATCTTTCGAATTTCTGTTGAGTATCTATGAATATATTGCCTTTGGTAAAACTCCTTTTTTATCACTAATTAACCCAAAAAATTAATTTAAAAACATTTATTTCGACGAACCCACTTATTTATTTGTTATTTAGAGTTCTCTCTCAGTTGGTACTTGGTGCTTAGACCAAAAGAGAATGTTATATAGAAGTGAGCCGTAACCAAAGAGGTAATAACTAAAGGAGATGCAATCATATGTACGATCCGTGTACATGAGCGTACCCAAAATTACCCTGCATTTGTGTATGTTTCACTCCGCCATTTTTGGTCTTCGCTGTCAAATCCATACTTAGGTTTGGATGGTTTTGGGCTTGGTGCATTGACGCAGGAAAACCAGTGAAATAACCGTAGGGGCCACGAAGCAAATATTACTCACAAACTTTTTACCACTGAACTTTTCTTCTTAATTATTAACTTTTTTATGTTCACGTTTGCAAATTCAGTAAAGACTTTTGAGTATATGAAAATAAAAGCGATTGAAATTGCGCATTGGTTGTACAATTGTGTACAGGTGTACAAATTTTACGGCGCTTATGTACAAACAATATCAGTGTCATTGTGTTAGAATTGGGTACGCGATATTTTCTCATTTGCATCTCCTTTAGTTCTTACCTCGTTTTCCGTAACCCCCGGAATATACAAGCCATGAAGCCTTGTCTTATTGCAGGAATTTTTCATATAAAAGTTGCTTGTATTTTGTTCAAACGCTACAATTTCCATAAATTTGTTCTACATGTTATTTTTTTTTTAACTATTAGAAAGAAAACATATTTGGCTGCAATTTGTTTTCACTTCATTTTGCTGTGGGAGCGACAGTTTTGAGCTTTAGGACCTGTTTAAAATGAAATTTTAGTTTTTCCTCTATGACGAGTATACAAAAAGCAGTGAGAGTGAGCTCTTACTGCATGCTGTATCCGTCACGTTAAGGCCTTTTAATGTGTCGGTGCCTTCGGCGACTTCATGGCTTGTGTTATATTACGGGGGTTACGAGTGAGCCCATTTTCTGCAATATATTTCTATGGACGTAGTCAGTCCATATTATACATGTCAGTGGTTTTACATAAGAACGCTGTAAATATTTTAGACTGTTAGGAGTTATGACCAAGTTAGAGCTCTGATTTAATTTATACTTTATACTTTATTCAAAATAGAGCACAAGTGAGTACAAAGCTCGTTAACATGCGCAAAATCCAAATAATAAATTCCAGTTAAACAAGAGAAATATTTAAGGAAATAAGGCGGATCACCAAAAGTTTGGGTCCCAAACTGAAATTCTGAGAAAACCCTATACACATACATCACATGCATACAATAATATTCATTGAAATAAATTTTTATTTTTTTAAGTTTTGAAATAAAAATATTTTGTATAATTTTTTGAAGTTGAATATAAAAAAATATATATAAAATAAAAAATAAAATAACGCAATTAATTAAATACTTTTTACTTCAATAATTTAAGAGGGGGAGGGGGTCGTGACCTCAACACCCACCCCCCATCCGCTACTGGGTTGTGGGACGAGATAAGTAAAAATTGTTGCAGAGGAAACGGGTGATATGAGAAGTGTTAATTATTCATCATTTGGGAGGTAGGCCAGATCAAAGTGTTTTCCTTGATATTTTATGAGTTAGCCTATAACTTCTGAATGATACACTGCGTGATGATGATAGTCATTGGCCCATAACTCTCTACTTCTACTTCTCCGTTAAAATTTCGTAATTGTAACTCAGTTTTATTTCTTTAATTAATTTTTTTTGTGCTGCGTTCAGCCTAGAGAGGTTTGAATCGGGGGAGTTTCGCACGTAACCGCTTCAAAACTCTAGAAACACAAAGTATGAAAACGTAGAAGCAACAATGCGCTGATTTCTGTTCAATTTGAAGTGGTTTCGATCGGTTGATATTTGATCGTTAAAGATGCTAATGTCAAGATCAATGCGGATTTTTCTATATGGAAAACTCATATTTAAAATTTAATAAGTTTTTAAAAAGAAAAAAAAAAAAGGAAAATTGCAGTACCTACATACAATACTTCCAATCAATAAGAGAAGGACAATTTTCGGTGCATATCATTACTTGTTCAGTGAATTCAAAGAGATTTTATGCGTATTTTCGGATGAAACAAGGACTACTTTTGAGTACATTTTACTTCTATGCAACTTCATCTCAGCTGGAATAATTACTATTTTTCATATCCCATACACCCGAAGACATACGAATACCAATACCTTCAATCAGTTTACCAGTACCCTTCATACCGTCGAATATTGGCAAGAATGAGGATTCACAAAATGTTACTAATCTCACAAGCGGTATGACGCAACTGAAATCAAAAATTTTATTTAACCGCTTCTTAACGCTTTGGAACAAGTCGGAACGCACCGCCTTTAACCCGTCAACATGAGTACTGTGACTTTTTCAGAAGGTTGTATGCGAAACCGTATTGCCTTAAAACTCTCCAGGAACAATACCCTTTTAGCGTTGAGGTGTGGGCTGGAGACTCTAAGTCCAAGCATTGCCCCAGGAGGACTTTGCGATATGTCCATGCCCATACCGTATAAGTCCAGTCAACATTCATGTCTTTTTCAGGAAGGTTATTACCTCATTAGGAACGTCTAATGATATTATGAATAGGTACGTTACTTTCTTTAGGAACATATTGCGTAATTTACCAAGTTCATTGCACCGGTTTCGAAAAACGCTATCATCTTGCCTTAGTATATGGAAGGATACCAGTTCAATCAAATAAGCATAAAGAAATGCTAAAAGGGGCATTAAATTTGCTACAGACTGCAATTTCTTGGCTTGGTGTGGCTCTGGAAGTATTGTTGCAAAAATGCGGCGTTCTAGGACCAAAATGTAGGAGTGAAAAAAATAAATAAAAATACCCCCGAATACATGGCAATCTAATGGTCATGCGTGCGAATCGAAAGTGGGAAAAATTTTAAAAATTTTAAAACTGCTATTTTATTCAAAATATGATTCAAAATAAAAAAGTTTGTGGTGACTAAAGGATAGAAGTTAAGTGTGGACATATCGCTATATCCACTAACATGTGCCCGATTATTTCCAATTCTGAAACACTGAACTTCTATCGCATACCCTGTCGCGTCCTTATTTAGAATCATATTCTGGGTGCATATATGCACCCAAGGGCGGATCCAGATGTTTGCTCTAGGGGGGGGGGCGATCGCCCCCATCGCCCCCTACACTCAGAAAAATTTTCCGTGCTAAGAAATTAAGAATGGGTTTTTTGGATAAAGATTTATAAAATATTCCTAATATTACTTTGGTGAAAGCTTAACGTAAGCGTGGCATACTCATTTCAATCGTTACAGCTTTGTTTTAAGTTCTTAGAATATTAATCGAAACTTATGAATCCTCTACAAACTTCCCCGAAGTTCATTTAAGTTTCTAATGCTTATTTTGAGTATCTTCATGGGTGCATAGCCTTGCTCAGTATTAAAACACGGTACATTTTTAATATTTTGTAAGCTAGCTTACTAATGCACAGTACTCCTATTAAGCATGCGCAGAGTGTAATTTTAAACTATCTGTATATGAGTAAATCTAGAAAACTTAAGTGAATTAAAGAAGTAAATATTACAGAGTAAATATAAATCAAATTATACTAAATAAAACCAACATTTTAGCTGATTTTTGTTTTTATTTTCTAATACATGCATCAATTTTCTTTCAATGATACTTTCTTTTATTTGCCTGAAATTTTGGTTTGGTTTTAGGTCTGAACACAATTGCTACATACTTCGACGGCAGAATGCGACGTTGTTCAACTAAACAACGGAAAGTGTATAGAATGAGACACGGCTGCGACTTCGGCGGCAGAACACCCAGTCATCGAAAGTGAATTTGAATCTTGTTTTCTAAAAGCCTCTTTGCAGCAATGCTGACAACTTAGGCATACTTAGGCGATAATAAGAATCTAAGTAAAGTCAGTTTTCATAAAAATTTGTGCAACGAAATAACAAGCTAAATGGGCCAAATTATGTAGGTATATATGTATGACAGTGGAATTAATGCACCTTGGCATACTTAAACAAAGGTTTTTTCAAAGGGAATCAAGGTGAATTAATCTTTAATCAAAACTGCATTTATTGTTATAATTACATACTTATTACAAGCTTTTCGTATATTCATTTTAGAATGCTTGGCTTTATTCAGTACTTGATTTTACAATCTTCTCTACTCATTTTAAGATTGTAGTTCTTAAAATTACTATTTGCGAAGCATGTAGAAAAACAATGCATATTTAATTCAAGAAGACGTTCTTGAAATAAACACTTCTCGTACATAACATATGATCGATCTCATTACTTCATTAAATATGGTATACTTGAATTAAATTTAATTTAGTTCTCGACTAAAAGCTTTTCTTCTTATTTAGAGTACCTTAAATGCTTCACTTAATACCATGATATTGAAGAATGTACTGCTTGATACTATGTATATTAAATGCTTAAAATTATACCATCTGAACATACTAAATTAAGGAATCCTTCATGCTAAATCTCATACTTCTGCCAAGTATTCTTAAATCGCATGCTTGAATTATACTTTGCTTGAGTAATTCACAATCTTAGCTGAAAATCATTACTTTTGTTGCTTGATTGAAAGAGCGTTTTTCTTTAAATTAAGTATGGATTTTTTTGAGTGTATAACCGCACTTGCCATCAGCTGTGGACTGCTCTGTATAGCTTTCTGATTTCGTTTTGGCATGAAAATTTCATTAGCATTCAGATATCGCCAGAGTTCTTTTATCTATATAATATAAGTTTTTGATCCCGTAAGCATAGTAAAATTTAATCCCACATAAAATAGACATTATACACTTCTTGCTTGCGGTACTGGTGTTTTTCATACATAGGTCGCTTGCATTTCGCTTAAACACCATAATTTCTTGGGCTGGACTGCAATTTCTTGCAACTTAAATGGTGGAAGAAATTTTCGAGGAATGCTAATTAGGTAGGGTTAATATACATATATATTTTCCTATTTGCCTTAAATTAAATATTTGCAGGAAAACTGAATCTGAGATTAATTACCTCGGCTATGATAATTTTCCCAACATACTACTTTTCATCAAAATACCCGGCTTTTGGAGCTTTCGATCACAAAAAAGTGCAACAATGCTTGTACTGAAAATTCATTAGTGATATAATTTTACATTTTTTGAGAATAATTTATGACTAAAAAGGAAAAAACAATAAATATATCAAATAACTATCTAGAGTTTTCCATTTAATCAAATTACATTTGTATAAAAAATTTTAAATTTTCATGGTACACAAAGAAAGCATATTCAAAGGAAAGTAATTTAATTAAGTATTTTGATAAACATTAGGAGTTCCAAATTTAAATTTCGGGAAATTGTTATTCACTGTATTGTTTAAATTTGAACTGCCCAGATCTCGCTTTCTTTGTATACCTTGAAAATTTTAAAATTTATATGCAAATGTAATATAATTTAAAAATTTAATTAAATGCAAAACGAAGGGAAACTCTGGAGAAATGAAGGGAGAAATTATTTTCTTTTTTTTAACGCCGGTTTAGAAACGTTCTTTTTTAAAAAATTTTTATTTTGTATTTTCTATTTCATTGGATTAGAATATAAGTTTTGATTTATTATTATTAGAGCTCTAGGGGGGGGGGGGGGGGGGGGCGATCGCCCCGATCACCCCCCGCTGTATCCACCACTGTATGCACCCAGCTGTGAACTTTCTGCTATAGGCAATGCAATATTTTTGCTAAACTGAGAATAAGTATAATACTAATCAACTTAACAATTATTTAGATTTTATACACAAACGATTCAGATATTGATATAAAATGTCTATTACTGCTAAATTTCAATTCAAAAGAGAGTTTTCTTATTAAACTAATCCGAATCAGATCACAAAAATGCAGCTTATAGCAAAATGATCTTTATGCTAACAGAAAAATTTATAAAATTTATAAAACTATTTTGTTTACTTGAAGAAGACTTATGCAGTTATGATAAAACGATTTGTATTACAGATAAAACGATTTCACCTATTCTATTATGCTTTTTATCTAAATAACAAATTATAGGTATCATAATAATGCCCTAGACACACGCTCCTATTGAAGAAATAACTAAGGACTGATTAGTCTATAATGATTTATTATAAACTGCAGACACACTGCCATTTCTTTAATTAAGTTGTTACTGTCAAACTGGTTTTGAAATACTTATGACATTAAAGAAGCGATAAGGATGGGATCAACGCGATCAACTTTGTTATTATTTATTTTATTTTTCAATTTAACAATTTACACATAAGAAAAATATTATATTAAAAAGAATATTAACAATATAGTTTGCGATTTGCATTTCTTTGCTTTTCTTCTTCTTATTTTTCAAATCGCCAGATGCACAGGTGAGCTCCACATTTATATTATATGCCAAATCTATCACATTTTCCTCATTATATGTAGCTATAATGAAGACAGAAAGCCTTTCATTAGTGTACTTCATTATGATCTGATTTTCGAGCGATAATGACGTATACTACATGACAAACGGCATTTTAATATGAGTATCAGAACCATTTTAACACAAGCTCGCTGCATGGACACGTTTAATAAATAAACGGTCAAAAATACATGCGTTTCATCACTTAGTCGGTGTTAATATTAGTCTGTTAGACTAAACATAAAACAAACACCAGATGAAATTACATGCAATGCAACATTGAACAGAAAACATTGAAGAAAATTAAATCTAAGAAAAAAGATTAAATATTATATAGAAGTTTTTTTAAAACATGCTTAGAAACGTCAACAACAAAATGCTCAGCCATATTATTAACAGTAATACACATGCGATTAACAGGTTCATATGTGCTAAAGTTAAACTTTGAGGAGTTGACATACAACAGAGGTACCCTTCTCAAATTGTGCTTACTATCTCGGAAAGAGATTTTGTTAAATAATAACGGAGAATCAATATTCCCGTTTAAGATTTGATACACAAAAATTAAATCGGCAACCATGCGACGTTTTTCAAGCGAGTGCATATTTAAAAACTTCAAGCTACCCTCATAGGGTGGAAGAATTAAAAAAAATATTCCAAGGTAGGTGCCTGAGAGCAAATCGTAGAAAGTTTCTCTGAACAGACTCGATACGGTCGATGATGTGTGTATCGTAAAATGAAGAACAGACCTGGCTAGCATATTCAAGAAGTGGTCTCACAAAGCAATGTTATGGTAGGATTCGAGAACTCTCGGGAATAAAGTTATATAAAACCCAGCATAGAACTACTCTTTGAAACCATATAGTTTATGTGGGAGATAAAATTCAATTCAATCTGTGGTCACATTTGACACCCAAGTCACAGACAGAGTCGACATGGCGAATCGACGAATCCGAAACCTCATAATCATAAGTGATTGGTGTCTGATTCCTATGGAAAGTCATAACCTCACATTGGTCGATATTGAATACCAAATTATTGCTCTTGCACCAATTGTAAATTTTTTGAAGGTCACCCTGTACCTGTTCACAATCGTGAACAGACTTAATCTGAGCGAAAAGCTTAACATCGTCAGCTTAAATCAAGACCATACAGTACCTCACAATAGAGACAATGTCGTCAATAGACAGAATAAAGAACAAAGATCCCAAGTGACTCCCTTGAGGTACGCCAGACAAAGCCTTCAAGACTCTAGAGATGGATTGGCGGAATAAGTTTTGGTATGTTCTGTTATCTAAATAAGACTCCGTCCATTTTAGAAATGTTGGGGGGAAACCCATACTTTTCCATTTTAAAGAGTATCACGGAGTGAGATAACTTGTCGAACGCTTTACTAAAGTCTGTATAAATACAATCCGTCTGGTATCCTTTTGCAAATCCGCCAATGGTATCCGAGACAAATTCCAACAAGTTAGTGGTTGTAGATCTGCCCGAGATAAACCCATGTTGGTTAGAAGAAAGCAAATTCTTGCAGGAAATTGATAGCTGAGAGTAAATGATGGATTCGAATAATTTAGGCATACAGGATAATTTTGCAATAGGCCTATAGTTAGAAATTTTATTTTTACTACCTTTTTTGTGGATAGGTATGATAAAGGAATTTTTCCATAGCTGCGGGAAACAACCGGTATCGAGCGATTTTTGGAAAATAATTCTTAGCGGAGCTGCCAGGTCAAGGCAGCAAGACTTAAAAAAGGCTGGAGGGATCCCATCTGGACCCGTTGTGAAGTCATTAGGAAGCTCATAAATATGATCGAGTATATCCTCATGTGAAATGGAAGGGACAGTGAATGAAACGTTATGAGAGTCGTTCATATGATTGAAGTTGTTATTTAGAGGTTGACGAGGCAAATGCGTTGTCAAAAAATGAAGCAAACATATTACAAATTTCAGACGAATCTTCGCTAGCAGTATTTTTGTACTTCATGGTATTGGGGTAGTTGTCGGTTTTTTTCTTCATATTAATAAACTTAAAAAAGATGCACGGGTCACTGAATAATTTCGTTCGCATGCTTTGGACGTGCTCATCATAAAGTGTAGAAGAAAGTTCATTGAACTCATTATAGGATGCGAGGAAGTTGTTATGACTTATAATATCTTTGTCCCTCATATAACTTTTCCACAGTTTATTCTTCCTATTTTTAAGACGTTTCAGTTCTTTATTGAACCAGGGTGGTGATGTTTTATGCAACCGCTAGCGCTCGCGGGGAACATGAGAAGAGAATAGATCAAAAAGAATTATGTAAAACTTAGAAACATCTTCATCGACACTATCGCAAGATAGTAATGTGTTGAAATCAATAGCGGTAAGTCTACTAGAAAGTTCCGGGAAGTCAGCTTTTCTAAAATTGAGAAAGTATTGTGTTTCGTCACAATTTGTCAAGTTTTCGGTTTCATAGGAATACGTAATTAGTATAGGGGGGTGGTATTTGTCAAGAGTAGAAATTAAAACGGGGCTAGGTTCAACTAATAAGTTATCCGCGTCAGTAGAAAATACCAGGTCTAACTGCCTATCCATGTCATTCTTAACATTACTGATTTGGCTGAGACCAAGAGATGAAACAGTGTCAAGGAAAAGTGATTCTCTTGCTGTCAAGTTGTTAAGTGGAAGATAGTCATCGTCTTCTTCATTAAGTACCCATTGCATATTGGGTAAGTTAAAATCACCAATTAGTAGTAATTCGTAAAGAGGTTCCATCTTACCAAGGATAAAGTTGGATGTTGAAATGAGCAGGTCGTAAATATTCTGCCCTTTGTCATCTATATTATTTATGGAGTCTGGAGGAATATAGCAACAAAGTATGTATAAGTCATATTTTAAGAGAGACAACTTAAGAGCTATAAGTTCGATGTCAAGAGTGTTGGAGAAACTGGGAAGCTGAATTTGGCTGCAATTGAATTGGTTTTTACAAGCGAGGAGTACGCCACCGCCACGTGCTTCAGAATCAGTATATCTATCTCTTCTAAAGATTTGATACGAATTGTCAAAGATTTCGGCATCGCGGAAACAATGATGCAGCCATGTTTCAGTGAAAGCAACTATATCGAAATCAGTTGCAGCAGAGGATTTGAAGATTTGTGAAGTTTTTGTCCGAGTCCCCCTTACATTTTGATAGTAAAGGGAAATAGATTTGAGTTTTTTGGAATATCGCTGCTTATTTTTGCTGTATTACGACCTTGACGCCCGGAAGGTACGAATAATTTAGTAAAAGCGCCCGAGGGCCAAAATGTTGGATCCAATAACTTGTCCTGCAGATTCGCTGAGACAGTTAAAATAAAGGATGCAACCGGTTTAGAGCATTTACTAATTTTTCGGCAAGAAATACTATCTGTTGCGATATTTTTGGACTTCAGATACCTCAACATGTCCTCACACAACGTTTCTGGAGAGAAACGGGTGATGAAAACACACGTAGGTTTGGTACCGTTCTCAAAGAGGCGCCACTACCAATTGCCACAGGCGAAGTATCATTGGTGGGGGCACTATCCACAGCCGAAACAGACCGTAATACACCGACATCCGAAATGGAAAACTCCGTCCCCCCGTCAGATGACCTTTCCACTAACGAAGATAACACATTATCTCCACCCGTAGACAAAACGCTGCCCATGGGGGCTCCATTAGTAACCAGAGAAACCTCATGTCGACTTGAGGCAGTCGGAATGTTATTTGGGCGGTTGCGTTGGTTGCTTTGTCCCCGGCGACGACGACCTAACTTCTCTGACGAAATATTCACAGAAGAGGTAGGAGTAGAAACATACGAGTCTTGCTGAGTATGAGAAGACTGTTGGGATTCAGGCAGTAGATTTTCAGATCTGCAAGACTCTTTTAAAGCCAATTTACCAATATCATGAGCCAAAGAACCCAAAAGCGCTGAATTCATCAAAACGGCTGATGAACAGGAACCAATATCGCCCTTGACCTTCTTAATAGAGCGCCTGATATCCTCAATGATAGGTGTAACTAGTCCACTATTAGCACTTGACGTTAAAGGCGCGTCACATGTTATTACTACAGAGTGAAGATCGTCTAAGCTGCTCGATACAAGAGAAATTTTAGATGAAATGTCATGAGTCTTTTCAAGTATCGCAACCGTTTTAGAATTTAACGTGCCAGTCAGGCTGAGAAGATTATCCATCTTACAGTTCAGGATATGTACATCGTCATAAAAGTGTTGAAATTTAGAAATATCAGCAGAAAACCGACTGATTTTATCAAGCATAAAAGACTGGTCCCCAGAGATTGCTTCCGAAGAAGCTTTCATAAGTCTTAAGACGTGACAAGGCTTGATATCAGAGCATTCACTACAGGTGGTGCGACCAGAAGACGAAGCATTTCGCTTCAAGCTAATAGTGCTTTACAATCTGCCTAATCGTAAAAATAATACAAAAATATTGATCGAAGTAGGAACTTTGTCTAAAAACACTCTTAGAAATATTGATGTTAATTTAATTTACCAAGAATTGGGACAAACACACCTTACGCAGCTTTATCTGCATTTTACAGTTTTACAGGATGTGACTACACTCCATGTTTTTTCAAGGAAGAGAAAATAAAATCTTTTAAAATTTTGCAAACTAAACTAGAATAGCAGTTAAAATTTTCTAAATTTGGAAGCGAAGAAGATTACACATTAATAGAAAATCTCGTCTGTAGTATAATACCGGACAAAAGCCATGATAATTGACGAAGCCCGATATGAAATTTTTTACAAATCCTGCAAGCCAACATCAGAAAGAGCTTTTAGAGATATCCGAAGTAAGTGAGATTTTTTGCAAAAGTTTCATGAGATTTACTGCTATATCCACACTAGTATTTCTTGTCGCCATATCTATCGTCTCATAAACATAATCTCTACTACTTTACCTTTATACATAAGTTGTGAATTCCCTTTGAACCTGTGGAAATCTCAGGAAACTGTTTATAATTTTTTCTATTATACGAGTAGGTTTCAAAGGAAGTCTTCTACCTCCAAACAAAGCAGCTCTGAAGCAACAAATATACAGAAGCAATTTTATATGTTCTATATGGAAGAATGGGGTGAAAAATGAAGAAATAAATTATCACCAATATATGGTGGTTGGGTACTAGTAGAAAATAAATTTGAAAATTAAATGGGTCGAGAGAAATGCCACACCGGAAAGACTGCAAGAATATTATTAAATGGATGTTTTCCGACTTAACCGATAGAGACAGTGTCGTAGTTTTGAATGACTTTCAATCTATACCTTTTAAATAAATATCAGTAGTCTCGTAAGGTACAGTTCTTGGTCCATTCATATTTAGAATATATATTAATGATTTGTCTGAAACTATTCAATCGCAATGCCTTCTTTATGCAGATGAAGTGAACATTTTTCGGATGTGATAAATACTGTAAATGATTGCATAATATTACAAGATGATCTTATAATAAAAATTAAAAATGGTGTGATGAAAACTTCCTATCTCTCAATATTACCAAATGCAAATTTATATCCTTCTGTAGAAAACGGGAGAGACTTCAATTTGAATACCCAATAACTATCTTCAGCTCCATTGTAAGAAGCATTATGGAATATGCCTCGCCAGTGTGGAATTCGTTTTATTCTACATATATAATTGAATTAGAGCTACCGTTAAGGCGTTTCACAAGATATCTACAATGCAAACTAACTGGCACCCATTCTGAATACCCTCAACGATTAAGTGGTTTCTCAATGATTACACTTCAAAACCGCAGACTTATTTAAAATTAAATCTTTTTGTATAAGCTTTAATGTTCCATCTCGACTATCGCGTAATTTGAATACTTTTAATCTCAAATTTACAAGAATTAATTCAAGAAATAAATCATAAATTTTCCGTATCCAAAAAAAATCATAATACTTTTTTTAATAATGTCGATTTGTTTAATAATAACAGCCTCAGTTAGTTTTAAGCGAAATAGCCTCCAGCAATGTATTGCATTTTCTTTCATATCCTTGTAACTCACCTTTTTTCACCCTCTCTTACTTTTTGTATTAGCTATAATATTATCTCTTCCTTAGTCACCTCCAGAATTATTGTATTTTATAATTGTAAGCCTGGACTTATCTTTTTTAACTAAGTAGTGTTAACATTCTATAAAAAAAAAAAACAAATGGTGCATACTACTTGTTTTTCTTTTCTTTATTTTTTTTTTCTGTCGACAATAATTTATAATAAGTTTTAATAATTATACTGTAGTATATAATTGGAACACTATATCTGTGTTGTACTATCATTGTAACTTTATAAATAAATGAATAAATATCCTTACAGGTAATGTAATTAAAAAAAAACGAAAACGATGTACTCACTTGTGAATCATCAGCTGAGATTGAATCTGAAAGTGATATCTGAATTATAAGTATGAATTGAAAAAACAATTTGTAAAAGTAAAATTCGAATGCTGGAAATTGTAAGATTTGTTTGATATTTGCCAGTACTTCAACTTAGTCTGGCAAGGGGTTAGTCGTGTGTAAAACGTATTGGACCTGCATATTTGTGCTGAGGGATATTAGGTCTGTTTCTGAGCCGAAGTTCATATGATTATACAGGGTGTTCCGGGAACTATGGGCCAAACTAAAACAGATAAAATCAGAGGTTATTTGGGATCGAAAACGTTATTACACATTTTTCTATTTGACGCTTTGCTTTCAAGATTTTCGCATTTTTATTACTTTTCGAAAAAAAACCTGATTTTTTGATCATTTATTTTTTTTATTTATTTGAATTTTATAACTAATCACTTTTTCAAAAGTGAAGCTATTATTTCCAAAGTAAGTCGAGTTTAAATTCAAACATATGATAGTGTTACACAATATTTGAACTACATCAAAGGTCAATTACATGGAATTTTGTCATAAAAAATTATTTTTCAGGTACCTCTAAAAACTACCTCAATTTGTACCCTTTCTAATTGTATCAACCATCCTGTGTTTAATTTCTAACTTTTCCCTCAAACTACCCCCTTTTCATTTGAGCATGAACTCGGCAAAATTTCACTTCTCATACATTGTCCAAATTATCGCTGTATTAATTTGAAGGATATAAAGAATAAGTCCGAATATTTCGCTAAGAAATTATATGCTAGGATCCGGGTATCATAATTAGTCACTTTGGATTCTCGCAAATTGATACTGAGTACTTTAGATTTCCTTCTGTATCTTTTCGGGAAAGTTTTTCATTTTCAGTTCTACTCTAGGGGAATTGACATTTAATTATCGTGTTGCTTCAGACTTATGACAGATTTATATTGAGAAAACTTGGAAGTATTGGATATGGATCACTATACTTTTCGCGATGCTAATTGGACCTGTAGTCTTTCCCTTAAGATTAAATTCCGCATTGTACTTAGACCATCTATCCAACCATCTATTCGAATTATCGGAGGATATACCACTACATAGAAGAAGAGAAATTATTTTCCAACATGACGGACCTCTAGCGCACTACGGGCGGACAATAGTAAATTGGCTAGAAGAAAATTTCTGTGGACGTTGGATCGGTAGAAATGGACCAGCATTATAGACCCCACGTTCACCTGATCATACACCGTTAGATTTCTACCTCTGGAGATACACGAAATCAATTGTCTATGAAGAAGAAATAACGTCCATAGAACAATCTCTCCTTACTAATAAATTTAGCAATTAATAAAATCAAGAGTGAATTAAATCCAAAAATGATTAAAAGATCTGTTATAAGAAATAGATTATGTTTAAGAGTTGGAGGTAAAACCATTGAACAATTTATGTAAATAAAATAAACAAACTTCATAATTTAATATAAATAAATAAATAAATATATTAAATGCATACAATTTTCTTGGGACAGCCATTTTTTACATAATGCAACTAACTTGCCTTGTTAGTGAGATTCAGACAATTTCTTTTATCAAAAACTTCCCAATCAGACCCAAAACATTACATTTCTTAGAAAATGAAACAAAATGAGAATATGTGTCCAGGTACCGACGTGTAATCAATCACGCAGTAATAACCCTCAAAACAATACAGCGATAATGTTACAATGTATGAGAAGTGAAATTTTACCGAGTTCATGCTCAAATAAGAAGAGGCTAGTTTTAAGGAAAAGGTAGAAATTAAACACAGGATGGTTGCTAGTGGCGCCTAAATATTTGTGTTGTTGTGTGTCGCTTTTTTTCTTTTTTTGCTTTTTTGTTTTTGCCTTCAGCATGCAGAATTTTATTTTAGATTTCTACAACATTCGCAGATTAAGAGCAAATCGGTTTTCGGTGTACTGCCACCTTAACTCAAAAATTTCGGCAATTCTTGCGCTAAGTAAAACCAAGGTCGTTTCTGATGCTGATATTAATCAGTATCACGTCCCTGGTTATAGCTTCGTGCCTCTTTTTTCTCAGCATAGAGGGATCGTAGTATATATTCGGAATGATGTTGCCTTTATTATTCTTCAAGATTTTCCTTCTACCAATCCAGAGTTTAATTACATCTGGATTAGGTTCAAACTTCACAAGCACATCATATACTTCTGTTTCCTTTATCGCAGCCCAAATATGTCTGATGACGACACGATATCCGTATTTGACAATACATATCTCCAAAAATATTGATCATTTGCTTTCTGTCTCCCCCTCTTCCGAAATCGTCCTGGCAGGCGACTTTTATGTTCATAATATACCGTGACATTCTTCTACCACAAGTCCTGTAGGCCGTTTCGTTGAACTCTTCTGTGAATCATTTAATTTACAACAGCTAGTGGATGCACCAACACGAATTCCTGATACACCTGGAGATAAAGCTAATTTACTCGACTTGTTTCTAACATCGACAAATATTCCATCTCAGTCGGTTCCCCTCTCGGAAATTCAGACCATTGCTTAATCACGGCTCAATTTACCACCTCAAACCTGTGCCGCCCTACTCCTCCACCTACAAATAGGCTTCTTTGGCACTATAAGAATGCTGATTGTGAAAGTCTCAATAAGTATCTTAGAGAAATTGATTGGTCGGTCTGTTTTGCTTCGAGGGATGTTGATGAATGCACATTAGAATTTAGTAACATACTAAGTCTAGGCATGCGTGAATATATTCCGTATTCTTACAGCAGATCTCAACAGCAGCATGATCGCTCCTGGTTTAACGATAAGTGCAAACAAGCTATAAAAGCGAAAGAGTCTGCTTTTCGCGCCTATCAATTGCATCCATGTCCGGAAATGAAACAAGTCTACAAGACTGCACGGAACACCTGCAAATCCATTATCCAGAGAGAAAAATTTCTTTTTGACCAGAATATAAGACAAAGAATCTTGGTAAGCCGCAAAGGTAGCAAAGGTTTCTGGTCCCTGGTCAAAACCATTAGGAACAACTTCACCAGTTCCTCTATACCTTCACTACTTAATAATGGTGAAGTGATTGTTGACTCCCTGGATAAAGCTAATATTTTAGCTGCTAGATTCGCTTCAAATTCTTGTCTTCCACCTACTTCACAAACACCTGTTTTACATCGCCCGTGTGAATGTGTACAAGAGCCAATACACGTTCGTACGAGGGATGTATTCAGGGTTCTTAAGGGGATCAACGTCTCCAAAGCTGCAGGCCCTGATGGTTTTTCGCAACTGTTAATTAAAAGCTGTGCCTCATCCTTGGCTAAACCTCTGCACAAACCATTGTACTTGTCTTATTCGACAGGAAAATTTCCAACTGCTTGGAAATTAGCTCACGTTCAGCCTATTCTCAAGAAAGAGGGTAGCGATCCCTCAAATTATCGACCAATTGCGATCACTTCGATTCTTTCAAAGGTTTTTGAATCTATCATTAACTCTAAATTAATGAAGTATCTAGAAACTAATCATCTCATCAACGATCGCCAATATGGCTTCCGAGCTGGACGCACATCTGGAGACTTGCTGACCTTTCTTACGGAACGTTGGAACCGTAGTCTTCACAATTTTGGTGAGTCTAAAATCGTTGTCCTAGATATTTCAAAGGCCTTTGATAGAGTCTAGTATCCAGCCCTTTTAGCAAAACTTAAAGCACTTGGTATCTCTCCTCCTCTTCTATTATGAATTGAAAGTTTCCTATCTAGTCGCCAAATACGTGTTGTATTAGATGGCGTTACATCTGAACCGCATCCTATAAATGCCGGTGTGCCTCAAGGCTCTGTTATCTCTCCAACTCTCTTTTTAATTTTCATTAATGATCTGCTTTCCCTTACTTTCAATCCCATCCATAGTTTCGCAGATGACAGTACTCTTGATTTCGCTTACTCCTTTGACACTCTTGCGGACTCCAGGGGGAATGCAGCATGTGTTAAAAGAGATTGCATGATTAGATCATTGAATAACGATCTTAACAATATTTTCGCTTGGGGGAAAGCGAATTGCGTCGAATTTAATGCATCTAAGACCCAAAGCTGTCTCATTTCATTAAAACAAGATTATAACTTAACCACACCCGTGTAAGAAATATTTCAGCCCATCAAATCTAGCGCTCCTCTACAAGTTCTACATTAGACCTAGAATGGAATACAACTCCCATATATGGGCCGGGGCTGGTCGCACAGCCTTAGCTTCATTGGATATTGTCCAGCCTTCAAGCTCATTGGCGATTTGGCAATAACTTGTCATATCGAGTCACTCGAGCACCGCCGCAATGTTGGATGACTTTGGCTCCTTTATCGCTATATGCATGGTCAATGTTCTGATGATATATCTAGTCTAATCCCTTGTAGAATGATTCCTGCACGCAATACTCGCGCTGCAAACCGCGCACACCCTTTTACCCTTCAAATTACTTTCGGCAGTACAGTAAAATTCCGTGATGCTTTTTTATCCCGAACAGTGCGAATGTGGAACAGCTTACCATCTTCTGTTTTTCCCCCGGAATACAATCTGCGGAAGTTTAAGGGCGACATACATCGGCACCTCCGCCACTCTCCTCATATCTCCTAATCCTTTCCCTATCTCCTTCCTGCCATGCTGTGCTTTTCATCATCATAGGGTATCCCCTGAGCTTGGCTTAAGAGGAGTCAGTACCAAGATTTGCAAGTTTCATACATTTTTCAATACGAATTTCTAGCAAACTATTTGTAGCAGAATAATGATTTATATCTTAAATTAAAGGTAACGAAAAGGTCTAGTAAATAATTTCGAGAAAACTAAAAAAAAAAAAAATGCACTGGAATGGAGATATTAGATCGGAAACTTGTAAAAAATGGTAAAAATTGATTTTTTTCAAATCAAATTCCTCTTAGTAGGTATTCTCATTTCTTTATATTGTGACTATTTTAGAGAGAAAAAGCGTAGATCTAGCAATAACGTCGAGTTTTTTCATTTTTAGTGGCGCATTTTTTGATTGTTTAACTCTAATAGTACTTGTTTTTCTCTCTCGATATTTCACCGACGACAATTTGCAATATTTCGTTGAAAGTTTTAGAAATATAAAGCAAAATAGCATATTTAAAAATTATGTGCAAAATAAACTTTAGGAGAGTTAATTCTCTTTAAAAATTTTCAATTTCTTTGAACTGCAAATTTTCATTTTCGTCTTAAATTGTCGCATGTTTGATTTCTGCCTTTCACACTAGATGTCTCTAATGTGACTTGTGGTCTAGGTCTAGGCTAATGTTATAAAGAGCTTTCCAATAAGAGGTGTTTTTTTGATATTCAAAGAAAAATGCCGTTTTTTGAGATAAATGATCGGATCTTTATTTCATTATAAAGAAGAAGGTATGCCGTTAATAATGGAAAATAACATCAGCCAAATGACCACCACGACCACGGCTACAGGACCATATCCTTTTCATGAAATTTTCCATAACCAAATCGCAAAGTGGCTGCCCTATGTCCTCGATAGCCTCACGAATTCCATCTTTGAGGTCTTGAATCGACGCTGGGCTGTTGGCGTAGACCTTCTCTTTCACGTGGCCCCAAAGGAAGAAGTCGTAAGGTGTTAAGTCACAAGATCTCGGTGGCCAATTGTGATCACCTCTTCGAGAGATAACACGGTCCGGAAACTTTTCCCGTAAAAGATCAATGGTTTCGTTGCTTGTATGGCACGTAACGCCGTCTTGTTGAAAGTAAACGTTGTCCAGATCAATACCATCCAATTCCGGCCATAAAAAATCATTAATCATCTGTCGATAGCGCAATCCATTCACCGTAACTGTTGCTCCAGCCTCATTTTTGAAAAAGTAAGGTCCGATGACCCCACGGGACCATAAACCGCACCAAACAGTCACACGTTGAGGATAGAGAGGCTTTTCAACAATAACTCTTGGGTTTTCCGAGCCCCAGATGCGACAATTTTGCTTGTTGACGAAGCCATCGAGGTGGAAATGGGCCTCATCACTCAAGATGAGTTTTCGATGGAATTCCGGATCATTTTCATGCATTTCAAGGACCCAATCAGCAAAGACTCGACGTTATTGATGATCGGCCGGCTTGAGTTCTTGTGTTAACTGAACTTTATAAGCCTTAAGACCCAAATCTTTATGCAAAATACGGTGTAATGACGTTTGTGGAATGCCTAATTCCAAAGAACGACGAGGAATGGACAAACCTGGGTTTTCTTCAACACTTTCGGCTACAGCAGCAATATTCTCGGCTGTTCTTGAGAGACGTGCACGGGTTTTATTCTTCACATCACTAACTTGTTCCGACAGCTCGAATTTTTCTATCAATTTCTGTATTGCGGTCCGGCAAGGTGCTTCACGACGACCCAAAAATGTTCGAGTTTTACGAACTGTCTCTGCCACATTTTCACCATTTTTATAGTGAATTTTAATAATTTCAATGCGTTGTTGAATCGTGTATCGTTCCATTTTTATTAATGACGTAGTTTCTACTTGTCAAATGTCAAAAAATGACAGCTCCAAAAGTGACATCTACCGAAATAGCCGGCTAATTAAAATAACACCTCTTATTGGAAAACCCTTTATGTATTTTCATACTTTCAGGACACACACAAACCTACGTATAGTAAGTTTTATTGCCTACAGGCTCGCTGGCATCTAAATTGAAATTTTTGCTGAGTACTGACTCCTCTTAATAATATATAAAAAAAAAAAACAAAAAACAGAAAACAATTAGAAAGGGTACAAGTTGAGGCAGTTTTAGAGGTACCTGAAAAACAATTTTTTATGACAAAATTCCATGTAATTGACCTTTGATGTAGTTCAAAGGTCGTTTAATACTATCATATGTTTGAATTTAAACTCGAATTACCTTGGAAATAATAGCTTCACTTTTGAAAAAGTGATTAGTTATACAATTCAAATAAATAAAAAAATAAAAAAATAAATGATCAAAAAATCACGATTTTTGCGAAAAGTAATAAAAATGCGAAAATCTTGAAAGTAAAACGACATAGAAAAATGTGTAATGACATTTTCGATCCCCAATAACCTCTACTTTCATCTGTTTTAGTTTGGCCCATAATTCCCGGAACACTGTATACATTATTAGAAAATCCAAAACTTTCTGTACTTCAACTTAGTCTGCCAAGGGGTTAGTCGCGCGTAAAACGTATTGGACCTGCATATTTGTGCTGAGGGAAAACCTCTCTGTTTTTCAAAACATACATTAAGTGATTATACGAAGTCTTTCAATTTTGAAAAGAAAGGGTACTTTCAATATATTATTACTCACTTAAGCCGCATAGATTTCCTGCCAAACGATTGTTTTTGTAATTGCCTTTAACTTAATATGTACTTATAAATACATTTTTTGGTTATATTTCACACCAAAAATTTACTTACTATTAATATGAAATATGTTCTTTAACTATTCGAAGAAATCAAAGAAATTGGGAGAAAAAAAAAACACCAGGAAAACATTTTCAAGCGAACTTGAAAATTGAGATAGAATGTTTCCGTGAGAACAAGTCTTATCTGGACAAACTTCAAAGGCAAATTAATTAAATTTTGCACTGGTTGTACTCAAATTTAATTTAAAAATTAAAGCCAAACAAATGTTGAGGACTTACTTGAAAATGTTTCAATTTAATTAAGACAAACTCAATTACTGAAATTCCTGACTGCATAGACTTAAGCTGAATGGTAATCAACCAACTTCGCCCAAAGTTATTTGCTTATTGCTCAAGGAAAGTAAACAACGAAGATCAGAACAGCTATCCTACAAACAAATTTCACTCAAGTTGAGGGTAGTGAAGTACTCCTTAGTAAAGAGTTATTCGAATGCTATTAAGAGGTAGGAAGGGGTAAATATAGACGTACATACATATGTATTCGTTTCTAAAACTAAATTAACTCGGGTGATGTGCGTAAAAATCGAGAAAATATTTTTTTTTTTTCAGATGAAATTGTTTATCAATAATATTGTGAATATAATTAGCGAATCCAAAAAGAAATGGTCTAGACTCTAGATGGGTAACAACAACAACGTAAGATGTTATCAGTCCAACAGTTAGAATAAGCAGAAAATTCTGTGGGGATGGTGGTATGGATGGATTGGAAAGGAAAACACTCTCCTGGAGTCTTATTTGTGCATATTTTTCTTTAGTAAGAGCCAGTGGCGGATTTACCAACAGGCTGAGTAAGCTTGAGCCTAGGGCGGCAGATTTTAGGGGCGGAAAATTCGTGTTCAAGAGGTTTCGCTTTTAGAGGAAAAAGTGAAAAGTTCGCTGAACCACAGAACGGAAATTATTTCATGATTTTAGAACTGTTAGCTTAGTTTGATCCTTTTTTAATCAGTCATATTGAACGGTTTGGGAATCAGGGATCTAGAAGTACTAGTTACTTATTAAAGACCGTTTGCGATGAATTTATTCACTTGACGGGTTATAAAGTCTTGAAGCAGATTAGAGACGAAGTAAGAAGGGCGAAATATTTTTTCTTAATCATCGATTTAACACCAGGCATAGCACATGTGGACAAACTCAGTCTAGTGATTCGATACGTTTTGGAAATGGCAGAACCATGTGAAAAATTTCTCTAGTTTTTGCCTTCAGTGACTTCGAAACTAAAAATCTTGGGAATACATATTGAAGACTTTCGTGGACAATCAAATGATAATGCCGTGAATATGTCTGGAATATATAATGGCTGACAACCTAAAATTCAAAGTCAAGCACCGTTTGCTTTTTTCGATCCTTGCTGTGCCCGCCCCCCTCTTTAAATTTAGTGTCAACTGCTACTGCTGAATTTCGTACAGAAGCTTGTCGCTTTCTCATGTTGGTTCAAGAAATCTGCGTTTTTTTTTTGTGTAAGCTCGACACAACGCTGGAAAAATTTAATGACTGAAATCGGAGAAGGGAAAACGTTAAAGAGAGTAAATCTCATACGTTGGTCAGCTAGAGAGGATGCATGTAGAAGTTTGGAGAGATTATTGGCACGAAATCCTCAAAACTTTGGAAACAATCAGGTATGATTGTTCCGAAAAGCCTGTCACACGAAACGAAGCGACAGGAATTCTTCTAAAATTCGAACAACTGGAAACCGTGTTAATGGTTGTTGTTTCGAATGTTGTTCTGGAATGAATTAACAAATTCAGGCTTCTACGTTCGCAAATTTTTCGTAGATCAACGAGAAAATTTCAAGTACTTCGAAGAAAAGGCGATGAATTAAGTGGTCGAAGCAGGGAAAAAGACAACCGAAAAGAAAAAAAAAATTATGATGAAACGCCCGATGAAGAAATGAGAATGACCGCGAGTGATTCTTTCAGGGTAAATACATTTCTCGTCGTCATTGATACACATTTATCCGAATTAGAAAAAAAGGCAGGAGGTCTACAACAAGTTCAATTCAAAGTTTTCGTTTCTAACCAAAATGAGTGAATTATCATCATCAACCCTTACGAAAAAAGCCCTCTTCTTGGAAGCAATGTATTCTAATGATTTAGAAACTGACTTAGTTCAAGAATACATTTTCAAAGCCACATTTCTTCGGAAAGAAATCTGGCAAAACCAGATTTTGGATCATTAGAAAGTCTATTATAGTTTCTGCGCAAACAGAGTTTGTAGAACGTTTAACCTAACTTGGACATAGCTCTTCGTATGGCATTCTGTAATTCAGCGACAATTTTTTTGGATGAGAGGAGCTTTTCTTATTTAAAAAGGGGAAAAAATTATTTAAAATCGACCTTAAGTCAAGAAAAATTAAACGCTTTATCCCTTTTGTGTATAGAGTCGGAATTAACTATTGACGACGATATTATCGATGATTTTGCCAACAAAAAATCGCGCAAAAGGTAAGAAACTTTAATAACTTAATTGAATTTAATATTTTTTAACTATATTTGTAAGCGCATTAAAGATTATTTAACTACGTTTACCGAATGTACATTACTGTGTTAGTAGTATTCACCCCGCCATATTAGTCGTACATGATTGAATTTTGATTATCTCAGAAATATACCCAAAAATTATTTCTTGTGCAATTTGATCCAAATTTTTAGATTGTAAAGATAATCTAGGAACTGACAATTGCAAATGTAAGGGCGGCAAAAATTTAACGGCCTATACTTAGGAAATGTGTAAATCCGCCACTGGTAAGAGCCGATTAAGTGATTACTTTTCTAGAGCTATATACACTTTAAAAATGGAATTAATCCATCTGATATTCAATAAATTCGGTACAAGGTACAGAATATTTGGAGAAAATAGATGCAAATTAATGGAAAAGAGTTTCTTGCATTCGAAAAAAAAAAAAACAGTAAAGTAAGCACCAAACAGACTTACTTTGGTGTTAATGTGTGCTACTTGAGACAGCTACTAGCGCTCAATTAATAGGTGAAGAGATATTGCAACTATTGAATATTCCACGGATGTCGTTCCTTATAATAAACTGTTGTGCTATTTATTCGGACTCTCTGAGTCTGAGCGCATAGTTTAAAACATACACGAATTGCTTTGGTTTGTTTTTGAATATATTTTTTACCACAATAATAATACAATGTGGCTCCTTTGAAGTCCTAACTCAACACAACCTAACAAGTTCCGATGAGCGGAAATATTAAACAAACGGAATAAAATAATTTAAAATATATGGGACGGATAATTAAATCCGTTTCTTTTGATGGAGCACTTCTTGACGACACACCGTCCTTATGCATTCTTGACATTAATATTTTCCGTACTTTAAGCTGAATAGATCACAACTTCTCTGTTGCCAAATAAGAAACGAAATATCTTGGATTTCTGAAAAGATGTAAGAAATATTTCAGCCCATCGACTCTAGCGCTCCTCTGGCAGTCCTACACCAGAGCTAGAATGGAATACAATTACCATATGTAGGCCGAGGCTGGTCGCCGTAGCTTTGTTGGATATTGGCAAAAAGAGAGCCTTCAGTACATTGGCGATGAAGCAAAAACTTGTCATATGGATTTACATGAGCACCGCCGCAATGTTGGTCGCCTTTCGCTCCTATATTGCTACATGCATGATCAATGTTCTGATGAAATGTCTAGTCTTATCCCGGATTCCTCCATGGAATACTCGCACTGCAAGCCACGCACTTCATTTTACCCTTCAAAATACTTTCGGTCGTGTGCGAACATGAAACAGTCTCCAATCTTCTGTCTTTTCTCCGGCATGCAATCTGCGAAAGTTTAAGGGTGACATACATCAGCACCTTCGCCACCTTCCTCACGTTTCCTAATTCCATTCTTTATCACCTTCTTCCCATGCTGTGCTTTGCATCACAGTTCATAGGATATCTCCTGAACTTGGCTTAATAATATAAAAAACTAAAGACAGAGTGCTTAAGAGGAGTCAGTACTCAGCAAAAATTTCAATTTAGATGCCAGCGAGCCTGTAGGCAATAAAACTTACTATACGTAGGTTTGTGTCCTGAAAATTAGCCTAGACCTAGACCACAAGTCACATTAGAGACATCTAGCGTGAAAGACAGAAACCCAACATGCGACAATTTAAGACGAAAATGAAAATTTGCAGTTCAAAGAAATTGAAAATTTAGAGAATTAACTCTCCTAAATTTTATTTTGCACATAGTTGTTAAATATGCTATTTTGCTTTATATTTCTAAAACTTTTAACGAAATATTGCAATTTCTCGTCGGTGAAATATCGAAAGAAAAAACAAGTACTATTAGAGTTAAAAAATTAAAAAATGCGTCACTAAAAATGAAAAAAAACTCGACGTTATTTGCTAAATCTAGGCTTTATCTCTCTAAAATAGTCAAAATATAAAGAAATGAGAATACCACCTACTAAGAGGAATTTGATTTGAAAAAAAATCAATTTTTACCATTTTTTACAAGTTTCCGAGCTAATATCTCCATTCCAATACATTTTTTTCATTTTTCTCGACGTTATTTACTAGACCTCTTCGTTACCTTTAATTTAAGATATAAATCCATTATTCTGCTACAAATAGTTTGCTAGAAATTCGCATTGAAAAATGTATGTAACTTGCAAATCTTGGTACTGACTCCTCTTAACTTGCCGACAAAGTTATACCTACAAGGTATGTATTGTATCTGTTCTGTGACTGCTATTTTAAATAAATGTAAATTTTTAATTCTTGTATTTTACAAAGATACAATTTATTAGGATTCATGAGTTTCAATAAAATACACTTTCCTTGTTTTACTAACTAAAATGGATGATTGGGAAGTTTTACACTTCCAACGTTTACAAATAAAAACAAAATGAATAATCTCCTTTGAATTTGTTTGACTCGTATATTTTGAATGATAAATTTTGTGCATTTGACATTTGCGAGTGTCTTCAAACTTTTGTTCAGTTTTCAGCATATACCGTTTTTAAACCATAGTTGCCCCCCCCCCCCCCCCCCCCCACCAACGCTCACCAGAATCCAGGATCCGCCACTGGTGTGAGCCCTACTCGCTCGTGACCAGTGTTTATACCCTAGATGAAATCTAATAGAGTATACTGAACTAAGTTTGTCATTCCGTTAGTAACGCATAGAAATAATGATTGTAAAGGCATATGTATTATTTTGATTTTTGCATGTCCGCCTGTCTGTCCGTCCGTCCATCCATCTGCCTGTCTGTCCATCTGCCTGTTCTCTGTCCATGATCTCGATAACTGAAGAGCGTTTGTATTCAAAAACCTGAAATCTTGCAAAGTTCATTTTTGGAAAAATTTTAAATTTAAATTTTGACAAGAGAAAAAATTTAATAGGGTTACCATACAAAAATTTCGATTTTCGCTATATACGTGGACACTACTAAGAGCACGTTAGCGTAGAGAACTAAAATTTTCTACACGAAAATTTTATAAAAATAGTAAATAAAATTTGAAAAATGAACTAAATCGGGTAACTCTTTCTTGGTGATGCCATACAAAAATTGATGTTTTTCAAGCGTATGGTGAAAACGGCGGTCAGTTATAGACGTTTTTATTGTACTGAAAAGTTATTCACAATATAAAATCCTATGAAATTGGTTGCAATAATTTTTACTGTCCTATGAACAGTTCTAGAAATAGACGTGAAAAGCCTCTTAAGCATTAAAACTTGCACAGAGTGGTAACCATACGAAATTACATACGGGCATTCATCTAGGGTATCATAAGAATTGGTCTTAGACCAAATTTAGATTTTTTCTTTGTTTTTGTTGTATGTACATTACTAAATAAATAATCCTAACAATTTGTCCAATTCTTTAAGAATTTAATATGAAAAAACATTTTTTATAGAAATCATTATACTACAAACAAAAAATTCTTTAAATTCTCTCAATTTTGCTTGAAATGTGAACAAATAGTGTCAGGTGTTGAATATCTAATAAATTTTACACCTAAGGTATTACATGGCTGTGGGATATAGATAAAAGTTCTTTTCTCTGGTATGAAATACAAAGCCCTGTAAACTAGTACGTATACACATAGTTCATATATGGTGTCCTTATCCTTGTTAAAATTCGGATGGTCAGACAGAACATATCAGGATAGGAGAGAACATAAAAAGTACCTACTTCAAACTGAGACCACGGTGTACCTACCACTTAGACACGAAAATATCTTATACCATCCACAAAACCAATATTGGTGCTAAGCTTTTTAAAGATAGCATAACTTTTATGTCTACACTCAAAGACAATTTTAACTTCCATTGGGCTGATAAAATTATCAAAACTTTAGGAAACGAATGTAATAAAGAAGTACTGCGCATCCTCCAATATTATCCTGAACTTCGAAATCTACCATATTCCCCTTCAAAATCGCGGCGAATTCAATATTTTCATATGCACTAAAGGACTGAAGTATCGCATTTCACATTCTACATTGTCCATTTGAAATAGAAAGATGTAGCTATTTCGTCCGGAGAGAAGTTCAAGATTCCATAGGATACAAGTTGACACTATAGCCCAAGGATTTTGTGTAATTGGGAGCACTACTGAATATTCACGATTCGAAATTAAAAACGAACTAATAAAATACAGAATCTAATTAGACTTGATTGCTATTTTTCTTTCTTTTAGAAGTTCTTTTTATTGAATGCGACGGATTGAATGGGGGTCCTGCAGATGTCTTGCATTTTAAGGTTGATAGGTCGAATTGGGAATTAAATAAAGCAAAAGAATTCTTCATAAGTCAAGTGAGAACTTATTTATACTTTTAAGAGTGGAAGCAATTTACCCGCAATAAAGACAACAGCATATAACATCTCGTCTCAAAGAAATTAAAATCTTACCGTGTATGCATACTTTACATCATATATACATACATACTTAGTTTAACTATTGTTCAGACACCATTTCAGCCGCCTTAATTTACAATTTAAGTAGGTGGCAAACGATAAACTTATTCAAGCAAAAATGATCTTGGTAAAGAATACCGTCGTCGTCCCTGTTTCCTGTGAATATTTTATGTAGGTACTTTTTTATTTTTTTCTGGATCTCTTGTGTATAATATCCTAATAGCGGATGTCCTCAGAAATGTAAATAAAGTAAAGTTTTGCTTGAAACAAAAGAGGGTATACTTTTCTACAAGTTTGGGTGCTTTTTAAGATTGTTTAAAGGGAAAATAATATTGGGTGAAGGTGTGGTGCTATCAAAGTATGAAAACAAGTTTATCAAAATACCAGGATGGCTACTATACCTATTTGAGAAGCTGTAAAGTGCGAGTGAAATGCAGGTGGTCCTTTTAACGTTGGATGATATCAGAAGGGTGAAAATAATGACGATGAGATGATATGGAAAATCATTTAAGATTACAAAATATTTGATTTCTACTTTAATATTTTAATTGCTGTAACTTTTTAAAAAAAAACTTGTTGTACGTTTTTTGATTAGATTTTGTCAATACAAAAGTCCAGAAATTTGATGAATGGAATAGCTCGATATGCAGCTTTTTCCTCAATGCTAAATACAAACTTAATCACATCATTAAGGAAATAATCAGGAGCGCATTCGAAAACTTAACTATAGTAAACTGTGTGGTAAGACCAAAGTTATTCCAACCGAAGTTATTTAAGTCAGGATACCTACTTACACAGAAACAATATCGGTTTAAGGCATTTATTACCTTATATCATTGAACTTGAAAAAAAAAAATTAATGTTGAAAAACTTAAAAATAGCCTCTTGTATGTGACGCCAAAGTATAACGCTTTTGAGAAGCATTCTCGTCTGCGTGCCAAAAATATCCTTGTAGGTCGTTCCTAGAGCATAAATAAAAGTTTCTTCTTATTAAGAGCAATATATTTTATATCTGTACGTAGGGCTTTTTCGAAATTTCGATTTTTTAAAACATGGCGGTCATTAAAAACAAACTGGATTTTTTAGGGTAAAAAAATTGCTGAAACTGTGCACCAAAATTAAAATAACCACTCTACAAAAAAACCCTACGTACAACCTTAGATTATACTATGGAAAAGAATAATGCAAATTTTCAGGTCAGTCCGATAAAAATTATATGAGTATTTTGACACGCAGATTTGAAAAACATCGTTTCTAGAAAATCGCGTTTAAGGTTTTACATATGTGAAGAAACGCGCTTAGAGCGCTTACTCATAATCTGTTTATAACATTACAAAAAGGTTTAAGTCACCGTTCCAAAAAATTGTTTTCAATTCTACATATTTTAAAGAATATTTTAAGCAAAAAAAAAACGGTTTGTTTTTTACAAATTTTCAATGTGGTATCCTGACTTAACTTCGGAGTTATCCTTAACCACGAGGTGTTTTTGAGCGCGGACGTTTGTTAACTAAGCCTGCCGGGGCTATGTTAGTTCAACGAAAAGAAGAAAATGAATTTTTTGACTGCCAAAACCTGGTTCTGTTTGTAGTTTTCTTTTTGTTTAGAATTATTCAATTATTATATACAGGGTGGTCATAAATGAGACAGATAAAATAGGTTATAGATTAAAATCTTAGGAAAAAATATTTATGGTCGTGGGGGCGAGGAGGGGGGGGGGGGGGTCTCAACCATTTCGGAGTTATAGGGATGATTAAGAAAATATGCTAGTTTTTCAGGAAAAACGCTGTAATTTCCTTGTTGTACAATCTATGAAGATGATTTTTAACTCAGATGATGATATGATCATGTCGCTAGTTATAGGATGTCAAAGTAAAAAAATTGGAAAAAAAAACTCCTATTTTTTTTTCTGACAATAATGCCTAATACGTGGCAAGATTTAGAAACTTTAGAATCTTCATATAATCCTAGCTTACAACTGAGTCCATCGAACATTTACGTATTTAACCATTACACTGTATTACACAGTGAAAAAATTACATACTTTCTGTGAAACACGGTGTCGGTTGTAGATCTATCGGAACTAAAAGTAGTAGCACAGAAAAAATTTCCCATACACGTTACGTCAAAATATCATTAAAAAAAAAGTTTTTGGGTAAGTGAATGTATACCAACAATAATTCATGACTCCAAAATTTGTTATGCTATGTAGATATTTTTGTAATATTTGAATAAAAACAGACAGATCTTTATAACCATATATTTTTTATTTTATCGTGATGGAAAATCACGTGGCTGCAGTCGAAAATATCTGGCAGTTTATAATTTTTTTTAGATTTTCAACTTTAACAACAATTTAATGATATTTTTTCATTTGTAATATTTTCTAATATCTGCTTATATATTGAAAGCATGTTTGAATCCGTATCTAATGATCTTTTGGCAAGTAACAGATGCATTTCTTCATCTAGCATTCTAGCCACATGCCTCACGGTTTAGTACAATCGAATTAAGCATGTCTTAGAATTTTAATAAATACTAATATAAAATACATGTTTGTAATAAGTAATATTAAAATAAATAATTCATTATGTTATTCATTTTTGTGTAACAAGTTCATTTCTCGCTGAAATAGAGCAATTAAAAAAAAAAGTATTTTTAAAATGATTGCGATTTCTTACATAATTCCCGAGGACATTTCTCTAGCTTTCTTTTCTGTAATTCATTTGCAATTTTTGCGGATTAATACTCGTAGCATATAGTCGAGTAGTTTAACTTTATGTTGTTTGCAAGATTCTTCTCCAAACCAGTGAGGATATGATTCATTTATTTTCCTACAGCTTATGTCCGTCAAGGCTTCAGAAGCACTTTTGAGCACAGACTGCGATGGATCGTAGAACTTGTAATATATAAAATAATCATCATATTTAAGATAGAACTGGAATCGACAAGTTCTTCTTCACATTTTTCACATTTAAGCTTTTTAATAATTTTGAAGAAAACATAACCTGTAAAATAAAGGGTTTTCCAATAAGAGGTGTTATTTTAATTAACCCGCTATTTCGGTAGATGTCACTTTGGAGCTGTCATTTTTTGACATTTGACAAGTAGAAACTACGCCATTAATAAAAATGGAACGATACACGATTCAACAACGCATTGAAATTATTAAAATTCACTATAAAAATGGTGAAAATGTGGCAGAGACGGTTCGAACATTTTTGGGTCGTCGCGAAGCACCTTGCCGGACCGCAATACAGAAATTGGTAGAAAAATTCGAGCTGTCGGGACAAGTTAGTGATGTGAAGAATAAAACCCGTGTGCGTCGCTCAAGAACAGCCGAGAATATTGCTGCTGTAGCCGAAAGTGTTGAAGAAAACCGAGGTTTGCCCATTCCTCGTCGTTCTTTGGAATTAGGCATTCCACAAACGTCATTACACTGTATTTTGCATAAAGATTTGGGTCTTAAGGTTTATAAAGTTCAGTTGACACAAGAACTCAAGCCGGCCGATCATCAACAACGTCGAGTCTTTGCTGATTGGGTCCTTTAAATGCATGAAAATGATACGGAATTCCATCGAAAACTCATCTTGAGTGATGAGGCCCATTTCCACCTCGATGGCTTCGTCAACAAGCAAAATTGTCGCATCTGGGGCTCGGAAAACCCAAGAGTTATTGTTGAAAAGCCTCTCTATCCTCAACGTGTGACTGTTTGGTGCGGTTTATGGTCCCGCGGGGTCATTGGACCTTACTTTTTCGAAAATGAGGCTGGAGCAACAGTTACGGTGAATGGATTGCGCTATCAACAGATGATCAATGATTTTTTATGGCCGGAATTGGATGGAATTGATCTGGACAACGTTTACTTTCAACAAGACGGCCCTACGTGCAATACAAGCAACGAAACCATTGATCTTTTACGGGAAAAGTTTCCGGACCGTGTTATCTCTCGAAGAGGTGATCACAATTGGCCACCGAGATCTTGTGACTTAACACCTTGCAACTTCTTCCTTTGGAGCCACGTGAAAGAGAAGGTCTATGCGAACAACCCAGCGTCGATTGAAGACCTGAAAGATGGAATTCGTGAGGCTATAGAGGACATGGGGCAGCCACTTTGCGATTTGGTTATGGAAAATTTCATGAAAAGGATATGGTCCTGTAGGCGTGGTCGTGGTGATCATTTGGCTGATGTTATTTTCCATTATTAACGGCATACCTTCCTCTTTATAATGAAATAAAGATCCGATCATTTATCTCAAAAATGGCATTTTCCTTTGAATATCAAAATAACACCTCTTATTGGAAAACCCTTTACTTAAACGAAAATTTTTCTATTTGATCTATATCATTCTCAAACAGTTCTTCCATTTGAGCACCTTCTGTTGCAAGCTACAACAACTGAAATACCAATACCAATACCCAGATTCCGAAAAAAATTCTATGGAAAATTCGGCTCAAAAATTTCTAGGCAGTTCGCCATGCCTATGCAATTTTTTATATTGATAAAATTGACTTCTGCAAAATGAAGTGGATTGCTGGCTGCTGCTAGCCCGCTGATTTAAACGAGTATCTTAAAATTGGGCGGGATTTTGAAATAAAAAGCAGTCTATCTTTTTTACTAATTTGCTAAGGCCTACATACATTACATACCTATGTTTAAGAAAAATGAAATAAGAAATAAAATGCCCCGCACTGAAAATACGAAATCGTGCACATTTGTCAAATCGTCGTACTGTAAAAGAGCAACGCTATTGAGAAAATGAAGAAAATCTTTTGAAGTCATTTGTTACATATTTTTTCTACATTTCTATGACGCGTTGAGTAGGAAAAAGGAACAAAACAAAAAGATTCGATTAATATCTGTGCTGTGATATGGCGCCATTTATTATCGAAGACAACTTAATTTACTCTTATTTTACTAATTTTTGTCAACAGATGGCGGACCTGTTATGAACCCAAATTCTGGCAATGCAATGATTTAGTTTGCTGTGCTTTCGTTCTCTATTATACTTCTTACTAAATGGTATTACTTCTCTGTACCCATGCATAATAATATGTCTGTCTGTTCGTCCTGTCAATACCTCGAGAGTACTTTACTTAGAGAGCTGAAATTTTTTACGTATACTCCGAGAAAGATTAGTCCTAGACGTTTTTATTGTAGCGAAAAAATCTTCAGAATACGAGATTCTATGAATTTGGTCATAACCAGAGTTGTACTGTACGACAAATCGTTCTCGAAATATATGCGAAAAGCCACTTCAACAATCAAACTTACACAGAGTAGTGATCATAGGAATTTACATAATTCTACTATCGAAGGCTCATTTAATTCATTCCATAATTATGTGTGCCGGGATATTTCCTGATTTTGATGATAATATGATTAGTGCAAAGTGTTGAAAAACGAAGGTGCCTGTGGGAATCAACGTGTGAGTACTACAAAAGGGATGAATTGGAAAAACCTTGCAGAGAAATTTCAACGTAAATTGGAAAAGTTGGTATGTTTACTTGCGTAATTTCTTATTAAATTAAGCTCCGTACTGAAGAGTTTTAGGGTTTCTGCCAATACTTAACGATTCTCACATTTTTTTTTTTTAAGTTCAAATTTGCAATTTACAATCGTCATTAGCACGGCTTCTTTCCTTTATCCACGGAATATAACTCACCTTCCAGGAGGAGTTGGGCTTACTGGATTTTATAACTTATCATGAATGATAGTTGGACTTTATCGTTTATCATGAATGATAGTTAGTTTTCCTTCAGATGTATAAATGCCATCAAAAAATTCCGACAATATTAATAAGTATATATTTGCGTTTTTTCCTTCCATTCTTTAATAATAAAAGCAGTAAATGCTCTTCCTCCTTTCTGAACTCTATTTTAAGTGCTTGTGATTTTGATATAAAAACGAGATCACTTTAAGTGAATGTAGCATTACCTATTGATGTGATGTCCTCGCAATATATCAGTTGCTGATTATTTTAAAACTTCACCAACACCAGATCAGTACCTAGTCTGCTGTGACACTTGCCTAAATGTTCGCTTCAAATTCTTTAGTTGGATTTTTGTTAATTGCACGATAGTCATGTTTGATAGGCTAGTTCAAAAGTAGATAATGATAATTATAATGTGATCTACCACATCATACGATAAAGTTTCAAGGAATCCCATAATCGATACATCGGCACATTTTTTCATAGTCATATAGCGGTTAGTTCTACTGCCGAAATGGTAGCCGTAATCATATTTTGAAAATGCCATCAAAAGTAAATATAGGTCTTGGTGAGATTTGAGCCTACACATTTTATATTTCTCCATATTGCTTTACGTACTGAACAACTACCGTTTTTCTAAAATTCTGCGCTAATCTCTATTTAAGGAAACTCTTATGCCACATTTGTCGTATTTTTACGTTTTTTACTTAGAGTTTAAAATTGTTTTGCGTATTACCCATCTCGGTTAAGTCGTTCTAGAAGAAAGAACCATGGTTATACCGTAGATACATTTATAGTTCTTTGTCCTAACTGGACCATCCGCATCTTGTCCCATCTCTCCGATTCAGTTAAATTTTTGATGGTGAATGCTCCCTTTTTTTGTATTATTAAACCATTCTCAGGAGATAACCTATGATGCAAAGCACAGCATAACAGAAAGGAAGTAGAAAACGGATTTGGGGACTTGAGGAGAGTGGCAGAGGTTTTGATGTATGGCATTGTTGAAGATTGTAAGCTGGAGGACAGACAGAAGATGGTAAACTGTTCCATATTCGTACAGTTCGGGATAAAAAAGCACCACGAAATTTTACTATATATCCGAAAGTATTTTGAATAGTGAAAGGTTGTACACGGCTTGAAGCACGATTATTGCGTGCATGAATTAATCTACAGGAGATCAGAATAGATATTCCATCAGAACATTGACCATGCATGTAGCCATAAAGGTGCGAAATGCATCCATTGCGGTGGTGTTCGAGAGAGTCGACATGATAAGTTATTGCCACATCGCCAATAAGCTTTAAGGTCTACTTTGGACAATATATTATGGTTATGCGACCAGCTCCAGCTCTAGTTGTGATAGAGAGAAATAATTCTTTATATACCTTTTACACATATTATGCTATATACAATATACCCACAGGCATGTATAACATAGACTGCTTCATTGTGTATTTCATATGGGACAACTTTTGTTGGCAAAGGTGTGACAATTATCTTAATTTCAAGTTTCATTTTCACTTTAATAGTCATATTACAAGTTCAACAAACAAATTGCAAATACATTCGAAATTATTAATATTTTTAGAAGAAGCGTATCTCTTATAACATCAAATATTTCTTAAACTTGATTTTTAAGGAAATAAAATTAAGCAATTTTTGTCTGCCCATCCCTAAAAGTAGGAATGGGGGACAGAGAAAATATTTCAATTGTTTATTGCCATCTTTTTCTCTGCTATATGTCCACGAGAAAATTCACTGACTAAAACGGGATTATAGTGGATTTCGCATAGAACTTATCAGTTGCAGTTCAGAGGAATAAAGTAGTTAAACCAAAAGGAGAAACCTATAAAAAACTGATTGCATATTAATGTAATCAATTTTGGTAGTGTCAGCGGTCTATGTTATACATATAAGTGTATGTACCCCACTACGTGCACATTAATTGAAATGAACTGAAGTTAATATATACACCGAAAGAGCGGTTTAAATGCTGATAACAGGTGCAAATGGACCTCGCAGGCATTTTGATGGTCACTATACTGAACCCTGGATTTTACATATTTAAAAAACGACTACCCAAAAATAAAATAAAACGATTCAACTTCCTGCATTTCAACCTTTTTCCTACATGAATTATTAATGATCTTAAGAGGCCCATGCAGGATAATTTTTATCATTTTGTGTTTAAAAATGAGAAGGAAAAAAAGGAAAGGTAGAAAAAAAGCTTCTCGTGGTTTTGAGACAGTATCAATGCAAGTATGTACGAACATATACCTATACTACTAACTATACTGGTGTAGCACCAAACGGCTTATTGGTATCAGTGAATATCTAGCAAAAATCGGTATCAAACAGCGGGAAATGGAATCATACCATCACCCAAACCGGATGGCTTCCTTGGAAGTTGTGATGCATGCCTCTATATTGGACACTATAGGAAATTTTTGCGGGCATGTCCTAGGGAGGAAGCAGTTCAAGCTTTATCGTGTGCTTCCCCTAGCTTCATTGGAATGAATGGGTATGCATGCCTCCTCAGTGGAGACTCTATGAGCGAAAACAAATCTGCGTGCACTTGGTTTCACAAACAAATCACGAATGAACTTGAAAACATGCGTTTAACCTTCCACCAAGCTTCTTCCAGGATCAATCTGGAACGGATCAAAAATTGTTCGGCTTTTTCATTTTTTACTGCTTTAGCAAAACAAGAATGAGCTTGAAAAGTGCATTGCACCTTCCACCAAGCTTCTTACGGGATTAATGTGGAATGGATCGACAATATTTCGGCTTTTTCATATATTTGCACTATAAAATTTAACTGCTTCCACAAGCTTTAACGTGAAAGGCCTGACCAGCATGGGCGTAGCCACGGTTTTGTTGTGGGTTGGGCGTAGTAGGGGCCAGTTTAACACAAAAATTGAAAAAGAATATTCTTCAATCAAGTATTGTTTCTCAAAAATGTGTAAATGTTTCTAATACGTTAATCAGTGTTAACACTAAGTTTCCTTACATCAAGCAAACTGTTTTATTGATTACCGTTGTTTTTTAGATCGAATACAAAATACATGTGATTTTTTTTTCAAATCTAAAGGGTTTTCCAATAAGAGGTGTTATTTTAATTAGCCCGCTATTTCGGTAGATGTCACTTTTGGAGCTGTCATTTTTTGACATTTGACAAGTAGAAACTACGCCATTAATAAAAATAGAACGGTAAACGATTCAACAACGCATTCAAATTATTAAAATTCACTATAAAAATGGTGAAAATGTGGCAGAGATGGTTCGTAAAACTCGAACATTTTTGGGTCGTCGTGAAGCACCTTGTCGAACCGCAATACAGAAATTGGTAGAAAAATTCGAGCTGTCGGAACAAGTTAGTGATGTGAAGAATTAAACCCGTGCACGTCGCTCAAGAACAGCCGAGAATATTGCTGCTGTAGCCGAAAGTGTTGAAGAAACACCCAGGTTTGTCCATTCCTCGTCGTTCTTTGGAATTAGGCATTCCACAAACGTCATTACACCGTATTTTGCATAAAGATTTGGGTCTTAAGGCTTATAAAGTTCAGTTAACACAAGAACTCAAGCCGGCCGATCATCAACAACGTCGAGTCTTTGCTGATTGGGTCCTTGAAATGCATGAAAATGATCCAGAATTCCATCGAAAACTCATCTTGAGTGATGAGGCCCATTTCCACCTCGATGGCTTCGTCTACAAGTAAAATTGTCGCATCTGGGGCTCGGAAAACCCAAGAGTTATTATTGAAAAGCTTCTCTATCCTCAACGTGTGACTGTTTGGTGCGGTTTATGGTCCCGCGGGGTCATTGGACCTTACTTTTTTCGAAAATGAGGCTGGAGCAACAGTTACGGTGAATGGATTGCACTATCGACAGATGATTAATGATTTTTTATGGCCGGAATTGGATGGTATTGATCTGGACAACGTTTACTTTCAACAAGACGGCGCTACGTGCCACTTAAATTAAAGGTAAAAATTGAAGTCTTTAAAATAAAATTCCTGTGGGTAGGTATTCTCATATCTTTAAATTGTGACTGTTTTAGAAAGATAAGGCAAAAACGGTGAGTTTTTACATTTTTTGTGGCGCTTTTTATAATTATTTGACTCTAATAGTACTTGTTTTTTCTCCCGACATTTCACCGACGAGAAACTGCAATATTTATTTGAAAGTTGTTTAAATACAACGCAAAATAGCATATTTAACAATTATGAGCAAAAAAAATTTAGGAGAGTTAATTCTCGTTAAAAATGTTCACTTTATGTGAACTGCAAATTTTCATTTTTCGTCTTAAATTGTATGATTTTGTCGGATGTTGGGTTTCCGTTTTTTGCGGTAGATGTCTCTAATGTGCTCTGTGGTCAAGGTTTAGGCTAATTTTATATGAATTTTCTCACTTTCAGGACACAAACCTACGTATAGTAAATTTTATTACCTACAGGTTCGCTGGTATCTAAATTGAAACTTTTGCTGACTACTGACTCCTCTGAAGCTCTTTTTATTTCTACTAGCTCTTTTTTTTTACTTTATATTTTTGACATGTCCAAACCTGCGTATTAGTGCATAAATTTATATAATTGGTGTGTTGTGATAATTTTACTAAACCTTTTCCATTCAGCTACAGTTTTTGTTGGAGGACCACATGCATTCAATTTTGCTCGTATTTCCTTACATACTGCGGTTTTTAATTTGTTGCGTGCAAGGTCGGGATGTTGTTCCATAAATTCAGTAAGAAATGTTATCTGCTGCTGTTTAGATTGTGTCCTAAGTTTTTTATTAATAAATTTGTGTAATTTTTTAAAACGTAAATATTTACATTTTTTTTAACTATTTTTGCGTTTTCTGACAAAATGACACCACTTTTGCAGTCACCGCAAATATTTCAACTTCAAGTGACATTTTTATTGATTGTCATCTTACGGAAAGATAATCTTTGTGAAATGATTGGTGATTATCAAAAATCACCTTACAGAATTCCACCCCTGTTTGAGCATCTTTTGTAAATATTAAATCATAGCATCCAAATAATTGGTATTTAATTTTAAACAAACTTAAGGAAAGTTTGTCCTAATTTTAACAAAAAATTATCATTTCTAACTTGAAAGTGTCACTATCTGTTTCACTCACACTTCATGCAATGACTCTCCATTTCACTCAAACTAAAATCTTAAAGTGACGGTCTTAAGGCAAGCATTGGGTACACTAGAAACATATTTAGTAGGTAAAAAGAAATTTTTCGAAACTGAGTGTGTTGAAAAAAAAAATTATTTTTCCGTATTCTAAGAAATAATGTAGCAAGTGTTATACCATTTTAGAATCCTTATTAAATGCGTCAACTTTTGAAGTTACTTGCCGAAATGGCGTAGTACATTTTTTTTTTTCAGTACAGTCAGTTAAAGTTGGGTGAAGTCACTGACTTATAACAATGGACTGAGCGTATTGCCATTTTCCTATAGGAAAGCATGGCACAAGTTTTATAGTTCTCTCTTTCGCCCTGTGGCAGAGTTGGAGCTACCAACACAAAATATTGCATTCGGGAACATTTGCTTATGCCATTTGATGTTTTTATGTTGGCTACAGATGCAATCACTTCAGAAGGAATAAGGTAAAGATAGTGTTTACCATGCTCCGTCTCTCTTGCCCATAAGCAGGATTCAGTTAAGAATAAATTTTGAAAATTAAAGTCGGAATGAGTATGATTCCTTATAAACGATTAAAATATCACTTGGACACAAGAAAATACATTTTTTTAATTTAATTCGATTTTCGGGTGTAAAATTTCATCTGATTGGTTGAGTTTTACATGTTTTTTATGTAATCGTTTTAAAGGGTGCTCTAACGGTGATATACAGAAACACAACATTTTTTGTGCCACATGAAATAGCAAATCGCTAAGTCCATTGTTATAAGTCAGTGGGTGAAGTATTAATTTTCTCTTCTTGGTTCGGAAAAATGTGACAGTTTCTTCTAAGCTGGAGCAGTTGGCTTAGAATTTAAAGCAACAGGTTACATAACCACTATTCGGGATTACATAAGAAAAATAAAATTGAAAAAAAAGTAAAGATTTGTAGCAACAGGAGCTAAAAATCCATTACGGGTGTACATTTTCTCGAAAACAAAAGAAATGTCTATAATTTAAAAAATACATGACTTAGATTTTTTTTAAATATTTTTTTGGTAACTATTATGATTTGGTCTATCACCCGATTCCGGCTTGACGTCGACTTACGGGACACCCTGTATAATGAAAAATGCTTTTGATTTTCGAAGATATGTAATTTATTTTCCACCAATTTTTGATAACAAAATTCTATACAAATGCCATAAAATGTTCATTACATAGTATAGGTACCTTTTTAAATGGAAGTCTTTTGAAGTTTCCTAGAAGAAATAACGTAAATTACAAAGTTTCACAGGTCATTGCAAAGTTTTCTTTTGTATACCTACATACATACATAGTACTGACTTTAAGATACACAAGCATTCAAACATACATGTTCTTAGAGAAACTTCCTGACAATTTCAAGGATTCGCCAATTTTTCATATTGATCAAGAAATCAATATCAACAACGACTGAGGAGCCCCAAATCTACACCATTGAATAGTTCGGCAAATTGGTTTTATTGATGTCCATGAAAATTCGTGACGAGAGTTGTTATGTAAATGCATGTGTACCTGCTCATACATGAATATAATTTGTAATATTTGCAGATTATATAATACATATAGCAATGTGAATTTCCTTAAGAAATCGGAATATTCCATGATATTCTGTTGTTATAATCTTAATAATACATCCGAGTAGAGGGATCAATTGCTTTGGAAAATAGAAGAGGGTTTTTTTTATTTAAATGTTTGCAATAGAATGATTTTCACATGCATGAATTTCACTGCTCATTCTTCTGGCAAAAATTTTTTTTTTTTCAATGGGACATTTGCTTTCAATAGGAGTCTTTTTAGGACTTTTACTTTGCTTATTAAAAGCTTTGTGAATTTTTATTCTTAAGAAAAGTTGAGAGTAGTTCGTATTTCAACTTATATCAACAAATGATTGAATGTAATTCGAAAATATATGTATTTTGTAATTACGTGAACGTCAGCAATACAAATACAAGATTGATTTGAATTTTCATTTTTAAAATTAATGGATGTTGGTCTTAATGCCATATGTTTCATATAAACATGAATTGCTGGCAACATTTGTATGGTTTTATTTATTTGCCTACTTCTATTGCTTTCATTTCTATAGTTGGTGTTTCACCTTTGCTACTGAAAACAGTTGGCAGTTAAATGCAATGATTGTGTCATTTTGATAATAAAAATTGGCGGAACTATATTAAGTAGATCTGATAAAATTAAAAAATTTATACAGATAAAAGGTGAATGTCTTTCAAATTCTAATACACTAAGAAATAAAGAATCCAATAAACTTGATGGTTTAAGTATGGATCCTTCTTTAGTGGTTAAATCGTTTTAAGTGCGTCTGAAATCAGTTGAGAATAAAATAAACTTAATTATATTTAAAAGACAAAGGATTGGATTAATCTATTACTCGAAATAAGAAAAAATAACAATTATGAATGTGTTTTTGTTGTTTAATTTCTATTAAGAATCCCTCTGAGTTACCATCCCTAACAATAATTCAAGTAAATACTTCATGCCGAAATGACAGGCCCATGTAAAACCAATTACTGAAGAACTTTAAGCGACGTAATGAATCCTTGAATTTTCTGAAATTTAAGCTAAACTCATCAACGGCTGTCCTTTATACTTAGAAATCAGATTTTAAATGGGGCGGGCAGTTATTTACATAGATTGAACTTGATTAAAAATTTGCATTAACCATGGATGGTGTGCCTCTCTCATGGCTTAATATTCTTGTCTTTTCGTAAATTATTTTCTGTCAAATACTTGAATATTCATCACTCCTAGATGATCAAATTTGATGTTATTCGAGCAATTTACAATTTTTGATTTAATTTCTTATAAAAACAAAAAGTTTTTTTTTGTTTTGTTTTGCTGTATCACACTTAGGCGCAAGTGACCTGAAATTATATAATTGCTTTCAATTTTAAATGATATACATATATAGAAATAAAAATAAAAAAAAGCTTTTGAGATAGGTACATGATATGATTTTTAGGACGGCTGGTTGTGGGATTAGGACTTTACCATAAATGAAATGTAAAGCAAGCCGAGAATTTTAAAGTATGTAGCTGGAAAACAGTAGTGTGACTGCAGACTAATTTTAATTTTTACGATTTCCACATATTTGCATTTGGTACTGTATGGCCGTGAATATTTTTTACTGAAACTTGAGGAAATATGTATAACATACTTCCACTCATTGGCGTAAATAGGTAGGGGCCAGGGCCCCCCCCCTCCAGGCCACCAAGGAAATTATGCAAATTTCTAAAAAAAATACGTTAATACAATAATACAATATTAGGCCTAATTATAGCGTGTTCCGTAGGAGAAATCATTCAAAACTATTTTGATAGTTTGTGCGGAAATTTTAATTGATAACCTTTGATATCAATGAAATTTTGAAAATTTAAAAAAACTTTATTTAATTTTCCGGAAAAAGCTGCTTTTTTAATCTTTTTCGATTCTAATCCCAACGGATTCAGTAATAAGGCTGATCATCTTTATAAGGAAGAAATTTTACTGCGCAATTAAAAGCTTCAATAATATTCTTCTTAAGGGGGTATTCTAGTCTAGAAATTCGAAAAAATATATTTTTTTTGTTTTCATATTTTCAAAGTTTAACTATTCAAGAATATGCCTACAAGAGGATTTTTCAAAATGGTGGCTTGTATCTTTTATATTTAGTGTTCAACTGCATCCAGCTGCTAACAGTTGAATTCTAACTTCTAAACCACTTGGACTTTAAGGGGGACTTTAAGGCAGCGGCCATTTTGTGAAAAAGAAATTTTTCAACTTTTCCCTAGTTCCGGACATAGCGACATTACTCTAGACTAATAATCTTTTTTATTTTTTTTTTTTCGGATTGCTAGGCGGGTTGGAATCGTGGGCATGATCACGCGCCAATTTTTTGAGGCCCCCCACTTCATCAGCTGCTAATTTTTTTAATTTTCAACTTTTTTAATTTTTTAATTTTTTTCTGTATTCTTGTAATGTTAATAAATAACTCATCAAAAAATGGATAGAAAGATATTGATTGCCATTTTTTACGGCACTTCAAAAATCACCTAAAATTCGGGCCTCTAGACTAGAATACCCCCTTAAGTTACATTAAAGAATAAAACTATATTAGCACTCTAGACAATTACTTCGGGAAACGGAGAAATTCACAGAAAAACATTAAATTTGTCTAGAATCTACTCGAGTCTCGAAAAGGAAGAAGCAACCGGAGAGAGCAAAAGACGTTGTGATAAAGATCACTACAGGTAACAGAAAAGGGTTTTCCAATAAGAGGTGTTTTTTTGATATTCAAAGAAAAATGCCATTTTTTGAGATAAATGATCAGATCTTTATTTCATTATAAAGAGGAAGGTATGCCGTTAATAATGGAAAATAACATCAGCCAAATGATCACCACGACCACGCCTACAGGACCATATCCTTTTCATGAAATTTTCCATAACCAAATCGCGCAAAGTGGCTGCCCTATGTCCTCGATAGCCTCACGAATTCCATCTTTGGGGTCTTGAATCGACGCTGGGCTCTTGGCATAGACCTTCTCTTTCACGTGGCCCCAAAGGAAGAAGTCGCAAGGTGTTAAGTCACAAGATCTCGGTGGCCAATTGTGATCACCTCTTCGAGAGATAACACGGCCCGGCAACTTTTCCCGTAAAAGATCAATGGTTTCGTTGCTTGTATGGCACGTAGCGCCGTCTTGTTGAAAGTAAACGTTGTCCAGATCAATACCATCCAATTCCGGCCATAAAAAATCATTAATCATCTGTCGATAGTGCAATCCCATCACCGTAACTGTTGCTCCAGCCTCATTTTCGAAAAAGTAAGGTCCAAGGACCCCGCGGGACCATAAACCGCACCAAACAGTCACACGTTGAGGATAGAGAGGCTTTTCAACAATAACGCTTGGGTTTTCCGAGCCCCAGATGCGACAATTTTGCTTGTTGATGAAGTCATCGAGGTGGAAATGTGCCTAATCACTTAAGATGAGTTTTCGATGGAATTCTGGATAATTTTCATGCAATTCAAGGACCCAATCAGCAAAGACTCGACGTTGTTGATGATCGGCCGGCTTGAGTTCTTGTGTTAACTGAACTTTATAAGCCTTAAGACCCAAATCTTTATGCAAAATGCGGTGTAATGACGTTTGTGGAATGCCTAATTCCAAAGAACGACGAGGAATGGACAAACCTGGGTTTTCTTGAACACTGTCGGCTACATCAGCAATATTTTTGGCTGTTCTTGAGCGACGTGCACGGGTTTTATTCTTCATATCACTAACTTGTCCCGACAGCTCGAATTTTTCTACCAATTTCTGTATTGCGGTCCGACAAGGTGCTTCACGACGACCCAAAAATGTTCGAGTTTTACGAACCGTCTCTGCCACATTTTCACCTTTTTTATAGTGAATTTTAATAATTTCAATGCGTTGTTGAATCGTGTATCGTTCTATTTTTATTAATGGCGTAGTTTGTACTTGTCAAATGTCAAAAAATGACAGCTCTAAAAGTGACATCTACCGAAATGGCGGGCTAATTAAAATAACACCTCTTATTGGAAAACCCTTTAATTTAGTAGACTTTCCATCAGATAGAAGGCCAATGCCATCCGAATATTAAAAGATACATATTTACAACCACAACCAAGTGATGGACCCGCTATGACTTACGTGCGAATTCAGAACGATTCAATGAAGGTGATCTTGTTGGGCTGTACAACCCGAACCGACATAAGGGACGTTCTCCAAATTCACAACAACACTGGGAGGGACCGTATTCAGTAGTAACTAGAATAAATCACGTAGTATACTGGATTCAACGTGGTACAAGAGGCAAACGAAAAATCTTTCATCTGGATCGCTTGTGGCAATATTACAAGCATCAAGACCGTGGTCCACCTGTTGTTCGGGACGAACAATTTTAAGAAGGGGGCAGTGTTACGTGCAATAGAAAGAGCAAACTGGTGACATCTACTGGCAATGGAGAGTAAACAACTTCAGGTTCGGAGAATCGATGATAGAATCTTCGGAAAGGTTCAAGAATAGATTGAATAGAATTGTTAAGAGGATTCTCGAATAGAACACTCCAGAATAATCTGGAGAGTTTCTAGTGTATAAATATAACAGTTGTCACCGCCAAGAAAAGACTCTTGTCTTAGACGTTGCAGTGTTAACAAGCCAAAGTAATAAAGAAGCGAAAGTGTTGTAAATAGATTGCGATAATTGAGAGTACAGTATTAGCTATAATTAAAGTTGAATAGATTAATTGAAGGTTTATGAATTTTGTATGATTAGAGTGAAACAAAGAACTTGTATATTAAATATTTAATATTGTGTTTTAAATAACGAACCAAAGGCCACAGTTACGCAACAATATTATACGTGGGTGTCCAATCCATTTTGCTCTACCATCATTATTGCTGTGCTTTACAAACGAAATGACAAGATTAGTATACCCTATACCCTCCCAACATAGTAATATTGTTAAGATTTTTGTTAACAATAGCCATCAGTGTAGCTAGTAGTGAATAGAGCTTTTTCAAATTAAAACTAATTAAAAATTATCTTCGTTGAGTGTTTTTGAGATTGCGAAATCTAGCGATACTCTCCATAGAAAAACAACTAACAGAGAATACAAATTTTGACAATGTCATTCAAGACTTTTTTAATAAAAAAGTCAGCAAAATAAATGTAATAAATACGCTTCCATTTTGTCATTATGTGTATACAATCTGTTTTTAAACAAAAGAAATATTTTTTTTATTTATTTATTTATGTTCCGCAATTTTCAATAACCACTGTTGATTTTGATTGACAGCAAATTGGGGACCGCCCCAGCCGGCAAAAGCACTAGGTACGCCACTGACTGTATCAGTATGTTGTAGATATTTATACTGTTGGGAGCGTAGTCTTTGGTTCGTTATTTAAAACAGAATATTAAATATTTAATATACAAGTTCTTTATTTCACTCTAATCATACAAAATTCATAAACCTTCAATTAATCAACTCAAGTTTAATATCGCTTATACTGTACTTTCAATTATCGCAATCCAATTACAACACTTTCGCCCATTTATTTCTTTCGCTTGTTAACACTGCAACGTCTAAGCGAAGATTCTTTTTTTGGCGGTGACAACTATTATATTTATACCCTGGAAACTCTCCAGATTATTCTGAAGTGCTCTATTCCAGAACCTTCTTAACTATTCTATTCATTCTAATCCTGAACCTTCCCGAAGATTCCATCATCGATTCTCCGAACCTGAAGTTGTTTACTCTCCATTGTCAGCAGATGTCACCAGTTGTCTGTTTCTATTGCACGTAACAATACACAAAATGCATAAATAAAATACATAATAAGAAAATCTGTATTCTATAGATACTGCGCCAGGGCGGTTCCATCAATGTTAAATACTTATTAGGAATTAAAGTCGACATACCCAAGACCATATTTTCAGGCTATGACTGCCGATTTTTAGAGCTACGAGAGTTTTATACAAGGATTCGTGAATATCTGTAGACGTCCGAAAATATCCTGCACATTTCAGTACTGGCGTTCAAAATTAGTACCTTGAAAGTACTGTTGAGGTAGTTCTCCGTTGTATGGGATATTTGAACACTGCCTAAGAACGCGTCGACGGATATGTAAAGTAAACCTAAATCGGGCAACCCCTTCTTGGTGTTGCCATATAAAAATTTAAGTTTTTTACGTATACTGCAAAAACGATCAGTTCTAGACGTTTTTATTGTACTGAAAAGTTCTTAGGAATATGAAATCCTATGAAATTGGCTATAATCATTTTTACTGTCCGACAAACCGTTTCAGAAATATGTATATGCGAAAAATCACTTCAAAAATCAAACTTGCACAGATGGGTGACCATACGAAATTATATTCATTTAAGGAATTGGTTTTTAGACCAATTCTAACTTTTTAACTTGTTTTTGTTAAAGTTATTAAAGTTTTAATGTTGAAAATTAAATTCCTATTTTACATTATTTTCATTTAAATTGATAAATTGACTCATTTCTTCATTTTTCCTTATATGGACATGCCCGGTTACCTATTGCCATGGTAAACATTGTTCAGAGGTTTTTTCTTTCATAAAGTTATTAAGTGAGTACAAATTAATAAAAATTTCTTCTAAAATTGAACCAAACAGTTTAGGCACAAATTTAAAAAGGACTTAATCTTATTTAAAGTATGACAGCTCTTTCATATTTACTGATGTTGTTCAAAATCAGTGACGGTACTATTTTCAAGAGCCCTTATGTCATATATTTTTATCTTTTGTCCAGGCTTAATAGCAAATTCATTCATGGCAACACATTTTCATTTTCCTTTACAGTGTGTGAAGGTGTTAGTTTAATAAATTAAAATAAATTATCTCTTTCCAAAATAACTTGAATTGTTTAGAGATTGTTAATTAAAACTCTTACTTACTATTGATACTAAAATTCAATTAAAACCTATGTGCAACGGTTGAAATATATAAATAGAACAGTATTCCATAATATACATAGGCTGATAGGTTAGGTTAGGTGGGTACATAATAATAGTGTGGATAGATACAGGGCTCAACTCATTAACTCTGACATAAGCAAAAGGAAGTGGTCTCTAATCTTTAGTAAAAGTAAACTTTTATATATTGGATATTCTGTTAGCTTGTGTATACTTTGATCATTAATTAGACTCTTAAAGCTCATCGGGGGGATAAAAATCGATAAAACTCTTTTGGAATCCCGGTGGTATCTGATAACAGTAATTCTAGTATCCTTATAAAAATGTTACCTTGATTCAGAACACGTATATAGTTAGCCCGAGGAAATATCTTTTGTGCTAAGAATGGAATAACATGAATAGTGATTGCTGACTGCTACATATATATATTTATAAAAATGTTTTCTTTTATGTCATAGATTGTTTTCAAGTTTTCAATAATATAAAAAACAAAAATTGTAGATTCGCTTCCTTACGGACAATGAATATAATTTTACCTCAATTCAAATGTAACTTAAGATTTTTTCTAGATACAATATTTCACACCGAATATTCTGGTCGAAATAATCTGATATATTTCCGTATGCGCATACTTACTACTTATATATAGAGAAAGTATAAAATTCTCTATTTAAATATAACAAACACTTCTTGGCAAAGGTGAAATTTTATATCCATATCCCTGAAAACTTTCAGAAGAATAGATTCTTCTGGAGGAAGGTATTGCGAATATCTCCAATTGAAAATATTCAAAAAGCTTTTATTGCTTGGGAAATTTTTTCCTTGGTGATGATAATAAAGAGATTTCCTTTGCTTGAATACTTTGTACATATGTACATACCTAGATATTCATCTCTACTATTTCTAGTCAAATAATATCATATTTCTTTTATATTTTGCATTCAAATAAAATCTCAAAGTACAGAAAATCTTTTTACTAAAATAATTTTCCAGTTGGTTTTTCCGATAGTCGTGCATTAAATTATAAAAAACAAAAACAAAAGAGAAAAAAATAACTATTTATATTTCATGTATAGTAGTACATACAAACATAATGTCCAAGTTTAGAGGACTTAAAAATCTCTCTAAACATATTTTCATATCAACACGAATAATGAAAATTTATTGAAACAATTGTCTCATGCATGCCTATGTTGCGGAATATACCTATAGCAATTAAGCCTTTCAATTCAGGTGCATAAATATTAATTAACGAAAGTAATTCCCGTGATTTTATTCTGTTAGCAAGAATTTCTTTAATAAATGTGGTACAGTCATGTGTAATGGCGTAATTTTAGATTATATAAAACTAATAGAAAGTATTTTGATAGATACGGTGACATATTATAAATTTGTATAATTCGAATCTAGTAAACTATTTGTGGACATAGTCAAGCCTCTCAATGTGGGCATTGTAATACGGGCTCAGGGAAGGAGGTGATACACAGTAAAAAATATTGGTCTAAAATTTAAACTTTTTGGGGTTACATATAAGTCCACACCAAAAAAATATTAAATTCTTATATTTATTATGTATTAAAATATCTTCTTTAATACCTTGGAGATTAAAAATTAATCCTTAGTGAATAATTTGAGTCGTCAGTTTTTAATAAAAAATAGGTTACAAATCAATACAACGAATATTAGATATTAAATCTTGTGCTATTAATTTATAACCCTCAACAGATTAAATCGTAAATTTGATTTATTAGAAATTAATACAATTGAAGAATAAGATTTTTTTGCATTTAGCTGTTAGGAATACATACCCTCAATTAGTGTACTTCACCTACCCCACACCCACAGGCAGCCTGAAAAGCTTTAGCTTAACGTGAAAAACGGGCAGCGTAATATTTAGTAAGTAGATACATAAAAACAGTGTTTTTTCTGTTAAACTATTTATTTCACTTAATGTTATCATAGCATAACAATTCGTTTCAACAGCATATAAAAACAAAACAAAAGAATTCGCTTCAATATAAAAAAAAGAAACAATAACAAAACAATTCGGTTCAAAATAATAAAAAAAATATAGGTAATATTTGTACTTCTATTATTAAGGCAATAATTGTTGGATATAAAAACAAAACAAAACAAAACAATTCGCTTCAATAAAAAAAAAAAAACAATTCGGTTCAAAATAATAAAAAAAAATACAGGTAATATTTGTACTTCTATTGCATAATAATTGTTGGAACTAAAATATATTCTTTTTTTTTCTAAAGTGTAACCTTCAAAGGGTTCCTTATATATAAATGCGTCATATTTTATAATACTGTATATCATTTCTTTTCTTTTAACTTTAAAGCAATGCAACGCTTCACTAAATTCTATTGTCTCATACTCGAGGCACTTAAAAAGGAACATATTTTCAATATAGAAAATGCCTGCTATTTTAACAAACTCATAAGTAAAATGAATATGAGATTTGCACAAAAAAAACCCCACACCGATAATGAAATCCAGATTCAACTTCTAACCAAGGCACCGAATTAATCAACGAAGTCTCATTTATAATAAAATTAACTAATTGTTTCAAAATATCATCGTCGGGTTGTATTTTAAATTCTTTACCAGTAGAATATTTCTTTTCAAATTTAAGGTATTTCCATGCATGACGAATCATTTGTTGGTGGCGTAGTGATAAAGTCTTGCAAACATTTTCAAAGTTGACTATTTCTGAAGAAATTTTAGTAAAATATCGGTGCTTTGCTTCGTACCGCATGGCCCACATGTGATTTAAGCTACTTAAGTCTGCATGATATTTATGTCTCACCTGACTGTTAATGTTTAAGCTTGGTCCAACTACTGCGTTGCATCGCCTAACGACTCCGGCCTGATTATCTTCTGTGGAAGGTCGAAAGGGTTACTATATAACCTTAAGCTCTAAATCGCTATTTAAACTATATTATTATTATTATTATTCACTATTTAAACTATATTATTTTCATCAAAAGAAGTATCTGTACTCCGGTGCAAATTAATTTGGAAATAATTACAGCACTTATATTGATTTACAGCTAAACCCAAGTCTTCGTATTCGATGGTCGCTCCGTCTCTATCCGTAAAATAGAATGTTTCATCCGGTGAATATTCAATCTGTGATACAACTACAAAATGAGAAAATATTGAGAGTATGAAAAAATAAACGCTTATTTCACACACAGCTGTAACCAAACTAACCTGATATGAAAATGTCTTCGCTCTGCAATTCATCTCCTTCATTGTCAACTTGCTTCTTTAACTTGACAAGTTTTATTAATTTTTCCTTCAAAAAATTAACTTTTAACAAAGTGTCCTCTCGCAAAGATACCATTGTTTATTTAAGGAACATCTGTTAAACTTTAATACACCGACAGTTAATTTTTATTCCGTGCAGAGTTGAAATGTGATCCGGGATGATCAGATTTTAATAATAATTAAGTTTTAATTCCTAGTCGATTAAAATCAATCCATTAAGAAGAAAATGTAATACATTCTTGAACAAAAGTTATACTAATATTGTATACGGCTACAGTTTTAGATTGGACAAAAATAAGTTAATACATTGTTGTGTAACTGTTAACTCTAATTTTATTAAAGATATCTTTAATACTTTGGAATATACAAAATTTAATTCCGAAGGGTTACAAATTACAGCTTAATACTTTCGTTGGATTAAAAATTCATTCCATATTTTTTACCGTGTAGTACTCACCTAGGCAACACACAAAAATTCGTGGATTTCACTCTCTTTTTGTAAAGTGCTTATATTCCTATTTATCAGACCGAATGCAAAGAGTTCTTTTTAGGGGTGGTATTTCTGCTGAAATCACGAATATTTCTGATGTTCCGCAGAGCAGGCACATTGACCCATTATTCTTTATTATTTACATCAACGATTCTGGTTCAATTCTAACTAATTCTAAGATTCTTTATTACGCTGACAATGTCAAATTTTTTCGTATAATTTCGGACGAAAACGATTGTGTTCTTTTAAATTCTGACCTAAACACTTTTCATATTTAGTGTTGAAATAACTATTTACATTTGAATTCAATCAAGGAAATATGTGTCCATTTAGGGGGGGATTTAATAACTTGGCCGTCCTAGGACTATGAAAGATGCTGCCCCTCTACTCCCTATAAAACACGAAAAGTGGCAGCGAAAATACCAAATAACTCAGTACTAATACAGGGTGGGCCAAAAGTCACCATGGGGTTTAAAAATTTAATAACTTTTTCGTTTATATATTTTTTTTATTTTTTTTTTTTTTTAGATTATATAAATAACATCTGGAGAATAAATAATGGAGAGATTCACAACTGAACAAAGAACCAGAATAATAGAATTTTATTACTTAAATCAGCGATCAATTATTTTAACGCAAAGAGCATATCGTCGCCATTTTAACGTCAGAATTTCGCCCTCTGAAGCCATGATTCGTTTGCTTAGTTGATCGTCACCACCAACATGGTACCGTAAGTGATTTGCCTCGAACCGGTAGACCGCGTATAATTCACACTGCGGAAAATATTGAACGTGTAGAGCAAAGTGTTAACGAAACACCAGAAACATCTACCAGAAGGCGTTCTGCTCAGCTAGGGATGTCTCGTACGTCACTACGGCGCATTTTAAAAAAAGATTTACTGTTATTCCCATATAAGGTGCAATTGGTGCAAGAATTGAAACCCGCAGATCATCGGCAACGTCTAAATTTTGCAGTTAAATTTCAACAGTTGGCCAGAAATGAAATCAACTTTATTGAAAATCTGATTATGAGTGATGAAGCTCATTTTCATCTGAATGGCTTTGTTAATAAGCAGAACTGTAGGTTCTGGGGTTCTGAAAATCCAAGAGCCATTCATCAACGCCAATTGCACCCCATTAGGTGTACAGTATGGTGTGGCATTACATCTGAAAATATCATTGGGCCTTACTTCTTCGAAAATGAAGATGGAAGTGCTGTAACCGTAAATGGAGAGCGGTATCGGTTTATGATAGAAAATTTTTTACGTCCTGCTCTTGAAAACAGACCTGAGATGTGGTTTCAGCAGCATGGAGCCACTGCCCACACTACCCGAGACACAATGGCACTTTTAAGGCAAATTTTTGGACAGCGAATAATTTCAAGAAATTCGGAAATTAATTGGCCAGCGCGTTCGCCAGATTTGTCAGCACCCGACTATTTTCTTTGGGGTTATTTGAAGGAGCGAGTATATGTGAAGAAGCCCGAGACAATCCTTGAACTCAAGGCCAACATTGTTGCAGAAATTCGAGTGACATTATTTTCCATACTTAGCGTAAAAAAATTTCCATTTGGTATATTTTATAATCTAAAAAAAAGATTAAAAAAATATATAAACGAAAAAATTATTAAATTTTTAAACCCCATGGTGACTTTTGGCCCACCCTGTATATGTTGTCTAGGAGGAAAATAAAAATGATGCGCTTGAACTTGGAGTAAACTAGTAAGCAAAGATCCAGTTTGATGTTCCAAAATTTTCATAATTGTAATCTCCATACGTGGAAATTTCTTTTTCGGGGTGCTATGGACACATTTTTGAATTTTTAAACGTTGGCGTGTGGGCTCACAGAGGACGCGAATACACGGTTGGAAATTTTGGTATATAGTATAAAAATATGGATATTTTTTTTGTTATAAAGTTCATGCATGCGAAAAATATTATAGAATTTTATAAATGGAATAATATGAACAGTATTTATACCAAATTTTATAACAAATATGTATTGATTTTCGCAATCAATCAATTAACATGCTATAAATTGGTTAACATTCATACAAAGAACAATTAAAATTTATGTGAAAATATATTTATCTCACGAACATTAGATTTTATACGAAGTTGGTATTGAATCTATTCGAAATTCTTATGGAATGTATACCAAATTGGGATAAACTCATATGACCTTATATTCAATTCTACGAATGATGTTGCATCTACGCCATTTCAATATAAGTTTTATCCAATATAAAATATGAAAATGTGACGTAACAGTGATTTTTCTTTCAATTCAATTGGACATTGTATAGAATCAATATTTTAAGCATATTAAAAATTAGGGAATAACGGTTAATTTTTAGTCGGAATTTACTGGCTTGGCAAGTATTTTGCAATTGTGGTTAGTTTAACGATGTTACTCGTGAAGTGAAGTGGTCGACATGGTTTCATATCCGGGAATTTATGTGACTTTTGCTTATGAAAATAGCTCTAGAAAAATTGTGCGAATGGAAAAATACTGTAGTGAAAAATTTGAATTAGAGTACACAGACTTCATTTTTTCAGGTGAGTAGTGTAATTATTATTACTTTTCATCAAACGGAGACATTTCCAATTTATTTTTGCACTTTGTTTATTAACAAAAATCGTGTTTTATTCACACCTATCTTGGAAGATTTTTTTTTTAATTCAAAATAAAGTTACAGATTGGATTGAGTATAATTAAAATTAAAGTCTGATTATGAGTACTCGAAAAATTTCATCTTTTCTTTCCTTTCTTATCAACTATTCAATAAATAATTATATGTACAGAACAACAGGTGGGTTGTGTCTCTTTATAATATGACATTGAAAATTACAATGTAATCCAAAACCAAAACTTCTGAAACGTGGCAAATATAATATAATCTATCATCTTCGATTATTCTTAATTATAATATTCTAATTTTAATGCTTTTTAGCTTTGCAAAATACAAATATTTTGTACGATGGTTTCGGGGGATTCACAAACTTTCATAACACCACTGTTGAATCAGATTTCTTCATAGAATATGTTTCTCAATTCTACTTGCATCCGTGTTTTATGTTAAATGTCAAGAAAAAGAGCTTCTGTAATTTTGATAATATGCAAGAATCTAGCACGAATTTGTACAATGCCAACAACCAAAATATTATATCTGAATCACCTCAACCTGTTTGAAGAATCGATGCATGCATTGGTTCAAGCCTAATAGCTACTGTTGAGGTGATTACATAATAACATTTATTATTATAGATTAGATTATATTTATTATTTAGGCAATTAAGGCTTTTATTTCAAAAAAGACCGGTGGTGAGGAAATTTTAAGGGAGTACGAGCGGCCAAAAACATTGACAGATGTGCAAAGAAGGAAAATAATAGCTTTTTTAGCAGCATTCATAGAAGAGAATTTTACTTTTAATCCTTCACAAGAGGAACTCACATCAGTTGCTCGGACTGCAGTAAGTTTTTTTTTCAATGCCTGAAACCTTCCAAAGCTGATACAATAGTGAGAATATAACTGTTATTGAAAGTTAAGTGGTTTAAAATTTACTTATTGTTTAGGACTTACTCGTTAATCGACAAAATACTGGCTTTTTACAAATAAAGCTCAAAAACGACCGAGCTAAAAAGCGAAAGCTGGAGCAAAGTTTTGAAAGTACGAAAAAGAACGTTGTAGTAGAAGAGGTTAACCTGGATGCAAACCAAATTCGAAAAGATTTAGAGGAACTACGGTCTGCATGCTTGCCAGAACAAGTAGAATTAGCAAAAGCTAAACTGAAATCAACCCTATCGCACAGGCGAGCAGAAATTAAGAAACCTCAAACTGTCAACTTATATAATACTTATAATTACTTGTCCACCAGTCCTGAATTGGTGAGAGCTCTGAGAGCATTATCTTAACAGACTTTATTGTGCTTCTTTGATTTCAGATACTTTATAACTTCCATTTGTCATATAAAGAAGTTAGCCAACATTTACTGGAAAAATGGTCTATATATCAGTCAGTTATATTCACAGAAATTAATAGAGCAGGAAAACGTATACTGTACACAGAAGTAGAACGAGAAAACGGTAAGGCTGAGTCTACATTATAAAATAATTTTTCATGCTTACCCGTTTATTCTAGACTGGGATTTCGGAATTTTATCTTTTTTGAATTTAATCCGCTTGCATCCACCACCACCCAATGGAAACAGAAATATTTGCAGACTAACTGATGTTCACGCAGTTGAGAGATTGGTCGTACATAAGCAGGTATGTGTTTTTAGCTTGGTGCAAGTACCATTTGTAATTATTATTTTTATGATAATTTAGACAGGATTGACAACCGACGAATACTTGGAAAATTCCCAAAACAAATCTCCATACATTCTAGCTTTGGGTAATTCCAAATCGTGCATTTCTCAATTTATGTTAGTTTTAGATGGGTACATTATAGCTCTTCCGAGTACTTTCGACTATGTAAGTGTAACTTAAGATAAGGTTAAAATTCTTTTATAATATTAGATTGTTTGAATTATATTTTATTACGCCAAATAAAGTTTTGAACTAATGAAAAACTGAGCATTTTAATTTGTATTCTTTCGCTCGATTTTAACGATATATTACAGGTATTGCGAATTTGCTATAAATTGTATAACAAATTTGTATAAATTAAATTTATACTAACGACGTATCCTTTTTCTAAGCTTCACATATAAAAGAAGGTAATATTAAATACATATAGATTGTATACTACAAAATAATAAACATCCTCGATATGAAACTCAGATGAATTTAATAATAAAATTATATTAAAACTATTTATACAACTTTTATTATACCTACATATTTGCATATCAGGGTCTTATCTTTCCCACTCCATCGCATTATAAAAGTTTATAAGAAGCTATCTTATTAATTCAATACAAAATTTTGTAAAGATTTATATAGATATTACTCTTTTATTAAATTTATACTAAAATTTTCAACCGTGTACTAAAAAAAAAAAAATCTCGCCAAGTTTTTCCGCCCCCTAAATTTGCTGTCCTAGGCCCGGGCCTACTCGGCCTATAGGGAAATCCGCCCCTGTGTCCATTGCATTTCAATTACTCTGTAGATAGAAATTCATTAATTAGACTCGACAAGATTTGGGAGTTGCTTTTTACTCTCGGTTTTCTTTCGAGGATCATAATATTCTGTCCATCGTGAACATTGGGCAAATGCTTCGTAAAGAGATGATCCCGTGAATTTAATGATTCGCATGCTACTAAGTCTCTTTATTGTACGGTTCAACATAGATTTCTTAGATTTTCTCTTTGGTGACTTTCTTAGAATGATCATATGGCGCTTCGATTGTATATGGAGAGACTCAACCTGTTTCCATTAGAATCTCTCAAAAAGAGACAAAGTAACTCTAGAATTGGTTTTGTTTTTAACATTTTACAGGAAGCCATCAACTCCCCTGAATTGTTAAGAATTTCTGTTCCTTCTCGCTCTCTGATGATACCTCACTTTCTTCAAATTTGACATTATTGCACAAATTATGGTAGACAAGAGCCGATATCTTCTATGTATCGCTTGTTTAATAATCATTATTCTGAATGAATCGAATTTAATTTAACTAAGTTTCAAATTGAAAAATTAGCATAGTTATGGTTTGTTCTTTTATATTAATTTGTATATTTGAATTTATATTTATTTTTTATAATTTTTAGTATTCTGAGTTGTAAAATTTTGCAGTAATCTGTTTTTTTTCTTATAAACTCCATAAAAACTCTATTTTCTTTACGTTAAATGAAACATTCATTTTTCTGCAACATAACCAATCATTCTCACAGAATTAAAAACTTATGATTGAACTGAAAGAATTTCATTATAACCTTCGATCAATCTTATTCAACAAAGAAAAAATCTATCAATGTCAACAGTTATTACACTTCAGGGACTCATTTATTTTAAAAATAATTTCCGGCAATGATTCTATATGTCCTTAAAAGACAAAGTAAGGAAAAAATTTAGGTGCAAAATTTTGTAAGGGAGGTTTTTACAAATTTGATTCATAAAAGCTCCACAAAATCAAATACATAATTCCCTCTCGGCGCTTTCTTTTTCTTAAAAAAAAAATGAATAAGTAAACTACGAAATGGTTTCAACTTCTATAATTTAGCTGAAGGCAATTTTATAGACGCATGACATAATTATGAACAAGGTGAATCTTCTATGTATTTTCACAAAGTCAAAATCTACAATTTGTGGCTTAATCATGCTTAATTGAGCATATAATTCGGTTTAAAAATTTAAGTCTAACAAGGGTAAGAAATTAGACTTAGTATAGCTGGTAAGCATGTATGTATGTATGTATAGGTAGGTATAGGTATATCAAAGAATCTAAAACGATCAAAAAGAAAATTCAGATGGAGTAAGGTTTGCAAAACCATTTTCAAGAAAAGGAGAGTACAGTTTAAAGGTACCTACATATAAATATTTATACGCGGTATTTTTTATAGAATCCGTTGAATATCTTCCAACTGGAATGTTAGAACCATGAACTGGAATAAGCTGAATAAAGACAACAAATTTTCCACATTTTAATATCCAACAACGTCAAATTTTTTCATGTTTTTTTGCCAATACAACCTAAAATTAAAACCTGCTGGTTTTAGTGGGTTTGTTTGTGTACTGTCCTATAAATTTTCTATAGCTTTAATACTGCTTGAAACTTCTCTTCGAGAACCTGAATAATCCACATCAGGATCAGCCTATTTTGGAACTCTATGATAGAGTAAATATAAGATTGCGAAAATGCTTCCTTGTTAAAATTCTCCATTCCACTGGTTAATTCTCCGGTGTTTTGCAAGTGGAAAAGTAAGTGGAAAAATTGAATTGTCTGCTTTTGTTGCGTTTTGTGAAGGTATCTACGTACATACCTAGGAATTTCAAATTGAGATATGTATTCACTGCGTATTCTAGCTATATTGTAAAAAAACAAATTATGGAAATCCATGCAATACAAACAGAGGAACAAGGATTTTGTCTCTCAAAGTACCCGCGAAAAATTACAAATCACGCGAAATTGATCAATTTGGTCGTCGTCCAGTGCAGAAGAGATGCTGTAAAATTTTTAAATATACACGGTAAAGCTTGTGTGTAGGATTAAATCGCATCTACATTTTGTCCCCTAATTAAATATGTAAATAATTTTTGAATCCGATAAACCGTTTTGGAAATAACTGTAAAAGAAGTGTAGAAGTCCTTTTTAAGGTGAAAAATTGGCCGTTTTTGGTACAAAAATTGACATATTTTCATCTCATCATTGCGAAGAAATTTACTTCCCATGACAGAAATGTTCACAACGGAGTACTAATGGATGTGAAACAAAGAACGGAAGAAATATATGCAAAATATGGAAACTGGGGTGTATATGACCGTAGTGTAAAAAAATAGTTTTTCGGCGGTCAAAAGTCAGCTATCACGTTAAAACGATCAAAGACAAACTACACCACTGGATTACCCTGTCCTCCCTCTTTAATTTGGTACCAAACATGACGTAGTTTGAGCAACCCCCTATGAAGGGTGGTACGACCCCCAACCCCCAAAACAACCTGCCCCCAACATTGTTCACCTATATTTTTGTACTCCAAACCCTTAATCTATCAAAAAAATTCCAATACTCTACAGCCCTCCCACATAAAGTTAGGCGCCCGTGAATATACCGCCGAGGCCGCTGAAATCTGCAAATTACCGTTAATCGAAATAAAATATAGCCTATAATACCCATGCATGGCTAATTACCAAAGTGAATTCTTACTTTTTTTTTATTGGGCTTAGAGATCCTGAGCTTACCCCTGCGAATTATTGCAGCTCCTGATATTGTCTTAATTTTTTTTTAATTTCCCTTAATCAGCTCCCATTTCTACCCCTCACTCTCCCCGCCCCTTTTCCTAAGCCTATCTTGTTCGCGCTGAGCTTCCATTTTTTTTTTATACCACATACATTCTCCTTCTACTCTCCATTCTCTCGGTATCCCGGAAAAACTTGAGAAAACCTACCCTCCTACATCCCTCAAAAACTACCCCAAGCGCTTTGATAAGTATAGAGAAAAAGTTTCTGATTTATGTGACTCATGCAATTTTACAGTCTCCATTGAAGATTTAGTTAGAATTATTAAACGCTCGGCAGTCTACGCAACTCCCGGAAGACGTGATTATAAACAGAAATGGTTTGATAGCACATGTCTGCGCGCCCGGGGCATGTCGTTTAGATTGTTAGGGATTTTTAGGAAAAACGGGACAGAGCTTGCTAGGAAAAATTACGTTAGGTACAATAAATACTACAAAGAAGTCTAAAAAAGAAATGTACACCAACAGTATTGCCTTAGAGTTGAATTCGGTTAGGGATAGTAAATCCTGGTGGAGGCTGGCGAAGGAGATGTGTGGGAAAGGGTTTAACATAAGTGGTATGATAACTATCAGCTCCTTCAGGGATTACTTTAATGTACTTTTAAATCCGCCGACTACTTGTAACTCTATTCTTTATGCTGCTCCTTTTGTAGAAGACCTTGACCTGGACCGTGACTTCGAACTTTACGAGCTTCGAGATGTTCTTAGCAAATTAAAAGATAACAAGGCACCTGGTATTGATAGGGTACCTTACGAGTTTTATAAAAATGCACCAGATAACTTCCTAAATGAACTCTTACACTGCTACAATCGAATATATAGCACCGCTGAAATACCAGAATCATTCTCATAATCAGTGATCTTTCCTATATATAAAAAGGGGGACATTAATCGTGTTGAGAATTTTAGAGGACTCTCCTTTATGGATGCGGTTCTCAAAATTTTTACTAACTTGTTATATAACAGAACCTTGTTTTGGGAAGGATCTCGTAAGGTTCTTTCGGAAAGCCAGGCTGATTTTCGACCTGGTTACTCCACGATTGACAACATCTTCTCTCTTTTAAGTATTGTCAAGCTGTGTCAGTCAATAAATAAAAAGAAAGTGTATGCTTTCTTCGTTGACTTCCGGGCGGCCTTTGATACTATAGATCGACACTGTCTTTTCTTTAAACTATTTCAGCTTGGACTGTCTACAAAATTTATACGCATAGTTCAAAGCCTTTATAAGAGTACAGAATCTCAAGTCTGGAATGGGGATGTCCTCTCTGAAAGCTTCCCTACAAACTCTGGCGTCAAACAAGGTTGCGTTCTGAGTCCTTTCTTGTTTGCACTTTTCATAAACGATCTTAATGATTCTCTGGAAACCGGAATTGTAATTGACGAAATTGAAGTTAAAACCCTTATGTATGCAGATGACATTGTTGTTCTTGCGGACAACCCCGCTAAGCTCCAAAGAATGATTAATAAGGTTAAAGAATATTGCAAGTTATGGAATCTAGTTGTGAATTTGGAGAAATCTAAAGTTATGGTTTTTCAGCGTGGAGGAGGTACAAGAACAAGACATGAAAACTGGACTTATGATGATATAGTGCTAGAAGTAGTTAATAAATATACTTATTTAGGAATTATTCTGACTCCTAGGCTTTCCTTAACAGCAAATTTTAAACATCGCCTCGAATCTGCAAAAATTAGCATTAACTTGACTTGGAGCCATTTTTTTAGGAATAATGAGACAAAACATTCTAATAAGCTTAAATTATTTTACGCTGTGCAACGATCAATTTTATGCTATGGGGCTCAGGTATGGGGCTTCCAACAGTATGATACCATAGAAAAGCTCCTTCGATTCTTCTTAAAGAAAATGTTACTATTACCGCAGCAAACTCCAAACTATATGTTGACCTTAGAGACTGCACTCCCCTGTATACATATATATCTATATGCTTAAATGTCACTTTGATTATTTAAGCAGGGTGCTTTATACATACAAGAGTGAAAGACTTCCTCGCCAGCTAGCTTATAAGGTAATAGAAAAAAATATATTTTGGTTTATAGCTTTGCAAGACATCTCTGAGAAACACAACATTATTTTAAATTTTGAAAGAGAAACGTATGCTACAATAAAGGGAATCTTTTTAAATCTTATTAGGAAAGAAGAGTCATGGATTAGACGTAAGGCTGTGGATAAGGCAAGAACCACTGTGCGGCATGAGCTATATGACAAGCTACACTATTTTTCCTCCAGTAATTATCTTAAGGATGGCTTTTCTGTTAAAAAAATAAGTACTATAATGAGATTTAGAGGTGGCTTGGTTGAGTTGAATGCCAGTCCATGGAGGAGAGAGGGAGGGAGCTTGTGCTCGTTATGCAACTGGAACGAGGAGGAGGACTTATTGCACTTTCTGGGTAGATGCCCAATTTTGGCCGAGTTTCGTATTAGAGTTTATGGGAAGAGTTTGTTGAGTGAGCTTGAGGTAATTGAATCGTTGAATGGCAGAAATAATTTCAATGATCTTTTCTTTTTTGTTACTAAGGCCTGGAAATATAGATCTTTTTTAATAAATGAGTTTAACTGCTAGGTTGGAAAATTAACCATATGCGCATCACTTTGAATTTGATTTGTTTATTAAGTTATCTGAGTATTATATACTTCTTTCTTCCAATACTGTTATTTTGTATTTTTTTTTTCTTTTTTTTTTTCTTGTTGCTCTTTTTCAATTTTTTCTTGTATTGTTTTTTTTTTTAGTTTTTTCTTAATTTTTGATGGTCAACCCCGACAGACGGCCTTGGTGCCATGATCGTAGGTTTTTTAGCTAGATTGGGATAGCATAAGGAAATCTTGTTCTGAATTTAATAAACTATCATTATTATTATTATTACTATGAAAAAACAATTATGTTACAATTTAAAAAAATAATATTCCAGATAAAAGAAAAATAAAAAAATATAAAAAATTTACGCGGGTAAAAATCTTATTTTTTGTCTGCGAACATGAAATTGCATTTCTTTTTTAAGGCTGCTTAGCTGGCTGTGCATCTGCCCGAACCGAGATGCAAATTTCAACACGGCACTACAACAACAGTTCTCAACCTAATTAGCTCTGAATGCAGTGCTGCCAACATTGTTTAAGAAAGTCCCTTTGAGCGTCAGAAACTCAATACTCTTAATTTCTAAATGTGCATATACGAGACACGTAAAAATGAGGTTAGGTAAAACTATTCATAGCAAAAATACTACACTCAGTTTCATATTTATAACCCACCTAACAATTTGAAATTATTTTCGCCTTAAAATAATTCTTACCCCAAATTTAATACAAAACAGATTAAGAAGCTATGTGCAACGATTTTTCGATTTTCGAAATTCGTCATTCTTGTGCGTTTCATATTTATAACCCACATGGTGAATATTGCAGTTAGAAATCGATACAGTGAATCAGTTTAGTTGTTTTTTACAAGCGAGTTTTGTAATAAGCTTATGATTTAAAATGCCGTGCGGTGTGTCTTTAAACGATGTCGAAAAGGGTGAAATTTTGGCGTACAAAGATGGTGGTTTGAACATAAGTGATATTTCGAGAAAAGCAGTCGCCGTGTAATTCGAAAATTTTTAAAAGATCCGGTGTTTTATGGGAAAACGAAACGAAAGGGAAAAAAAAGAAAATTGTCTCCGCGGGGCGAGAGGAAAATTGTACGGGGACCAAGCAATTCGACACCAAGTTGCAATAAATTGGCAGATCTTGTCCAAACAAAGGTGTCAAAAATAACGGTTTGAAGAACGAATCGACGTAATCCTAACATTTTTAAGGTAAAATGAAGAGTGTTCCACGACTATTAGATCGCCATAAGAAAGCTCGGATGGAATTCTCTGAAAACAATATGGCTACAGATTGGTCTTCTGTAAGAAATACTGGCTTTCATATTTCGTCATTGTTTAAGTTCAAGATTTCATTTCCAAGTGATATTTTCTGATGAAAAGAAATGGAGTTTAGATGGACCCGACGGATTTAATTCTTACTAGGGCGATCTGAGGAAGGAACCTCTGTATTTCTCGAAGAGGAGTTGAGTTTTGTTGGCGGTTCTGTGATGTTTTGGGGAGCACTTTTTGCAGCAGGGTGTTTGGATATAAAATTTATTTCATCACGGATGAACAGTAGAGATTACATCCAAATACTCGAAAACATTTTACTGCCATTTCTAGCAGAAAATGACGAAAAAAACTAGATTTTCCAAAAAGATAATGCCAGAATTCATACCAGTCGTGAAAGAATGTGTTGGATGGAGACAAATTCCATTAGGGTGATGAACTGGCCGGCATGTTCACTCGATCTGAATCCCATTGAAAACATTTGGGGTCAGTCGGGTATATGCTGAAAATCAACAGTATGAATCATTGGCGAAATTAAAAGCTGAAATTCTTGATGAATGGCGGAAACTTGACCCTGAATTGTTAAATAAATTAATCCAGTCCATGAAAAAGATGATTTTTGAAGTCATAAAATCCAAAGGAGGTCCTATTAATTATTAAGTTTTTGTATAAAATTTTTTATTTAAAATTTATATGAAATAAATACTTTATTTTGTTGGAAACTTCATCTGGGTTATAAATATGAAACGAGCAGAAAACGTCTATTAGGAGGAACTGTTACAAAAATAAAGAATCCTTGCAATAATTTCAGCTCCAGGCTTTCTACATGTAGCAATCAAATACAAAGGCATAATTATTTTCCGAGTGGAAATAACTTAAAATTTGTAGGTATGTTATAAATATGAAACGTAGTGCAGTAACCTTCCGGCTTTGTGATTCACCTTGTACCGGCAGCTTGTGTGCTTAAATCAATTCGAAAAGTTGGTAAATTATAAAACTTTTACCACAAACAATTTACAGACAAAATTACGTTTCTCTAATCTAAATTGACAATATTATGGAATAGCGTTGTTTTTCCGCATTTTTCACATAATTAAATGATAAATAAATAAATAAATAAATAATTCTTTATTAAAAGAGCACAAGTGAGATCAAGATCCATTAATTTGCGCCACCTCCAAGTATAAATTCAGTACTTACAGATTGTACGTTAATCTATTTTATGCTAACTAATTAAAAACTAAAGATAGATAGGTACCTACTTATTAGAAGATCTAAAAGTAAATTAAAACTGAATGAAGAGAAATTAAGTACATAATAATATTCAATAGTGGACAATAATGAGATAGGCTTGAGGCTCTTTTAAAGCTATGATCGTATGGTAGAATGATAGGTATACTTGCCTCTGAAATCTTATCAAATATGTTCACATTTTTTTTTCTATTACGTACGTTTAAATAAACTAACATATTTGCATAAAACTCCATAAAATATACAAAAGATTATCAGTTTTTAATGCACGGACTATAATTACTATAAAAACAAATAAAATTTTCCATAAATCTCTGATATCTTGCCGTCTGATAGACTTTTATTGATGATGATTAGAATAAAAAAAAAATTTCTAGTCCAGTGATGTTACTATCACCAAAGACCAAACTACGCTTTTTTATTTTATGCTTAAATAAATAAAATAAAAAGATGTAAACGTTTTTTGTTAATGTCCTGTGACTAAATCCGTTAAGAATTATGCTTTAAGTTAGTACTATGCCACCTTAACATGAAAATATAAAAGCACTTAAGCACAATCAGATGAACCAGAGAATTGCTTTGAGCATTTAAAAGAACGGAAATTGCAAATCCCTTCTGTCCCCATGACTTTATGTAAATCTTTTTCCATAAACTTTCGAATAAAACGTTCGAAGGCGAAAGCGGACACAAGCCATTAAGCGACCTCCTCATGATTACCTTCGCCAGGAATAATAAAGTTACGCTTGACCGGTTTACCTCTGCTATCCTGGGAGTCAGTTTGAGTGGAACATCTTCAAGAAAATTAAGGAGGTGCTTTCGATAGGAAAAGACGTTAAAAGTTTAAAATATCGCCAAAGTTCTAGCTTAATTATTTCGAAATGATGAAAGTTTTTTAAGAGTTATCAAATAAAACTTAAATCAACTTTTATTGAGAGCTGTGTACATTTCAATATTCTATATGAAGTTCTCATCATGAAATGTGAGCACTGAATTAATGTAATGGAAATACACTTTCAGTAAGACTACATTTCACTTAATTAATACTAATACGTACATTTTATTGTCTTTTGATAAACTTAACATGTAATTTAATACTATATTACCAAAAGCACCACTACACCTTTTTAGAAAATCACATTTTCTACAAAAACGCGAAGGACTTTCGCAACACTCGGAAAAAGCCTAATCAAATGTTTTTATAAATTTAACTAAAGGAAGAATCCCTGAGGATTTTCATTACACTTAAAGAAAAGATGTTTTCTCTCCCAATTTCTTATGCCTCTTGAGAACGTGATTTGACTGCAAAACGAGCTCACCGCCTCTATTTGACAGAGAAAAAGGTTCCATGAAGCGAACTGAATCTCAAATACTGTCTAAATATTTGAAATGTGTAAGCGAATGAGCATCGCAATTTCGCATTTTATGATGAAAAAAAGAAAAACTAGAGACTGACAGAATTTTTCACAGGTCAAAATAAATTTGAATTTTTTTTTTTTTTAATTTAAATATATTTTGTACTCGTATATTATATACATACGAGTATGTAGATAGGTGTATATAAGATACATATATACGCAAATATTCTAGCTGCAAGATTCGCAGAAAATTCATCCCTCTTTGCAGACACTTGTTTTGCATCATCCGCGTTGATGACTAATGCATTTTCTTACAATTCTTTGACTTCAAAGTGTTAAAAACTTTACTAAAAATATTTATTTTCATAGTTTCAGCACCGCTTTGCATTTAACTATAATTTTTTTTGTAGCTTATTATTCACAACAGAAGCATAGAAAAACTTATAGAAAAAGATCGGGTAGCCCCGGACAGTTAAATGAATTGCAAATACATAAATGTTTCTCCACATAAGATGCATTCGGTCTCTTTTTGAGGCCAGCCATTCCCTTTAACTCGTACACGAATTTGTCTATTTCTTTACTATTTTCGACAATCTCGTAGACCCACTTTTCGTCATCACAGCGAGCTGAAATTTGGCACACAGCTTCATGTCGCGTGACAATTGAATCTATAAAAATTTGAACCGGAAATTTCAATGGAAAACCCGGAAAATCGGGAAAAATCATTTGAAAATTTGGTACAAATTTGATTAGTGATAAATCCGTTTCAGGAAAAATTCAGAGTTTTCCGATTTTTCCGAAAAATTTTCCGGAGTTTTCCGACTTTTCTGGAAAATTTTCCGGTAAAAAAAGTTTTCTAAATTATGCAGGATCAAGTTCCCTATCAACTGGCATAATTTTTTCTCTCCGACCATGGTGAAAACTTGCAGCAAAAAAACGAGGAAAATTCATGTAAAACGCTTTTTCGGAGTTTTTCCGACCCAAGGAAGCGTTTGAGTGTTTTGCAACCTAAGACAAAGTTGTAGAGCGAAATGAGTTGCATAAAGTTGCTTTTGTGGAAAACTCCATGGAAAACCCGGAAAAGCGGGAAAATCATCGGAAAAATTTTCATCGATATGATTAGTGATAAATCTGTTTCAGGAAAAATGAAGAATTTTCCAATTTAGTTAACGTGAAAAAGGCAGAAAATAAAATAAGTAAAAAACGAGTTTTCAAACAAAACTGAGGCCAAGCCGCATGAAAAAGTAGAAAATAAACTTTTCTTCACACCAGAGATGGACTCAGATTTTATCTTCACACACAGAGATGGACTCAGATTTTATCTTCACACACAGAGGTGGACTCAGATTTTTTGATTGGGACATTTCTCTTGAATATTCTTTCTCTTCATGAATCAAATCACTTATTACCTCTGATTGATCATACTGATCGGTGATTGTCAGTGCATAAAATCTGAGTCCACCTCTGACTGATCATACTGAAATATATCCCAGTGATTGTCAGCGAATAAAATCTGAGTCCACCTCTGTGTGTGAAGAAAAGTTTATTTTCTACTTTTTCATGCGGCTTGGCCTCAGTTTTGTTTGAAAACTCGTTTTTTACTTATTTTATTCTTGATCTTCTTGGAAAAAGGTTTGAAAATTTTTCGTTGTTTCCAGCGTCTTTTTAGCATCTTTACTTGTTTCTTTGCTTCATCTTTTTTAGTGCTTTTACTTTTCTGTCTTTCCTCTACCATTTTTTTTATATGATGAAGATGTTATTTTTTTTCGCTCTTTTGGGTTTTTTCGAGCCCGCGTTACCAAGCGTTTATTTTTATGCATCAGGAAATGGTGACAACTGTTTTAATAAATCTATTGAGCTTGTTGAAGGCACCAGTTCAGTTGCAAGCAATGCACGACTAAAGGCTTAAACACAATTCCGACGACAGACGACAAACGACGACGATATATCGCTGTCAAACTTCTAAAAACACAGCATCTTATGCGAATGCACCAAATTGCGACGACCGACGTTGAGCGATCGACGACATTATCGCCGGGATTGATCAGTTTCTAATTTTTGCCGTCGTCGCTGCAGTCCTACCAACAAAATTAATCGAATGAAATGGTTGTGGCATTCACTTTTGTCTTTTTTAGGTGTTAGCACGTCGCGGAGATTTTAAAATAATGAGCTTTGAGGAAAAATTGATCGAGGAAATGCGAAATCCATAAAATAATTTATAGTTTACAAGATAGGCAAGACAAGTGGACAAAAAAGACAAGGGTTGGATGGATTTTTTAAAGCATTTAATTTACTTGATTTCCGCATTTTCAGTTTTTTTTCACACTTTGGGCCATTGCATTTCTTTCAATATAATATAAAATATTCTTCATAAAAATCTCTTTTTAAAACGCTCGAAACATTTAACAAATGAAATTTCAATAACTTCTTCTGTCACAATCGTCGCTCATCGCCTGTCGTTACAATTGTGTTCCAAATTTTTCGACTGCCTGTTTCGCAGCGAATTTTTCGTTGTCGTCTGTCGTTCTATCGCTCTGTCGTCGCAATTGTCTTTAGAAAAAAGCTTCTTGCACAGCGTCTGTCATCATTGACAGTAAAAATCAAACTCAGTGAAGATTTCAGGGTTGAAAGGTATAAATTCCTGTGCATTTGAACCCGTTTTGTGCTATGTCAAGCCTTGCTGCTCTGCTAAATGATTCGTTCAAAATTGCAGGAATATCATAGTGAGTAATTCTACACGCAGGATTTCGTCGCATCTACGCTGAACTTGCAGTTGACCTATTTTTTTTCTCTTGAATTTATGATTTGATTTAGAATCGTTAAAAATAAAAGTTCTTAAAAAATCTTCTATTCTTCATCTTTGACCGATTCTAACAAGTGTAGGCTCGATTCCCGTCCGCGGGAAAATAAATAAAAATTGAATTTACAATTTATTTGTGTGTTTTCATCGTTACTGGTTAATGCCAGCTGAAAGCAAATTTGGGATGTATTAACAAAACGGTCTTCCATTTCTTTATTCCAAAATTTATGCCATCTTCAGAACTTGAATTTCAAACGAGTAGAATTTGGAAACAATCTTGTATTGGTCGACGTGGCAGTAAAATAAAGAAAGTTTCTTTTAATCAAATGATCACACGCTACAGCTCGTAAATGATAATATTACAAAATAGCCACTTGGCTATAATCATGTGAAGCCAATGGCTTCAACAGAATATACATAAACTACATATATACTATCAGTGGGAGAGTGAACCCGACACCACAAGGTCCTTTCCGATGAGAGCAATCGTTTCGCCTTAAAATATCAAATAAAATATCAAAATAGCTTTAAGAAATAAAATGGTCTTTCGTCGATATTCTTTTGTCAGCAATTAATTAAATTTTAAGGAATCATTAGTAAGGCGTTTATGCTAATTTGAATAATTTCCCTTCGTGACCAAGAAAATCGGTTATCCTTGTTAAAGGCACAAATTAATTTTCGTCCCCCCAACTCCTCATTTATCTTGATGGCTCAGGAAGTAATTCCTGTTTTACATATTAATAAAGAAAATTCATTTTTCCTGTTCGCTGAGCCTTGCGAACATTTATTTCCATTTATTTTACTTAGTTATGTATGCTAGAAAACAAAGCAAAGGGCAAAGGAGTACGAAGACGTATTTATTTATGTTGATAATCTTATTAAGTCAGACACTTTCCAACAGAAAGGTCAAAGGGGCCTTCTTAACTTTTGAAAGTGGCCTTGAAAAATTAAATTGTTCTGGATGATGCATAATCCATGAAAAATATGGTATGTGAAAAGGTTTTTTTTTTTAATCAATGATTTGTAAAAGTAATTTAATTTACAAATTTACATACTTATTTCATAACTTTTAAGAACTAGTGGAAGTCTCTTAATCATTTTTCCGCCATTGTACCTCAGGAGAATGCTTTCAATATTGATATAAGAAAGAAGTAAGTTCTTTAGCTTAATAAGCGAGGAGTTAAGGAAAATTTTCTCACATCAAGGAGTCATCATCAAATATATAGTAAAAACCGAAATTTTTGTATGACACTTCCGGAGAGAAAAAAAGGAAAAGAGATCAAAAAATATTCCAACATTCGTTTTGTATTTTACCGCCGTGCTGATTATAAGAGTCCCGACATTAAGTTAAAACTTTTACAGACTGATCTTCTTTTGTTAAAAGTTCATTTTCTGGTCTTTCTACTTTCTGCAAATATCAGCGTTTTTACAAGCTGTGTGAAATTAATTTGATATTTTATTGTTATGATATGCCGTCGGTGCAGCGTAAAATGTGGGAACTTGTTATTTTTGAGAGTTTGTACCTTACCAAGCCATTGGCTTAGGTTTCTTTGGAATTTTATAAGTTTCCGGTAAATCATTGGAATTAATATATGTAACTCACGTTCTCGAGTTATCGTGAGAGAGACAGACGGACATGCAAAACTCAAAATAACTTTTAATATTATGACTGCGAGTTATGTTACCTCCCTCACTTTAATTCGCTTAATACAGGTAAGATTCAATTAGAAGCCCAGACATGAATAAAATCCAAATACAAACCTGATCCATCCATCCAACCTAATTTCACATTTCCTCACATTTTTACACTTACCTGTAAAATAAATAAAAAAAAAAAGCAAATTAAGAAAAACCTTATCTGAATTTAACGTGGGAACGATAATAATTAGGCAAGGAGTTTTAATAAGGCTGAACTACAATAGATGTAAATAACTTTACGAAATTGAACGAGACTGAGATTTACTTACGAAAAATTGATATTTTTAGCCTAAATATATATCACATTCCGTAAGAGTTATTATCTTGATATTTAATATTTTCAATTTTAAGAAGTGATAAAAGTGAAAAAATTAACAAATGGAAGTTGATTTAATCGCAGATTTGTGCTTTCTATTAATTCGCAGTATCATTTTTATTCCATTTTAATTTTTACATTGCACTTTTAATCATTTAGTAATAATTTAAAGGCCGATTCACATCACCGCGATAGTGATTGCGATAACGGTAGCGATAATCATACCGATAAACAGCGAAACAATGCCTGAACCAAATACAAACATTTGGGAAAAATCTGAACATGGAACAAATTAAAGTTTCCTAATTGTATTTGCTAGTATATCGATGGTGGATATGCTTCCATTATGTGCCAATCCAATGTGCACTAACTAGCTTGACTTATACTGGCTCGACTTATTTTTTCAATTTTAAAAAGTTTGTCTTACTGACCATCATTGATATTGAATGTAAGTTTTTATATATCGACGTTGAAAGATATTGAAAAAGTAGAGACGCAAGTGTTTTAAATGTATCGGCTATAGAATTGTTCGAGAAATACCACCAAATGTTTGCCTGATCAATATCAAAGAACACCTCATCCCTCGAATGTCAATTAAAGATTCCCTTTAAAATCTTACTTGTTGCGTCCTCTCGCAGCAAGGTATGCTCGATAAGAACCTCAGAAAGAGCAGTACAATACTTAAATTTACACAGCCTTATAAATAGATAATTAAAAATTTGTTTGGAATTGCGGCGGAAAATGAAGAATTCTTGCCAATCCTACTGCAACACAAACATCTATTAACAAAGCCCCACACCACAGTATATATCATGTGCCATACGTTCTTCATCATATTTTTTTACAAACCTGAAATGAGAACGATAACACTTAACATTTAGAGCCCTTTTAATGAAAATGGGGGTTTTAATAAATTTTGAAGTCAATGGAAGAAGACCAACGGAAAAAATTTTCCAAATCTTTAATCTCACAGCTCGCGATAGATGACTAAAATTGTGCATGCTGCAATCAACGAGGTAAGAACTAAAGGAGATGCAAATGAGAAAATATCGCGTATCCAATTCTAACACATTGACACTAATATTGTTTGTACATAAGCGCCATAAAATTTGTACACCTGTACATAATTGTACAACCTATGCGCAATTTTAATCGCTTTTATTTTCATATACTCAAAAGTCTTTACTGAATTTGCAAACGTGAACATAAAAAAGTTAATAATCAAGAAGAAAAGTTCAATGGTAAAAAGTTTGTGAGTAATATTTGCCTCGTGCCCCTACGGTTATTTCACGGGTTTTCCTACGTCAATGCACCAAGCCCAAAACCAACCAAACCTATTTATGGATTTGATAGCGAAGATCAAAAATGGCGGAGTGAAACATACCCAAATGCAGGGCAATTTTGGGTATGCTCATGTAAACGGATCGTACATATGATTGCATCTCCTTTAGTTATTACCTAGTTGGCTGCAATAGACATTTGAATCGCTGGTCAAACGCTACAGAAATTCTTTGTATCGCGTTGATCTACCGCGTTGGTGTGAGCGTTTACATTGAAAACTATGTGTAGCAATCTATGGCAGTCGCTTCGTTATCGCTATCGCTACCGCGGCGTTGTGAACCGTCGTGAAGCACCTTGTCGGACCGCAATACAGAAATTGGTAGAAAAATTCGAGCTGTCGGGACAAGTTAGTGATGTGAAGAATAATACCCGTGCACGTTGCTCAAGAACAGCCGAGAATATTGCTGCTGTAGCCGAAAATGTTGAAGAAAACCCAGGTTTGTCCATTTCTCGTCGTTCTTTGGAATTAGACATTCCACAAACGTCATTGCACCGTATTTTGCATAAAGATTTGGGTCTTAAGGCTTATAAAGTTCAGTTAACACAAGAACTCAAGCCGGCCGATCATCAACAACGTCGAGTCTTTGCTGATTGGGTCCTTGAAATGCATGAAAATGATCCGGAATTCCATCGAAAACTCATCTTGAGTGATGAGGCCCATTTCCACCTCGATGGCTTCGTCAACAAGCAAAATTGTCGCATCTGGGGCTCGGAAAATCCAAGGGTTATTGTTGAAAAGCCTCTCTATCCTCAACGTGTGACTGTTTGGTGCGGTTTATGGTCCCGCGGGGTCATTGGACCTTACTTTTTCGAATATGAGGTTGGAGCAACAGTTACGGTGAATGGATTGCGCTATCGACAAATGATTAATGATTTTTTATGGCCGGAGATGGTATTAATCTGGACAACGTTTACTTTCAACAAGACGGCGCTACGTGCCATACAAGCAACGAAACCAATGATCTTTTACGGGAAAAGTTTCCGGACCGTGTTATCTCTCGAAGAGGTGATCACAATTGGCCACCGAGATCTTGTGACTTAACATCTTGCAACTTCTTCCTTTGGGGCCACGTGAAAGAGAAGGTCTACGCCAACAGCCCAGCGTCGATTCAAGACCTCAAAGATGGAATTCCTGAGGCTATCGAGGACATAGGGCAGCCACTTTGCTATTTGGTTATGGAAAATTTCATGAAAAGGATGGTCCTGTAGGCGTGGCCGTGGTGGTCATTTGGCTGATGTTATTTTCCATTATTAACGGAATACCTTCCTCTTTATAATGAAATAAAGATCCGATCATTTATCTCAAAAAATAGCATTTTTCTTTGAATATCAAAATAACACCTCTTATTGTAGAACCCTAGTTAAAGTTAATTTGTGTACGACTTTTAATAAAAGGCGCGTTCGCTTTATGTAAGTAAATTTACTTACGTATACGTCTATTGTAGTTCAGCCTATATTCAGAATTCTAGAATTAAGAAGACAAACATTCTGTCTTAAGAGCGACGTGATTGTGTTCGCAACTACATAATTAAGAAAGCTTCAGTATAGTAAAAGATCATATATATATGTATGTGTATTGTGTTGGTTTACTCTGAAAAGGAACCAAATGTTGTGATAGTTAAAGATTATTATATAAATGTGTACATACATACATTTAGTTTTGTGAATATATATATACGATTGTTCAGTCTACAAAGAAAAATTGTGTTTTTATTTTTCGAAATCTATCCGCTTTTTTGTTTTTTTTTTTAACATAGGTTCCCAACCTTTTTCGAGTGGCAACCCCTTTTTATAAAAGCATTTTTAATAAGGTAATATAAGGTAATTAAACGTCATTTTCCACATTTAATTTATTTATTTATTTTGTTTTTAAATGAAGAGTTGAAAATCAACTCTCGCAGAGATATGTAGACACAAATGGAACTAAAAGTAGAAAGGCAAGCATCATCACATGAATTATACATACCACCCCAGAATTGTGTGAGCAATTTTTCATTAAACAAGTTACGTGCCGAGGAATCATTCCGATCATTACGCAAATCCAAGAATTAATCTTGTAATTCATCGGGAATGCTGGTCACATCAAGGGAAGCAGAGAATAGATTTCGTGTCAATGTAGTTTCTTCTTCTTTCAGCTCAGGGAAGTAATGCTGAATTTCGTTTCCAAGGGATTCGAGATGCGCAATGAGCTCCTTCTTCAAATTTTCATTTATTACACCTGCAAATTCATATACCACAGTGTAGAGTTTCTCAAATATGGCAATGTTTCCAAGATTTTTGCACCTTAGATAAAAATACCCTGAGATTATCATGAAATGCGATAATATTCGTTTCCTTTCAGGTTAAGCCTATTTTGCTGTTCTAATATATCTGGTAGATATGCTACTCTTTTCAACCAAGCTTTGTAGTTAAAATATACCAAATTGTCATGTTTCCCTTGCACGTCCAGGAATGACTTAATTTCATCTTTCAATTCAAATACACGATTCACAACATTTCCTTTCGACAATCAGTGTTATGCTTTGTAGAAAAGAATAACCTCGGGATCAGAGTCCATATCTTTGTAAGGTTCTTTAAACAGCAAGATGTTAAAAGCTTCAGATGTGATGTAATTTACGATTTTTATCAGCGAATCAAGTACCCCTTGCAGAGGAGTTGGAAGAGTCTTACTGGCAATTGCATACCGGTGAATCATGTAGTGGATTCCCTTGGTTGGGAGGCCAGTTCTTTTACATTTTTCTGAAAGCCTAATTATGACCCAAACATAGATGGTGCACCATCCTCCATACAAACCCCACAGACGTTTTTTCACTTTAATCCTCCAGTCTCAAAAAACGTATTTATCTTCTCCATAAATAATATCTTCACTTTTTATAGTAGTTTCAAGTCCACTACAAAATAGGAACTCTTCTTTGATACCATCTGAATGAATATATTTCACGAAGACAAGCAACTATGAACACACGAGCTTTCGTCTGTGGATTCATCAACTTTGAAAAGAAAACAGTGGTGAAACCTTGATTTTATTGAAAATCGGCTCTATAACGTCTACGGACATGTCTGATATCGCATTATAGTGAATATTTTTTTTTTTTTTTAGATAACTATGTAAGTTGGCGACCCCACAGAAAACCCGTTGCGGCCCCATTCGAAGTCGCGACCCATAGGTTGGAACCCGTGGTCTATGAGTTACAAACGAAATAACAAACTTAATATATGCTATGATTCCATCATCTAGGCCCTATGGTATAAAAACGGTACTTTGCAGATACACTTGATTATCCTATCCTCAATTCTTATTAACCGGGAGCGGCGTGATGCGACGTTTTGCGGTTTCCGATGGGCGATTGCTCTTGCAAAATTACCCTATGATTTCATCCAGGGTATAAAAATGGCATTGAAACGTAAAGTCTGGTGTATGTCGGCACTTATAGCAATAAAAAAAGCAGCGAAATCGGAAAAACAGAAGAAAAAGGAAGAGGAAGGTGTTGTAATGATGTAATGTATATAATCCCAGAAACACTAATTTTACCCGTATAAGTTTATTAATTTAAAAATATTCGCTCTCGAATATTTTTTCCCGCCATCTTGAAATCTGTATAATTTAAAATTACTATCACCTGAGCTGCTAAGATTTTTCAGCATGCAAGTTCGCTGAAAGCTGAGCGGCCTACATGGAAATGTGGATTACACCTGCAAGGAGTATGGCAGTACAGCTCATATGCAAGCTGTACTCTCTCGTGTAATCCCCAGGTTACCTACGGTTCTGTGGTGTGGTAGAAAGCAATGGATTTCGCCAATGATAGTAAGATATTCATAAGATGTGATATAAAGATTGTGCCTCCTCAGTGTAAGTGGCGCCCTCTACTAGCACTCAGGCTCTTGCAGTTTTCCTCAACATACACACAAATCCGAAGAAAACACTGGAGCAGGCGTTTTCAGCAGCGAAGACCCTCGCATGGAAATTGCCTTACACCTTGAGCACCATGTCACGGTTTTCCTGGCCATCCTTGAAGCGGGAAAGTATCTCCTGAGATACTAAGAACAAGGTGCCATCTTTTCAGATAGCCAAGCAGCTGTCAGGGATTTATTTAAACCCTTTACAACCTCCAAATTAGTATTGGAGTGGTTAGATAACCCTTCGGGTACAACTGCAAGGGAACTGTGGAGTGAACCTAACTCAAACCTAACGAATAAGCTCTTGGGACTAAACAAACCAAACCTGAGAACTCTAGTGTCAATTCTCACCGGACACTCTTTTCTGAGGGGTCAACCTTACAGGATGAGACTTGGTGATGATTCTACATGCAAGGGCTGCGGAGACGAGTCCAAAACGGTGACTCTAGAATGTCTCTTATGATATATCTATTGATCTCAGAGTTGGAGATGTTTTCATTTTCGGTAATCTTAATATGGTTCAGCTCCCGGTTCAAGTCCAATCTGGAATTTTCCTAATTTGTGTCATCATAACTTGCATATATGGGTAACCTAACCAACTGATTGCAAAGCTTCTTCCGCTCTTGACATTTTCCTCGGACCGCAGATTATCATTCATCCGAGGGTGCGTCTACAAGTCACCATACCCCGATCAAGTCTCTAAAACGTTAGTATTCAGCAGAAAGTGTGCCAGCACAGCGGAAATTGAAATCAGAGACAGATTAAAATTCGAATTCCAACGACGGTGTACCTCCGTTGGCTACCATGTGGGAAGGGTTTTGACGCATGTCAAGCGAAGACGTGTGGAAATGTAAGTCTATTGGCAAGAGGTACACCGACCGCTAGGCTGGAAAGGTCCTAAGCGGCACATTGGCATCCTGTGGTTTACTAGTTAAGCTGACTGGATGCCTTCTTAGGGCTACCAGGAATGCAGAAGATACGACAGGTAAGTATAGCAGATCTTTCCTGCGCTCTCGCACGGATCAATCTTAGCTTGTCTTCAGCATCCACTTTTAGAGGTTCAATCAGAGTTCCGAGGCTCCTAAGGATGCAATAGGAGCTCACGTGGTCAATCATCTGTTGACCGAATAGTTCTCTGTAGGGTGAGAAGCCAGTTGCTTGGTGGTCAGAGCTCCGGAGGGAACTAGCGATATAACTCAACTTCTCATCCTACTTAGGGCCGGTTTCACAGTACGAGTTTAAACTCAGGATTAGTTAAACTCTGTTCGTAGATTAAATAAAATAAAAAATAACATGAATTAATTAAACCTACGAAACTGAGTGAGGACTCTTTTAAACGTACGAAATGTCACTTCATTCACATTTAAAGATAAACTGAGTTTAAACGCTCAATTTTGGTGGTTTAAACGAGGCTTAACTTACCACTGTGAAACTGTGTTGAAGAGATAAACTGAGTTTAAAGCATATCTTAAGTTTAAACTTGAACTGTGAAACCGGCCCTTAGTGTGCTCCTTTTGAATGTACGCTCAGATTCCAAACAATAGAGATCGGTTCACTCGTTCTGACGCGTAAGCTTGCGGTGAGTAAACTGCCGTTCACAAGTGCATGACGCCATATTTTTCCAGTAGTTTGGTAAACTGAACTCCATTGTCGGAGACTATTGTCTCCGGAACTCCGAACGTGTGAAACACTTTTGTTTCAATGAACTGACACACTTTATGCGTAGATGCTTTCCTAATCGGTCTAAGAATTGGGAATTTGGAGAAGTGGTCAAGAACTATTAGGATACAGACATTTTCATTTGTTGCTCGGAGATATGGGCCTAAGAAATCTATATACAGCTTTTGCCACGGTCTTTCTGTCACAGACTGGGCGGTGGCCTAAGTATGGTATTAGGGGCTTTAATTTATTTGCACACGTCATAGGTGCCTACGTAGTTTCTGACATTGACTGTCATTCGAGGCCAATACAGATGTCTTCTCAATCGTTCCAGTGTTTTCCCTATACCTCCATGTGACGCTAGTGGCGGATCATGCGCCCTTGAAATGACGTCGGAGACAAGATCTCCAAAGCTTCCAAGCCTCATCCTCCTGAATTGGATCACCTGTTCTCGGAAAGGTCTGAATATAAATGAAGTTGTCCCTGACGCAGAGATCTGGTAATTTATTGGAAGCTTATTTAACTTTTTGCCTCAGCTCCTCATATTCCACGGAATTGAAATACGGAGAACTAAGGTCAACCTCTGAACCAGGATCTTCAGAAGGTGTCAGGCTGTCACAGTGAATCCGTGACAGCGCATCAGGGACGACGTTTAAGCTTCCTTTCCGGTGCTCAATAGTGAAGTTGAAGCCCTGAAGCTTCAGACTCCACCGAGCAATTCGACCGCAGAGGTCCTTTTGGGACATCAGCCACGTCAAGCTCGCACGATCAATCACAATCGTAAATGGCGTAAGGTCTATGAAGGACCGAAGTACCGGAACCTCTGCACACTTAATAATGCTACTAGGCATTCCTGCTCTGTGACGATATAATTTCGCTGTGCTAAATTGAACTTTTTCGAGACGTAGTCTATTGGCTTCTTGTGGCCATCGTCATCTAGTTGTAATAGCACAACCCCAATACCTTGTTCGCTGGCATCACACTGGATAACGAACGGTTTGGTGAAATCTGGACTCACTAACAACGGAGCCGAAGTAAGTTTCTGCTTCAATAACTCCAGAGACGTCTGGCCTTCAGGTGTCCATTGGAACTGACTGGGATTTTTCAAGGTGTCAGCTATGGAGGCTGTTAGATCAGCATAGTTCGGAATGAGCCGGCGATACCATCCCACCCTACCCAGTAGGCGTCGGGCTTGCCGAACCCTTTTAGGTGACGGGTAGTCGACTATAGCCGAAATCTTATTCGGGTCTGTTCATATCCCTCCTTTCCCTACAATGAAACCCAAGCATTTTGTCTCTGTAATGCAGAACTTACTTTTCTCTACATTGATAGTGAGGCCAGCCTTCCTCAAACAATCCGCTACATGGGATAGAAAAGTGATATGGGAGTCACAGTCTGATAACTGTATTAATAAATCGTCTAAGTAGACGAGAACATTCTCACGAAGATCGAATGGAATGACCTTATCCATAAGGCGGCACATAGTTTGCGGACCGTTGCACAAGCCGAATGACATCCCAGTGTATTGATAAAGAGGATGACCAGGTACAGTAAATGCGGTCTTCTCTCTGGAATCAGCGTCTAGTGGGATTTGCCAAAAAGCGTCTTTCAAGTCCAGACTTGTAATGTAATTTGTCGGAGGAAGTGACTCAAAAGTGCATCTATCTGCGGCAGCGGATAGACGTCTTTCTTAGTACTGGAGTTGATCTTCTTGGCGTCAAAACAAAGACGAAATTTTCCAGGCTTCCTCACTAGAACAACTAGAGAGCTCCAAGAACTCTGGCTCTCCTCTGTGACACCCAGTGATAGCATGCATCTCAACTTAGCATCCATAATCTCTGCACTGCCAGTGAAATCAGATAAAATCTTGTGAGTGACAAGAGACGTTTTTCCTAAGCTACTAGGCTTGGCATCACTTCAGCAACTATACCCAGAACATCTGGAGCCAACCCAAAATAGACGCCGGAAGTCTATTCCCAGATATAGTGCTTGTGTGAGCCCGGGAATTACGAAAAAACGCACGTTTTGAGTCTTACCACGGAAAATGACGTCGAAGTCCACATTAACATGGACATTCGTCATGGCACCAGTGTAGCTACCTGCACTTGTGTGTGATACCTCCTCCATTCGATGTCTGCTTCCGCCAGCTTCTCTAGAACTCCTTGTCCCAGGATACTAACAAGTAACCCAGTCATAGTTTGGTTTGAAAATATTCTTGCATCCGCATCCGTAGCAGAATACTTGATGCCTTTCCTGTACGCAGTCTTGGTAATAGTGCCCTTGCTGATCGCAATTCCAACAAATTGCTGCTAGTCTATTCGTAACAGCTGATAGGACTATAATACTATTATCACATCCAGGTAACATGGGTAAGTCAGGATAAAAATTTGAGATGTCCTCAACTTTACTCACCCGATGAAGTCGATAAGGGTTCAGGCTACTAGCAGTCGCAATCCCCAATTGTGTATCTTGAATCTAAAGGATAAGGAATCTCAGCTGTCCAATAGTATTGGTAGGGTGCAGACAGATCTTATTTTGAATCTCTGACAGCAAGTTGGACTTAACTATTTCCAGGAATTCACTATCTGTCATCGAAGTCTGCAGCTGATCAGGCTGCTGGACCACGTTCTGATGGTAAGCTACAAAGGACTCACCAGATTTCTGTCTGCGGGACATTAATTGGACTCGCATCTTCAAATCATCTTTAGGAACTCCCCATTCAGACAGAAGAGCAGTCTTAATGTATTCCCACGTTGGTGTAGAGTTTTGACGGAGCAGTGACCAGTACCATTCCATGCCCGAACCTGCGAGCAGCATGCTCATATATCTAACAAGGAGATCGAAATCCCCTTCGAGCGCTGAGTAGGTGAGCGCTTCAACTCGGAAAACAAACTCATCCACGGACAGCTTTGAACGTCTCCACTATACAAGATGTTCCACTACGTATATGGCTGTCTGATTATCGTGACCATGAGTTGGGTTGTGGTCGATTATTCTGGTATGCCTGTGCCCGAGGAGTATTATCAGGCATCGGATTCAGTGGGACGTCGGGTCTGGGCGAATTGCCTGGGGCTTGGTTTTGACCATTAACTGGTCCGGGCAATCCTATAGCAGGTATTGGTTATTTATACTATTGGTGGTGGTGGTCGAAAAGTATCTACGTGATTAGGCACAACAGGAGCTGGCCGAGTAAACTGATTAAAAAGCTCATCTCGCAGAGTATTCATACTCTGTGTGATTAGAGCTGAAAATTGGATCCGAATTTACTAATATCCGCATATCCGGATAATCGGATCTGCGAACTATCCGATTCTCGAGATCCGGGTATACTCCACATTGCATAGATAATTACATAGAAATTTCATCAAACAACATACAAATAAAAGAAACTGAAACATTTTCCTACTATTCATTTCCTCGCAAGTGAAAATTTCTTTACTTGGAAGGACTGAAATAAAACAGGGTGAAGTAACAACAACGATAAAATTCACATGTAAAAGAAAGTTAGTCATTTCTCAATTCATGGAAAGTGTGCCATTTCTAAGAAAGATTGCGATATGATTGTATTTCCTAAGAAGGATTGCTATATAAATTATGTCAACAAAATCAAAGGACAGTTGGGTGTGGGAATACTGCACCCCATCTAATGATAAGTGTCAAGCAACTTGCAACATATGCAATTACGTACTGCGCATTAGTGGTTCCACTTCACCTCTAATAAAACATTTGAGGGCTGTACACTCTCTTTTCACTGGTAGAATGAGATGGTAGGTTAAATAAAAAATAAGGTGAAATTTAGTTAATAATACATGTATTCTCCTCCTCTATTAGTTCTGGTAATGATAATGGTGAAACAAATTCAGTAGAAGCCCAACAGATTATTGCAGATGCACTAGCCACATCAACTCAACTGCTTCTCGGAAAGACGCGGCATAGAAATGCTATATGTGCCTCTCAAGCTCATTGACACGTCCAGTAATTCGAGATGTTATCGACAATCACCTATAGTAAATGAAGATGATGATGATGTTATTCGTGCGTTCAAAACCACAGTTCACGAAGACCTAACTGAACGCTTTCACATGGATCTGGAGGACCACCTTGAATCCCCACGTATTAGAGTAGGCTCGCTAGCAAGTTTCCTATATCCTCGTTCCAAGGATTTGCTCGCAGAACCACCGAGGTCACGACCTGTTATTCGGTCAATAATTGGGCAAAAACTGCAAAATGAAGAGACACCATTAGGACAAGATAATACTTGTAGTAATATCACACGATGAAGTTGCTTGGATTTTTTATTTAAAACAACACCTGATATTAACGACGCGCAGTATCAGCTGAAACAGTACTTAGCAGAGCCGCAGATTAGCCACAATATGAACCCATACGAATGGTGGAAAAATAATGAAAAGCGATACCCAAATCTTGCACAGCTTGCTCGGAATTACCTAGCCATTCTTGGTTCATCCGCTGGCTCTGAAAGAGTATTCTCCACAGCGGGAAATATCGTCACCTCCAAGAGAAGCTGCCTGTCTTCGGAGCATGAAGATCAGTTGGTATTCTTATATCAAAATCGGCAACCTTTTAACAAATAAAGTGTTATGATTCATCCGGCATTAAAAACTATAAATCTGAAAATGGGTATATAATTAAGTTTATTTGAAAGACACTAAACAAATCACTAAAGATCATTCTGAATTACGTGTGCTATATATTTTATGACGTTTTTAATGAAAATAAATTATTTGTGTTTTGATTTGGGGTTTATTCTCAAACTTATTTTTTTTACTAGATATCCCCGCTCTTCAATTTGAGATGGAAAGCGGGGTAGGGGTATACATGTGTGATTGGATAGTTGAGGGGTGTTAAATGTAGTTGTTTGTCTTCTTTTTAGGTTGTTCGATGGCATTTACATTTTCCACTTTACTTATTCTGGATTCGGATCCAAACTATCCGGATAGTTCGGATCTGGATCCGGAGAGTTCGGATCTGGATCCGGATAGTTCGGATCTGGATCCGGAGAGTTCGGATCTGGATCCGGAGAGTTCGGATCTGGATCCGGAGAGTTCGGATCTGGATCCGGAGAGTTCGGATCTGGATCCGGAGAGTTCGGATCTGGATCCGGATAGTTTGGATCTGGTTCCGTATAGTTCGGATCTGGATCCGGAGAGTTCGGATCTGGATCCGGATAGTTTGTATCTGGTTCCGGATAGTTCAGATCCGGATTATCCGGATACCCGGATCTCAAGAATCGGATCCTAATTATTCCGGATAGTTCGGATAGTAAATTATCCGGATACTTTCAGCTCTAACCTTCTGGTATCAGGTCTTTCATCTGGACTCTAAGACCAGCCATCAATGCTTCTGCAGCTACTAGACCTTGACCATGGGTAGTAGGTAGCGGACTGTTCATTCCAGAACTCGGGTGCAAAAAGGTCTTGACTGTAAATTTTGTACATTGATAGAGATCTACGATTTGACTGTGGCATCGTGGTGGTATATCGGATGATGATACTGGTGGCCGAGGCTCTTGATTTTTGGGTACCGTGCGAGTTGTTTTCGGAACAGCACCTGTAAAGACAATGAAATCATATTGGGTGAGACGGCATCTGCAATTCGGACAGTTGGATTGTTCCCATATCCACGCATGCAGACACGCTTTGTGGAACACATATCCACAGACAGTCTCAACTGGCTTCCGTTTGACTGACCAGCTCCATCTTGACAGATGGTGCACTGTTCGGGCAACTGGGTTGGAATGTCAGTCACCTGAGGTGGTGTTCTCATAGTAGCCATTATGAAGATGTGTGTCTAACAGTCTCGATACGATAATTAGCAGTGTCTATTTCTCAGTCTGTATTTAGGAATAATATAATCCTGCCTTCGTGCAGAAATTGGACAAAAACTCGTAAGAATATCGGAAGTAAAGGGAATGTATGGGCTGTCGTCGACTAGCACCAAGGCCAAAAGAAATTTTCTTACTTTTAAAGCAATGTAAGAATACGAGCTTTCTACAACTGAAGATTGATGTATAACCTAGGGATTAGTGTGCAACTTGCGTGTTGCTCTATGATGTAGTTTTATATTTATAATTATATATAGGCTCTCAATACACGACTATGGGCTTAATGTATATGCGAGATTATCCGACAATAATGAAGCATTCAACAATTAATTCTTGTTAATGGCCACAATCAACAGGGTTCTTAAGAAACTCTAACTTATAAAAACTTATAAAAAGAATTAAAAATTCATACGCTTGCCTATTACCTAGACTCAAAATCTCGTACCGACAAGGAGGTTCTTAAAAAAACTCAATTAAGAGCTATACTCAATCTCTGTTGAAAAAAACCCTCCGTTCCTATACTTTATATGTATGAGTTAAACTCAAAATACCGTAACGAAAAAACCAAAAGCATACAAAATTCTCCCCCCCCCCCCCTCCAAGAGTTTATTCTCCATGACAAGGGTCTCCCAGGTCCATTCTCTCAAAAATCTAAGATAAAAACTAAAGCAAAAGCAAGTGATGTGGATGTGTGCATGAAAAATTGAGTTCTCCACGGAATCTCAGAGAAGTCGGGTTGGAGATGACAAGGACCGAGAATGATACCAGAGATTCCCCAGTCAGACAGTAAGCAGTATTCCAGCTCCCGACCGCTGAAGGTCTCGAGCACCACTTCCGCCCCCAAACAAATCCCTCAGCCAAAAAGTCGTCTCACAGACTCATGCCTCCGCCCAGCCGAACGGCCAGCAAAGACATGCCTCCGTGAGAAACAGCAACGAAAATTAATGTGAGGCCACCTCCCTTTCCATGGCAGAAGGCAAGAGGGAAAGATCTCAACAATTCAAAATTTCAAAAATTCAAAAAACAAATTTCCAAGACTTGAGGCTTGAGTTAGTCAAACCTAAATTCGGGCTGCAGATAAAAAATCGATAAAAACTTTACTTTGATTACAAAAACTTTAAACAATTCAAAATCTCGAAAACATTGCTTTACTCAAAACTTTATCGTTACTCAATACAGTCAGACCCATGTCCGCATGTATCTTCCTCTAGATTTGAGACTACCGAATCAGACAATTAGCTAACAGCCAAATGTCCATATCTCCAAGAAATCTCAGTCCCCAGCATCAGTCACATTTGGACACCAAAGTACAACTGCGGTGGCCCCACGTTGGGCGCCATTTTGTCATGTAACTATAAGTTATTGGGTTGGACGTAAGGTCCTAACTGCCAGCATGTGCTGACTGATCACTCGGTAGACAGCGTTGCAATTCAGAGTGCCACGCTAGCTCGCCTCGGCTATTGGCGGAGGGTGTGGGAGTGTTCCACGAAGACCTGCCGCTGTCACCTGCCATATACAAAAAAGGATCTCGTGCCAAAAAAAGGAAAACGTCGAAACACATCGAGTCCAGAAGGGACCTTTACATTACCTACCATTACCTACGTGAAGGCGCAGATGTTCTGCCTTCAGCTGCCTTGCCCCATCCACCCATGTGACACTGAGGGCAGTAAATTTTCAGTGTCCCGTCACGATTACTCAAAAAAATTGTGATCTTGATTAATCCAAATTTTAACCTCTCGTCTTTATCACACTTTTCTTCTTTTTCCTTCGTATACTTCATTCTCGGCCTTCACCCCAACGAGGTTAGAATCTGTAGTTCCATCGTGGCGGTGCTATCGTCGTGTGGGATTGCCCACGGGGTGAATCCAAACGAGGCAGCATGCTGTCTCGTGTATCTTCGACCATAACACAATCCAAAGTAGTGTTGCGGTACAAGAACCGTTTTTCACCCTAATCAAGATCAATGTACAAGAACATTTGATCTATTCATAGTAAAGTAATCAGGATTTGTTGCTGAATCAACATTTCAATTCGACTTGTTACTGTTGTTGCGGTACAAGAACCGTTTTCGCCCTCATAACGATCAAGGTAGAAGAACCTTTGATCAGTTAATAAAATCAGGACAAAGGAGCTCTGATTCAACAGATATTTATAACGGTTAGATGAAATACACTACTTGTTTCTCGCTCTTTTGGGAGCGGCCCACTGGCTTTAGTAGATTTTTGTTTCGGCTTCTGTCAAATTTTCATCATTGGCAAGGTCGAACGATTATTTATCTAACAAATTTTAAATCATTATAACGCTTAGAAGTTACAAGGTAATCTATAAAAACATACCCAAATATCTTTATGTCCCGTTATCTCTGAAACGGTTAGGTTTCCTCCCTCCCCTATTATCATAAAATTTTTGTTTGTCTAATCATGACCTATCCATATCCTCCGGGTGTAACACCCAAGACCCACACCCACCGATGTTTCGAAAAGTTTGTTTTCACCATTTGTTCCTTGTTCTGAATTAGATTCTGCATAAATTTATAGAATGCCACTTTATTTTATTTCCTAAAGTAGCAACACCCAGATCCTGACTGGGGGACGGTCGAATGAGCGCTAACCCCATGGGCCGCTCGTTGTTGAGGCGGATAATTTCTGGGTTAATTGCTAACGTATTTAATAAGTATGTACTCTGGTAGAACACTGAAGCTACGGTGTGAAGAGAGCTATGATTTTAATGTACTCTCAAATGTCCCACAACCTATAAAAACTGAGAGGGCGCGGCGCCAAGGTGGCTTACAAGTGTTGCCACAATAGCATAATAGATAGCAAATCTGGCATTCTCGTGGCTTCAAAAACATTCGTCTTTATTTCGAACAAGTAAGAAAGCTAGAATTGGTCTAACAATAATACCAATTATTATGATACAGTACAATAAGAAAATAAAATTTTGTATGGCAACAGCAAGGAGTTGCCCGATTTACCCCATTTTTGAAATTATATTTACTGTTTTTATAAAAACGTCGTGTACAAAACTTTAGCTCTCTACGTTGACGCGTTCTTAGACAGTGTCCAAATAAAGGGTTTTCCAATAAGAGGTGTTATTTTGATATTCAAAGAAAAATGCCATTTTTTGAGATAAATGATCGGATCTTTATTTCATTATAAAGAGGAAGGTATGCCGTTAAGAATGGAAAAGAACATCAGCCAAATGACCACCACGACCACGCCTACAGGACCATATCCTTTTCATGAAATTTTCCATAACCAAATCGCAAAGTGGCTGCCCTATGTCCTCGATAGCCTCACGAATTCCATCTTTGAGGTCTTATCGACGCTGGGCTGTTGGCGAAGACCTTCTCTTTCACGTGGCCCCAAAGGAAGAAGTCGCAAGGTGTTAAGTCACAAGATCTCGGTGGCCAATTGTGATCACCTCTTCGAGAGATAACACGGTCCGGAAACTTTTCCCGTAAAAGATCAATGGTTTCGTTGCTTGTATGGCACGTAGCGCCGTCTTGTTGAAAGTAAACGTTGTCCAGATCAATACCATCCAATTCCGGCCATAAAAATTCATTAATCATCTGTCGATAGCGCACTTCATTCACCGTAACTGTTGCTCCAGCCTCATTTTCGAAAAAGTAAGGTCCAGTGACCCCGCGGGACCATAAACCGCACCAAACAGTCACACGTTGACGATAGAGAGGCTTTTCAACAATAACTCTTGGGTATTCCGAGCCCCAGATGCGACAATTTTGCTTGTTGACGAAGCCATCGAGGTGGAAATGGGCCTCATCACTCAAGATGAGCTTTCGATGGAATTCCGGATCATTTTCATGCATTTCAAGGACCCAATCAGCAAAGACTCGACGTTGTTGATGATCGGCCGGCTTGAGTTCTTCTGTTAACTGAACTTTATAAGCCTTAAGACCCAAATCTTTATGCAAAATACGGTGTAATGACGTTTGTGGAATGCCTAATTCCAAAGAACGACAAGGAATGGACAAACCTGGGTTTTCTTCAACACTTTCGGCTACAGCAGCAATATTCTCGGCTGTTCTTGAGCGACGTGCACGAGTTTTATTCTTCACATCACTAACTTGTCCCGACAGCTCGAATTTTTCTACCAATTTCTGTATTGCGGTCCGACAAGGTGCTTCACGACGACCCAAAAATGTTCGAGTTTTACGAACCGTCTCTGCCACATTTTCACCATTTCTATACTAAATTTTAATAATTTCAATGCGTTGTTGAATCGTGTATCGTTCCATTTTTATTAATGGCGTAGTTTCTGCTTGTCAAATGTTAAAAATGACAACTCCAAAAGTGACATCTACCGAAATAGCGGGCTAATTAAAATAACACCTCTTATTGGAAAACCCTTTATTTGGCTTTGTAGTGAGGTATTCTTGTGGTTTAAGTGAACAAAATTTAAGATGTGCGAGGGAAAAAGATTATAGGAACTGTTGCAAGAATTAGAAAAAGATGGAGATATTTTTCAATTAGTCAAATGAATTAACTTAAGTGCGGTATGCTAGAGCCAAGGAATTCGGTCAAGGAATTTTTCCACTTATTTCTTGAAGAAAATTTCACATTAGATCAAGAAATTTTTGACAATTTGGATTTGATAATTGTGTGGTATGTCAGACAATAAAGAAGTAATAAAGAAAGTGACGAAATGGATAATTTGGAATGAAAAATTAAGATAAACGTAAAACAATTTCTATTCCTCCATTTGTCAGTTTAAAATTGATTCATCTTTTGCAACATCGCCGTTCCTTCCTTCAAATTTTCAATTATTCCACCTACGTCAAAATTCCTTACAGAAATAATTGCATCGGTATTTATTTCTTCAAGAAATATTGACATAAATGAATTTTCCGAAAAAAAAAATAAAAAAAAACAACAACCTCTTTTTGTCAATCGAGAAGTACATTCCATGAATTTTTTGTACAGTTTTTGTATAGGAACAAAAATTCCTTGGCTCTAGCCACTGACATGTATATAAATGGACTGCTGGTTGAACCAAAAATGTATAAAAGCAAATGGCACCACTTTCATATTCCTGTCTCTTTCTGTGAGAGCATACTTTCCCACTGAAATGTAACGATTGGGAGCGAGAAATTGCTCGAAGTTCAGTGGTATTCCAGAGCTGGCAGTTGGTAATCAAAGATTTCCTACCAAAGCAGCCTTGTAAAAAAGACCTCCTTCGGCTCATAATTAAAATTTAACAATACAAATAGTCCCAAATACTTTCGGTAAATCCCATTGACATGCATATAAGTAAATTCCCAAATAATTTAAATATAGCATCAGCTTGCGACAGTAGCATTGACAGTTAGAGCATACTTTCCAAAATCAAAACTGGTGCCACATGAAACAGGAGATCAGTCAGTCCATTTATATACATGTCAGTGGCTCTAGTATACCGGGCTTTAACGATGAAATTAGGCATAATACTTGTACTATGTTTCCATTAGCCAGAGTTGAGTTAGGATTGAGTTAGCGTTAAGCTTTTCTGGCTGAGTTAACTCGATGCTGGTTCCATGAACGGCTTGCGTTGAGTTGACTTAAAATATATTTCATACAAAGTAGCCGGACTTGTGTTGGAAGACACCCCCATCCGCACTATTCTAACTAATACTTACACAAAACACAACTCAACCCGACTGGTTTCGTGAAGTTAATATGGATTGAACTCAACTCAACTCAATTCTCGTTTCCATGAGCACTAATTCGGATTCAATCCGGATTGAACTCAGCATGGAAACATAGTATTGATAACCTTTGGGCCGGCGTACATGCTGCTAACATGCATCCTCTGCATCACTTTTCACTAATGGGAGACACTCGTGGTAAGGAATTTTTCACACGAAAAAAGTGGAGCGTGTTTGCAAGCCTTGTATCGTTGGTAGCACTGAAATGTAGTAGAACATTTCAAAGCTAATAAAGCCTGGTATTGTGTTCATTGCGCGGATAATTTTTGTATGGAAATTAGTGGGAAACCAACGAGGTAATAACTAAAGGTGTACATGAGCGTACCCAAAATTGCCCTGCATTTGCGTATGTTTCACTCCGACATTTTTGGTCTTTGCTGTCAAATCCATACTTAGGTTTGAATGGTTTTGGGCTTGGTACATTGACGCAGGAAATCCCGTGAAATAACCGTAGGGGCCACGAAGCAAATATTATTCACAAACTTTTTACCACTGAACTTTTCTTCTTAATTATTAACTTTTTTACGTTCACGTTTGCAAATTCAGTAAAGACTTTTGAGTATATGAAAATAAAAGCGATTAAAATTGCGCATAGGTTGTACAGTTGTGTACAGGTGTACAAATTTTACGGCGCTTATGTACAAACAATTTCAGTGTCATTGTATTAGTTGGGTACATGATATTTTCTCATTTGCAACTCCTTTAGTTCTTACCTCGTTGTGGGAAACAGAATGTGCCACTGTATCCAGATCTGTCAAAATTTGAAAGTACGTAAAGTCTATGATGGCGTTCCAATGTGTAGCTGGCGCTAGTGCGTGGCGGTGACGCTTCAGCTCATTTTTGCCATTTTTTAACTTTTGGCGCGCGCCAAATCTGACATTTCAGTATTTACCCTGTGAAATGAGTAAAATAAGTGATTTATATATTTAAATGTTTTTTCATAAAATCCTGAACTCTTGCTCTGTTGATATAGAGACCTAACCCACCCTTTCTGCGTTTTTTGCCTTTAAATACTTATAAATTATAAATCCCAATTGCACTACACACGCTAAAAAGGCTTTTTCTTTTAATTCCACCATATTAAATAATATTTTCATATTCTACAGATTAAAATAAACGTAAATAATGACCCACACCATTGGCTACAAGCTACAACATCAAGGTATATCTTCTTCTATATACCTTGCTACAACATACAGCCAGTGCAAGCTACAGCGCCACATTCTGTTCCAGCCTTACCCCGAACTCCAACCAAATTGCTGAAATCCTAGTTTCGAAAATTGTCCGAATGAGGGCGCCAGGCTATTTTAATTGACGAGAAGTTTATAATTTTTTATAACTTTTTCATTTTTAAGAATTTTCCTAGTGGCCCATTTTTTTTCCGATAATATTTCTTGGCGTTGCCTTTGTATGGTTGACATCATATAGACACCCGATGACAATTCGTAAATTCAAATAAATTGAGAAATGTCAGAAATCTCGAACTGACAACTAAACACCCAGACCTCTTGTCGGCGGCAAAGAAATTTTACACTGCCTATCTTGCCTATCTTTTTTCTATATAATCTTATGGTTTGGACATAGAGTAGCGGTTAGCAAATTTTACCTCCTAGCATTTTAATAATGGAACAACGGGAAGAACACTCCTGTAGTTGCTCAGTTGCTCCCTTTTACCGGAGCGTTTCTATTTTGGCTGACAGCTGTCATTTAGTGTTTAACAAACAGAGTTGTCATTTGTAAATAATAAAGAATTGTGCGTGGAGTTTGAGTTTATTTGATTTAATATTTAGAAATAATAATAATATTGAGCAGAAATGGCTCATTACAAGGGTGCTGCTAGTGAAGCCGGTAGGGCTATGCAACTGATGAAAAAAAGGGAAATTGCTCAGCAGGAAATTGAGTTCCGTAAGAAAAAAATTGAAGAGGATCTAAAGTTATCCAACATCGAAAATAAATTCGCCAGCCACTATGATGCTGTGGAACAGCAACTCAAGACCTCAACTATTGGTCTCGTAACCCTAGATGAAATGAAAGCAAAACAAGAAGACATCGTTAGAGAACGTGAAAAGAAATTAGCCCAAAAAAAAGAGGAAAAAGATCGAGAAAAACTTAAAGCACTAGAGGCCAAACAGGCGGAAAAGAACAAACAAAAGAAACAGATTCAGGCTCTGTCATTTAATTTAGATGGAGATGAAGACCATCAGGCTGAGAATGAAGATGACGACGATGATGAATGTAAAGAAGAGCAAAAACCGAAGAAGTGGATGACTGAATTTGAAGAACCAATGAAAAAGAGACTCAGGAAAAATCCTGATGTGGATACTTCATTTTTACCAGATAGGGAACGTGAAGAAGGGGAAAACCGCTTACGAGAAGAACTCCGTCAGGAATGGGTAGCACAACAGGCCACTTTAAAAGATCAAGAAATAACCATAACATTCAGTTACTGGGATGGTTCAGGGCATAGGCGAAGTGTTACAATGAAGAAGGGAAACTCAATTTATCAATTTTTACAGAAATGTTTGGAGGTGTTACGCAAAGAGTTCAATGAATTGAAGACAGTAATGGCAGATCAACTGATGTACGTAAAAGAAGATTTGATATTACCACATCATTACACATTCTATGATTTTATTGTAACAAAAGCCAGAGGAAAGAGTGGACCCCTCTTCCAATTTGATGTGCATGATGATGTAAGGATGATAAGTGATGCTACCATAGAGAAGGAGGAATCGCATGCAGGCAAAGTATTGCTCCGGTCTTGGTATGAAAGGAATAAGCATATTTTTCCTGCAAGTCGCTGGGAACCGTATGATCCTACAAAGACGTATGATAAATACACGATAAAAGATAAAAGCAAGCGAATTTAGTACCTACTTTACAATTTTAAATATTAATGAAATTATAAATAATTTGATAAATTATTAGTAATTAATCTGTAAAGTGTTGAAACTAAGAATCTATCTTACTATAAAAGCTCAAATGAAGACTTCTTGTTTTTGTTTAATTTTACGCCTCCTTTTCTTGGTCGAATAATTATTACATTCTGTATTACTGCGAACATTTCGTTTCCGGGTCTTTGTTTGTATACCTACTATAATTTTAGCAATTTCATAAAAAGTTAAGTAAAATTTTATGAAATTTGAATTATGTTGACAAAACTCCATTTTTGAATACTGTGAGTGACTAAGCTGTGCATCAAATTTCTGCCAGAAAAAATCAGTTCGCTCCTTGGTCTGTTAGTACGTTTGCATATCGGATTAAAACAGAATTTACAGAAGATTAACAAAATCAATTCAATGCATTGGGATGATTGGATTGACTTCGTTCATTTCCTAGGGCTTTTCTATTTCAAGTACCGAGGTTCTGTCAATTTGTTGACTTAAAGCCGAAAATCAAAATTTCATGAAGAAATTTTCAGAGTAGGTATATATGTGTGTTTCGATCAGCTGTACAGAACGATCTCATCAGGACAGCAATGAAACTCTGAACTGCCTGCTGTCTACTCTACAGTGAACTTAGATGCCTAAATAATTGATGTTGGAAAATAAGCTTTAAGCCAACAAACTGTCTACGTCGATACTTGTCTTTTAATTCAGTAGGTTGAAATATTGCCTGTAGACTACATGGATCTTGAAAGATTAAAACTCGTTCCCATTTATATTTATCCTATTTCAACTAGAAGCATATAAATATTATAGGTATATTTGGCCTTCTTATGGCACTAATTATTAAAAATGAGAAAATAGAAACAAAACTATGTAGCTAATGCAGAATTCCTGTGGGAATAACGATATTCAAGATGACTGCCGAAGAATTTTCCTGAAAATAATTTCCATATTTAATTTACGCTAGTTGAAACTGAAAGTTACATGTTGCTTAGGCTACAATTTTTTGGCGTATAATATACAGAGTAGGTTATAGAGAAAGTATATATAGAGAATTCACTTGAACAGCTGTTCAATAGAAAGAGATTATCCATCAGAGTAGGCGTCACTTGAGAAAATAAAAAAGTAAATGAGTCAAAACTTTAAAAAAAAGATTTGCATGCAGCATTTAAGGAAAATGAGCATGTGTGTGACAAAGAAAAATATACTTGTTTTTCCTGAAGGAGAAATGTTTTCATTTTTCATTAACCAAGCACGTAGTTTTTTACACACTGGTGAATAAGGATGAAATGGTTCACTCTACACTTTACACACTGTCGAATAAGGGTGTATTGAACATCTGTTCAAGAGGTTTCTCTATTAGTATACGCTCGCCGGAGTAGGTACATGGTACGATGCCTAAGAGAATAGGATCACAGAAAAATAATAGATAAGCAAGGCCCATAGTCAAATTTGATGCCACTTAATTTATATTAACTGACAAGGCTTGGATAACTTAAGCAAAGCTCCGAAAATGAACCGACAAAACTTTTTCAATTGACTGCAATGGTTTTGTTGTTTGCTTATTTTCGTTTGAAAACTGACGTAGTACGAAGCAATTTTTGTTATTTTTTTTTCACCTGAGTAAATTGTTGATATCGTTGGAATGAAAGGTTGGGTTGTGTGTGCGTGCTAGTCCAGTTCTCTGTCCAGTTCTCTGTATGTGCGCCGTACTTCGAATCTGTAGGCAGATTTATTCGAACACATTGGACCAATGCACATTCACATACGCAATTATTACTCATTTGAGTTTTTGTTTGGGTAATCGTAGTCATTTGGTTAAAACAATTTTTTTAAATAATTTTGTTAGAAAAGATATAAAAATTTGATTATGGTTGGGAAGATAAACAAGTAAGCTTAAGATTATCAGAAGACAATTTGTCTGTATGAATAGTAATTTAGGGCGCAGGAGCTATTCAAATCAAACTTTTGTCCAGTCTTCCATAAGAATACTGCAAATAAGTTAGAATGTTGGGACTAAATTGGGGTTCTCATGCGATAGTGAGAGAGCCTGTTTTATGGCTTGGGAAGTATTTCTCGAGGATTTTGTTTTTGGCCAATATAGGTTGACACGCACACTATAACAAATGCATATTGCAGGCAGATGGAGAAAAAAATTTTGAAAGTATGAACCAAAATTGTATACCAGCAGAAGGTTAGTGAGTGCTGGTAATATAAATCAACGTTTTGAGTTTATATATTTAGGTATATTACCGCATATTTTAGATGGCCAGCTCCTCAGTAGGCTTATTCCATATTCGGTAGCCCAACAACTAACCTTAAATTTTAATTTTTGATAAATCTTATCTTATCTTATCCCCTTTCAATTTTAGTTCCACCTACGGCTTTTGTGCAAGGGTACATTTCATTGCTAAAAATAAACAAAAGGCTTGTGGAAGGGCAAAGAGTTTCCAGCTGATACATACAGTTAATATTTTAATAAGAGCGATTGAAATTGAAATGAGTCAAATGATTTTTTCTATACTAGCATTATTAAAAATAAAACTATTAGCTTAACTAGATTATAAATTGGGATCTGCGTCACATGGTAGACATTTGTACTCACTTTGACTTCAATCGTCGCACGCAACCATGCTACAAAGATTATGGCCGATTCGTTGGTCAATTAGGTGCTTATACGTAATATATGGATACACATTCACAAATTTGTTCGTTTCAATTTCAACCGTTACTAATTTTTTTATTCACATTTAACCGGGTGTTGCTTTTGCAACTTAATACTGCACAATTCAAAATGTCTTTCACTCGATATAACACAAAAAAACTCAAAATACATTCGCTGGGAATGATATTTGTCTCCAAATTGCAACACAACAAGCTCCTCTCAAATTGGCCATGCGGAGCCTATTCTTGAAGAATAAAAGGTCTGTTCGCGTACATTCCGTATTCGTTATACCATAGATTGTTCAACAATTTCAGACGCAAACAGTAATGAAAATTCACTGAAGCTAGCCATTTTTTAAAAATTATATTTTAAAACATGAAACAGTTGACAAATATTCAATTTGTAAATTGACAGATTTAATCTTACCACACTCGTTATGTTGAAAAACTTTTTCACCACTTCGACTTTATAACGATAAGGTTCAAGAATACGAACGGGGTAATCGATTCGTTATATAACGAATTCATAAAAACATTCGTAATTCCATACCTTGTTTATTTTGCGTCCCAACCAAAGCGTAAAGACTGTCATGATATATATAACAAGTAGTTCTTGTGGTTTTTGATATTCTACTTTATGTGGACACAATTTTGTGTGTCAAAAATAGTGTTTACATTGGAGCCAACCTTGGAAAACCTTGCTGTTTAGACCGAAAGAGACTGCCATATAAGTGTGGCAACTTTCTGCAGTGTACTTCTATGAATGTAGTCAGTCTATATATTATACATGTCAGTGATTATATCTGAATCAGTTAAAAATGTCATTGGTTTTACTAAATCATATTCACTCTTACCGAAGCTATTTACATTTAGGAAATCAAATATTCTCAACCGGATGCTGCTTTTACAACAAGCAGTGCATAATTAATTCGCTATAACTATCAGTTAATACAACAAGTGATTAAAAAAAAGATTTGCCCAGATACTTTTTGGAATGCCATAGAGTACTTGTTAAAAGAGAAAAGAGCGGTAGTCGGTAAGTCCATATAACATTTTTTAAAGGTCTCCTTAGTTTGTCATGGTATTATTCTATACAGACTACATATATATTTCGTTTATTTGTAGCCATTACTTTCCTGTTTTTAACTTATATGTTTTTCCTTGCACGTCTCTGTACTGCTATATCAATAATTCCGTTCCGTATCCGTTTCGTACCGTATCATTATATTTTCCATTCCATTCAATTCCAATCGTTTCAATCAGTCAACTCAAAAGTATTCTTTTATCGGTCGCCGGAGCTTGTCGAGATGGACGTCAAGTTCTGTGTCAAAAATAATTTTTCTTGAATTATAGTGACAAAAGTTTGTTTTGAAAATATTAAAGTGTGATTTGTGAAATAAATCGTTCGAACTATGTCTGCATTGCGAAGGTATGTACATTCATATAAAAGATATGCGAAAGTTCCTGAAATGACGGAGCATCGGTACTATAGTAGAATATAGGATTTATGCACATAGATTCTTTAAGGTGTGCTATAGTAATTTTTGGTAGGAATTTCTAACAAAAAATTACCAACGAATTTTACTCAAGTTAGATTGGTGTATTTGATGTTAAGATATAATCAGTTTTCAGTGGAATTTTAAACATTTCTGCAAATTTTTTACTGCGATTTTCCAGATGGAAAAATCAATACCGATTGCTTGTACCAACATGAATTTCACAGAGGTAAACAATGGTTTGCTTCGAGTTCAATTATTACTTAATTCACAAAATTATTTAAATTCAGATAATTATTTATATGCTTTAGCATTATTTAATCAAATATCCGCAGACTCTAGTAATACAATTTTTTTAATTGTTCGTAATAAACTCAAGGTCAGTAATAGCGCAGGAAACCAGTCTACAAGAGTGCACATGGTTATCAAATGCATCTTTAACTGTATCATTGCATGGGGCAAGTGCATGTAAATTAAATAACGGAGGTTTTTCATTGTAAGCTGGACCTGGGCATATATTTTTTTTCACAGATTAACGGATATAGGTAAAATATGAAATAAAAGCAAACATTTTGAAGCTTCGTTACAATTTTTGGTATAGGTACATCAAATAACAATGACATAATCGTGTATTGCACAAAACGTTAGGAACAACTTTGATTAAAACACAAACAAATCAAATGAATTTTCTTATTTTAATTAATTAAAAATTAACTATGCTAAATTATAAAACCCGAATTTATTAAATCATCGTTTTCCGAGACATTTTAAGTTGTTTCACCGGTTTTCAAGGGAGTTCAATTCTCAAGTAGTTGTGATGGCCATTCTAAAATGCAATTATCAGATTGTTTCAACTCTCTTTGCATATATATGTAGTATATTTCTACACAAGGTAATCTATCATTCCTCTATTTCAAACTGAATCTATAAGCGAGATTACCTTTTGTAAACCTGCAGTTACCGATTTCAATACTGACAAAGTTTTTATCATCTGTCTTTTTGTGGTCAGACCACCTCAATTTGGTGTATCCCAATTTTGGATATTATACGATAAACAAATGACAATACTAAATTTGTCATAAATTGATATTTAAAATATTTCACATTAATTTATATTATCTTTGATCCAAAGCTACTATTCTTAAGTAGGTATTACGTTAACATTTTTATCACGTGTAGCAAATCAAATATTTAATAAAAATACAATAATACGTACCTACCGCTTGAACGAAGGTGATCTACATAATTTTTGGGTAAAAATTTGTAACGAACGTTCAAACTTAGGTGAACTCTGAAAACACAGACCAGAAATCGCTCACAATTTTTTAAATATTACACTAAATCACGGATATTGGTCCAGGCGACTATCATGACTTTTTTCTTCGAACAGATTAGAAACGAAAAAAAAAAAATTAATTAAACACATCGCTTGAGTCCGCAGTAAACTTTGAATGTAAAATTTAACCAAAAAATGTATGGATAGTTATTAATTGGAAGAATAAATAAGGTCAAACCACTCATCTGATAAAAATTATCTGTGCCATGCTGCAGATTTATAGACCTTTGGAAAACTTATGCTGCATTCGTGAGATTTTCGAAGCAATGTTATATGTCTTACCATATTTTTTATGCAAGTACTTTCTGGGCTCTTTTCAGCATGTTTTTATAAAAGGTAAATCTAAAAGTATGTATAGGTGACTTATTGGACTTTACCAATAATGCGAAAAGTAGGTCGAGAGATGCTTCAATCAAGCACATGCATATGCAAAACTTAAAAATTTGACGAATGCTTCCATATGCATGATTCTACAAATGTCGACGAGTCATATGAGAATTATGTACTTATATGTTTCCATAAGCCAGAGTTGAGTTAACGTTAAGTTTTGCTGGCTGAGTTAACTCGATGCTGTTTTCTGAGTTCAGTTGACAGCTGAAATATTTCGTACAAAGTAGCCGGATTTGTGTTGGATAAAAGACCCATCCGCTAACAAATACATAAAATATCCAACTTATCTCGACTGGTTTCGTGGAATTAACATGCATTCAACGAAAGTCAACTTAATTCTCGTTTCCATGAGCACTAACTCGGGTTCATATATAATATACGATCATGAGCGACATACAGAAGTTGATCTAAGGAAATGATAGTTAACGAGTGGCTTCTTACTCGTATTGTGGGTTGTCATTATGAAAAGCACTTTTTCGGGCCATTGCATATGCTGATATTTGCACATTGTAGTTAGCCCTTTAATCAGAGAATTCTCGTTCACGAGCTGTCTATTTTGGGATTTCCAACTGCCTTTGCTCAGTGGTTTTATACTTATTTATCTGACCATACTACATACATAAGCGCCGTAAAACTTGTACATACAATCTGTGCACAATTTTAATCGCTCTTATTGTTTTATATTCAAAAGTATTTACTGAATTTGCAATCAGGAACATAAAAAAGTTAATAATTAAAAAAAAAAAAATCAGTTATAAAAAGTTTGTTAGTAAAATATGCTTTGTACCCCTTCGGTTATTTCACGGTGAAGACTGTGAAATTCATGTTTAATTCGTTAAACGTTTTTGGTTTATTTTGGGCTTGGATGCATTGACGCAGGAAAAAACGTGAAATAATCGAAGGGACACGACTAACAAACTTTTTACCACTGAATTATTAATGGCGTAATGAACCATGCAGGGCCCATGACATGTACACGGATCGTACATATGATTGCATTTCATTTAGTTATTACCTCGTTGCTGACCATACCGGCCATATGCAGCTTGTCATATTTTCAAATGTATGGAAAAGTTCTTAAAACTAAAATTAAATACAATACAACTCTTTCAGATATATTTGCTAGATTTGTACCTATTTTCTCCCCAGTTGGTATCTTTATTTTGAGAGATTGTGTTTAACAACCATTCTATCTGATATCATGTCCAGTATTGGTTTTGCTTCTATTCGTTCTGTTATGATAATGTGTAGGCCTTTTCAACGTTGCTGAGTGCTGATAGGTTCAATAGTGTGTCTAGAGCGCTGGTAGATGTTGTGTGCTTGGCTCCAGTTATACTTAGACAGGCTAGCCTTTGGAGCTTGTTTAGCTTCCTGGTGGTTGTCTTTTGTGTACATATGTTCCACCATGCTACTGCAGCATAGATGATTATGGGTCTGAATACTGCTTTGTATAGCCAAATCATTCTGATTCGCTTGAGTCCCCATGTTGAGCCAACTAGTTTTCTACAGTTCCACAGCATTAGTGTACTTTTCTTTACTGTCTTGCCAATATTTATGTTCCTATTGAGCTTATCATCGAGAGTTATCCCAAGGTATTTAGCATCTTTGGACATTAGGACCTCCTTACCAAAGAAGGTGGGACTAGTTATAATGCTCATTATCTATCTTCTGGTAAAGGGTATAATTGTTGTTTTGCTCGAGTTGACTGATAACTTGTGTATAGCACAACAATCTTGAACATTAGTTAGGGCTCCTTGAAGCTTTCTAAAAAGCAAGCGCACATATTTTACCTTTGGTAATGATATTAAGTTTGTCAGCATAACATTGTGATTCAATACCCTCGTTGTTTAGTTGAATTAACAGGTCGTCAACTACCATAGACTACAGCAGTGGAGACAGTACTCTCCCTTGAGGACAACCTTTGGAGGTGTGAATCTCCAGTGTCTCACCAAACAACTCCGTCTTAATTATCTTGTTGGAAAGCATGGCCTGAATCCATCTGTTGTATGTTGAATTCACTCTATGTCTGATCAATGCATTATTGACTTATCGAACGCGCCTTCAATGTCCAAAAAGAATAAATAGCTATTTCTCCTCTGTCGTTAACAGCTTTTCTATACCATTTAACAGGTTTAGTAAAGTTAGCTCTGTTGATTTTCCTTTTTAGTAGGCAAATTTATTTGGAGTTAGGGGATGCTCCTTGACCGCTCCGTCTCTAATAAGCCTTTCCATAATTTTCTCCATTGCTTAAAGAATAAAAGAAGTCAGGCTTATGGGACGATACGACCTGAGCTAGGCTTCTGATTTGCCTCCTACTTTAGGTATGCATATATATCACCTTGACTATTCTTTGGGGATATATCCCCATACAAAGCTAAAGCTTGCTCTAGATGTCTTAATTAGGATTGTCCTTTTTGTAAAAGAGCGGGGAAGATTTCGTCTTCACTTAAGTGAATGTAAAGAGCTTGGCGACGGCTCGCCAGTCCTCTCTATTGGGACAATAATGGTCTGCCTGGGATGGATCATTGTATTAAGCTCCAGCCCCACATCATTATAGATCCTGAAAAATATTTCTGTGCAAGAAGCTCTAGAGCTTCTTTCGCTGTACTAGTGTAGCTACCATCATCCTTTTCTAATAAGCCGAGTGTATTAGGAGATCCTTTTGACAAGACGTTGTGGATTCTAGCATAGACAGGATTTTCATTAACTTCTTCTGTGAACTTCGGCCATGATCGCCTGTTGGATCTGATTTCCCGGTTGTACTCGATTAGGGCTTGTTTATTCTTCCCAGTCCGATGTTCTTTTCGCTTTATTGCATAGTCTGCGTACCTTTGCCCTGAGTTTCATCAGGGGCCATTTCTCAGTTCATATAATTTGAGGTCACCACAATCCATTGGATGCAATTAACGGCTGTTTCAATATCCTCTCTTGTTTTCACAGAGTGAATTGATTCTTTTATGTTTTCTGCTAGCTGCCTTTAATAGGCATGCCAGTCTGTATACATAAGAAGATGATATGTCAGTGTTTCAGTAGAATCTGTTGCAATGTCAAATCTTATTTGTTTGTGATCTGCCATTGAGGGTTCCTCTGAAACATGCCAGTTGCTAACCTTAGAGCTTATTCTATAGAGTCCAAATGTTATATCGCGTAACTCTTGCCTTAAAATATTTGCAAAGGTTCTTGTTGCCGCAATTCAACACGTGGAGGTTATTTGAAAATATAACTTCAATAAGAGGAGCTAAGGCTAATACACGTTTTGTACTATCGAAGCGAAATAGAAGTCACTAAATGTCAAATCTTGCGAATAAGTTTGCTTAGTTAGAGCTTGTCTTGTTATACGGCTGGTTACGTAACACAAATTAAAGCCCTATCCGAATTCATGTCTATGCCACCGAGCTTTTCTACTTTGTATAACAGTTTGGACATCTGATTAGCTCGATTGCAGGGTCAAGAATCGGGTTGCCTTATTTCATACAGACAACATTCTCTGAGCACGGTCTGTGCATTAATTCTGGATATGCGCCATGTTGAGTGTCATTTCGTGCTAAAGCGAAGTTTTTAAGTAAGAGAGTTTTTATAAATAATTTTTTCAAATATTCTGAATTATACAAGTTGTTTTATTGTTTGATTTGAGTTGTATATGAAATTTTACTTTATTTATAAAATTAATATAAAGACAATGGTTACATGTGCAGTGTTGTCATGCAAAAACTATACCACCAAGAAAGATGTAAAAAATATTAAATATTTTTTTCCCCGAATGAATAGTTTTTGTCAGATGAGCTTGTGGAAACCGGAAAATATTTAAAATCAGTCATAAAGTCGCTTCTTTTCACATTTTGCCCGAAGATTTTATTACACGTAGGTACTATAATGTAAATACTTATTTACTTGTTGATATAATTGAACGGTATACATTTTCTACTTCTTGAATTGAAGCTGCCTCATTTTTGTTTAAAACAAGTACTTACAAAAATATATTTTTATTTTCAAAACAATTATCATCAAATTTTTTCCCAATTATCTAAGGAAAATATAGTCATTAGATTTGTGCCAAAATATTTGCTACAAATTGGCAAACTTTTATGGAACATTTTTTCTATAGTTTAAAGAGATTCACTATGTGTTATAGTAAACTGTTCCTAAATTTTCATTTTAAGTGAAATTAGACGTAAACTTTTCGAAACATCCCAGAAAATTACAATTTTTCGAATTCTCCCACACAAATTACAAATTATTGGCACGAACTCACGTTGCCATAATTGGACATGTCTTACTGTATTACTGTAGACCGTGGCTCTAAGGTTATGTTTGTAAGCTGTTTCCCAGCTGGAAAAAGCGCTATAAAAGTCCTTTTCAAGCGATTGTGCTTCAGTTTCATATAAATTTTAACATTGCATGTCCGCAAAAGTAAGCGCTTCCTTTTAGTTTCATTTTAATTGCTTTTAAAGCATTTTGTGTTGAAGCAAATTTGAAGTTCTGCACGATTGTTGAAGCTACAGTGTCGGCCACAAATATTTACCAGCGTTGCTTTTAATTACAGAAAATTGAATTCTGAAGTAACAGCCGCCGCTCTGGTAACAGCACACTTTATTATAATTTTATTTGCAGACTTAACACGTTTTTACTTTTCTATCAACAAATAATTCACTGATCTAAAAAAAGCAAATGAACTGCTATGAAACTCCTCCGAACGTAATGGTACGTACGGCGTCAAAACGAGAAAACTTGCATGATCACGTTCGCATTCAATTTGCTGGAATTTTAAAAATTACTTCCAAATTGCTTCAGATTGCTTCCAGAGAAGCACTCTTTTGGAAGCAATCTGGTATAAGCGCTTCGAATCTGCTTTTTTCGTAAGCACTTGAAAATTTTCCCGCTACGAAATCAAGCTAAGCAAACGAATTCCGACTTGTTAGCTTTGTCTTGAGCTTGATGGAAAAATGGCGAATGCTGACTAAATGAAGCATAAATATTGCGGATGCTTTTTACTAGGAACCGTAACTGTTATGGAATTTTGTGAAAAAATAGTTCAAATTTAACTTTTTTGTTAGTTCTATATAACTTTTATAAAAGACTTAAAATTCTAGATCATAAGATAATAGTTATTATTAAATGTATTTTTTTACAGTCTGTTACCAAAGACTTTTATTTATTTAAGTTTTAACTTTTAAGACTTATTTTTTTAAGTCTCATAATAATAGTTTTAGTAGACTATAATACTTTTAGCTCAGTGCTAAGAATTATTCCAGACTTTCATTAATAAAAGTCTTCATACAACTCCCATATGACTTAATTTTTTTAGTCTCAAGATAACTGTCTTAGAAGACTTTTATAAATTTCAGTCAGTCCATAACTGTTACCAGAGACTTATTCATTTAAGTCCTATGATAAAAGTCTCAATAAGACTTTCCAATTTTTCGATAACAATCTGGCGGAACTTTTATATTTTACAGTCAGCTATAATAGTAATTTCGCCTATAAAATGGGTTAGCATTGCAAAGTTTCCTATACTGCATTTGATGCTTTATTTAGTCTTTAGTTTAGCTGAGCATCATGATGCTTGCTTCGCCTAAGAGAGCTTGTTTTCAAGTTGCTTAATGCACGGGACGAGAAATACAAACATAATGTAAAACAGCACAAGTTCTTAATGAAACGTCAAATATCAAGCTAAGCTGACAAATTGAGACAGGCAAGCTTCGTCTTCATCTAATTCCTATAATAGCTGAGCTTGTTGTATGACGTCACTAGTTATTATAACAAGACGAAGGTGAAGACTGAAGCACGGAGTACACTAGGGCTTTGTTGGCTCCATTCAGTATTCATATGTTCTTCTACATATATGTACATACTTTTCTTCTTTTCTTCTTTACTCATTTGTAAAGGCTTCGTCAGGAACTCAACGTAGTACTGTTTGTTGACAGTTTGACTTTCAGGCATCAAGTAGACCATAATTATGCTCAGGATATTTAAAAAAAAAAATGTATTACTTTGAGCTTTAATTATGCTTATTCGTGCTTTCTTCATTCTCAACAAATTCGAAGGTTGCCAGTGTTTTTTGTATCTGGATCATATTGAAAAATGTACCTTTCGCAACGCATGATGACTTTTCAAGATAATCAGGTTACTGTTGGATGCGATGCAAGATTGCGGAGCAAATGCTTGTACATTTTTTTTAAATTTTTGATCCAGTGAGGTTTTTTGGATCCATTTACTCGCACCTTTCATGAAAAATTACCGCAAATGCCTACAAAAGGAAAATACTAAAAAAATTAACCGACAGAAATATTTAGAATATATGTAGGTAGGGTAACTGCACCAGTAGTCGTCCACTATCCAGTAGTCGGCCACTATGCTATAAAATTTTAAATAACAAAAGATAGGCATGACATTTTTGTTAAAATTTAAACCCTGTGCTCTCTTTAATGTCCTTACATACATAAAAAAGTATTTTTATGCATAAATATTATCAGAAAGGTGAAAGTAAGACAATCATTTACGTTCAGTCTTTTTCCAAGTGAAGAAGTGGTATTTTTTAATAAATATAAATTAAGAAGTCGTGTGACCATAATCTATAAATATTTTATTCTCTGTAAGTTTTTCGTATACTCTTGCACCTTTTGCACATTATTAATAGCTTAGAAATTCATTATAAAATATTTAAGAAGTCAAATATGTCTCTAAAAGTTAATTTTTTAGGGTGGCCGGACTACTGGAGCATATTTAAAGCTAAATTCCAGTAGTCGGCCAGGGGTGGTCGAATACTGGTACATAGAAATATTTCCGTGTTCCAGTAGTCGTCCAGTATGTCAGGAATTAATAAATAGTAAATAATTCAGGGACCGTAACTGTTATGGGACTTTTTGATTAAATCTTGAAATAATAGTTAAAATTTAAATTTTTTTAGTTCTATGTAACTGTTATAAAAGACTTTTAAAATTTCAGATCATAAGATAATAGTTATTTATTAAATGTATTTTTTTTTTTCTGTTACCGAAGGTTTTTATTTATTTAAGTCTTAACAGTCCCAAAGGAGTTTTAGTTTTTTAAGTGTGATAATATCAGTCTTAGTAGACTTTTGTACTTTTAGCTCAGTACTAAGAGTTATCATAGACTTTTATTAATACAAGTTTCGTCATAAAACTCCCATAAGAATTTTAATTTTTTAGTTTCAAGTTAACTGTCTTAAAAGACTTTTATAAATTTCAGTCAGTCCATTGCTGTTACCAGAGACTATTATTTATTTAAGTGCTATGATAAAAGTCTCACAAGACTTTTATCTTTTCAATTTTTCGATAACAGTCTGATCGGGACTTTTATTTTTTACAGTCAGTTATAATAGTTATAGAAGATTGTTATTTATTTAAGTCTCATAATAGTTCTCTCATAGATCTTTTATTGTTGCAGATTTTGGTATTTGATATTTTGGTATTTGCTATTTTACTATAAAGAAGGACATAATAAAAATATTAAATATTAGAACTATCTATTGTTTTAACCCATTAGCACCCAGTGTTGTATATGTATCCACACTAATATTTCACCTCTTTTATGCAAAACATTTAACCCATAAAGTTTTATGTGGAAAGATTAAAACAGTATGAAACCATACCCGCCATATCCCTACATATTTTAAAGACATCTTTGAAATTGTTTAAACATTTTTGACATAATTGGCAAATGGTGGTAGAAAAAAAAATATGTTAACCATTCCGCTATCTGAGTCACACTACACGTTTTAATAAACTTGGCGCTAATGCGTTAATTTACAAAAAATTGGAAATTTTTAGTAATTAAAACCGGGGCTTTCCAATAATAAGAATAAGAAGAAAAAGAAAATATCAAAATTCATTTATTTTATTTCACTTTATAGGAGATACGTTACATTTATAATTATTGGAGCGTGCATTTGAAAATAATATGGGGCCTAAACGTGAAATCCATAAATATAAAACAGAAGATCTTCTTTTTGCTATTTCCGAAATACAAACTGCTAAATCAACAATACGAAGTGCAAGCAAAAAGTTCAAAGTTCCTCGATCAACAATCCAAGATCATCTTAATAGGAATGTTGCGGCAGGATGTCAAAAAATGGGTCCAGAAACGTACTTAACAGAGATAGAAAAAAAGCGAATTGTGGACTGGTGTACTTTGGCTAAGTGTGGCTTTCCCATTAGACAAAATGATTTACTGGATACTGTTCAGAAAATCATAAGAGATGACTGTAGGATAACACCTTTCAAAAATGTTCGACCTGGGCGTAAATGGTATTCCCCCTTTTATGAAACGACATAAGGAAATAACATTAAGGCAACCAGAAAGACTTACAAAGGGTCGTGCTGTAGTCACTAAAGAGTGCATTCAAAAGTGGTTTAGCGACTGAGAGGAATATATTAACGACAATAATTTAGAACGAATCTTTGTGGATCGTATATTAAATGGGGATGAAACCGGTTTCAGCTTATGCCCGAAGTCAGGTAGAGTGATTGCTCCTAAAGGGTGGAAAACGTTTTTAGGGTCAACTTAGGCAATGAGAAGGATACTGTTACAGTTTTAATTGTGCTTAATGCTAATGGAGAAATGCTTCCACCTATAGTTGTCTTTCCATATGTAAGACTTCCAAGAGAAGTCGCTATGAGCGTACCACAGAATTGGATTATCGGGAAGTCAGAGACAGGATGAATGAGAACGGAAACGTTCTACGAATATGTAGCTAATACACTTGATAGCTGGATTGAAGACAACGGAATACAACGTCCAGTTCTTCTATTTGTGGATGGTCACAAGACTCATATGTCAATGGAACTGAGTGAATTTTGCTTTGCCGATGTAAGTGTCTTTAAGTCACTTAAGAATGGATGGAAGGAAACAGTTAACAGTTGGATTTCAAGCCAATATGACATAACAGATAAAAGCTTAACCAGAATGACATTTTGTCCAATGCTGGAATCTGTACTAAAAAAAGATGGTTTAGTTAATGCTATGAAAAACGGTTTCCGAAAATGTGGCTTGTATCCGTTTGATCAATCAGCTGTAGATTACAATAAATTTATTCAAAATACAATTTAAAATTTGGATGTGGTGGATACTGCTATTTCTTCCACAATCACGTATGAAAAATTTTCTTCTGCCGAGCATGTTATAAGTTCATTAAGATACAAACTTTCGGAAGCTGGTATTAATACTGATAAAGTTTTAGAAATAATTCAAACAGCGAAAAATTTTGATAACCATCAGGAATCAGATGAACCAACCTGCGCAACAAGCCTTCCCATTCTCTTTAAAGATCAGACGCCCGGTACCTTGTACAATTTAACTTCGGAAGGCACACTTGTTCCGTCGAATAGAAAACCTTACCGTATTGCGAGTTCAACATTTACATCAAATATCGAATCAACACCGATCCTTGTTCACCCGTCGCTTACATATCACACCCCGGCTGAAGTATCTACAGTACCTCCGGACTTAGATTTTTATTACCTAACACAAATCTTACAAACGCAAGGACTTCTCAATACAACTAGAACTATGGATGCAAATGCTCAAGAAAAGCTCGGCGAATCAAACAACAGAACAACAGAACAATTGTCTAGAAATGTAGCAGGACCAAGTGTAGTACATATAGGAAATTGTACGTCACGTAGTAGAGACCGCGCTTCATCAAAATTAGAAGAACGTGTTACAGAAATAAAAACACCCTGCTTCCCCAATCTGGAAAAGCATTTATATTTTCCCAAACCTTTAAAATTTGCAAGGAAAAGGACAAGTAAAGTCAAGGAACCTAGTGCTATATCGTCTAATGAATGGAGACAATTCATATTGAACAAAGAGAATGAGAAAGAAGAAAAACAACTGGCGATTTTACAACGAAAAGAAGAAAGAATCCGAAGAAGAAATGAGAAAACAAAGATAGCAGCTAAGCTATGAAAGGTTGGAATATGCTATAGTTTAGTCTATAATGAAGCCTTCAAATGTAACAAATATTATTGTCGTATCAATGATTATTTTTAAATTTGTACTCAATATAATTATTTTTAAACTCAGAAGAAGTTATATTTTTAACCGACGTAAAAAATTATGTTTTCAATTCGACTAATTTTTTTTTTATAAATTAAATTTTCACATTCTAAAAGTGTGAATGAATATGAAAAGTTCAATTCAATTCAGCATTATAAGTATTTGTTATATTATAATCATTTACAGTTGCTTGCTTGCCATGTAAATTCTTTTCTGTCTTTATGGAGTAATTATAATCTCAAATTTTCTTATGGCCGTCTATTGGAACAAGTATGGCCGATGAGTGGAACTTAGTGGCCGACCACTGGAAAATTAGTAGACATTTAGAATTTGCTTTCTCCCTTTTCAGTTGTCATTGTCTTCTTCTTTTATTCTCGTTTTTTGTATTGTAAAGCTTTTATTCTGTGTAGAAAATTGCAAGTTGATAGACTAGCATAGAAATTCACTTCAGGAATATCCTTTTAGCGTGATATTGCACTTAAATGGCCGACTACTGGTACAGTTACCCTACTTGATGCATTTTGATGCGATTACCCATACTTACTGTAAAATTTTTCTCAGTTAACTATGGCTAAATTTATTAAGATGAATTTGTTTGACAGTAAAAACTGTAAACTTGTTTTCAACTCAACTCTGAATGTTACCGTAGTAATGTGTTTAAATTAAACCATTAGTAAAACAAAGAAAAAATAAATGGGTGTCTCGGAAATTGTGGTCATTGGATGATCTCTTGATGGAAAATAAGTTTTATTATTGAATCCACCCCTAATTCGATAGAGGCTAAAGTTATAAGGGAAAACCCCAAAATCCTAATTCGTGAAGTAGAAATTTGTTGAATTTTGAGCTCAACCCTAAACTATCCTAAATACCAGACCACACGCATAACGTGCACACAGCAACATAATGAACGCTTACTCGTAGAACAGGAACAATAATAATGATGATAATAATGGTAATTCATATTCCTGAAAGTTCCAAATTACTATACATATTGTTGCGAGCGTGTCCTTTGGTTCGTTATTTAAAACAAAATATTAAATATAAAAGTCCTTTATTTTCGCTTTAATCATATAAAATTCACAAACCTTCAATTAAACAACTCAATTTTAATTATCGCTAATACTGTACTTTCAATTATCGCAATCCAATTACAACACTTTCGCTTCTTTATTACTTTCACTTGTTAACACTGCAATGTCTAAGACAAGACTCTTGTTCTGGCAGTGACAATTGTTATATTTATACCATAGAAACTCTCCAGATTATTCTGGAGTGTTCTATTCCAGAATCTTCTTCAATATTCTATTCCTGAACCTTCCCGAAGATTTCATCATCGATTCTCCGAACCTGAAGTTGTTTACTCTCCATTTCCAGTAGATGTCACCAGTTGTCTCTTTCTGTTGCACGTAACAATATGTTTAGATCATGTGTATCGTGTTGAATTCCTATACGTAGAAACTTTATTTTGCTCCACAGCTTTTTCCCCGTTGAATTAGGGGGTGAATTTCTTAAATAAAGTTATTCTTCATTTGAAATTTAATTGATAGTCGCCACTAGTCCAAACTTCATACATTTCTGCCCATTCCTTGGAAGCTTTAGAAAATTCCGTTTTGCCTTAGAATTCTACGTAAACAGGACTGAAAAATTGCAAAAAAGGGCACTGAAAATATAATTTTTTAAATTATTTGTTTTTAAAATATTCATATTTAAAAAGTTATACATTTTTTATAAGACACAACCAATCATTATAAGTTTCATTGCATTCATTATCATTATCGACTATTTCATACTTTCAAAGAGAAGATTGAACGGTAGTCGTAGAGTTGTCTCGACGAATATGCGCAAAATAGTTCATTTTTGTTACTTGTAATCGACAAATAGTAAACTCTTCATTGGCAATGAATGCACACATTTTTTCTATTTCGACGAACAAACTGTTGTAGCTATAGTATAACCTTGTCCCTATCTATGAATGAAGAAGTATTTTTCGATTAACATTTTAAATTTTTTAGATTTGGTGCATATAAAAAAATGGACAGAGTCGATTGATGCTTACTTTTAAGCTTAAAAGAATCAATACAGCTTTTATCACTTGTACAATATTGTAAATTTAATTTGACTAATCAGAGTAAAACTTGGTGTCATATTTCGGGGTATTCGACGACAAAATAGTTTTTTGTAAGATCTTTTGAATTTCATTCTTAGCATTACCTTAAGTGTTGATTGAACAAAATCAAAAGTGATTTGATTCGTTTATCATAGCTGGTATGTCAGCAATGGTGACAATTGGACTGCTAGGTTGACATGCACGAAATTCATACTGAACAAACTATGGCCATGTTAAAATTCAACAAATCTCGCAAGCAATTGGATTTGATGGTGCATTATGCTTGATCAACCGAAAGCGCATTTTGAAGTCTTTGTTGTTTTCATTATTTTTTCTGCCGTTTGCTCTTGTAGGATTCTATCGAAGTATTCTCTTTCCATTATATGGATTTGTTTTCTTTTTTATAGAAGTTAGAAGGGGTTAAATACAGCTTTGATGAATTGTCTGTAGAAACATTGTACGGATCTTCATATTACATAGGGATTGCAGTGGTAGTGAACAGTCGCACGTTCCATTTGTTGCAACTTTGCTTAAGGTATTAGTATCTTTGAACGTTTGAATTCTTGAACTTCACCTTGATTGGCTTTGAGCTCTAGTTTTTATTTAATTTTTGTCAATGTGACGTAAGATATCCATATTTTCTTCTTCTTCTTGATATATCTTGCAAATATTCTTAATTATACATACATACATATGTCAGGTTTCTTTAAGCTTTGATACAAATTCATTCTTTATTTCAATATTCGGACTCACCTTTCTCATACTTACTAGTGGTAGTATGGTTGCAGCTATATCAGTCTTATGTCTGATTCTCTCTGACAAACAGTGATTGTCTCCACCTTCGTCTGATGCAGATATGATTATTAAGGTTTTAGTGCGACTATCTATAGTTATTATTTTGTCAACGATTCCTTCACTTCCATGTTGACTCTCAGAATATAACTTTGCTATTATCTTGTGTTATTTTCCCCGAACATTCTAGTCGTGAGTTAACTCTGAGAGTTCTTAGATTCCATTGTTCTAATACTGTTCTTTGTTCGTTCGCAAATGATTCTTGCCGTATTATCCTTTTTTTTCGGAAGTTCTGCTTTAAATTTGTTGAATCTATTTTTAGTAACGAAAAGCTTGTTTTTCAACCATTCTATTATAAACTGGAACAACTTACCTGTTTCTGTTAAAAATTTGGTTCTGTCCCACTCATTGAATATAATAAATAGTAGCATTTTTAAAACGACATCGGTATTGGCATTGAAGACTGCAGTGGCGAAAATCAAAAACAATGACGACATCAGAATCAATTCCGATGCCCATACCTGGGTCAATTGATGTTTGATATTCAAAGCGGTATCAAGGCATCCCAACTGGTTTGACTGTTAGAATAAAAATATTTAAAATTAATTTTTAAGAAATATTGGAGAAACTTTTACGGGAAAATCTATTTGTTTATATCTAAAAACTGACAAAGAATTATAGAAATAAAATATGGAGCAAACAATTCCTTTTCTATTTTTTTCTCCTCTTTATTGTACTGTTTAAAGAATCATTGCTTGTTCATATTAATAAGATATTATATCTCTACAGTTGATACAAAATAAATTGAAATTTCCAGATCATTATCATAATAAATTTGTATATATCTCGTTGAAAACAAAGGTCAAACTTTTTACAAGAAATCTTAAATCCTTTCCGTTATAAAAATATAGAAAATGAATAATTTGTTGTTTTAATTTCCTTTAAATTTAAAATTGAAAATAAATTAATCGTCGGTGGTATTATATGTTTAGATCGTAAAAAAGTTGTCCATTCTTTTGACTTCCTTCACTATATTATTGTCTGCTGTAGCAAATAAATCACTTCCGCTAAATTTTGGCTTTTTCTATATGCCATTCATTTACAAAATTCAATGATGTAGAAAAAATGTTTGATGTCCAAGTTGTTATGGTGCTACATACATATGTATGTGTATACATAGTGTTGAGCCCACGTTATTTTTTTCGTTTTTACATTACTAATTGAATTGAATTGAGTTGAGTTAATGCGAAAAGTTCGTCATATAGCTCCCGTGATGCTCATATTCCCTTTACCGTCTGTGTGACAATTAGTTAATTAATTGTGACTGAAAAATGAAGGATTTTAACCCTTGTTTTATGTTCCGATTAATCAATACAAAAACAACGTGACAAGCGGAGAAAGTTTTGATAAAAAATTCCGAGACTAGATGAGTGATGGTAGAGAACTATTTTTTGTTTAAATATTTAATTTTATGGTGATCATCCATTTCATGGCACATACCATACCTCTGTGTATACAATATGATAAATTGAGATTATAGTACGGTATGAGATCTTCAGATAAAATGCCATTGCATTATAGATACCTGCAGATATTTGATTAAACAATAATAATTGGTAATTAACAAGAAAGATTAATTGCTTGCTTTCTCCTTTCTAGTGAAAAAGCTTGTACTGTCATCTTAAATCTTTCTTGGGTAACTGCAATGAATATTTTTATTGAAATCTAACAATTAATGTAAGACGACATAGTCATATATATTATATACACATAATTATATACATATTCCTACTCCCTTTATAAATAGCACAACATTTTTAAGAAAACACATTAATTTTCTTCCCATAATTTCTACTGATAAAATCATCGAAGCTCTTAACGCTTTAATCTTTTTATAAACGGAGAAAAAATACACCATTCTTTCTAGCGCGTAGAGTGTGTAGAGATGCTGGCTGGGCTCACATCACATTCACGCTACATGAACTGTTTACTGTTTTTTTAGTTGAAGTTCCAATCGTGTCGTCATATACATCGCACTTGGCTTGAAGCTTCGACTACTACCATTCAGTGGTATGGTAAAATTAAGACTTTAAGAATTAAGTTTTGTAAAACAAATAATTTAGTCAGCGTCTGTACGGCACGGTTCGTCCACTCACGCTAAAACGTTGAAAACCATAATAATCATATGCATATACGCGGACGGTGAATTCCTCATAGCTACTATGCTAAGTTCTTGTTTTTGTCTTGAAATTTTATAATTATTATTGTCCGTTCAAACGGATTGGGAGCTCTTGCTCTTCAGAGTATGATTTTGTGTACTGTCTCTTAACAATGTGCAACTATTTCTGACTCATCCATTGCTGTTTCGTGCATAAAATGTTATTCATTCTCCGATTTCAATTGAAGAGAAAATACCAAGGGAAAAAAAAATTAATAGATAACACATTCGAGACAAGTGTTGAATTCGCCTTGTAAATTCTCTGTGAATGGACGGAAATGCGTGAAGCGTGATGAAAGTGTTTTAATGGCACAGTTTTATTTTTGGTGCTGAAGATGTAAAAAATTCTTAAAATTGTGAAAGTTATTGAATTCAATCAATGCATTGATGATATTGTATGTTATCTATATAATATGCAACTACATAGTGTGTGGGATGCTGCTTAAGTATTATTACATGAATTTTCCTGGAAGATAATAAATTAATTTTGGTAAGAGAATATTTATAAAGTTGGACAACTAAAAATACTTTTTGCTTCCGGGTTTTAATCTTTCTGCAGCTAGATTTTGTTAAAATATTGTAAAATCTGTGAAATTTTATGTATTTGTTGGGAAGGTCATAAAAATAGTTGAGCAATATCTTGTTAACTTTAAAAATTATAGAATAGTTTTAATTTATTAATATAAAATTAACTAGTATTATCAATTCTTGATAGAATGAACGAAAAGTTGACACAAGTTTCTGTTTTAAGGTAGTGTTCAAAAAATGGCTTTTTTTTTTCAAAATAGTACGTAGCGTGGGCAGGTTGAAATAATAGTCGTAATAATCATTGGTGGACTTGCAGCCAATATACAATTAGTTATGCTCTATACTCATCAAATTGAAGCAACATTCAGTTATCCCGAATAACTTTTGATTTCTTTATTCTTCCAGTCAACTCTATTAATTGGATTTGTCATAAAAGTTTTGGCTCGTTAAGTTAATCTTATCTCAAGATATCAGACGCACAAACTTCCATATGCATTAGTAACTAATCCATTTTATCAAACCGTTATTGCTTTTCTTCGTTTTGTTCTTTTAATTTACAATGCTTAATAAATTTGACCGAAATTGTTAGTGGCGTTTCCGTGAAATTGATGCCATTCCTTTGTAAATCCGTTTTTTTACAATACATTGTTAAACAAAGTTAATTTTAATTTACTAGAGGAGTTCAAGGAACTTCCTTGGTAAAAGACGTAAGTGAAATAAAATGTAGAATAAAATCTGAATATGTCCGTAGCAGTACTAGTGTTGGGGATAAGTAATTATAAAATTATTTAAAAATGCTGGATGACTTCAGCAAAACATTAAATAAGAATCCAAAGTCGCTTATTCAAAGATTTTTTTCTTCCAAACTCTACTGAATAGTGTCCCATGATCTAATATTTCATAGTGTGGTAGTTGGAGTCTAGATAAGTAAAAAACAAAAATATTTGGAAGAAGGGAGGGGGTTTTACCCCCTGTACTCTTTTTGTATATTTGAACCTTATCTTTATCTAAAAATGCTTGCATTTTACAGTATGTACAGAATTTGACAGATCATTTTAAACCGAAACTGACTAGGGGAAGAGGAGAACAAATATTATAGGGCTTTGGAAGGCTCCAACGATTATCTATCTAAATTATCATGACCTTCATCATCTGTATCCACGTGGAATTAATTTCCTCCACACGGAGGCTGCCTTTCCGTTCTATGTTTGTTCTCCTGGGAATGGAAAAAATATTATATAGCACAAAGGATAGAATAAGAAAGCAAAACTTAAGCATGTAGAAGAACCGCTTTGATGTGCTCGTTTTAGTCGTGGAAGTAGTAAACTACGATATTTTTAAAGCGGACCCATAATTTAGTGGTTGAAACTTTATCAAGTATTGAAGGAATTTAATAGAAGAGATTTCATTATATCGCAAAATTTTTAAATTTATTATTAAATTTATTATTTTATAATTTTTTTCGTACGTTATAATTAATTTTTAAGAATTCTTGGTGCCTCGTAATAATATTTATTGATACTATTTCTTGGCGTTGTCGTGGGCTGACATAATTTTAGTGCAAGTAAACAAACAATGACAATGAAAGGAAGCAGAAATGTCGAACTAACACAAAATAAGTTCAAGGTCCTCTTGTCATTTCTCCCGTGTGTCTACAAGTATATATAAATGCTTAACACCCGTACACGAATTTTACACAATATAGCGCATCCTGATTTGAGATATAATCTAAGCCATTGCCTTCTTTATTACAGGCCGTGGCGATATAAAATGCAAATGTATGAGAAACGTGCTGTTTCAAAGCTTTTAGCATTACGCATTATGGAAAAACAAACACGTTTCATGTTTAAAAATTTATGTAAAATAAACAACGCTTCTGGTGACGATAATTCTAACTCCTATTTATAGGTCAAAATGTTTACTTTTATGGTAAAAAACGTAATTGTAATTATTTGAACAAAATTACGAAGTGCTTCTGCATTTTCCTAAACTCTACCCAATTCGCTGTGAAATGAGAGTAAAACTTTCGCTCAAAACGAAAGTTAGTTTTTTAAACTTGAACTCTATTTCCCCTGCAAATCATGAATATAGTTTCTAATGAATGAAAACATCAAATGCATAATAATTAAACTCATCAATTAAATGTAATAATAAAATATTAATTAATAATTATATTTCATTTGTTTGTTAGACTTTATAAAAACATTCATTTTAAGTTGTTGACCATCAAATTGACATTCTGTAATTTTGAAAAATAAAACAGAGTACTCCTCGAATTGCAGCGAAAGCTTTTTTTCTTCTTTCTCTTTTCGCTTCTAAACAACTTTTTAAAATTACAGAATGACATATTTGAGGTAAAAAAAGTGAAAATTATTGTTTTGTGAAGTCCAACAAACAAATGTGATGCAATCGAAAGAAATTTAATTATTATATTAAAATCATACGTTTAATTATTATTTATTTAAATTTTTCCTTCAATAGAAAATCATATTCGTGATTTTCAGGGGAAAGAGACTTCAAACTTAAAAAAGAATGTTCGTCTTGAGCGAAAGCTGTACTCTCATTTCACAGCAAATTGGGTAGAGTTTAATAAAATGCAGAAACTCTTCGTAATTTGGTTCAAATAATTACAATTACGTTTTTTTCCCTAAAAGTAAACAATTTGACCTATAAATAGGCGTTAGAATTATCGTCACCAGAAGCGTTGTTTATTTTACATAAATTTTTAAACATGAAACATGTTTGTTTTTCTATAATGCGCAATGCTAAAAGCTTTCAAACAGCACGTTTCTCATACATATGCAAGTAAAGAAAAGTTTTAGCGCCACGGCCTGTAATAAAGAAGGCAATGTCTAAGCACACCAATTAATACTAGGATAGCCACAACTACAGCTGTATACTCTTACTGTATATTTTCATTTTTCCGCTGATATCAAACAGCTACAAATGTTAGGCCTAAAATTAATTGTCGCAAAAATGTGATTCCAGTGTATAAAAAAATAAATGGAATCTTTTATAGATACCACTGATGTGTGCTAATATAAAAATTGCTGTAAAGTAATTAATATTATACCCATTTCCAAGGATAATTCTCCAGCGGATTTAACGAACTATTATTAATTTTTCAGAAGCTGTTGTTTCGACCAATAATTAATTATTTGGAAGCGTTTATTTTGTTTGTTTGTGTTGCCAGTTAGAGTACCAAAGATTTGATAACTGCGAAGGTACTCTCCTGTTTGGGACACTCGTTATCGCTCCTATCTAGATGAAGATAAGCTTAGAGTTGTTGTGTACTTAACTTTTCGAAGGGCATTTAACCCCTTCGAGCCTACATACCTATGTCCTAGCAGGACAGGTATTCAAAAAATTTAACTGGGTTAAATATGCACCGGAAAACCATGGAAATAAGTTATAGGAAACCAGTTTTCTTAGTTATCATTTTCAATAAAATTTTTAGCCCTTTTTGTTTTTACCTATTTATTGCAAAGGTCTGCTGGGAAATATATGTATATCCCATGTAATAAGTCCGTTGGGGTAAATATGTCCCAGGTTGCTAAAGCCATATCATGTTGAAAAAAAATCTGAAAATTTGTTGAAAAATTCCTGAAGTATTATGAAAGCAAACCGGACTAAAATCAAACCTCAGAATAACTTCTCTTGTTCTACTTTTCTTAGTGGATACAAAAGAATATCACTTATGTTTCTGCGGAATTTCCTGTACGATCTGAGCACTTATTCTCTTTTTTTATTCCAGGTTAGAATCGCTGTTCCACTAGCTTCTATCTTTTATCCCCGGTTATTCTCATATTTAATAAATGATTTGGCAGACATATAGATTGAATATATATACATTTCAAGCATATTTGATTGTCTACAGAATCACAACGTCATTTTGATTCCATGAATATCATCTCAAGGAATCAAATAGATTTTAACAAATTTCCTGCATTTGTTTTGAATGATTTTTTTTTACCCAAAGTCTGGCAGTAGTGCAGCCACCGGTTCTTTTACACAGGGCGAAGATTCTAACAGTTTCCTTAATCTTAACATTATGCTTCGCGTTAGCTTTAAATTTGTTAAGGGCCGGTTTTACACAATACCTTCATTAAAAGAGCCATAAATGGCTCAACCATTAATATTCTCTCAGACAGTCAAGCCACTCTCAAAGCCTTAAAGTGCTACATTATCAAGTCAAGGATAGTCTGGGAGTGTCTGCAATCAATTTATCAAGGAGAAACAAAGTTCATGTGCGTACCTGGACATGGGGGCCATAAAGGCAATGAAATTGCTGATGGAATGGAAACTCCCTTTGTCGGAACAGAGCTCAAAATGATTATAGAGCTCCTCTCAGGCCATTGCCCCTTGAGATATCACCTAAGTAAGATAGTCTTGGCTGAGACTTTATCCTGCCGCTCCATCTATCCATCCTTGGAGCATCTTTTCTTCAACTGTGAAGTATTGGCCAGGAGGAGATTACTCCGCCTCAAACATGCTATTCCTCCACCAAACTACGCGTGCAACCTCAATCCGAGAATGGCTCTAGACTTCATTAACAGTCTAAGCCTAGAAAGGAGTAAATTGAACGGGGACTCGCAATAGATCTTTCTGGTCGCAGTGAATGCGAAGCTAACGATTGCACACCAAGCCACAAATCGAATCTAATCTAAAGAGCCGGTTTCAGAGTATGAGTTTGAACCAAATATTTAGTTTAAACTCGTCTATCGATATTAAAAATCTACGATTAATTTTGATATCAGGGAAAGAATAATATATATATATAATGGATATAACTTTAGATAATTTTAATTGCGAGGAAAAGTTTGCGAACTAATTTTTTTTCTTACTTGACGACCTTCAACAACTGAGAGTTTTACAAATCCGAGGAATCATTTCAGTGGTGATATGGTGCGAGGGGAATTTTTTAAAATTTCGTTTTAGATTGAAGTAAGTTTTTTTTCTACTTAGATAACATATTTTTTGTTGAAATTTATAGCCTAATTTAATTTGATGGAGCTCTACATTTTTAGGTTTTATTTATATATTTTTGGCAGAAAGCCAAGTTTACAATGTAATCAAAACAATCATCGTTACATATAAGCACTTGCTATGCGAAATTTGCTTTGGTTTAAATTAAACTAAGTCCGAATTTGAAGGTTGGATTAAAGCATAGTTTTCACAAACGAAGCCACTGTCCCAAGTAACCTCGTTCTCAGTCCTGCACCTCCTCTTGATAAACCCACTAGTTTACTTGCGCCAGTACGAAAACGAGTTCCACTCACTTCAACTTTTTAGCGAAGTGGAACCTGAGAAATGGTCAAATGTATGTATGTAGTCATGTATAATATATCTTATGTGGAACTTATGAGATGTGAAAATTTTTTTTAGAGAAAATGGTTTCAAGTGAAAAATTATATATTGTGAAGGTCATAAATTTTGCAGCAACGTAATTAAGAGCAATTTCGGAGAAGAAAATTCTAAGAAAAAAGAAAGTTGAGTATTGGCCGGATTACATTAACAACACCGACACCGGCGTGATCGTCTTTTTTGTCAAAAATATTTAGAGACAGTACTGCATGTATGAAATGCATTACATTACCCACGTCGTCGTCGTCGTCGTCGTCGGCGTGGTCATCGACCCATCTCTAATCCTAATTTTAACGCTGGCGGTCCATTGCTGTCAATATGCAAGATCTAAATCTATTATGAAAAAACATAAAAAAATGAAATAATATTTGAATTTCTGAAAATAAATGATTTTTATATTAAAAAAATCTGACTTGAAGGAAAAGGAGATATCTTTTTTATTATTATTTAAAATTTTATTGCAAACCGGCAGAGATTACAAGCAAATAACTCAACTGCAAAATGTATGGGAAATTAATGTATGGCGGTGCCGCCCAGTGTTAATGTAACTTGCCCGGCGTTTTGTTCGGCGTTTGACGATGACGACGACCACGCCGGCGTCGGCGTTGTTAATGTAATCCAGCCATATGCTCCTCATTTCTAAGGAATAATATTTTTGCTTACATAATTCTCTTTTACGAAATTTCTTAATGAAAAATAAAACACTCCCATTGTATAAAAGCCTAAACACAAATGTGTTGTTATTTCAAAAGTTCCACATCAGCTGATATTATTAAAGACTACTTTAATATAATATATAGTATATATATATATATATATAGTATATATATATAGTAATGAAACTACATATTTAAATATCCATAAAAGCAAATGATGAGATCAATTAACCAATTTAATATCTTTTAACTGACATTCGATAATGATTCATTTCATAATACCGAGTCTGTTTTTTTTTTTTTTTTTTTTTTTTTTTTTCATTTTACTAAAATGCACGCCAAAATATCACGAGCACCAAGAATTGTCGATTCGTCATTTTCTCCAATATGGCAAAATTTAATTAAAAGATCTCTTAAGAAATCGGTCATTCGAAAAGTGGAACACTTGGTGGATACTTTAATTTATTGCGCGCTTTGTTTTAATTGTTTAATTATATATATTACTTATCGTGTGCACGCATTGTATTGCTAAATTATTAACTCCATCATTTCTGTTAAATGCTTACTCTTCAGAAGTTATTCCGCTTTAAGCCTATAGATAAGCCACCAGCTTAAGTATTAATGGGATGTTGCCAAACATACATATGTACATATACTTATGTTTGTGTGCATGCCCACTTCTGTTCACTCTATTTTTACATGCCATTATGTGAATTAACCCAATCATCACGGATTTTAATTCAGACTTTTTGTACTCATAAGAGCGTGACTTGTGTGTTTAGTTAATGTACAAATTTTAATGTTATTGGAAGTACAGTTTTAATGACACATGCAATCGCAATAATTTACTAGAACACAAATTGTATCTGGGCAAATCAGAATAGTTGAATTTTGGATATTGTTGGATATTTTAATTATTTTCACAAATAAGTCAAATATTTGTAATAATGGTCCAGAAAGTATCGGAGGCTTATCCTTCTCTTGCTCAAGTTATTTATGCTGCACTAGCTGCTACTTCGGAGGAGTTTCGTTATTTAAATAAAACTTGTAAAATAAGGTAAGGTAATAAAAGAATAGTACTTAAAGAATAGTCATTAAAGCGTTCAAATGCGGATGATCGCATATTATATTTATTAATTTTTGTTCCATTTAAAACAAACTCTCGCAAGTAACTAAACACAGCCAGAATTACGCCAACATAATAAATGACAGATTGAAAATGCTTCGTTTTTCTAATTTTTCTACAATACACCTAATATTTAGATTGTCAGTACTGTAAAATTTGCAGCAACTTTGAAATTTGTTAAAGTCGAAGTTGAAGATTACACGAGTCAGTCCCCTGTCATTTTTACTGACGCTTTGCGTTCGATCAACTAATTAGTCAGTTCATTATAAAAATGTAGTTAAATGGTGCAGCAGTGTATGCATTGCTAATGATTTCTTCCTTATTCCATCATTATTCTCTACAAAATAAAGATTACAAAGTTTATTAAACTCTTTCAGTCATTTCCCACTCAAAAGAGAGAAGATTAGAAATACTATATAAACACCAGTTCCACTAGCAACTACCTTTTATTATCAGTTTTCGCCATTTTAATTTTACGTTTGACAATTTGCCAACTCATAAGTACTGACTGGCCAGAAATCTACTAGTCATTAGGGGTTTACTCGATTTTGTGTCAGTATCAGTGTCAGTTCTACTGACTCGTATAATCCCCGGGTAAGATACCATGTGAAGTCAATGAATACAAAGTTGAAGTCAAAGTTACTGCAGTGAATGTGCTTCAGGCTTTACTCTGTTGCTCTTCGGTGTCATTTTCTTCAGATGAAAATTCGTTCCATAATTTTCCCACCACAATAATATTTGACAGCTCAAGCAATAATTTATGGAGATGGCAATGGCTAGAGATCTTAAATTATATAGCAAAAAGAACAGGCTATGAGAAAGAAAAACTTAAGCATTTTTCTTCAAGGCCGAAACACAATGGTGCCGACACGGCAATTACGACGACAGTGTCGTCGTAAATGTCGCCGAATTAACACAATGACACCGACCGACATTCTTATGTTCGTATATCAAGATATGTAGGTGGTAAAATTATTTGTTGAAATTTATTATCAATATGGGAAAGATATAAAAAAAAAGTTGTAAAAGTGTAATAAACTATGATTAACACTGAGTTTAAGTGGTTTACAAAATATCATCTACCACTTATTTTCAACTTTTCTCCAATTTCTATCCATTTTTTTTTCTTCTTTTAAATATGTATTTCTATATTGAGGATTTATTTTAGCATAAAAATACTTCATTCCCTTCAATAAATTAATTAATTGCTCCTCGAAAGACATTTTTTGGTTATTACTCTAAACTGTCAAAATCAAATTACGACGACAACGACGACAAAAGTTGAATTACTCCCAACTCTGGTTACGGCAACAAAATCGGTCGGCACCATTCTGTACAGCAACATGGTATTGCCATTAGGTCAACATTTAATTTGTCGTCGTAAATGTCGTGTCGGCATCATTGTGTTTCGGGCTTCATGTAGTAGAATCGCATCGATGTGTTCGTTTTAGTCACGAATGTAGTAAACTACGGTATTTGCAGAGCGGGCACATAATTTAGTGGTTAAAACTTTATTAACTATTGAATAAATTCAATAGAAGAGATCCCATTATATCGCAAAATTTGTAAATTAATATAATTTTATTATTTCTGGAATTTTTAAGAATTTTCCTAGTGCCTTATTTATTTTCTGATGATATTTATTGTCGTTGCCTTTGTATGGCTGACATCATATAAATAACCCTAAGCATTCCGTCAACTAACAATGACAATTTAAACAAACACACCGGCATTGGAAAATGTTCAATTTTATTGCCAATGCTGTTTATTTTTATAACGATTTCACTTATAATTTATTTGAAACACTATAATTTATTATTGAAATAATTAAAATGATTTCCTATGGCAATGACTCTGATTGTATCTACAATACAGCACGAGCGCACTTCTTCACCATAATTCAAGACTCTGGATCCGCGATTATATAAAATCAATTGCACAGATACTTCACTATTATTGAGTATATCTGAATCACTTTTATTACTTCTTTCAAGAAAAATCACAAAAAAACTAAAAAACAACCGCACTATTTTTCGTAAAATCAAATATATTTAGAAATGTTAGAAATTTCGAACTGTCAACAAATAAATAACCCAGCCCCCTTTTCACCCCCCTCATTGTATAAAAAAATGGTTATCACACGTACACGAATTTTACACAGCATAGCCTATATCCTTTCTTCTCTATAATCTAAGCTACAGATATGGAATGTTTAGACGCTGCGTTTCATAAGCACCGCAATTATGTGGTAGGAAGAGCCTGAGTAGTAGACAGGCACATCAGTGGTTTGTTTGAAAAAAAGAAAAATTTATTCTTAATCTCTTGTTAAGATTTTACTTAGGTTGTTAACGGAAACTGACTATTCCATCTAAACAAAATTTTTGCATTTAAATCGTTTCGATAATTGATGAGAGTTATTCAGTTTGCTTTTTATTTGACAAAATGTTTGATAGCGGACTAGAATCACTTGAGGTATATTCTGAGATTTTTAGTTATACACTTTTATTTGATCTACGGGGTACAAAAAATAGCATATTTTGTTAAAACAATACATTTCAAATAAACAAGTTTTTAAAAACAAATTAGTTATATTAAGATTTTAGGACGAAACTTCTCCCCCTTAGTGCAAGATGACACATCACTGTTTCCATGACAGTTTTTTATTTAAATATCTCGAATTAAACAAGGAAAAAAGCTAGAATTGGTCTAAGACAAATTCTTATGATACCCTAGACCAGGGGTGTCCAACTCAAATCGTTTAGTGGAAAAAAAAATATTACTGGGATTATTTAGGCCATAGATATAAAAAAAAAAATAAATCGAAGAACTTATTCAAAATATTTTATTACCTATTACTAATGGAAAAAAAATTTACTGGGCTTATTTTGGCCGTAGATATAAAAAATAAATCGAAGAACTTATTCAAAATATTTTATTACTTACTAGTTACTGTGACACTTATTTTTGTATATTGTTTGATATTTTTTTCGTATAAACTGGTAATTTAGCTGACGCGAATCGCAGATGATTGATCGTGTTTTGATCGAGCAACCTGCTTTTAAACCTCGTTTTTACTATATTTAAAAAAGAGCGATTCGCAACGAAACGTAGTTCCAGATGATGTTGTAATTTTAGAAATATATCTTCGGGGATACATTTCTGATAAAAATCAAGGTATTCCCTTCGAACATGCACTTTAACTCTATGCTTGATTGCAATTCTATTAGCTCCTTTTTTAAATTTGTGGGCGCTGATTCCTCCTCCACATTAAATGGAGTTAAGAATATTTTGTGTATTTTCTCGTATTTTTGCATATATAAGAATCTGATATCGAGTTAGTTAGTTAATTTTGTGACTTCATTAAAATATTTTAAAAAATATTTGCGGTCAATATTGAAGTCGTTTAATAATGGGAAATGAATCGAATTATTTTACCGTAATTGTTTTTCATAAAGCTTGAGTTTTGTTACGAAGGATTTTATATCTTCTTAATAAGATTCTGTAATCAGCTTATCTTCACCCTGTAACTTCTAATTCATTTAATTTAATTGTGCTGTTAGAAAACATAAATCTAAAAGCCACTAATTATTGTAAAATTTTTGCCACTGTTTTTCATAAAAGTTGGAATTTCTTCTCTTAGTTCCAAATTATTATAATAAGCTGTTTCCACGAATTTTAGTATAAAAAGCTATATCGTCGACGAATTCTGATTCGAGTTCGCTAAGATATTCTTGAAATTGACGATGGTTCAATGAATTGCTTTTAATTGAATTAACAATCTTGACAACAACCGACTAATTCATTCAATAAAAAATTATACATGTACATAAAGATAATTCAAGGGAATTTAAAAAATAGAATATAAAAATTCGGAAAGGTACACATAAATTTATTATTAGAAACAGTGTTAGAATGAAATTTAGAAAGTTGATCATATAAATTTTTGGAAGACAAAATATCTATAAATTTGTACTTCACTATATTTTTACAAGAGAAGATTACTATACTCATACACAACTTGTGTATGAGAACATGTTTTAATTAAAATAAAACAAAGAAAATATTAAATTTCATAAGATTTTAAGAAGTAAAATACGCCTTGATCTTGTTTATTGTTCAGATTCACATAAATTTTAACAAAAATATACGTTACAACACAGTCCAATTTTCTAAAAATCTGGATAGTCAAGGCTATATGGAAAACCATCTGGTTTTCACTGAACGAAACTGTATTCTTTTCCCAACATATTGACATTCGACAAAAATAGAAGACTTTTAGGACTATTTACTATAGCACTTAAAGGTCCTGGCAATGCTGGTGTTGAATCACTCCAAAGAGAGCGTTGCGCTGTAACGATATATGCGCGATCTCCGCTAGGGGAACAATGAGAAAATTTTATTTTATTTGTGAAGAAACCGTAACAAGTTATCCGCAGTTCCTACGTAAGTGACTTCAGCTTTTAATCTCGTCAAGCTGACATCGCATGATAATTGCGCGTAACCCCCACTATTGTAATGTCAGCTGCACACGTTCCCCGAGTATTTAGAGTCGACATAAGCATAAAAATTAGTAGGTACTAATTTCATAAAATATATTATGAATGTGGAGAATTTACGAGAACGCTTTTTTTTTTATAGTAGGAATACCAAAACTCAAAATGTAGAAATCTGAAAACTTCAATTGGGCCGCATGTGGCCCATGGGCCAAGGGTTGGCCATGTCTGTGCTAGATAAATGAATGTCCGTATGTAATTTCGTATTGTGACTCCCTTAAGTTTGATTGTTAAAGTGGTGTTTCGTATATATTTCTAGAACGGTTCGTCGGACAGTAAAAATGATTATAACCAATTTCATAGGATTTGAAATTCTAAAAAACTTTTCAGTACAATAAAAGCGTTGAGGACTCATCGTTTTCACAGTGTGAAATTTTGTACACGGCCTTATTAAAAAAAATGGTAGATTTAAGTTCAAAAATTGGAAAAATCGGGTAACTGCTTTGTAGGGTTATCATATAAAAATTTCGTTTTTTACTATTTACATATTTGGATGCGCGAAGTAGAGAGCTGAAATTTTTCACACGGCATTTTTATAAAAACTGTAAATACAAGTTGAAAAATGGACTAAATCGGGCAGCCCAATATGGTTTCCACATAAAAATTAAATTGAGATTTCCTAAATTTACTGTGAAAAGAATCAACCCTAGACTTTTTATTGTACTGAAATATTTAATATATACGAGTAGGTACATATATAAAAATCTATGAAATGTGTTTTAATCAATCTTATTGTCAGACAAACCGTTCTAGAAATAGATGACAATCAAACTTGCATGGGTATCGTAAGAATTGGTCTTATACAAATTCTAGCTTTTTCCTTGTTCTTTTTTTTTTAAACCTATAATGATAATTTACTCTGGTACACTCCATTAATAAAATTCCACGAAAAAATCACATAGCTATTCCATTTAAAAGTTACATAAGTTAGGTTATAGTTGCGGCTATCGAAATACCTGCGATCAGCCACACAGACTATCGATGATTTTTTGTGATGACACGGATAGCTCATCGGTACTCTACCTAGGGATGACTGTTTGTAAAACTTAGAGGGTGCGTTAAAACCAGCCACAAAGGCTAATAAATGTTACTAGGTCCCCTAACTCTTTGTCGGGTGTTCTTTCAATTCGCGGAAAAAGTAACTGCCAACCGTAGGGAAGCGGTATATTTATATCAGAAAATACTATTTTACAGGAGCGCAAGTTCTCCATCACAAATGCGACATCATTGATTCAGTAATAGAAAATTATAAACAGATCTAAAAAAGACAGCTAACTTACAAAGGGAGGTATCTTCGCAGATACAAAGTCTTACTATAATTTTCAATATAGATAGTAGGTACACAAGGCTGTCGAAATTTTTGTATCCCTTGTGTAGTTTTCCTGCTGGTATAATGCGGCATTTAGCGTAACATTTTTTGGGGATTTTCTAATTTGTTATAAGACCAAGTAAAAAAGCTAGAATTGGTCTAAGACCAATTCTTATGATACCCTAGATCAGGGGTCTCCAAACTTTCTAGCCTGAGGGCCACACTGACTTCTCCACTAAGTTCCAGGGGCTAAGACCTACCTACCTCATCATACCAATATACTGTAGTTCTTAATTACACGTAAATTTTCGTTTTGGGACTTGCCGGCGATTGGCAAGTATACAACGCCAGAGCTACAGCATGTTATGGAGAAGTCTTGCGCTGCGTGATTGCTTGTTAGTAAGATTCGTGTCACGGTATACAAATATTAACAAGATAAACCCACTAGATTTTTGATAGGTAATGCAATGACGTCACTTCATCAATTCATATGAAGACTGCAAATTTTTTTTATATGTATGTCTTTAGCACAGTCGTGTGATGCGGTGACGCTCAAGATGGCCGCCGTGGCTCATAGCAGTCATACTATGTTACTATCAGTATACCGCGGTCAAAGTTAACTTAACAATAAGGTAAGAATCAGACGAGATTTCCGACAATTACCATGTTTACATGCAGGGTTGAACCATGGTTCAACTCGGGTTCAACTCCATGTATACGCGGCTCGAGTTGAAATTGGGTCGACTCGACCGCGCTTAGCTGGCGTAGTTGAGTCAAAATGATGCCGGATTGAGTAGTCGAGTTCGCAGCAAATAGTTGGGATTTCTTTTATTTGCTCTTTACTGGAAATTTTGTTAGGTTGTATATTTATTGTGAGTTTATTTTGTTTATCTAAACAAAATTTGTAGCTTTTATAGCTCCATCACAAAAATACCATAAATAAGATGTTATGTTGAACTGTCACTTCAACTATATTTGGACTCGTTCTCAACTCAATCTCTCAACCCTGGAAAACCATTTACTGACGGCAAATTAATCAAGGATTGCATGATTGCAGCAGCAGAAGACATATGTCCAGAAAAAGCTAATTTGTTTCAAAATATTCGATTCCCGTCCGCGGGTAAAATAAATCAAAATATTGTTTGTCAGCAAACACTGTGGCTCGAAGAGTAGATGATATTACAGAAAATATATTAAGTTAATTGTCTGACAAAAATCGATACTTACAGTGGTTCTCCTTGGCCCTGGATGAATCAACAGATATTTCAGATACTGCTCAGGTGTTACTTTTTATTCGAGGGATAGATAAAAATTATAAAGTGTATGAAGAGCGTCTTGACGTTTATAGATATATTTAAATATAGATATTTTTAAAGGAGTCGAAAATGCTGTTCAAAAAACCAATCTTCTATGGGAAAACTTGAAGTGTACCACTACTGATGGTGGCAAAAACATGTGTGGGAAAAATAAAGGTGTCGGTGCTCTCGTATCAAAGGCCGTAGAAAATGACGGTGGATCAAAACTATTAATCGTATATTGCATCATTCATCAAGTCTTTGTGCGGAAAATGCATATGGATATGTCAGAAGTTTTAAAGCCAGTCATGACACCTGTTAATTATATCAGATCACATGCGCTCATCATCGTCAATTCCGAGAGTTTATTGAAGAGATTGGAGAAAATGACCTGCCATATTATACAACACTTTTCAAATTTTCAAAATTTAATTTCACATTTCGCAAGCGTCTACGGCAGGCAGAAACTTAGCCGTATTGAAGAGTATTAAGGCTTCTGCCAATACGAAACGCTTTTTCCAATCCATTTTTGAAGTTCATATCTACAATTGAAAATCGTCATTAGCATAGTTTCTTTCCTCCATACACGGAATATAACCCACTTTTCAGGAGAGACTGGGCTCACTGGATTTTATCATTCATAATGAATGATGGTTAGTTTTCCTTCAGATGTACATGCCATAAAAAAATCCCGACTAAATTGATAATTATTGGCTCCTTAAAGATGAGACATACAGCAGTCCATGTGTTTTATGTAAGGACATACCTGTGTTGCCATTATGGTACACTTCACAGGGACCCTAACGTACCAAGACTTGGTCTGCGAATGGTAGTATCGGGAGGGTAAAACTTTGATTTTTCCACCATATTTGGTTATTGCCGGCTTAGCTGTGGAAAAGTGCTAACGCAATTTTTTGAGCTTCGAACAATAATTGAAATTTTCTTGAATGAAAAGAATCGTCCTATGGCAGAGTTAGAAAACAATGAGTGATTATGGAAGTTATCATTTTATACAGATTTAACTAAACATATTAATGAAATTAATTTAAAATTACAAGGAGAAAACCAGCTTCTGCCAGATTTATATACCCATATTAAGTCCTTTCGACAAAGAATTGTATTGTTTCAATCTCAATTGAACAAGAAATGCTTCACGCATTTTAATACATGCCAAACATTTACACAGCAAACTGACACTCCATTTCCGGTAGATTTTGCAATTGAAGCTTTGGTTGCTTTGAAAATAAATTTCGAGTCTCGTTTTTTCGGATTTTGATGCAATTGCAAACGATATCAAGATTTTTCAAAATTCTTTTAACGTCGATATAGAAGCACTTGCTCCAGGAATTCAAATGGAAATGATTGATTTGCAGTGTAGCGATATTTTTAAAGAAAAATATTCAAAGTCATCGTTGCTGAAATTTTATAAGTCTCCCACTCACAGTTTGATCAGTTGCACAAATCTTTTTTCCGCTTTTGGCACTACTTATGTATATGTGTGAAAAAACATTCTCCAAAATTAAATATACAAAAAATATTTACAGATCCAAATTGAGCGATGAACATTTGAAGTCGCTGCTGATCCACAACTGCAAACAATTGTCAGTGAAAAGTCACAGCTACATAAATCTCATTAATCATAATTATAATGTCTAATTGCATTATGTGAAATAACTACTATGTATGTAACTTATTGAAAGTTATTAGGATAAATCTCATATCATTAATTACAATTGAAAGTGTCTGCTTTCATTATATATGTCAGTTAATATGTTCTTAGTTGGTCGTTAAATAAAATAATCTGATTTTTATTTTGTATGATTTACTTTTATTAATTTCATTGTAAAATTTATCCAAATAAACTACGGCGGGCCGGATATCAGGCATGCATGGCCCACTACCGCGGGCCGGTTTCTTGGAGTTCGGGGGACGGTGTTGGCCCGCGGGCCGTAGTTTGGAGACCCTTGCCCTAGATGAATGCCCGTATTAAATTTCGTATGGTCACCGATATATTCAAGTTTGATTTTGAAGTTGTTTTTCGCATATATTTCTAGAACGGTTTGTCGCGCAGAAAAAATGATTATAACAAATTTTATAGGATTTCTTATTCTGCAGAAGTTTTTAGTACAATAAAAATGTCTTGGACTGATCATTTTCAAAGTATACGTAAAAAACCTAAACTTTTATATGGCAACACCAAGAAGGAGTTGCCCGATTTAGTCCATTTGACATTTTATTTGCTAATGTAGTAAAAACGTCATGTACGAAATTTCAGCTCTCTACGTCGACGCGTTCTCAGGCAGTGTCCAAATATATAGCGGAAAACGAAATTTTTATATGGCAACCCCACGAAGGAGTTGCCCGATTTGTCTCATTTTCGAACTTAATTTTACTTTTTCTTTTAACGTCCGTGTACAAAATTTCAACTCTCTAAGTATACGCGCTCTGGAGTTATCGTGCGCACGGACGGACGGACGGACATGCAAAAATCAAAATAACTTTTAATATTATGAATGGGTGTCCAATCCATTCTGCTCTACCTCATTATTTCGCGGTCTTACAAACTCAGTATACCCTATAGATTTCATCTAGGGTATATAGTAAAAACGACAATAACGAAGTTGCAATTTAAGGATGAAATTGTTGGTCACGATTAGACGATTAGACTAACACTTAATGGGATATCTGAGTTTGGTCACCCAGAACACATTAAAATTCAATTAAACTATTTCTAGAGCAATGCAGTAATGCTAAAATATCTGTAAGTATCCATTATTAGGCATATTTTTCATTCATTTTCATTCATTACATACACAAGTCACAAGTCAGTATATAACTCTCCTAGTTACAACAAAAATAAAGTTCAGGCTCAATACTTGCACTTGCACTTAAAACGTAACCCGTCGGAATACAATACAAGCCATGAAGTTCTCATTAATACATTTATATACACTGGTAGACCGTTTGTCCGTTTTGCCGATAGAAAGTAACTCCTAGACTTAAAATAGTAATACACCTTATTCATATTCCCCAAAATAATTGTTCACAGGAGCACTCAAACAAGCAATTATAAAAGAATTATCCTATTGTGTTAGCGTCCTTTATTTTTTCTTTTAATTTACATTTACAGTATTAGTATTAATCACAATAGTATACATTCTTGATGCATTTGCATTTATGTACGTCCTAAATACACTTTTATTATTGTTCGTAATCCTTAAATACTAAAAAACTAACCTAAAACTATTTTTTACATTTCGTATTTTCATTCCAGGAGATTTTAAAAGACACGTAAAAGCAATCAACCCTTCATCGGGCTTAAGATCCCATTCAAATCATGAGCTCTCAGAATGAACTAGCATCATTAGATTCGCCTTCAAGTGAAGATTTAGATGACCTTTGCATAGATCAAGATCTCGTCGATATTGATATCTCGGTGGAGTCACCGCGTAAGCGTCATTTCTTAGATTACGATGCAGTACCCCCACCAGGGTTTGAAGACAGTTCATCTTCCAATCAATCAAAAAATGTTGTCACACCTTCCTCTACACTTGACAGTTGTCCAGGAGAGACTGTCAAACTTGATAAAAAATACGAGCGAGACGGTGAAATAAGTGATTATGAATTAGCTGCTAGTGGCGTTACGAAAAAAGTTCTCACTCCACAGCATAAGCCTAACGAACGTATTACAGGTGCTCGCAAGAAGAAACATTTCCTTGATGAAAATCCAATTCCGCCTGACTACATGTTGGATAGGGAAAGGGAACATCGAAGCCTAGACAGGAATTTTGAAAGACAAGGAGATTGTGAAAGTATGAGTTTTGAACGGAAACATTCGCTGGATCGAAATTGTCGAATTCGAAAAGTAAAGGAGACTCTTTACGCTCAGCCAAATTTTATTGATAATAATTGCCGTGGTACATGGCCTACTGATAGACCATCTGATCATCCGGTTAACTATACAAGTATGCCACTTGGAAAAATTTCGAATCTCGGTCCAAAAGTTGAGTGTGTTTATTCGCTTTTATCAATGCTTGGATCTCATGATTCGGTAGAAATGTCGAAAAAATTTCTGGAATTGTCTCGATCTACTGAAACCTGTGCTACTTTACGGCGATCTGGTTGTATACCGTTATTAGTTCAAATGATGCATTCGGAAAGTGACGATGGAGTTCGAAAACGAGCCGCAATGGCACTTCATAATGTTGTACATTGCCATCCAGATGACAAAGCTGGAAGGAGGGAAGCTAAGGTTCTTAGACTGATTGAACAAATTATGGACTATTGTAATTTTTTGAAAACATTACTAATGAGTGGCGGTGAAGCAATTGCAGACGATTCGGATCGCCATCCACTTGCTGCTATATCTAGTCTTATGAAAGTCAGCTTCGATGAAGAGCATCGACACGCAATGTGCCAGCTCGGTGCGCTACAGGCAATTGCGAGTTTAGTTCACCTCGACCATGCTGTTCATGGACCGAAACCTGAAGATCAATGTTGCAATTCACTGCGAAGATACGCTCTAATGGCTTTAACTAATTTGACTTTTGGCGACGGTAATAATAAAGCACTTTTATGTGCAAACAAGGAATTTATGGAGGCTCTTGTGGCACAGTTAGATTCTGCACCTGATGATCTTTTACAAGTAACAGCAAGTGTTTTACGTAATTTGTCATGGCGTGCTGATAACAATATGAAAGCTATCCTGAATGAAATTGGAACAGTGACAGCTTTAGCCAAAGCTGCTATGAAAAATAAAAATGAAAATACTCTAAAAGCGATTCTTTCTGCTTTATGGAATTTATCGGCACATTGCAGTACGAATAAGGCTGAATTTTGTGCTGTCGATGGGACTTTAGCGTTTCTTGTTGATATGCTTACTTACGAGGGACCTAGTAAAACATTGAAAATAATTGAAAATGCTGGAGGTATTTTAAGAAATGTTTCTAGTCATATTGCCGTTAGGGAAGATTATAGAAAGATATTAAGACAACGAAATTGCTTGGGAATATTACTACAACAGTTGAAATCAGAAAGCTTAACCGTTGTGAGTAACGCTTGCGGTACACTTTGGAATTTATCTGCAAGATTTCCGGAGGATCAAAAATTTCTATGGGATAACGGTGCAGTACCAATGTTACGCTCGTTAATACATTCGAAACATAAAATGATATCTGAGGGAAGCAGTGCAGCTCTAAAAAATTTGCTTAATTTCAGGCCAGGAACACTTAATCAAAATAATTTGGATCCAATTGCCAAGTCCATGGGACTAAAGGAACTTCCAACATTGAATGCACGAAAACAAAGAGCATTAGAGCAAGAGCTTAATCATAACTTGGCCGAAACGTGTGAAAATTTGGATGCTATCACCCCACCGAAGGATAAAAGAGAATTTATTGTTAATGATGAGGAAAAGCTTCAGGTCTCATCAGGCTCCCGGCTAACGAGATCCGCGATTGTATCAAAAAGCGAAAGTCGTGATTCAATTATATCAGCAAAATCTGATTCGGTTTATGAGAAGATAAGGCGTGGGCACTCAGTACCACCCGCAAATGAAACAGATATGAAAAGCAGTATCAACAAACCTCTAAATTTATTTGGTTTACGAAACAATTTTGTGGTACCATCATCTGGTTTTGACGTTGAAACAGAAACAGAGTTACCAATCGATTACAGTGCAAAGTACAATAATGAAGGCAACTCATCTCAAAAGAGTGCAGACACAAAGTCTCTGAGGAAACCCGATTCTCGAAATTATTCTGTTTATCAGGAAACCGATTTAGATCAGCCAACAGACTTCAGCTTACGCTATGCTGAAAATCAAACAGAATCAGATTCAGAAGAAAAAGTTTCCAGTAATACTGGCAACGAAATTATATTAATTATGGAAGATACAGTAAAGTGCTATCAAACTGAAGATACGCCTTATGTAATTTCAAATGCTGGCTCTGATTCTGATTTAAGAAATTCAAAGCCTGAAGAAACATCTGCACCACGGAAAAAAATTCCACAAAAGCACGAAGTTACAAGTATTTACGGATCCGGCTCATATACTCCTGAGAAGCCTATTAATTATTGTGAAGAAGGAACACCAGGATATTTTAGCCGATACGAATCACTGAGTAGTTTAGATGAAGCATCACAAAATGTGTCAAATGTTCTAAAAGAAAAACCTGAAGTAGTTGAAGAGGAAAGATCATGTCTTGAACAACAAAATGTTGAAAATAGAATATCGCCTAATAAGGAGTCTGAAACCAAACGAGATAAATCACCACTTCTTTCTTCATCTTCAATTCCACAAGCTGCAATAACTTCTGGTGGTGGAGGTCCATCATCGTCTAAAGTTACTTCGCTAATAAATTCAGCTCAGGAAACACCGCTAATGTTTTCAAGAAGAAGTTCTATGGACTCGTTAGCCAGTGCGGAACCTATTACAGCAGACGATAAGAGCTCTGTGGTTAGTGACTTCAGGTTAGTCAATACTTCTTAAGTATTATTTATTAAATTTATTTTATCTTATTTTTGTTCAAAATATTCTTCTTTCATAATAATCATACTAACAGCGTTGCTAAGTAAAAACATAAAAGTTCACTTAGCGCATCTACTTCCCACATTTATGTTCAATTTAGAAAAATGAATTAGATTAAAAAATAAGGTTTGTTGGCACGTAGACTGTATTTCACTAAAGCTTTTCGGGAAAGCACTTAAATACGGTTCCTCTTAAAAAAAAAAAAAAAAAAAAAAAAAACTTATTAAGCACTGCTAGGGGAGTTTTTTATAATGGAATAATATTTCTAACATGAAATTATATGCACATTGTTCCTAAAAGTAAACTTTCATTGTATATTTCATTTGTACTGCCTATAAACTTAGCACGAGCACTGATAATAATTAGGTCCCGACAAGAAAAGTCTTTTAATAATAAAAAATGTGAATTAAAATAAATAAATAAATAAATTGTTAACTATTTAACAGCGGCTACTTTTTCAAACTCCTTCGTTTTAATGATGAGAAATGAATTAGAGATGTATTTACTTGCTTCTTTTCTTAAGAAATATATCTATAGAGTTCTATCTATGGGTTAGTTCTATAGACGATTTGTTTACTGGATTTTAAAGCTAACTTTCTTTAAGGATCTCATCATATACTTTCTTCTATTATCGAGAGGTAGCACGGATTACACCGCAGGTGGTGTTTGTAAAAGTGTAGGCAATCGCAGAAAAGCAAAATGACTATTGTAAAGACTCCCTTATGTTGACCTGGAAAAAGTTTACAAACAATTTCCTAGACATGATAATAAATTAGGGCTGGGTGGTGATATTAATGCACAGATTTTCCGTGAACCTCCCTTGCTGTTTCTATTTTATAACTAAGAACAACGGCCATCGAGATTTTGAATAAGACGATAAAAAGGAATTGAAAGTGAATTGATTGATAATTCCAAAGGGTTTTCTATGGATTCTTCTGGTAGATCAACATCCATAGCTGAACACTTTCTAACAAGTTAATAAAAAATTATTGAGGCATCTAGATAAAGATCAAGAAATTGTTACGGCATCGCTGCACTAGGCGAGATCTTATAGTGTTCGAAATCAGTTCTTTGATTGCTGCTAGCTGAGAAGCCTATTTCATAAAAAAAAACCCGAGGAATGGTGTAACCCATCATTTCACGTATACAATCTTCCTGCTATGACACTTGTCTGTAATTACCCAGCAGCCTGATTCTGATAGTCTCAGAGAAATTGTGTAGCTACGTTTACCATAAATACCATTGGTGCAGATGGTGTTGTGCAAAGAGCTCCAATGATTCCTCAAACCGATCAGTCTCTGTATTTTGATAACACTTTTCATCGCTTTTTGATCACTTTTTCTAAAGGATTTCATCACACCATTATGTCATAGGAGGATGTCTCGCAAAATATATACATATATTATGCAGGTTAGATATAAAAAAAAAACTGTGTAAAAGTACTGCTATGCTATACGGACTGTTGCACGAATGACGGCAGGAAATGCTGCGTTCTACTGTCGCAAATCAGATAGAATGATTCAATATCGCGAATCATTTCGAGAATAATCCGTTAGTGCCTTAATTCGCCTTCTTATTCATCTCTAGGATGATGTAGAAGTATTGCAGCAAATTTCATAATATAAATTTTCGTTATTATTATTGGTCTCATTTTTTCAAAGTAAACCTTACCTGTAGAGGACGAATCTTATCACAGACATAAAATAAATGACAAATTCTATTAACGTTTGAGACTCTAAAAATTATTTGGCTTTTACGTTTTTGTCTTTCTTGTTTTTATAATTTTATTTGTTTAAATCAAACTCACTAAAGTTATTGATTTTTTTTCAGTCGGCTAGCTAGTGGTGTAATTTCTCCATCTGAATTACCTGATTCCCCAACACAGAGTATGCCGCAATCTCCACGCCGTAATAGTAATATCTCTGCACCTTTCTCTCATACAATTGTACAAATTGGAGCTCCAAAAACTGTAGTACAACCACGACTTCGAAGTGTGTTTGAGGACGATATAAGTATGTTTCAAGTTGAAAATACTCCAGCGCAGTTTTCATGTGCGACAAGTTTAAGCAATTTAAGCATAGACGATGAACCTAAAATAGCTAATGATACTTTGTGTAAAGAAATGGCTCTACTTGAAATTGATCAAGGTAAAGATAAGTGTAAATCTCCTTTAGTAGACGACAGTGTAGGCAAGATTGACAAAACTACTGATAGTTGTGCTTTGTCTGACGGTGAAGAGGCAACAAATGATGATATACTTTTGGCGACATGCATTAACATTGGAATGAATCGAGGTGCAGCCTCTTCTAAACCTCCAGAATTGCTTCAGGTTAAAAATGCTGATGAACTGGTAAATAGTTCTCTACAAAAAGAAATCAATTCTGCTGAAGATGCTATTCAACAATATTGTACAGAAGATACCCCAGCACTACTTTCAAAAGTAGGAAGTAATTCAAATCTTAGCGCTTTATCATTATCTACAAATAGAGGTGATGTGGTAAATTTATCTGATGAAAGCTCAAATGCCTCTGATGGAGGAACAGATCTTCTTGAGCAATGCATACGAGAGGGAATGCAAAAGCCTTCATCATCCAAGCAAATGTCTTCAGAATCTAAGCAAGAACAACATCTCTCCCACCCTCTAACAATGGTATCGTCTAAAGATCCTATCGCTATGTTAAGGCGAGGTGGCTTACCACCATATCTTCCAGTTCGAGATGAGATGAATAAATTTATAGTGGAGGACAGTCCTTGCAATTTTTCAGTTATTTCAGGACTTTCGAACTTAACAGTTGGTTCTGAGGTTGCTGGACCGGCCAATATAAAGAGGTAAATAGAATTGCTTGGAATTAAAAAAAAAAAAAATAATTATTGTTCGCAGTATGACCGGGAAAGAACGTGTTAACACAACAAAACATCATTCGAGATCTGAAACACATTCTGAACATAAGCAAGCAGGCGATGATTCACTAAGCTCAATATCAATAGAATCGGAAGACGACACCAATTTATTAAGTCAGGTAAATTAAATAATTATTAAATTACACTATCATTCTAGCTTGTTTAGTTTGTGTATCCTTTCTATAGGCTTAGTTTTTTGTCTGCCTATGACGAATTTAAAGCTGTTAATCTTATTAACACTTTCATGGCCGCACGCTTCACGCAAGTTTTCCTCTCTACCCGCCGGCCGGTATCTCGACTTAGATTATCGCGGACACTTTGGCACCAACCAGACCACTTCTGATTTGGATGAAACTTTCAGAGTTTGTATGGAATACCAAATAGTTCACCCATATTGTTTTGTTTCCCCATACCGCGCGGCACCCAATTGCTAGTGGGGTTAGAAATTTCGTGATTTTACGATGACACATTAATTTCAAAAAATCACATCTCGACGACGGAGAGCAATTGACTTTTCTGATTCAGATGCCAAATGAAAATTAATGCTTTATATTTTTCATAAAAAACATATTGTATTATTACTACTGAATAAATAACTAATATTAGTTATTTATTCAACGATTATTACTAGTGTACTTCTAACACTTTTTTCTATTTGTCTATGTACAAAAAATTGCGATGATTTTCGGCTTTGTTTTTGAAATATGAATTTTTAAATTCACCGTATACCTATTTTGAAGCTAGAAGCTTTATCTAACTATGTACAAAAAATGTGTTCGACTCTTAGATTATATAGTAAAAAGAATAGGCTATGAGGAAGAAAAACTTCTCGATGTGTTTGTTTAGTAATGGAAGTCGTAAAATACGATATTTTCTGAGTGGGCACATAATTTAGTGGTTGAAACTTTATCAAGTATTGAACAAGTTTTATAATTTAACTTTTTATATTTTTAAGAATTTTTCTAGTGCCCCATTTATTTTGCGATAATATTTCTTGGCGTTGTCTTTATATGGCTGATGTCATAATAGACACCCGATGACAATTCGTAAATTCAAATAAATTGAGAAAATGTCAGAAATATCGAACTGACAAAAACTAAACACCCAGCCTTCTTATAATTTTCCCCCCGGGTCCACAAAAAAAATGTTTATCACACGTACACGAATTTTACACTATATAGCCGATCCTTTTTGCTATTTAATCTAAGGTTCGACTTCATTGGAACAAGTTGGAATTTGCTAGAGATAAAGTGTGGTGGTTTTTCAGTTGCAACTTAATTAGAAAGTAATTTGACCAACCATGCAATCTAATTTTGTTAATTATTCCTAAACGACTAGGAATAATGACTTATAGTTTTTCTTAAATGAAAGACGACAGATTATAGATAATTCTAAGAGAAAAAAATGGGTTAAATGTGGAAGAAAGATGGCGGTGAAAGTAATGACCGATGAAACGTAGTATGCTACGGAAATTATTATAGATTCGGTAATTAGAATCGGATCGAGGTTTAGTGAAAAGAGTTATTTTTAAAACAAATGGAGGCTGTAATTTAGCCCTCCTAGGTAATTTCCGAACTAAATAAATAATCTTAATTTTTTTTTTTAAATCCGTAAATTTTGCCGTTTTTATCTCCACCCCTCATCCCTGAGCCCTGTCTTTAAATTTACACACCTAGTATTGCAGCATATCTTAGCTATATTGTGAAGAAAGACTTATTGAAATCTATCCAACATTTACATAGAAATGTCGATTTTGGTGGATCAAGATAATTTGAAATTAATGGAAAAAAGCACAATTTGGTCGTCTTTCCAGCACAGAAGAAACTCTATAACATTTTTAAATATGAACGTTAAAGCGTGTTTGTAGAATATGCCTCGCATCTATAGTTTGTCCTCTAATGACACATCTAAACTTTTTGAATCTGATAATTACTTTCGGAGGTAACTCAAAAAAAAAGAAGTCAGTCCTTTTTAGAAAGTGGGGGTTTTTAGAGTAGGAAAATGGCGTATATAACCCTAGTGCCAAAAAAGCCTTTTTTTAACTGTAAAAACGTCCGTATGAATTTTACAGGATCGAAAAAAAGAGTCCCACCACTCTTTAATTTGATACCCCACACGTCCCATTTTGGACAACCCCTATTGTGGGTGGCACAGCCCCCCCCCCGCCGCAAAACCAATTTTTTTCACCTACCTTTTTCCAATTTTTTGCACCTACCTTTTTCTCTCGAACACCATAAATATAACGGCATTGCTCTAAGCTTCATTTGGCATTTGAATTAGAAAAATCGGCCAGCAATAATTTTGCTTGGTACGTCAGAAATTCACATTTATCTTCTTCTTAAGTGCGTGTTTGTTTTAATAGCTCTGGCGGAATATTATTTATTTCAACTAATTTAACGTTTGCCATCTATCGAACTGCGGTAATTAATATTTCTGTCGTGCGTATATCTGTAAAAGTTGGATATGTTTTTGTGTTTTTTTTTTTCAGACGTTCTACAAAGATCATGCTAAAAACTTGAAGAGGTGTTCCTATCATATTTGCAGCTCTTTATCATTGCTTAACAACCTTCCATCCACAATTTTTATCACATTCTTCTTTACAAAGCTCTTCGGAGAGTTTTCTAGTGATTTGGTACATCTCTGATGTTCGCCTTCTTTTGTTGCGGTGAACTTCACGTTTAATTACCCTGTGCAGCTGACAGTATTCACTTTGCAGCTTCCGGCGCTTATATGAAGCGCTGGTAGGATTGATGCTTTTCTTGAGTACACTTCTGCTTTTAATTGTTTTTCAAGTTATGTCCGCCGTCTATTCATATTGACCTGCTTTTATGAGGGCCCCTTTTCTGAGCTACGTACCATTTTACTGTCTGCATCGTCCGTAGCACCCAGGTTGTCGGTATTCTGGCGATCTTCAATATAAAACTCCTTCGTTTAATAGCATTTCTCTGTATTTGTGACTGTGGTCCTTTGTTTCAAGTTAGCTGCCATAAGATGGGAACACTTCCTATATTTGTTCTTCTAAAATGTTGGACTGTTTCTCCTACTTGTCCCTACCATATTCTAATATTTGTATGTAAATCAATAATAATAATTTTTATTTCTAGGCAATTGCGGCTGGATGTAACAGACCGAATTCCAATCTTGGCAACATTACTGTAACAATGCCATCGTTTTCATCACATCGAATTGAAAGCGGCAGTAATACAGCACCTTTGAACGATCCAAATGATTCAATAAGTTCAGTTGACTCAAGCGATTCAAATGAAAATCAAGCTAAATCATTATTTGAGCAGTGCATTCGCACTGGGATGAATAAGCAAAAAAAATTGGAAAGATCTCCACTAAAACCAATTATTGCAGCTACGCCAAAACCTCCAACGACAAGTATACCTTCAGTTTTTAGTAGTAATATAAAAACACCTCTAAAGTTAGATCGTGAAAGACAAAGAGAACGAGAACGTAAAGATGAACAATTGCTTCGTGAGTGTATTACCACAGGAATTACGAAGAATGTCCGTGCGGAAACTCATATTAAACCGCCATCGCGTCATGTCCGTCAAGTTTTAGGACCAACAGAATTCAATCAGCGACTTGTTACTGGAAGTGAAACAGTACAGAATATGGTTCCAAAAAACGGGGAGACTACGTCTGTAGCTGTGTTGGAACAACAACGTCAGCTGGAAGTCACCATATCTCAAAGTGCCCCCAACACAGCTCCAGGCGTAGGGATGAGAGAGTCACCAGACGGCACAAACAACGAGTTAAAAGATCATCAAATTCGACTCGATCATCATCAAATCGAAAGTACACGGAACACAATTGGGTTTGAAGCCCTTAAGACTTCACAAGGAAGCCTAAACCTATCATCATATGGCATACTTGAACAATCAAATGAATATCCAGCGCTAAAATTAAGCAATATCGATTACAGTGAAAATTCGGCTAATGAATCTTCATTTGATATGGAAGTTTCGAATGAATTTCTTATAGAAAAGGACAATAGTGACTTGGGTAACTTTGTTTCACAGAAAGTTATCCATGATAAACATAAAGATCCTGACTTAATGCTGAAATCCGTAGAACGTCTAACACAGGAGCTTGTTTCCACAGCAGAATATCTAAGGACGAATGCTACAAACAATGCAGAGTTTGAATCTCAAGAATTTGACAGCAATAATACGGTTTATGAACGGAAGTCAGGAGGAAGCAATTCGAATTCAAATAACACTTGGAATGAGGACACTTGTCCCAATGATGTATCATTCCCTAGTGTTAGTATAACTGCACCCATGATAGCTTCTCTCAATGATGATGAAGCAACTATCAGTGATTTACATCCTCAAATATATACCCAAGAATTTGCTGAAGTTACACCAACAAATGAGGTAACCCGTCTATTTTGAGAATAAATTCTAACACAAGAAATTTACATGTTTGATTTTTTTTCTTTTTTTTTTTCAGGGGAACCCGTTTATAAATGGAGATCCCATTGAAGAATTGATTTTCAATCAAAATAATGACTTGCCCGACTTAAGAGACGAATTTTGTTCTCAACCAAATTCTTTAGAAACTGAAACAGATACTTTGGTCAATGACGATGCAGATGGTATAAGTAATAGCGAGCAAAATGGATCAAACAGTAGTGGAATTCAATTTAAAGTAGGTGGAGAAGTGCAACAGACTTTCAACACAAATTTAAGTCAATTTGCGTCTTCTGGACCAATGTCCTTTGATGTTTCATCCACAATGACAAGTTCAACTATAATAGCTATGGAGGCTAATAAATTAGCTCAAGATTTTTTGGAAGATATGAACGAAAGTACTACAAGCTTAGATTTAGACAATATACGTCCTCCATCATGTATGGATTTTCTTAGCATATCAGGCTGCTTTGACATACCACAAAGTCCACAACTTCCAAGAGCTCGTAAGAAATCACTACCACCTGGCTTAATGGCTAGAAGAGCCATAGCCGGTGTACAGTTTTGTGGTGGCGGTTTCAGTGGTAGTGTAGAAAGTATAAATTCAACTTGTAATTTGGATAATATTAGGCCGCCATCTCTGATGGATGAATTATTAGACTCAATGATAAGTGTTGAAAGTATAACCTCCGAGATTGTGGAGAACAGTTTAGGAGCAAACACAACATATGTTACAGCTTTTGGTGACGTTGATGAAAATACAACGACCCTTCAAAGTTGTATTGATGCACTTCCCACAGATTGCGATTCAAATAGTACTCCAATACCTTCCGACTTCAGTTCAGCTGAATCTACACCTAGGAAAGGACGGACCAGCAATAGCTATAATATTAGCGGCGTTAAACGAGCTCTTACCCCAAAGCAAAAAAGGCGTTTGATCAAGGATCGCTACAAAACTTATACTGTTGCCGCTGACTATGTGCTGAAGGAAAATTATTTACCTGGAAATCTACAAAACGATTATATCGAAGATGATGAGATTATTAAAATTGAAATTGAACACAATGATATGACAGATGAATTGACTGTTCAGGAAGAATCTCTACAAGATTCTGAACGGTTTCACACAATCACCATTGAAAGAGGTAATACTACGAAACATGAAGCAGACGAACTTCTGCAAGGATCGATAAAGAGGAGAACTTTAGATCCAGAACGCTTCAAAACACGCACAATTTATTATAAAACAGAGCCTGCAGAATTGAAAAATACAGCAGTAAGTGATTGAATCAAAATATTTTACAATTTATTTTTAAACAAAAGCTGTCTTCTTAAATTAGCATGAAAGTTTCTCCTATTTAATTAACAAAAAAATTGGACTTTAATGCAAAGTTCGTTAAAGAATGCAAAAATTCATCTCTTGAAATACCCACAATGATGAAAAAGTTAGTAAACTCAAATTCATGTTCAAATGAACTACATACATAATTGTTCAAATGAATTACCCACATAATTTCAATAAAATCAGTGAACAATAATATACTTATACTATTCACCTGGCGGGTATTTGGAGAGAAAGAATAGTTCAGCTCTTGTTCATTTTTAAGAAATGTTTGGACTTGCATCTATTTTTTAAAATTTATATTTACATTTGTACACTCAAATTAACAATTTTATTTTCAGACGGCTGCAGGTGTTGATCCAGAAAGTTTAACATCAACTGAAGATGATTCTGAAGAGGTTTCTTCTATACGAGCTCTTACAAAACAATTCAAATACATAACGCAATCAAAGCCAACATTGGAAACGAACCGTAGAACAATTCCAATTAATCCACTGACAAAAACAAAATTACTTGAAGACGAAACTCGCACAACAACCGAGAGTGACTATAACAGTATGGAATGTGATCAAAACTCTGAAACAGAGTCATGTGATCAAAATGCTCCTCGCACAGAGGAAGAAACCTCTCCAAAAAAACAGCGCAAGCCAAAAATATTAAAACCTGGCGATAAAGATTCTGGCACAGACGTAAATTGCAGTGAAGATGGAATGACTCCACCAGAAACTATTAAGGCAGTTCGTGGAAAGAAGAGAGCAGCTTATGTTTCGCCATATAAACGATCTATAGTTAGTGGTAATGGTTCAAAGACTATATCACCGAAAACACAAGTAAACAACAGCACGGTTTTTCGTGCTAATCTTGCTGCTAAAAGCTCATGTCAAGATGCCAAGAAGAATGTTACTAACATTAAGCACATACCAAGGAATCAAACTATAGTGGCAAAGACCCACGTACTTATTAATAGGACTAATTTCACTAATAAGATAAACGCGACTAAAAGCAAGATATCTCGACCAGGTTTTGCAACAGGTCACATAGGAGATAGTAGGAAAAATTCTTTTGCCGACAAAGTAATGATTAATAAAAAAATTAACGTCGATGTCAAACCAAAAGGAACTGCTGCAAAGGAAGCAAACACTAGACCTCCAATAATTGAAAGACAAGGTACTTTTGTTAAAGAAGAACCTTCCAATTCTGAAGTTCCTGTTGTGAAATCTCTTCCCACATCGCCAGCAAAAACATCAAGGCTTCCAACAAAAAGCAATAATACTGCTAAGCCTTCTAATCTCCCAAGGTCACCAGTAAAGACGTCTATTGCTTCTAAATTACGCCCTCCTTTACAAAAAAGTCCTGGTATAGATACAAAGAATAAGATACCATTCAAGTCAAGTGCTCTTCCTGCTCGACCTCGTACTGTTGCTGTTGGGGGTGTAGATGTGAATAATTTCATCGAAATTGGAAAACGTAAAACTCTTCTTGGAGTTCGAAAGTCCACCAGCGTTCCAACTGTTCCACAACGATCCAATAGTAATGCTTCACTTCGACCACCTGCATCTGCAGCAACATCACGAGCAGATCTTCCATCAACAACTCCACCTTCTAGAAGCAACTCCAATTTAACATCGGGTCGACCGATAATAGGAAGTCGTATTGCCAGCATCTGGAAGAAAACTGAAGAGATCAAAAAACCTGCTAATCAAGTAATTGCAAAGGGGAACTTATCCAGTAAACCTCCTGCAGGAAGTAGTAAATTGATAAGAAGCTCAACATTCGACAATAGCCCAGATAGCCAACAACCCACTGGTATGCTGGTAAAAAGGAGTAATTTACCCGGTGTACCGATATATCGCAACAAAAATTCAAGTACAGTAGAGCTATCAAATGCAAAGTGAACAATCTACGAAGTTATCAGGAAGACCTCATAATTGTCCTTAAAAGTCTTATTATGGTCTTATCATGTATATAGGGCTTGTGTATGTTGTCCAGTCTTAAAAATATTTCATGAGCGACTGCCATCAGCGCGTTCTTTCAAGACTTCCAATTTAAATTCTCTGTGTAACTATGTAAAGAAACGTTACCTACTCATAGACTCGTAGACTCGTCGGGTAGCAGTTAAAGAGCATCAAAACTAGTAGAATTTCCCAACTTCGGAGATACGAATTTAATAACTTTTATTTACTATTCAAATAGTTTTAGGAATATTCAGCACTAAAGAATTAATATTAGGGAGATAGATGTAAGCAACTAGATATTGACCTGATTGCCTATATCTGAGAAAAAGGAGAATGTATGTACATTGTTTGCTCTTCACATGTAGTTAAGTAAAATTTATTAAAACTTAGATTTAGTCGTAAGAAAGAATATAGATTAGGAGATTGCTTATAATTTTCGTATCTCCGAAGTGAAATAAGCCAGGGAAACTGTTTTTGTTACCTTATTTAGAATTGATTAGCTCCGAACCCCCCCATTAAGCTTGACTGCTCCAAGGGTCTACTTAGGAATACAAAATTGAAATTTACCAAAGCTCTAGTCTTTTTAATTAATATTTTATCGAGTTAAATTTATAATCATGATATATCCATACACACAGCTAAGCGGTTCCGTTCATTTTCTTTGAATATTACTCTGCAGGTCCTTAACTAGTTTTTATTGAATTGGTTAAGATATCTTTGTTGTTTTCGATCAGTTAAGGAACTATTTACTTGTGCTCATATTTTCCATTCTTTTTTTTACTTATTTATTTGCCATTGTCATAATATTGACTGAGTGACGTTTTGTAATAATACAGATTATCTTTTGTCGAGTACTCGAATGACTACCATTTTTTACATTTCTCATTTTCCATTTAGTGTAGACATTTTGTTTTTTTGTTTGGCCTTTTCAATTACCATTGTATTTGTGATATATCAATAAATATGTAAAAAGAACAACCATTTTTTGGAATTATTTATATTGTACCGAGTGTTGACGAGTAGTATGAGTCTCATTTTTTTAGCCACCATTGTGATACCTCTTTTTTTTAAAGCCTTTCGATTAAGGATGTTAAAAATTGCGATTATAATTACGAATTTGTAAATTACGATCAAATTTTGTAATCTTTTTAACTTTCACATATCGTATCAGCTTAAAACTTTGCACACATTCGAAGCCTCTCGACGGTGAGCAGTAGATATTATGAAAAGAAGTTCGAATTTGATTTAGGGATTTTCTAATAAATAACTAATTAAAAGTGATTTTTACTTAATAGTAGCACAGAAAAGAAATACCCAGATATCGACGGTAGTACTAAGAAAGTGATGTATGGAAGAGCTAAATATCATGGGCACGAACCAAAAATGTGTTTCAATATATGCAAAAATTCATTTCTTTCATAGAATTTAAATCAACCATATTTCTCCAGAATTTGTGTGCATTTGTGGGTGAAGACGATTCGAACCCTAGATACAATGAGGGCCCCCCTTTTTCTTTGAGGTGTGTTGATTATTTCTGTGAGATTGTGAAAAGTACTTAAAAATAAAAAAAAAAAAAAATTAAGTATGAAAATTAAAGCAAGTATTTTTGCCGTAAAAGTTTATTAAAAAACTATTACCAAAAAAGTGAAATTTTTTATTTCAAACTTGTCAGTAATTCGTTCTCTTAAATTGAAGAAAAAAACAATGCGCCGCAAAGTTTAAAGTTTGATCAAACTTTGCGGCGCCCCAGAGTGGCGCGGCTTACATTGGCTCTAGCTATATACTATATGAAAACCATTCATTCAAACTCATTTTGCGGCGCGTAAAAAACGCTTCAATCGACAGAACAATTTGTTCTCTCCAATATTTGGGACACAAACGAACACAGCTATTGTTTCGCACATCAGAAATGTATTAAATATGATATTTATTGAGGTAAAAATTTCCTTGAAATTGCATTAAAATTGCAAGTAGGAAAAATGTACGGCATACCAGTAGAACGATTAGTAGGAAGTTAAGGCAAATTGATGATAAAATGCGAGTGCACAGTGAAATTTCAACTTACTCATAAATTCAGTTCGTGGAATGCAAAGAACGAATAATTGCAAGAACTCTCAGCAATGTCGGCCTACCTGCCTGACTAGTCGTGATTTGTGAAATATAAAATAATTATCGGGATTCAAACTAAGAGCAAAATGTTGGTTGTATTGTATATAGTGCAAGTCATTGAAAACATTAATGTATTTACTCCTCCTCCTTGTAGATTGGGCAATAGTGTCGGAAAAATCTTCCGATACAGGAATCGATTTTGTTATGGAACTATGTTGAGTGATTTGGCTTGGACGTGAAGCCCCGACTGCCAGCATGAGCTGACAGATCACTCGGCGGACAGCGTTGACTGCAGGGCGGCACGCTAGCTCGCCTCGTCTATTGGCGGAGAGTGTGGGGAGGTTCTACAAAAATCCAAGTCAAGTCAAGTCAAGTGTGTTTTTGCGCCGTTTTCTATATACGTTGTCGTTGTTTCCCTCGATATTCTCGTTTCTGTTTTCGTTTTATCCTTGGGGCTCATCTTTAGCCCTCAGTCCGATTTGATGACGTCGTTTGTCTTCTTATTGACAGTTGTCCTTGGTATTTCTTGAAACTTTACGTTTTGTTGTATTTTCTTTTTCCTTTACGGGCGATGCGCTAAATCAACCGTACTGTATGTAGTTCTCTCTTTGGAGTTATACAAAAATCCTGCCGCTGCCGCCTGCCATATACAAAAAAATCTCGTGCCTTAAACCAAAAACGCCAGCACACATTCGGTCCTGAAGGGACCTTTACGTCACTTACCTACATCCACATTGAAGGCGCAGATGGTCTGCCTTCCTGCATGCCCCAACCACCCAACTGACTCTGAGGGCAGATATTTTCAGAGTCCCTTGTAGACCTGTAAAGAGAGAGACTAGCGGACCTAGACGACCTTCATCTCTACGTTATAATTGAAAGTATTTAACAGTAATTCTCGTTTTAACATTATTTTTGGTGCTTTAAGCAATAATCTCGAAGTATACACATAATAATGTACTTTTTCTAGACAAATAAGGGTTAAACTAAAGTTAATTCTAATGAAGTTGTTATGAATTGAATGTATATTTTAATATGTTAAAAAGTGGTAAAAGTGAAAAATTAAAATGGAATAAAAATGGTACTGCAAATTAATAGAAGGCACAAATGTTTAATTAAATCAACTTCCATTTGTTAATTTTTTCACTTTTACCACTTTTCAAAATTGAAAACATTAAATATCAAGATAATAACTCTTACGGAATGTGATATACATTTAGGCTAAAAATATCAATTTTTCGTAAGTAAACCTCAGTCTCGTTCAATTTCGTAAAGTTATTTACGTCTATTTTAGTTCAGCCTTCTTACGAATGAGCGATTCTTAGCGCAACTTTACTGATATCCAAGCCTTCTCCTTGTTTATTTAATAGCTGTGTTCTTTTGTGTTCGTAGAACAGGACAGGACAAAAGGTACACAAAAGAACAATTCATACATTTTCATAGAAGATTTATAAATTAAGCGATTAATTCAATTCAATCGACAGAACAATTTGTTCTCTCCAGTAAATGGAGTTCTAGAACAAGGTACACAAAGTAACACAGCTAATATGAAAATCCAATAAATTTCCAAATTTTTTACTTACCTAAATAAATGCTTATAGGATTTGAAATTTGAATAAAACTAAAAAATTCAAGACCTAAAAGATTTATATTAATATATAATTATAACAAAAATACTACATAACAGAATTTATAAAATTAAAAAATACATTCCCAAGTACACAAAATCAAACACTCACGAGATTTTCTGGCAATTAATTTAAAAAGAATGAAAGTAAAGTTTAACTTCTAAATTAATGCAAACACAAGCGAATGAATTTAAATCTTATAACCCACACAAAAGATGAAAACCTGTCTGCAACTTAATTATGTGTATAAAAATAAAGTAGTGTTGGTATGCCGTAAATTTTCAACTGGAATTCTGTGCGAAAATTTCCACACCTGGAATTAGTTTTAAAAAAACATTCGATATAATATTTTCAGTATGACATCCAGAAATTGTTATAGGGAAATGCTACTAAAAAGATAAGAAGAGTAAAATTAAATTAAATAAAAGAAAACTAAAAAAAAAAAAAATGAAATGAAATTGAAAATAATGATATTGAAAAATAATGAAAAATTCAAAACTAAGAAATAGGTGGATGCATTATGTAAAAAGAATATTAATACTGCTTTACAAATGCAAACCTAAATACCTACCCTATAGATTTCTCAACCTCACCGGACGTATGCCTAATTCTCTTTTAATAAATATTGAAAAGGAAGCATCTTAAACATGACGGCTTCAAAGGAAGAGTATTCCACATGGAAGGTATATGAACAAAGTAGGAAAGTTGGCTTAATACTGTACGGTAGCGGGGAATCAAAATATCCATTGCAAAGATATGCAGGCTGATTGGTGTAAATAAGCCTATGAAGGAAAACTAGTGCTTTATGCAAAAGATATGTTTAGTTGTAAGGAACAGTTAAAAATTACATTACCAAATGTGATCAAGACGTCCATGTGATATCCCTCTTTTATTCGGCTATCTTCTTGGTCCGAAGTACTGACTTCATCAGAACATCCCGAAGGCATTAACTCTAAATTGAAGTCGCCTGGATGATGAGAGCAGCTAGACAGCAGAGTTCCTTAATAAAAACGACGTTTAGGTCTTGTACCCTACTTTACTGAACACTTCCCCTTATTTCGTTTCTTTAGTCTATATATATAAAAATTTATGCATACTCTACAGGGTGTTTCCACCTAGGAGCTCAATAGAGCACGAGGTGGTAGTACTCACCTAGTAAAACAAAAATGTATGGTAGGGGCGGGGGCATATCAACCGTTTAGAAATTACAGGGTGATTAAGAAAAAAGTTAGTTTTTCTGTTTTTCACAAAACATCCTGTATTTTGAAAAGTACACCGCACACGATCACAGTTGTTTGCAGAACTTTATGGCTTTTCCAACGACTGTTCAACCAGCCCCGTACCTACATATGTCCTCTCAAGAGTTATGATTGTCTAAACTAAAAATTTCAATTTTTTTAACCTTTTTTTCTACTTTGACCTCTATAATTTTTGCAAAAACGTCATTAACATAACTTTTTTTTATAAAAACTGTAAATTATAGACTCTCCTCTTTAATTTGACCTATTACACCCTTATTAGCTCTTAACGAATTCTCAACGATAAATTGTTCCTTTACTGAAAGCACGTAATTTAAAAAAAATATCGTCTAATGTCGGTGTGATATTAATAGGTTATGAGCTAATCACCCTTATTACAGTTGTCGACTCACCAAAGTGACAAGCTTCGCAGTCACTCTCACTTCACTTCACTTTTCGTATTATCGTTGTCGAACGGTGTGACGTGACATTTTTCTTCAAAGCCGTATTATAGTTGTCACTTAAAGGGACAGGTAGCATCAGGGCATGCGTCAGGGTGTAGACAAAAGTGAGGTTTGTCTTATTTCGTGGTATTGTTGTTATTTTTGAAAGTGTTTAAAAGAAGAAAAAAAATATATAAACGCGATGTATTTTAGCCCTTTAGCTATAACAGGATGCTTCACCATAAAATCTATCATGGCTTCAAATTGTTTTTTTGTTGTAATCTTTACACTACTATTGCAAAAAAAAAAAAAATTTAATTTATAAAAATCTATTGAATTTTATGCTTTAATGAACAACTTAGAAAGCCATTATAAAATTTATCATTTTCTGCTTGCATTTTCCTTTTTCTTACACAAATCTAACATCTGTCACTTACGAAAATCAAGTGAGTAAAATTGTCACTTACATCGACATTTGTCTACTTAATACGACAACATAATACGTCCAAAGTCGTATGTTTTCGACAAATGTCACTTTAAACGACAACCATAATACCATTTTTGTGTCGTAACGCCATTTCTCACTTAAAGTGACAACGATAATAAGGGTGTATAACTGTTAACGGCTACAGTTAGCGCATAGGTTGTAATAGGTCAAATTAAAGAGGAGAGTATACAGTTTTTTATAAATAAAAGTTATGTTAATAACCTTTTTGCAAAAATAATAGAGGTCAAATTAAAAAAAAAGTAAGAAAGTACGAAATTTTTAGTTTAGATATCCATAACTCTAGAGAGGAGAGGGATACGGTTCTGGTTCAGCAGTCATTGGAAAGGCCATGAAGTTCTGCATACAATAAGCTCTTAGCTATGATTGTACGCCATGTATTTTTTAAGATACAGGGCGTTTTGTGAAAAACTGATTTTTTTTCTTACTCCTAAACGGTTGGTCAACCTTTTCTTGGTGTTGCCATACAAAACTTTGGGTTTTCACTATATATTTGGATACTGCCTGAGAACGCGTCGACCTTGAGAGCTGACATTTTGTGGACAGCGTTTTCATCAAAATAGTAAATAAAATTTCAAAAATGAACTAAATCGGGCAACCCCTTCTTGGTGTTGCCATACAGATTTTTTGGTTGTCACTTTGTTTAACTTTTATGTTCATCTAGGGTATAATATTATTGGTCTTAAGACCAATTGTAACTTTTTCTCTTGTTTTTTTTTGTATAAATCATTTTGTTACAGTGAAAAAGTCTATACTTTTATGGACCGGCACATATTCTTTGTAATTTGTAAAAATGCTTCACTTTCGAAAATCTCATTTTGAGACCCCTAAGTTATAGTTGTTTGGAAGATTACATTATACAGTATACCCGCGTGTCACTTTTCCTTACACAAAAATTGACGCAAAGTCAAAAAATTTGAGTTCCGGCTCCGAATTTTCGTTTGAAAAATTTATAAAAAATAGAAGAATTTAATTTTTTAAAACGACTTTCACTGCAATAAGTTTATAACTAAGTTCCCTTCCTTGTATTTAAAAAAGAAACAAGAAAAAATATTGTCAGATTAAAAAGTTATGACAAAAAATGTTGAAACAGTTTTCTTGAAAGTCCAAAACAGCAAAAAAAAAAAACACTTTTAAGCGACCTCTAAACATTAATGAATTTCACTGAAATTTTGCATACAAGTTTAAAATTACTTTAGCTGACAAATTCTGAATGAGAATTTAGACATTTTAATACTTTTGTTTTTTAGGCCACTCTAATGTATATACATTAGCGGACAAAATTACGTCACAGCACATGTGTCAAAATTTAATGAGAAAACCTTGTATTCTCTGTACCGTAGTATGCGTTGAGCTGTCAAAACCATGTGGTATTCTTGAAATCCGTATTCCTTATGTTCGTACGCAAACCATACGCTATATAACGAATAGAGTTCAAGTTCAACCATTCGCTATTTACCGGATTCGTAATTGAAGAATAGTCCGTCCCAAGCGGACGATGACGGCTGACCGATATTGCATTCATAGGACAATTTTCTCTAGGAACCTTTTATGTAGCGTGTATTACATAGGAACTGCAGTGGCCGTCAACCATCGGCGCTCTATTGGTCACAATTGTGTTTAAGACCTTTCGAACTATTCATTAAGACAGAAACACATCCAAGCAAGCCTCAGGCTTCCTCGCAGCTCGCCTCAAGGCTTGCCTCAGAAATGAATACAAAATGATACCACGGGGCTCGGTGCTGTCATTGTAATTTTGTTAGTACATCTGTTGACAGAAGTAGGCCTGAGAGAGAGAAATTTCCAACATTGAGCATAGCGCGCTTTGCGGATAGGCCTTGAGGCTAGCTGCTGGCTTGGTTTTGTGTTCCTTCATTTAAAAATCCATGTTGGAAATTTTGACGACACCTCGACGAAACCTCGAGGCTTGGATGTGTTTCTGCCATTAGTGTATGGGCCAAACCACGCGATGCAGTATACTTGGTTTTAGTGGATCATTGACACTCGGGAGGGGGAAGGAAAAAGCCCTCCCCTCATCAAAGAAAAGCCAAGTATACTGCAACATTTGGTTTCGCCATATGGCGTTTTCGAAATGACAAATTCGGAAGTGCGTCATACGGTGGATATTTTATTTATTTCAATTTCCATCGTTCTCACCAAAGTGGATTCTGGAGCACAGCTAGCTGTAAATTTCTGTTCTTTTCCACTTATTTCCGAGACGATTTACAGACCTTTAGGAAAAGAGAAGAAATGTTTTTTATTTTTGTGTATAATAACCAGACACATTCTAGCCTTTGTGTTGATCCCATGTAGATATAATTATGTATGAATATCGTTCATCATATGCTTTAATCGAAAATCTCATAAAACAGTAGTTAGTTGGGAAAGAATCAACGAAGAGCATCATATTTCACCAGTAGTATCAAGATCCATTGGGTGTTATCGTGACAACATGAACAGTTTGGTAAGGTGACACAAACAGATTCTCTTTATTTATGTAGACTCGCACCTCAACCTGTGAAAAATCAAACATTAAACTTTCATAAAGTTGGGTTCGAGTCCTATTGGTAATGGAAGTCTTTTCTTTTTAGAGGACAAATATTCGGAGAACAGAATAAATGTCAATTTTAAAGCAATAAATCAAAACTTCGATTAATGAATTTTTTATTTTTCAAACTCGTTTTCTTTCCTAAAAATATTTATATACATTATTTTGAGAAGAAATTCGCTAACGTTTTTTTTTTTAAGTATAACGTGCTAAATCTTTTATTAAAAATTAACAAAACTACTTCAGTAACGCGTTAATTCATAGGTAAATAATTTTCTTGTTGTTTATATCATGTTAGAGGTATACCTACTTAAAAATTTGAATAGTTAATATTATCGTCCCTTTAATGTTTACCTAAGTATTGTTTTTTTGTTGTTGTTGATCTTTTAACTAATAATAAATCTTTTTAATATTGTTTATTAACGTTTTTTCCTAAAAATCAAAATAAATATTTACGGCTCTTTTGAATAGCTTTGTGAAATATAGTGTGACCTTTATTAATATTTTTGAACATTGCTATTTTTTTTTGTGTTGTGTGAAGTACATATATAATTACATAAGTGTATACTTGCATTTGTTACTGTTTTTCTATTGTATGGCGTTATTTAAATTAATTAATTTAATTAATATATTTATAATTCACGTACCGTTGCGGCATATAGTATACATATATGGCTTTTTGGCAGTGGTGTAATCAAAAACCTAACATTTTTTACATTCCATTCAGCTATAATTAACTAAATTCCCTAGTTATTTGTCTAATATTGCTAATTAGTTTAATTCTGTACAGTTAAAATATTAATTAGTAAATTTTATTGTTCTTATGACTAGTTAAACTAGTATACATATATTGTTGTTGTTGTTTTTTTATATATATATATATAATCTTGATCCTCTATAAATATATTTTTGCATTTTTTTCAAATTTTATATCTACGTACGTATCTTGAAACATTTTTATAAACTTTCACTTTATATATAATTTTTCTTAATTTTATTGCTAAATTTGGCCTTGGTTGGTGTTTACTTTGCTAAGTTTTTTAATTCGCGATATGTTTGGCATTTTTTTTTTTTTTTAATTTTAAATTATTTAATAATTTTTTTTATTAATATATTATTTTTTAAAATTCGACAATTATTTTTAAAACTTTTACCAAAAGTTTTTTTTTCTTTTTTTTTACTTATTTTAAAAATAGTTTTGAAAACCAAATGATTGTCCAAAAGGGGTCCGAAATAAAATATATGATAATATTATTAAAATTCTTTTTTGGTTTTTTCTTAAATCAAATCAATTTTTGTAAAAACACAACATCACAAAATGCAGACTTGTCTTTTATAAGGCAAATAAAAGAAGTTAAAGGTTTTGCATTCTCCATTTTACGGACAAAGATTTATATAAACCAATATGCTGGTGGAAATATTACTCAGAACAAACATTCTGGAATGTGTTGAGTTCAAAATCGGTTTCCAATTTCCAATAGAACGAATGCATTTACTAGATCTTATGTTTCTCTAAGACCATGCAAAAATAATATCTCGTAAGCCAAACGAGTTTCAAAATCTAGATGGATGCCTTAGGAGTTCTATTCGAAAGTATTCGGAATGAGCCCTCTACAGCTGACTGTCAAAATATAAATTCCGAAAAATGAAGAAGTGATTTTAAAAGAAATCGGGAAGTTACAAATTAGTTTTCGGTATAAAGCAAAGGTAAGCGAGAAAATATATACCTACCTATTTCAAAAACAACAAGAGAAAAGGGCCCTAGGTTTATGTGCACAAAAAAATTAAATTTCGTGAGAGATCAAGGCGGATGAAATAAATTCAAAATTCAAAAACTTCACAGTCGCCATCAAACGGAAAGGACTTACAAAAAATCTAGCAGAGGTTTGTTATTCGACCATTTGAATTGTGGTGATTGTAACAAGGAATTATTTCATGGTAACAGACTAAAAATATCTATACTATAAGTCGGTCAAAGATTATATGTTAGCCCCGAAGACCGAAAACGCTCAGTGGCCGGAAAAAACAACCACATCGCGTTCTGGCTGCCTTCGAACGCACAGAACGCGTTTTGGCTGTTTTTAAACGCACGCAACACGTTCTGGTAACTGTTAAACAGCCGGAACGCATTTTGTTTTGAGTATATAATAACTAACCTGACTTCATGAAAAATCAGTACAGTTCTCGTCAGTGTAGCGAGAAGATCAGTCTGTCATTGACTAAACAACTCTCTAAAGTCGTTTGAAAAGTTACACTTTCATTAAAATGTCTGATAAATCAGCGAAACAAATTTTTTATGATAAAGTAAAACCAATTATTGATAGTTGTGACGACAGATCTATGTTGCTGTCTGAGGAAAGGTACAAATTGCTTGTACGAGAAGTTGAGCATGCTCAAAATGCGCGCAAAAATCAGGAGTCTTTGGACTACAGACGACTTAAACGTTTTGACATCATGAAGATGAACGAGACAGAAAAATTAATCTAGAAGCGATTGGTTGACAGTGCACCGATCATATATTATTGCAGATACGATGAGTTGTACGATGCACTGAAAAAAGCTCATATTGATGTTGGTCATAAGAGAACAAGAGGTGAGAAAATAATATAAGCAAAAACAGCAAATTAAAATCTGAAGCTGTAATGTGATACTGGATTTATAATTTTATGTAAAATTTTGTTTGTTGTAGTTATGGAAACTGAACTGAAAAAGAAGTACTGCAACATTACCAGAGAAGTCATTGATCTGTTCCTATCAACCTATGAACAATGTCAATTGAAAAAAAAGATGCCAAAGAAAGGATTAGTGGTTCGTCCAATTCTTTCCAATTACATGAATTGTCGTTGCCAAGTGGATCTTATAGATATGCAGTCGGAACCAGATGGCCCTTTCCGCTTCATCATGAATTACCAAGACCACCTGACTAAATTCACACTTCTACGTCCACTGAAGACCAAAACAGCTGAGGAAGTTGCTTATCACCTTGTTGACATTTTTTGCATGTTTGGGGCGCCCTTTTATCCTCCAGATTGATAATGGGCGAGAATTTTCCAACAAAATTATAAAAAACTTGACTGAACTATGGCCTGGAATGAAACTCGTACATGGAAAACCAAGACATTCCCAAAGTCAAGGATCTGTGGAAAAATCAAATCAAATCTTTTTGAGAATTTTTTCTTGTTTGCTTTCCTTTTGCTTGTGTCATTTTTCTTGTTTTTTAGTTTTTCTAATTGTTTTAATTGTTTAATTGTCCCTATTGACCTTTTATAACTTTTAGATTAGCTAGCGACTTTTTGTTTACACTTTGTAGAGCCTTTTGCCACCCTATTTTTAAGGAATTTTTAAAAGAGCCAATGAGCCAACAAATAAAGAGCTTATATAAATAAAAAAAAAATTATTATTATTTTTTACAGAACGACGTTGGGGATTGCGATGAGAACAAGGAGAACGTCGAAGACTCAAGTAAAGTGTACTGCATAATCTGCGAAAAAGAATCTTCAGGAGCGCACAAATGTTCAGAATGTGAGACAACTTTGTGCATGCGATTTGTGGAAAATCAACAAGCGAAGGGTTTGTTTGTTTAATGAATAACTTTTCGCTTTTTCATTCATTCATTTATATATTATATGCTCGACAATATAAGTGTTTAGTGTAACTTTCTTCCTAGAACTGAAAAACAATTATAAGAAATTTAATATTGTTGAAATGATTCGGCGAGAAAAACCGAACCCATCTTTGGTATCCAATTATAGTTGTCAATAATTGAATTGTTTCCTAAAAACTGAAAAATGGATTGAAATTCATTTGTTTTCTAAGTACAATATAAATCTCATTGTATGCAGGTAGAAAGCGGCAAATAATACAAGTCGAACATTAAGAACGCGTTGTGAGCGTTCAATAATTGACAAAACGCGTTCCGGCTGTTTAACAGTTACCAGAACGCGTTGCGATCGTTTAAAAACAGCCAAAACGCATTCTGTGCGTTCGAAGGCAGCCAGAACGCGATGTGGCCGTTTTTTCCGGCCACAGCGTTTTCGGTCTTCGGGCCTAACATATATATACGTAAGTAATCACGTCAAATTTGATATTTGATATTTTTGTTGCATCGTAACAAATATGGGTCGAGGTAAAACGCTCACTAAGATAGAAATTGGCAAAATTCTTGCATTTAAGCATGAAAATTATTCCAACCGGCAAATTGCGAAGGAAATTGGTTGAGATCCTTGGGCAATCAACAATTTCTTGAAAGATCCCGAAAATTACGGAAAAAACCGAAAAGGCCGCACCGCAAGAGCAACAACAGAACGAGAACGTAGGTCGATTTTACGCGAAGCGTCAAATTGTGCTGCATCCGCTCGCAAAATAAGGAATACAGTTGGAACTTCAGCCAGTGTCCAGACAGTTCGCAGAGTAATTAAACAGTGTCCCCATCTCCGACGGCAAAAACTTAAGAAAAAGCCACGTTTACTTCAGCGTCATAAAGCTGCCAGATTAGAATACTGCCGAGCTCATTTAAATTGGAAGGATGAATGGCAACAGGTGATTTTTTCTGACGAAAAAAAATTTAATTTGGATGGGCCTGACGGCTTTCAGTATTACTTCCCTGACTTGAGGAAATCTGAGCTGTTTCTGTCTCGTCGGCACTCCACTGTTGGTTCCGTCATGGTATGGGCTGCAATTTCGTTTTATGGCGCAATAGATTTGGTTGTCTTAGAAGGCCGGCAGTCTTCAGCGGATTACATTGAACTTTTAGAAATACAGAAAATCAATTTCCACGAAATGTTCAATGGCCGACGATGGATTTTTCAACAGGATAACGCTCCCATTCACACAGCAGGACGTGTTACACAATGGTTTGCACACAACAACGTGGAAGTTCTGGATTGGCCAGCTCTATCTCCCGATCTTAACATAATTGAGAATCTTTGGGGATGGTTATCGCGAAAGATTTATGCAGAAGGAAGGCAGTTTGACAACAGAGAAGGTCTTATTGCAGCAATTGAAGATGCTTTTGAACAAATACCATTAAACTTATTGCAAAATTTGTATAATTCGCTACAAAATAGACTTTTTGAAGTTGTACATAAAAACGGAGGACCTACAAAATATTAACAATAAAAAAAATATTGAAAAAATTAAAAGCACTTGTTTTATTATCTATTTTTACAGATGAGGGTAATCAAGTGTCCCTGTTTCATAGCTCAAAATGTAGCATGGAAATTTCCACTTCTTCTTTGTTCCATTTTCTCGCCTTCGTCATCAGGTAGCATGTAACATCAGGTAAGAAATATTGTCTTAATGGTTTGCAGGAAATTGTACCCCTACATTAGGCATTCGTGTCGTAATAGTTTCCGAGAAATAGTACCCCTACAATATGAATTCGGTCAAAATTTCAAGTGAGGGTAATCAAGTGACCCGCAGTGTATCTAAAAGGAAGTGAATGTAAACTAAATGTGATGTTATATACCTAAATTGCCTAAAATAGGTAATTTAAAAATAATTATAATTTACTTAATTTTCGCATGCTTAAAACACAAGGCCATCAGCAATTTCTACAAATTCCTTGCATAAAAATAACAAAAGTTTCAATGTTCCAATTTCAACCCAAGTTGTTTTGTTAATAGAATTCTCATGGCACATTTTGCCCTCAGTAAAATTTTTCATAAAAAAATAAAAATTAAACCCCACGACAAATCTTCACCATCTATCAATATGTATGTACATACATAACGGGCACATAAATCTTATACGGTGCATACATTGTGGGCTGGGCACAACAATGTGCATACATTGTGGGCGCAACAATGTATGCACCAAGGCAAGACGATGGCTTGATATTTATGAAAAAATCAAATAACATTTCAACCATCTTCCGTCGCGATAATTCTGGACAGGCTCAAACATGTCCAGCGAAAAAAATTTTCTCAGGGTAAAAACTGCTAATTAAGCATTTTCCTTACCCTGAACTACACCGTAAAAAATATCTATTGAAAATTCCGCTACTATAATAGGCAACAAATTGCCAACAACTTTATGCGCACTGCATAACCTTATGTAAAGCGATTTCGAACTGTATGTAATTTTACATAGTTTATGTATTTTTCAAATTCCGATGTAAAATGCGATATGTAAAATTACATCATTCTGTGGAACTAAGTTGCATAAGTTGTATGTAATTTTACATTGTTTACCCATTTTTCAATTTCCGATGTAAAATTACATCATTCTGTGGAACTAAGTTGCATAAGTTGTATGTAATTTTACATTGTTTACCCATTTTTCAATTTCCGATGTAAAATGGGATATGTAAAGTTACATCATGCTGTGGAACTAAGTTGCATAAGTTGTATGTAATTTTACATTGTTTACCCATTTTTCAATTTCCGATGTAAAATGGGATATGTAAAGTTACATCATGCTGTGGAACTAAGTTACATAAGTTTAATGTGATTTGACATTATTTATGATTTCTTCAATTCCATATGTGAAGTACACAATATGTGAATTTACCAAAATTTATGTAATTTATTTCAATTGCCAATGTAATGTTACGTCCGGAAATTAATAAATTACATACATAAACAAGTGAAAAAGCTAGAATTGCTCTAAGACCAATTCTTATGACCATGCCACTAATAATTATAGATTAACAATCAACACGTAAAAGAAGTAATACTAGTTTCGATGCTAACAGCTACCTAAGAAATCATCATTTTAAAAATCAGTAAATATTTGTAGGTATGCAGTATTTCCATGATTGAGTTTTTTTTTAACGAAATTCAATTAAAAAAATACTGCGTACCTAAAAATATTTTTTGATTTTTAATACGGTTTTTTAAGGTAACTGTAGGATCGAAACTAGTAACATTTCTTTACATGTTTTATGATTATTAGTCCATCACCAACTGCACTCCACAAAATCAAACTATACACTGACCGGCGACCACATTCTGATACAATTTCCCGTATAACGATTCATAACATAGCAACGCATCCTGATAAACGTATGAGCATGAACAGAGTACTGAAGGAAAGAATAGAGATAAATGCAAACATCATTACTTATGTTTTATTGAAATTTCCTTTTTAAATATGGGGAATTCAATGCAAATTACGGTATTGTATGGAATTTCACGCAAATTTACAGTACGATACAAAAGTTTTGTATGATTAAATGTAAAATCACAGTACTGTATGTAATTTTACACAAATTGACAGTACGATACAAAAATGTTTGTGTAATTAAATGTAAAATCACATAAATTATCTAAAAAATTACTTACTTTATTTATTTTTCCAATTAAAAATAGGAAGTTTGCAGATTACGTAAAAAGTATTTAATTTCTTAATTTTTATGTGTATATACATACATTATTAGCGGTAGTGACTATTTTAACCATAGTAATTTTCCACAAAGTTAGTTCATGATTTTTTACGGTGTACGGTACTTCATAATTAAAATAATCAAGTAAAAGGGAGTCGTTTCTTAAAGTTTGCAAGTTCCTTATACTAAATTTGGGTAGTTTGTGTTTTAGAAATAGAAGAGCAAGTTTTTGTAATTAAAGGAGAAAGTTTTAGAAATAAGTGTGCCAGTCGTTCTGGAAATTAAAAGGCAATTCAAAGCAAAACTGTGTCTAAATGTGTTTCCGGTGTAGAGCATAAGTGTATTGATCTCATGCACACAACAAAATATGCAAAGAGAAGCATATTGATCTATAGCACACACAAATGCACAAAACAAATATCCAATGAAAAATATTAGGAGTTGGTTTTTGAAATCCGTCCGAAAAAGTAAGAGTAGATATAGCATGAAAAGATCTTAAGAGTTATAATCGAATACAAGAAAGTTAACAAAAATAATTAAAATCCAAAGATAATTAATTAATTATTTGATTAATTAAAATTTTTAATTTGTGAAGATTGAGAAAATTGTACAATTGTGAAAATTGTGAAAATTTGTAAAGGTTCAACTTCTAAATAAAAAGGAAAGAATTAAAGAATTTCACTTCGGCAATAAAACTTTCTTTTAAACCCCTCTTCTCCCCCTTTTGACCGGGCAGCACGAGCGGCAGCATATAACATCCGCAGCTCTGGTGACCTCATCTTTACTTATATTAAGACCAAACTATGAGCTTTTCAGCTCTCACTTGGTCGAGATACAAGTACTTAGATGTTCCTATATTAATATAAATTTGTTCTTCTTTTATAAGATACTCCACAACCATTGGCGAATGGAAAGAAGACAAGCAAAAATACAGAGACATTACACCGGTGAAAACTACAAAATCCCTAATTGAAATTCCAACGAGGATACACCGCCTGATCAACCGAGTGAGTGAGTACCCCTTTAAGTTATATACATTATATACATATGTAACAGTGGCTAAGTGGCTACAACTCTTACCGGGGGGCGGGGGGGCCTTAATTTATGATCATTTCCATAAAAATTATAAAATTTGTTATGGTTGCAGCTTACACAGTGCAGTATGCTACTGTGTTTCATCTGACTGTGCGACTGACCTCAAGCTGACAGTTCTATAGCCGCAGCTTGCACGGTGCAGTATACTGCCATGTACCATCAGACTGTGTGACCGATATCTTACTGGCAGATTGTGAACGGCGCGTTCGACAGTAAAAAAAATGGAAGAATCATTCAAAAGGGCGGAAAAACTGACATTGATATGAATGAGGACAGGTTGTCTTGGATAGTTTGTTATGGTTGCAGACACACACGATGCAGTATGCTGCAGTACGCTGCATCGTGTGACTCTGTCACCTAAGCAACAAACACGACGATTGTGCTGCCAGTCTGATCAGACTGTACGAATAAACCCTGGCTGGGACATGGCACACAAAAAGATTCTTGACAAGGAAGAAGAAGAGAAAACAGAGGATATTCGAGATTGTCATTCTTCTTCTAGGTTTGAGACGAAGAAGGTAAAACAAGAGGATCATGTTTTTGCATGGAAAGTATAAGGCACGCTATTTTATTTGATAAATTGTTGTTTTTCTTCAAAACTCGTGTGCTCAACGAAAAATCTAAAAGTTCATCGGCCATGAAAGGAATTAATTTGTGTCGATGGAAAAAAATTCACGAAAAATTCATCGATATTTTTCCCGATTGTGTGATTCCGATCTGCTGTCCATCTGAGAGAAGACAAAAACTACTTGACCAGGCAGGGCTAGATAGCTCTAGATTGGGGTGAATCCATCTGGCGAAAGCAACAAAAATTAATTTTTGGAAGGGACCCGATCAAGGTGCTGCCAACATTCTACCCAGAACGACTTGTGTTTCGACATTATCCAGTATATTGGATGCATTGGCAAAATCGAATCATGGGCTCATGACAGTATTAGCATGAGCTGGGAAAAGTAGCTGCACAATCAAGGTCTTTTCACTACCAGACGTTTAGTCCGAAAATGCTCATAGAATAGTTAACTTTGTAAAATAACTCACTTTCATTCCAATATAATTTCGTCCAGTTAGAAAAGAAAGTTTGAGATTTTAATTTAACCGAGAATGTAGTATTGTGAATCGGGAATCATGGACAGCAATTTGGGCAAATGATGTCTTCGTAAATTTTATATTTTGAAAGGTTACGGCTTAGTCGGATGGAGCGCTTCACCAGGCCCGGATTGTCCAAGTGAGTTCCAGTTTTTTGTTGATTAAATTTTTACCATTGTTGACTTATTGCCCAAATCGGGAATGTCACCGATAAAGATTCCACACGTACGTAGAGACAATGTGCCTATCTTTTAAATAATATCATGCATAGAATTACATGTTGAGTTTTTTTTGGGCGCCATTATGTTCACACGATTATCCACCCAGACAGTATGGGCCTTCTGCCCGAAGACTTGGAATATTGATTGCACTAATACACACATTATACATATTATAAGACTTATAAGAGAATTTTTTTGGAACATACACGGGTACAGTGAATTCAACCAACTACTAAACGGACCAATTTATTCATCTTCTGTGATAGACTTAGATACCTAGGGATAAAGTAATATAATTTATAGTTAGTAGTTTTTTTTAAAAACGACTGAGTACTGTAATCATACAGACCTGCGTGAGAATAGCAATTATTTCTGTTTAGTTTATATTCGTGAATGCTAGTATAAGTTCATATTTAGTTTTTGGAACACACCTGTGTATTATAACCTTACACACTTATACCGATTTCCATTGATCAAGTTTTCTAGCAGAAGTGTTACACTTTTCTTGCAGTGTTACACCGAAATTGTTCCATTGACCTGCACTACTAGAAAAAGTGTACGTCAAATGAGTCTGGTGCTACACCGGAAAAATCGGCGGTGTTACACCGAAAAACGCACACATCTACATGAGAAATGTCACAACTGAATGTCAGTGAGCATTACATATCAATCTTCAACTATTACTCTACCAAATTCATCCGCAATCACGCCAAAATCTTTTAAGTAACAATTTTCATAATTTTTACGTTATTTGTGCTGTTATTTTTTGCAGAAAATTTCAATCTGACAAATTACACGGATATGAGCTACTATTCCATTCTCATCGCGTCAAAAGTTGTTCCATTGAACTCGTTTTTTACTGATTGAGGTGCACTTTTCTTAAAATATCAATGGAAATCGACATTATCTGACTGTTATAGCCCAATATATGGAAAATTCTTCCAGCAGCTAGTAAAATAATCAACGATTGCTAAACAATTACCTCGCATGGAATTGTTCTGCAGCCGTCGGTTATTTTGCTGATTAGTCCAACAGCTGGCTGCGATGAGCGCTTAGTAGAGCAATCGACGATTACGATAACAATTAATCTCGCATGGTAATTGTTAAGTAAAGTGATTGTTTACTACTAAGCGACTCAGGTGCTGCAATCGGTAGAGAAAACGACAAGGTTGTGTCGTTTGTTTACACATCCGCGTTGTGTGCAAAGTTTACTTCCGAATATGGGAGCATAACAGACCAATGACTGGTCTGGCGGGTGCCCGTCAGTTATTCACTGTCTTCAGGAAGCAGTCGCGCATGGTTTTATTATTAAGTTTCGGTTCGGAAAGCTTTAATTGTTAAGTAAGGTTAGTTAAACGCTTAGCAAATAATTATTGCTAGTAATTCGTGCTCGTGTATTAAGATAGGTCAGTTTCGTAAAATAAATGGTTGTATGATTAAAGTAGTGTGATCGTTGTTTTTATTCGAAGTAGAGTTATCGGTGTTAATTATTGTTTTCGTCTTTATTGGCTTGCTTTTGGGACACGACAGACAGTAGCAATTTTGTCTGAATATCGCATATTTACAAATGAGGTAATATCGCTTCATAATCAACTTTGTTAAGAACATATATGTATATGTGTAGCCATCTCGTACGCATTTGAACAGAATAAATGATTTTTATAACGTAATGGGACGATAGCGTTCTTTTTCACTCTTCTCACTCTCCCGGAGGCCATTTTATAATGAAGATTTGACAAGGTTCACTCCTCCACTGTCGTTTTCACGTCAGGTCGTATAATAGGGATACTGCGAACATAGTGCCCACAGTGTCGTTGCGTGGATGGGGCACGGCAATGAAGACGATGTCATCTATGTCTTCCAAATGAGAAGCTAAGTGGTGTACGGGTCCCTTCTGGACCGGATGGTGTGCTCTGTTTTGTATAAGGCACATATATTTTTGTATATGGGCTGTGACAGCGGCAGGATTTGGGTAACCCACCCAATTAACTCTTACGCAATAGCCGAGGTGCTAGTGTGCCGCCCTGTGTTAACGCTGTTCACAGAGTGAACTGTCAGACTGGACTTCACGTCCACTAGAACTCACTCGTATGCTATCATAACAAGTTTAGAAATAGAGAAGCAAAGTGATGAGAATACGGATAAGAACCAGGAATTAAAAAGAAAATTAGCATCAAATGTCGCTGAAGTATCGAGAAAAAATTAAAAGAAAAATACAAAAAGAGGGAAGTAGCAGGAAAAGTTAAGGAGAAGGAAAAATCGTACTGCTGGGAAAGAAAAGTTGAGAAAGCTGCAGGACTGGGAAGCGGCAAAGGAAGTTTTATGGAAACACTCAGATAAGCAATTTGAGGCTTTGTTATTTGTGCCATTTTTTTCACCTACTGCTGTTACGTAATATATAAACGAAAAATTTCCTCGTCAAAAAGGCCGGACATGAGTACAGAGAAATTGAACCGCTGGGCCAACAAAGTATATAAAACTTTTTTTTTCATATCATAGACACTTGCCATTCTTTTAGTTAACTATAGGGTAGACTGGGGTCAATTGAAACGGGGGTCGATTGAAACAAATCGAGTAATTCGGAAAGGGTTAGTGAGAGCGGCAAAAGCCCAAAGAGAAAAAGTAGTGGTTTTGGTGTTGGAACGTGTCATTCAGTGTTTGGCGTCGCTCCTAGTACGACTCGCATTTTTATATGAAACTATTACTTTTTTGTCACCAAAAGTAAATATTTCAATTTGCATTCTTTTATGTATTAATCAAAAATTATTGTACTTACGCGAGTGTAGTTTAGAATGCAATAATTATTAATATTCAAGTTCAGAGAGATACGATTATTAGCCACTTATGACATTTAGTTTTTTTTGCTGCATAATGAAATTTATGAAAAGAGGTGCTGGGGACGTTTGATACGTTTTCCCTGGGGTCGGTTGAAACGCGTTTCAACTGACCCTTGTACTCTTTTTGAAATAAATGATTATCATCTATACTTTGTAGATGCCAAGAAATCGTGCAAAGAAGACATATCGTGGCGAGTGTGGCTTAGATCAGTACAAAGATGCATATGAAGCCATAAAAGAAGGCATTTCGTTGAGGACAGCAGCTGAAAAACATGGATTGAATTTCACGTCTTTGTATCGGTACAAGAAGAAAAGGGAAAAGTCCAAGGAAGATAGCGTAGTATCTGTTTCGATAGGCTATGCACCCCACAACACAGTGTTTAATGAGCCACAGGAGAGGGCGTTATCGAAATACTTGATAAGATGGGCTGATATTTACTTTAGATTTTCCACAAAGGAGGTAAAAAAGTTAGAATACGAATTGGGCAAAGTATATAACCTGAAAAAACCAGGCCCCTGGGAAATAAATGCATTAGCTGGGGAAGATTGACTCAGAGCTTTTATGGCGAGAAACCCAGAGTTGTCTATGAGAGCTGCTCAACCTAGGAGTTTAACAAGAACTACTAGTTTCAACCGAACACTAGTGGACGCATTTTACGATAACTTGCAAATAGTAATGGTTCGCCACCACTTTGAGCCCCGAGATATTTATAATGTTAATGAAACTGGCATAACGACGGTCTAGAAGCCTGATAGAGTTGTGGCGAGCCGGGGAACAACACAAGTCGGTTCAGTAATATCAGCAGAACGGGCACTCTCGTTACAGTGGCTTTTGCAGCAAATGCTATAAGGAATGCATTTCCTCCTTTGTTTGTATTTCCTCGCGGCCAATTCCAGGATCACTTCAAAACAGATGGACCCGTGGGTGCAGTGGGCACTAGTAACCCTACAGGATGGATGCAAGACGAAGGTTTTCTCTTATTTTTAGCACATTTTAAAAAACATACCAATGATTCCGCTGTCCCAAAGTATTGCTGGTGCTGGGCAACCCCTCGTCACATATCCATAATAACTGCCTTGACTTTTGTAAATAAAATGGCATTGTGTTCCCACCACATTGCTCCCATAAGCTCCAGCCAAAAAAGCAATAAATTCCAGCTGTTACGCTTGGATGCAGAGTTATCCTGGAAAAACAATAAGCACAGCCGGTGTATTGCCATTTATTTTTGTCACAATTGTGAATCTGATTGATTTGTTTTATTTAAATTGTTTTTGAACATATAGGTTTCTTTTCTCGTTTTTAAAGTAGAAAAGCTATTTTTTATTAATTCTGTGATTTATTTCCAAAGAATTAGGAATAAAATTATTTTAAGTTACAGATGTTTCAATTGACCCCAGGTACTGTTTCTATTGACCCAGGTATAGGGGTCAATTGAAACATTTGCCATGTTTTTTTTAATTCTTCTTCTACTTGAGTACTGCATATGAAGCTAAAACAATATTGCTCTTTTATACCCAGGTAAGCTGGTTGCAATTGTAGCGCATTCCCAAACTGATCGAAGTTGAAATGTAGTAACAGTATGCGATTTTCTCAAAAACGTTTCAATTGACCCCAGTCTACCCTACTAGGAAAAATAAGAAATTAAATCAAAAATGCATTCAAGACAGGTATCTCATCGCATCTTCGCGATTTTTTTTTTTTAACAGTTGTACTACAGATATTGTATTTTTATTTAACGGATTTATCTGTATACCGTTTTGAACTCTATTTAAACAGATTTCTACATATATCTTCACATGGATATGCTATTCGACATCTTGTAACGCAAGTGAACGAGAAACATGATACGATGTTATATGGTCCAGGTAACTGATTTAGTACGCGAAGGACAATACCTTCCAATTCTTTTTATTATGAGCTTACATCCTGAAAGTGCTACGCTAATAGTGATAGAATTCGTCATACAACAAATTGAAAAGAGAAATCTAATTTATAAAAATAAAATAAAACATGACTAAATTAAATAAAACTGTTTTCTCTGCAAAGTGAAATATGTTCGCCATGTGTAATTAGGTCCATTCTTTTGCTTCGGTGCAAGTGTAACTCAAAACTGTCAAGTGTATTTCTACACCAGCACCAGAAATCAGCTGTTTTTCAGTGCGGTCCTCGCAAATGAATGAAGTGGTGGTAAAAAGTGTAGATATAAATATTTTGGTTCGCAGAACCGTCCACCGGGTCAACTAATGTCACTGTATTCATTTTTTATTGTTCAAAAATACTTATTATATTTGTCAAAATTCTATTTAATTGTTTGAGTACCTACACTTATTTGGTTGCCACAAATCAATTTAATTATTTAGTAAATTACTGAACGCACTTGTTTTTATTCAAATCAATTTAATTATTTAGATTACTAAGTGAACTTGTTTTTTACTTAAATCAATTTATTAACTTCAATTATTACGGTTGCTTAAAAATTACCTTATAGTCTAAGCAAATGACAATTGTCAAATCATCTCTTCTACACTGCTTACACCCATAATTTCGATGGTGCAGAAAAATTACACTCAGTGTACACTACACCGCATTTTGACAATCAAACGAATGGCTTATCATCTAGTGCTGAATTACAACGTTTCTAAGCTTCCAAGACAACAGGTTATGAAATAATACAAACGTACGCAGATCTATTCTAAATAAAAGACTTGTGCAATTCATCAACATTGCATTTTTGTCTGTTGAATTATCTTGACAATACCGTCGATCTCCAGAAATAAAAACAGCACAAACACATACACACAGTGAGAAATTTTATCAGCGCACTTGATTAGCTGAGTTGTCTTTACAGTCTCATTCTGTTAGTCACTGGAATCGACTAAAGCCACTTGTCAGTGTCGTTCCGCTGAGTTTAATTAAAATATAATTATGTTGGAGTTCTTAATTTTAATAAGCTAAGTTTTTGTACATTAATCAATTAGTGTAAAATAATGTAATTAATCAAGTGTACGCTCGAGCTTTTCCATTAACTTGTATTGGAACCCAACAACTTATATCACTACAATTGTTCAATACCCGAATAGATCTGTCGCGACCGGTCATAACCGGAATGATGCAGATCATTATGCTATAATTAATTAAGTGCAGCAAGTTTACCAGCCCACGCTGCATATTTTGTCCTTGTTGCAACTTGTAAGGCGTTCAATTAATTGTGAAATTTGACTCGCTTCAATTTCGGATGACACATTTTAATTTTCATATAGAAAAAATTTTGTTGTTTACAATTTTTTGTATTTGCTTCAATTTCATGAAGAATATTTTTTATTGTTGTTGTTTACTCTTTGCAATTGCTCAACTTCGTATAGAATAATTTTCTTATTTACGATTGTGCACATACTTACTTACTTTACTCCGTACATTGGTTTTGCATACTTATTTCACTTCCATGACTTCTTTTAGTTTGTTTATTATTATGAAACTTTTTGTTTTTTTTAGTCTGTTTAAGAAATCACCTTTTCTGTTTTTTGTTTTAAGCCCATACATTTTTTAAATAAAGTTAGAGTCTAGCTAAGAAGCATCAACTAGTAGTCATATTTACTCGTCTCAACTACTGCGTTGAAGACTAGACCCACTGTCTAGTCTGAATCTACCTTCCAGACCACAAGTGTGAATCTACCTTCCAGACCACAAGTGCAGCGTTGATATCGTCAAGAGTCTTGATCAGGTTTCAAATCCTAATGATGTCTGAGTTATTGTAAGCTAGTTTTCTTCGTATTTGTCGCATCAATTGAAAGAAGCAAGCGACGCAAAACTGAAGAAATCCGGTCATATGAAGTAGAAAGGTTAACTTACGCTACTCATATGAAATTACGTGCTACTGGTGAAATAGATGAAGCAAATGTTGTTAAAGATCTCACAGAGAGTCCAACTCGAGCACGAAAGTACAGATCATCTTTCAAAAAACGTATTGATAAAGAATGGAGTCAACTATCACCTTTACAGGCCTTGTCTATGTACATAGAAGTAAACCTGTCACGGACACAATATGAAATAGTTAGATCGAGCAAGAAGAAATTATATCCCTGCTACAGTATTCTATAAAAAGTAAAAAAAGATTGCTCTCCCAATAGAGAATCTTACAAAATAACAGCTACGTGTGCAGAAGTAAACTTACAAGACTTATTGGACTATACTTCTTCAAGATTAATTATGCATTTAAAGCAAGTAGTTGATACGTTAAAGGAACAGGATAAACAATCAATGGAATTAGTCTATAAATGGGGGTGCGATGGGTTTCAACAAGTGCAGTATAAGCACAAGTTTGAGAAGGAAACAGTTTCATGGTGCCATTGCAATTAATTTGTGGTTATCAGAAAAAAATTATTTGGCAAAATCCTTTACCGTCCTCACCACGGTACTGCAGACCTATAAGAATAAGATTTGTACGTGAACTGTGGATATCACAAACGAAGAGATTCAGTATGTTGAATCAAAAATAAAAACCCTCAAACTTACTGAATTTGAAAATACCAAAATAAGACACACTATGCTGTTTACTATGGTCGATGCTAAGGTATGTAATGTTGCAACTCACACCACGTCGACAATGAGGTGCTATATATGTGGTGCCACATCAAAAGAATTTGTTATGAATCCCCCAAATAATCCAAATAATATGATCAAGCAATAACCACTTCAATTGCCTCTGATTCATAACGCATTACCTAAAAAATCAAGCAAGCATCCCCTATTCATAAATCACGGTTATCTGATCCCACAATGAGAACCAAAACAATAAACAAACAACTATGCGCACACGACTATGGTCAAGTTGCAGCACATAATGAGTAATCGTTAGATGTACCCATGTCCACGGAAATAATTCTTAGGTAGACAAGGCCTGTCACCTTTCTACACGTAAATAAGAACCTTTGAACTTCTTGCTTGAGAACAATCAGCCAAACGTATAATGGAGCCACCTGATTAACTCAAAGCGATAAGAAGTAAAGCATGGTACTCGCTAAACGATTTTACCGCATACCCGCTGTGCAACATATTGACCAAATGAAATTCCCTTAGCGTAAGCGCCAGCGTCAAATTTCTTTTTGTCATTTGTACGTAATAAAGCAAATGAATTATTGTTTTGGGACTCGTGTGAAAATTGATACCGTTGTTTTCATACAATTGTTCTCAATTATTTTCAATAAATTGCGGGTGAAAAATCAAATTGCATTATTGCAATAAATTTTTCACCTTTATTGGAAAAAATGCTTGATAGGTGATTTTGGGTTGTTTTTCACAAGAAAAATGCTAAACAGGTAATTTTTGATTGGTTACCACGAAAATTTGCTAAATAATCAATCTGCAAGTGGAAGGCAGTATTAACCACTGCAGATTGATTTTCAATAAATAGACAGTTCTGATGCAAGGAAAATCAGATATATTCTACACTTGAAGCTAGAGAGTCCCCCTACCCAAGGTAAGGCCTTTAGTGGAAAATATAAAGAAAAATAGTGTTAAAGTCAAAGTATATTTGTCCTAAGTAAAGCTCTAAAGTAAATTGTAAAAGTGTAAATTTGTACAAAAGAAAAAGTGTTAAAGTAATAAAGTATACACTCAAGTGAAAAACACCGACTTCTTCATTGGTCCCAACACATTCTCTACGGTTGATTAACCCTTGTTGCCGGCGCGCAACACTTAAATAAATTTGGACCCTTGTTGCCGGCGCGCAACAAATTTATAGATTTAACGAAGAAACGAGGCATTAAAGAATAGTCATTAAAATTTGGCCTTTCGATACTTTATACAAGGATCAGATTCTTCGAAAGCATTTTACATCTTTCCTATAAATTATCTGTCCAGAAATGGCAAATAAGAACGCAGTCCGATAAAGATGCTATAAAGAAAGAGATCCAAGAACGATTTAGAAGTGAGATGGGCTTGATAGTGGATGTCCCCAAAGCCAATTTTGAGAACACTAATGATGGAAATAGTAGTAGGCGATTTTTTGCTGAACACGAGCTGTCTGCATCCATTACTGGAATAGATTTAAATCTAATATATAAATTTAAAATCATACTAGAGGTATTATCGAGTGGTCAAAAAATAAACATTGAAGAAATTCAAAAATACGCAAGAGAGATCGAAGAACTGTATGTCCAGCTGTATAAATGGCATCCAATGTCTCCCACGATCCATAAAATTCTCCGTCATGGCTCTGAAGTAATTTCGAGTGCTCTGCTTCCAATCGTACAGCTCTCTGAAGAAGCTACAGAAGTTCGCAACAAACATGTGAGAGCATACCGACTCAATTATTCGCGGAAATTTAGATGTTATAAATAGGCTGCTTATAACATCAGATCCAGTACTTACGGGCATGAGGAAGCCACCAAAAAAGAAAATGAGGTCCTTCTCTAAAGAAACATTGAATTTGCCGAAACGTGAAGATAAATTGAATCCGGAAATACCGACATTAGTATTCATTAAGAATAAATTTGAATAAATCATAGTAATTTGCAATTCTGATATTTTGTTTAAAAAAACAATATTCAAAATGCTTTGAAACAGTTTTTTTTTATGAATGAAACAATTACCATAGATCCATTTCATATAAAATATAATTTTGGCCAACTTTTTCGATCAAATACCCCACTGTGCGCGATGGTCCATTGAGTTTTTGGGAAGACAGCAATAACGTCCTAAATGGCTGTAGGAGCAAGCAAAACTGAAAATTTGAAACTTGGTCTTGATTTGTGGCGACACACCTTTGTTCCAGACTGTACAGTCAATAGCTTTTACGTTACTCCACTAATATCTATTATTCAATAGCTGTCAGCGGAACAAATTGAGCCATGCGGGTGAACACAGAGATCTGCCAAGAGAAAAATGCCGGAAATGACAGATCGAGTAGGTGGTAGACATTTGTTTTTCCCATTTAGGAAAGTATCGCCGAGTAGGGAAGTAAAAAAAAAAGTAAAAATGGGAAACGAACACTGAAAAAAATAATTCAATGTACGGTGTTTATTAAAATTTTCATAGGAAAATTCTTTGAATTAATGGAATTATTCATTAATATTATGAAATTTTCAATCAACTCATTCATTAGCTAATACCCCATTTATTAATACAATGAATCGGAATTGATTAAATGATTTCCTTTATATCTAATAACCTACGAATAATGCAATGGAAATGTACGTTTATATATTTTTTTAAAATAAACCATTTAATTATTTCAACGAACAAAGTTATCAAATAAAGCAGAAGAAATATTCATATGAATAAATTCATTAATTTAACAAACCATGTTATCAACTAATTAATAAGTTCATAAAATCAACGAACGAAAACATTGATTAATAACTAGAATACATGAAATTTATGTAAAAAGTTACCAGTCAACGCAGATATTTCTTAAATGAACGTATTCTGTTTTCAGCGGTTCACATTTGATTTTTGCAGTCATTTGAAGCGGTCAATATTATTTTTGTGGCAAGTTACTTACTGTTAAGTGATCCAGTGTTTAAATTGTGCAGTTATTATTAAAGCAGTGTAGAATATAATTGTGAATACAATAAATCAACTTCTTGTGTAATCAACAAAATAAGGTAAAATAGTTATTAACCTTCGAGCGGGCGCGCTGTCATAATTTTTACGACAAATACCGTTATTTGAATGTTGAATATATCTGGTGGTGCTAATGGCGCCATAACCCTATTCAATTCTTCGAAGAATGGTTTGGTCACTAGTAGGTGGGGGTGACTTTATGCTGCAGTGTACAGTTCATTCGATATTGAGACGTTTTGGCAATCAGACGGTTTAACGTACATTTTACGACACGCGCTCTTTCATGTAAGTATTATATATATTTTTCTTATTAATTTTTCTGGTTATTGTTTATTGTGTTATAAGTTATTGCTATTAATTATTATATTGTTTTATATCCGCTCTTTAATTGTTGTTACTAATTTCTCTAGAATTTGCAAAAAAAAATGTAATTTCTGTCCCAAGAGAACTCGAAAGATTATGTCAAGGCATATTTGTTGAAGAAGATGAAGAAGATGATTATATCCCCAGCAGTGATAGTAACCTGAGTGATGGAACATATTCATAAAGAGAATTATAATAGTTTGTCTGAACAAGATATTTCTGAAGAAGATTCAGTTGAAGACAATTCCGGTGATGACAGCTTTTATATCGGGAAAGATAAAATATCAAAATGGCGTAAGTTGAGTTATGCTAGTTCTAAAAAATTGTGCTAAAGACATAACTAATGAATTAGAAGCATTTTTGAAAATAATTGACCTCACTATGATAGAGGATATTGTGACTTATACGAACATTTATATTGAGCAGCTAAGAACTCGTCATGAATACGTCAGAGAGCGAGACTGCAAAGATACTAGCAAAACTGAATTTATGGCTTACTTAGGGCTGCTATATTTGATTGCAATTAAAAAAGCACACCACGCCAATGTCAAGGAAATTTGGACAAATTATGGAACTGGTATCGGAATTGCTAGAGCAGTCATGAGTTACAAACGGTTTTTATTTCTAACCCATTGCCTACGATTTGATGATAGGACAACAAGAGAAGAAAGGCGTAATGTCGATAAATTGGCAGCTATTCGTACTGTTATGAATCTACAGATCATAACCTTACCCTATATACAATTCATAAGACTCACCAACCACACGAATTCATTATCGGCTCACCAAACACTTATCGCAATGATAATCAAATTTCTCATACCTACCTTTCTAAAAACAAAAACGACAAACTTATGTCGATCGTACATACATAAATTTCAATCACCTTTTCCTCAGTCACAAAAATGACAAACATATGTACATCGCTACATATATACATTTTTCAGGTGCATTTCTTTACGTCACAAAAATGACAAACATATGTACATCGCTACATATATACATTTTTCAGGTGCATTTCTTTACGTCACAAAAATTTTATAAATATGTACATTCTTACATATAAATTTCTCGATCGCACCAAACAAAAGATATAATTGGCCACCCGCAAGAAATCAACCTTTGTACTTCTTGACGTGTGTCCAAATACCAAGAATTATTGCATCTCTTGCAATTTGATGCCTATACGGCGCTTGGAATTGCGATCGATTATGATCAAAGTCCATCGTGTGACCCATGGAAATTCCAAATTTCACAAGGCAATAAACTTTGATTTTTATGTGCTTACCTAGGTGGGTACTCAGTTATTGATATTGATCAATAATAGCAAAGAAATGAAAACTAAGCATTTCTGATCAATATCGATTAATTGCAAGCCAAAATATATTATCTTTGCCCCAAATAAATTATTTGCCTACCCTGGGAAAATCGATTTATGTGGAAGGGAGTATCATCCCATGTTAAATTTTTAAATAAAAGACGAGTATCGGGATAGGAAAAATCAGAAGTATTATTACATCTGGAGAAGTAATTCCTACATTAAAAGAAGCATTTTAACTCTAAAAAGCATTCCTAGAGCGTCCCCCTACCAAAGGTAAGGCCTCTAGTTAAATAATTAAAAGTAATAAAATTGTGAGTTGACGCAAGAGAATATATAAAGAAAAAATAAATAAACAGTTCGTTTCCTAAGTGAAAGTGTTTTTTGTACAAAATGTCCCGATAGTCTGTTAGGACTATCTCTAGAACCCTTGTTGTACAGACGGTACAACAGTACATTTTTAGACTCATTTGTACACAATATCCGGGCTTGCTATAATTTGAGTGAATACACAATCATCGACGAGATGCTGCATCCTTTCAGAGGCCGTTGTAGTTGGGTTCAATATATACCAAGCAAACCAGCCAAATACGGCATAAAAATGTATGCTTTGTGTGACACTAAAACTTTTTATACGTCAAATATTGAAGTTTACTGCGGTAAACAACCAGATGGCCCGTATCAAATGCACCGATGGATATTGTGAAACGACTTGTTGTTCCAATTGATAATTCAAGCAGAAATCTGACCACAGACAACTATTACACTAGTATTCCTCTTTCTGACTACTTACTGGAAAAAAAGATAACGTTGATTGGGACCCTGAAGAAAAATAAGAAAGAAATCCCACCAGAATTCCTGCCACATAAGAACAAAGAGGTTCAATCAATATCTTTTGGATTCCAGAAGGACAAAATGCTTACATCTTATATTCTCCGCAAAAATAAGGCGGTTATACTCCTTTCTACGTTGCACGATAAGAAGGAAATTAATTCTGCAACTCATAAGCCTGAAATAATCATGGAATACAATGCTACGAAAGGTGGTGTTGATACAGTAGACAAAATGTGTGCTGCTTATTCAATATCCCGCATAACCAGAAGATGGCCCTGTGCAAATTTTTATAGCCTTATGAATATTGCTGAAATAAATTCGCAGGTGTTATATTCCTTTGGTAAACCGTCAAATCCACCAAAATGGCGAAGATTATTTCTGAAAAACTTATCCCTTAGTCTTATGAAGGAACATGTCACTTCAAGAGCAAAGCTTAAAAACTTACCATCTGACGTAGCAGCATTTCTGAGAGTGAATTATGGGCAACTTGCAGACCAATTCAATGAACAGCAACTGGTACTAAAACGAGGAGTATGTCGTTCATGTGTAGTGGAGAAAAGAAGAACGTCAGCATCTATGAAGTGTCACAAATGTAAGTGTTTTACTTGTAAACGTCACTCTCAAACCGAAAGAATATGCTCTACATGTAAAGAGGACAGCAATTCGCACTCAGATTAATATAAGAAACATATGTTAAATTTTTAAAATAAAATTATTCCACTCATTATTTTCAAATAAGTATTTTTTCACACTTTCATTGACCATACATCATAATACATCAATCTAGTACTACGTAAGAAGTCAAATTTGGTTTGACGTAAAAAATACTACACGCGCCTGCTTATGTTAAATTATGTAGTGCGCCCGCTCGAAGGTTAAATAAGTTCAGAGTATGTATTATTAAAATTTAGGGCTAATGCACAGCAGCGGCGCGATAGAGTGATTCATACGTATTGTTGTTGTTACAACGGTGATAAAAGAACACATTGGTATTTTGAAATCATATAGAAGTAAACTTTTCAAGATCCCTTAATATTTTCCGACGGAGATATTTTAAATTTGGAAAGTAATACGAAGCCTTTCTTGCAGTTTGATCTAAATTCAAGGTGCATCATATGTGTAGTGGAATTACATATTTTTATTGAAGATATTATTACGTACGGTAAATAAGTAATAAAATATGTATTAGTTATAAAAAAAAAATGATTTCTTTAATTTTTATAGTGTGATACTCTTGGAAATGTTCTGCTTTTTGTGCAAGAATAATTATCGCGATATACAAGTTTTAATAAAGCATTATAAAAACCAGCATTGTTTAGGCAATGACAGCACTTACAGGTGTATAGAGGTTTCATGCTCTCAACTTAAAAAGCTTTAGGAAACATATAAAGCGAAAACATTCAGCATTAATTACGTCTAAGAATACTGTTTCTGCGAGTAATAATGTTACTGAATTATTTACTTATCCCTTTAACGAAAATACTAATATATTATATGCTAATGACGAGCAACGTATTAATAATAATAAAAAAAAAAAAAGAAACTTCAGAAAATGTTTTACCTGACAACTTTGATTTTCAAAAGTGTTTCACTGAGATTGAAAGGTTGGCAGAAATGACAGAAATGAGCTATTATAAAAAGGATATATATATATGTATATATAGGGCTAACGTCACCTACTATTAAATCTGGAGGTTAGCAAATATTAATAATAAAAGAAACTAATAAACTCAGCTACATGCGAATTCACGGCCCTTTTTAATACCTAAATTGTGTAATAGTAATAAAATTAACTAAAGAATCATAAAATGAATAAATAAAATATGCAAAGATAAATTATTAATAATATTAACTAATAAACATAAAATGAATAAATAAAATATGATAAGCCAAAATAGTAATAAAATTAACTAAACAACCATTAAATCAATAAATAAAACAGCCAAACTATAAAATCAGACAATAAAACGTCATAAAATAATAATAATGGCAAAAGGCTTAATGTGAACCCCGCTTAAACACTGGGCTGAAAATACTGTCAGCGCCACTGAACTCAAAGACATGTCATCGGGAAGTTCGAAGAGAGACGTCATTCAGGAAGGACGGACACTTTTTCCCATTCATTTTTTGGGTTTTTGCGGCGTCTTTGATTGTATTTCCTGCGCGGAACAAAAAAGTGGAGTACAAAAATTAACATAAGCTTCCATCCCTATAAGGCTCAACGCCAAAGGTTGAGGATAAAAAGCAAAATCAAGGAAACATCCAGCCCTAAAAATCGGAAGAGGCATTTTGGTTCAAGAACGCCGATCTGCGCGACACAAAGCTTTTGCCGGACTCCTAGGATCACGCCGAGGAACACTCAGCTAAGTCAATACATATAAAAAAACAAACAATTATAAACGCAAATATAAAATAATCCATAATTTAGAAATATTACTAATTCGTAGCTTTAGAATATTAAATACTAACCGTCTAATTAGCTATTCTGGAAGCAGGGCGGCCGCATAGGGATTTATAGTAGAATAAATGGAAAAATTGTTGAAGGGAATGAATTCGCACGAATAAAACTACAAAGATTGAACTTGTTCGGGCGTTTCTTTTTATTTCAAATTGAGTCGAAAACCTTACTAACCTTACAAGATATCAAAATTAGCAGCACAGTTTGCACTTGGCTTGCATAGTAATAACAACTTTTCACGCAAAGACATATATGAAATTATAAAAAGCTGTGAAAATTTTATAATATTCCCATTGCTAATTCAAAATTAAAACAAGAAGTTGTGATTTATAATGAATTTCTAGGTATTTTATCGAACTGCCAAAAATTATTTCAACACTGTTGTACTGATTATAAGCTGCATAAGCGTTTGGAAGACTTAGGATATATAAAAGGTGTCAAAGAATTTACAATCAACACAGAAATTGATAAAAGTTTCCACAACGGGTATTTATGTTATGATGAAAAGTATACTCAAGGTATTCTTATGCCTCTTGTATTTCAATTTCAATTTTTTTTTGAAAATTCGTCATTACTAAATGATACACTTGAGCATATGACTCTATTAGAAAATAGTAGTAACTTTACTAATTTTGTACAAGGGAAGTTGTGGAAAAGGAAAAAGGAAATGTACCCGAATAATATAGCAATACCGTACTTTTTATATGCGGATGACTTGGAAATTAATAACGCATTAGGAGCGCATGCAACCACCCATGCAATATGTAATATATATTACTCTCAGATGTTGAAATCTTTAATGATACAAACTTAGTTGGTATGTTTAAGGAATAGTACTCATTTCCAAGTATTCCATGGGATGAATCCAAAATAAAAAATGTATTTTTGGCGGCAATTATTAAGAGCAAAAACTATTGCTAAATCCTCCTGTGGCGCACAGTTTGTATAGCAAATTGTGTCACAGATTGTAATGTAGAAATAGAATTCAATTTATTTGTCATTTTAAATTGATAAAAAATACTTGTTTTATTTCACAAAAGATCTTGTTTATTCAATTACTTTTTGAGAATATCCTAACGCGTTTCGACCCCTTAGGTCATCTTCAGAGGACTAACTCAACTGCCAAATTACAAACAAAACCTACCAAACAGTCTACCACTGAGGTGCAATGTAAAACGAGGTAAATAATTATAATAAGCAAATGATTCCACGTGTTTTAGTTTTTTATTTTACAGGTCGACCATTAGTAGTAATAATTCACCGGGTCCGTGCGCAAGGACGGCAAAGAGATCTAACGAGCAAAGACCAACAAGGGATGTGCAATTCGATAAACTTGACCATATCCCCTTTCATGATGGGAAAAAAGAAGCCAAGCGATGCAAAATGAATTGTAAAACTAGACGATCTGGAGGAAGAACTCATTTTTATTGCGGAAAATGTAATGTGCACTTATGCATTACGAAGGAGAGAAATTGCTTCGAGGCTTTTCATAGATAACTATTGAAAAATATAAAAAGTCATTTACATCTTTTTTTATTTAATTATAATATCTGCATCTAGGACGCATCCGAATTATTATTAATTTCACTATTTTCGCTTTTGTTATACTTTCCATGAATTCTTTATTTTGTGTTGAAGTTTAAAAAAATGTAATAAAATACATTGCTTTTTGTTATCAAAAAATGTTTTTTTTAACTAACTTTATTATTAATTTTTTTTCTGAAGGTCTCCAATATTGGAAAAAAAAATTTTCAATATCATCTGATAACCAATGTACATCTCCAAAACTCCAAAACACGTTATTCTCTAAAATAAAATTTTGCAAAAATGATTTATTTGGACTATTTTTACTACGATTTAGTAAAAAATAATTTTTTTTTCGCCCGATAACTTAATTGTGTACGAATGCGTTAAATGAGAAATTACAGAATTGGCAACTCTACCTTTACAGTATACGAAAGAGTGGCAAAAAATCAAAGAAAATGCATGAACAATTTTTTTTTTATCACATTTGCGAGCAAGTGCTGAGATTTGTTCCAATAATTAGATTTTTTTTTACTAAAATACAGTAGCATGGGCTTTTGTTGCATTTGTATTTCGTCTGAACTCATATAAATACCACAGTTGTGCTCACACAAATTCCTAATAGGCTAAAATAAAAAGTACGATGTGCAACATTTGAGCATTTTTATGTGTGGCAGCAGCTTTCAATTATGTGCTGCTGTAAAAAGTGGGGGTGGCGGGGTGACGTTGTTGTATTGTACACTAATATTTACTCTAGGTCTAGTCTTCTGCCAGCTATACTCATTTTATTCTCGATATATCCTCGGTAATACGCAGTACTCGGTGTGGTCAACTTTCAGTAGTAATTCAGTGTGTTCATACAGTTTTAAAGTGAAAATTAAAGTTCCAGTTGTCAATTTTGAGCGAACAGTTATAATTCTATTTAAAGAGTACTTAATGGCGAAGGAATTTTTAAAAGAATCTTTGCAAAAGCTGGGATTTCCTTATCTCATAGAAACATTTATCGGTAAGTAATTATATATTTGTTTGCTACTAAGAGTTATCATAAATATGATATTATGTCAATAATTTGTGGTACATTTTTTTACTTTACATAATCGTGGAAAATGGTGTGTAATATGGTGTTGTGCGTAAAATTTTCTAATACTTATGTACTTATACAGGAATTCATCAGTTTACGTTACTTTTTGCACATGCATATATTCTCAATAGCCATAAGCAGCACTTTTTCATTAGTATGTGTAGACACAATAAAATAAAATCATAATTATTTAATTCAAAAATGTATATTGAGGTACCTAATATTTGGGTGTTGGAAGCACAACGTTGTAAGGATTCTTACAATTTTAATACGCTTTTAAAATGGTGAAGGCAAAAAATGCTACACAGTGTTATGCTTCTAAGGTAGTATTTTAAGTATTTAACTAACCTTTAAAAACTTACTCATAAACAATTTTCTTCACTTGTGCTTCTTTGATCCGTACTTCACGATATACTTGCAATGTACACATTTCATCAATTTACATTTTTGTTAAATGTTTACAAGCAAATATCTATATCCACTTTTCCCCTCTTCAAATAATTTTCAGGATGTTAATTTAGTGACGGAAGAGTTAAATTTAATTCGATCAAATTTGGCGAAACAGAAAAAAACACTTCAACCCATAGTTGTTGTTGCTGGCGACATTTTAGGTAGTTTTTTTTTTTAAATTATTATCATTAAACTCCTATTAAAAGAATTTATTTTTAGATATAACTGCCGTTTATATAACAATTGATGACGCCATACATAGCATTAACAGCTTGATTAATGCAATAGACTACTGCTTCAAAAGCTTTTTTGCATTAAACGCAAAATACCCTCAAGATTCTGCAGGTATTTGGACATTTATCCAAAGAGAAGCTTTCAGATTGAGACAAAAGAAAATAAACTAACAACTACTGTTAGTAATCTTATTGCCAACTTACAGTAAGCTAGACATATTTTTAACATTATGAACTGTGTATTATACTACTTTATAACTTTTTCAAGACTGTTTAATTTAAAATTGATGAAATAACGTTTCTTTTGTATATTATTAAATTTTAAAATGAAGTGTTTTAAATGTAACAAATACTTTAAATTGTGGCAAACTAATATATTAAGCATGTAAATATCCTTCATAAATTGGAAACTATTTTAGGATGTCTATTTTTAGAATGTATATTTCTAATGATATAAATATAAAGTACTTTCAGTTTTCATTTAAATGTTACTTCAATAATTAAGTCACGCATATTATTATTTTTATTTGTATTACATGCACGCATTATATAATTTAATAAATCAATAGAATAAAAATAAAACGTTTTGGTGTTTCTTAAACCGATTCCAAGGATATAACTTTTTTCTTAATTATCACATAGGTATATTATATAGTGGCCTACAGTTGGAATTTCGCTAGTCATTTTCATTTCATAAGGGATCATCCATTATTTGCTTTGAGGGTTATGCTAAATGTTTTTTGAAACAACGGGTATAGACTGAATGCTTACTAAAGTTCTTTGTTGAGATTTTTTCCCCATATACCTAGATATAATTTATATATGCTACCAAATTATTATATATATTGTTCAAGTTTATAAATTCCTAGTGAATGATGCTATTGACGATATTTAAACCGTGATATACTATACTATATATCAGCATATCATATTTGTAATATATGGGGTAATGTTATATATTAGCTTAGGTTTTCAAATGAATGAAATCAGCTATTATTAATATTATTTCTGAAGTTTTATATATGATTTTAGTTGATATGGAACATAATAGTCATGATTATATATTTCAAGCTCATTTCGTATAGGAAATAATGATATAGATTTAAGCCTGAGAAATTTTTATGTGTTTCCGGAAGTTATATGTTTTACGATCTGTGGTTACCGACTCATATAGTGATGGATTATAAATATTATCATTATGATGATATTTGTGGCATAAGGAATCGTTCCCTTGTAATCTTAAAAGAAATATTATGTTGCTTTCCGTGTAACTTTGCTTTATTCACCGAAAGTCGAGAGCTTTTACTGTAAATCAAAAAGCACTATATATCATATTCTTGAAAATTAAAATTATAATCCACTTTCTACATATTTCCTGCACACACATTCTGTTGCTGTCCCGAAATCGTATACAGTTATAAGCCGAGAGACCTAGAAATTTAAGCTTTTGGGCTCATAATTTTTTTCAGTGTATTTAGAACAAAAACTAAATATTTTGAATAAACACTGGGCAGAATTCGAAGAACTCAATAACAAAGTCCAAATGGAATCTACGTCACAAGGCTTAGAAAACAAATATTTTTTTCTGAAGATGTCTTCGGTAAAACAAGCAGAATATGAAGAAGCTGTAATTGCAATACAAGAACAGCGAAACACCCGCTTCCCTACTCACCAATATGAAACCCGAAATAACTTATCACACTTCCACAAAGAAAGCACCGAAACTAAACCCCATTCACATATCTCCCTATCAGAAATTAAATCATTAATACCAAATTTCAACGGAGATCCAAAGGATCTACACAAGTTCGTGTCATGTTGCGATAACATCAATAGACTTCACCCCAATACTGATCCTACAACCTCAAACTATTTGGTGATGCTTACAACATACTCAAGTATAATGATATAAACCTATGGTCAGACTTAAAACAAATATTACTCCAAACATTAGAAGAAAAACTAGAGAAATCAGTACTACAATCTCCGACCTGGATTTGGACGCATCAGGTTCCTCCTTAATGGGAACGCAGCATCTCCTACAACATAAAAGGGAATTTTTATATTTGAATTCGAAAAAGTCTGCGGTGAGGGGAAATTAATCTTTTCATTCAGCACTTGACTCCCAAAGGTACTACCACTAAGAACTCCTCCGTCACTTTGGCTCCCCCATGCTCCGATATCAACTGCCGTGAAACAGTAATTACTGTCACAAGCAGCTAATAATACAATACTACTGTAGCCTTTATAATTGTAGTACATTGAACCAGACCGTGGAGGGCACTTGATCCGTATATGCTTCCCGTCGATAGCTCCCACACAATTTGGTAGGCCTGTCATTTTGTAAAAGTCCTGTGAAATTTTTCTCCATTCGTCCTACTTAATTAGGTGGAGCAAGATATATTCCATGGAGTTCTTCCCAAATATCCTCGCAAGTCTCCAAAATTATTTTCCGCACTGTTGATGTACCTAACCGAAAAGCCCAAGAAAGCATTTGCCAGCTAGAGCCTTGCGATAAATATCTGTGGAGTTAGGAAATCTGTAAGTTATTTTAAAACTATTCGCATTATTCCATTTTATGACTTACACTAAACATACTTCCAAACGACATTCGGATTCAATGGAGAACAATGACTATTTTAGTTAATTATGCAGAATCATAATCACAAAATAAACAATTAATTCAGTGAAAGAATTATTGAAATCGGATAAAAAATGACGAAGTTATAGCTATTTTAGCGCCGCATTCTCAAAAACGCGCTCTAGCATGATGACGTCACTATACACAATACAATTCGCGGTCTAACGCAGCGCGAGTATAGTTGCTGCGCCGCCGTGATAGTAAGCGCACGGGATTGGATTTGTTTTGTATTTATTTCATAAAATATCGTCTTCTAAATATTATATTGTGCAAACTGGCATCGTGCGTGTTGTGTACCGTGACGTCATCACCAGATTCGCCGTTTTTAATTTCCGTTTTTTTAAACTTCAATAACTTTGTCATTTTTTGACGGATTTGAGTCATTCAAAAAGAAATATACTCAGAAATATATATTGCTTTTGATCTGATATATTAAATTTGAATATCTTGTAGTAAGATTGTTCTCCATTGCCCTCCGTGGCGATTCTTTCGTCAATCTTCCCTTTACCAATGAAGAGAGAAGATTAAATTGTTACACGACCATATGAACAGCCTTCCGAAATTGTTGTTCATCACGATCTTTAATAATCTGGAACACTTTCGAAAAGAATCTATGATTTTCGCGATTTTCTTTCGTGAAAATTTCTCTCGTCCGAATTCTTTTCTTCTTCACATTTACAGATAGCACAAAAAAGTTCAAATATGCCATATAAGAGCACATAAGTAAAAGGAGTTTATTAAAATAGTTATATGGCACAAGATCCATTTTATAATTAATTTATACAATTTACAATTAATTAATTTACAATTTTTCATATAACACAATAGTGAAAAATGACAACATTCAAATGTCATTGAAATTTTATGTATGGCAGATGTTCAATGTAACTTGCCCGGCGTTTTCTTCGGCGTTTGACGACACCAACCAACAACACCAAAGAAGAAACTATCTTCTATACGAGAAGATGTATTAGCTCTACTGAAAGCGCCAAATTATAAAGAATCGAGAGATTTAGCTTCTCCGTCTGATGATGATAATTAGTATTTCGATAGTGAAGATAGTTGTGAATAGGATTAGAGAATAATATTATATTATATGTATAAATAGGTTAATTTACAGACAAATAATGTAGCACATGATTAATTTATCAGACTAACATTTTCTCCCAGATTGACTAGTTTTTGTAAACGTAATAAAGTTCATAGTGAAGTATTACACTTATATAGTTAGTATTATACATAAAATGAGTTAATATTAGACTTTTGATATGTACAAATGTGTAAACTAAAGTTATTTTCTCATATTAATAATATTTACCCCAAAAAAAATTTGTTTTATTTGATAATATAATAAAGTCCAGCTAGATAAGGCTGATGACCCACTGTGGCGACTGTTGGCAAACTTGAGTTTAGTTGAATTTAATTCACGCGTGATTTATGTACAACAATAATGTCTGGAAGAAAAAAGGATACTGTTTGGGTGCATTTTAACGAAAAATAGTCAATTTAACAAAGCTATTTGTAAAATGTGCAATAAAGAATTAATGGGACAAGTGGCAAGAATGAAAACGCATTTGGAAACATGTCAAGCCGAAATGAACCGAGATCAGAATGAATATTCCACAAAAGTATTAGAAGGTGACAATTTATTTTTTTAACTTTCATTAGGTTACACGAAGAGAAATTCCCAATCAAAATTGCCCTGAAATCATTGTTAATGCTGGGACGTCTCCAATATTCCACAGATTTTAAAATAAGTTAGGTGGAAAATTAGAAAGACTCCTGTTAAAAAATAAAGAATTTTTCGTTTCGTTAAATTTTAAAATGATCAATTTTAAAATTACTCTGTACGCTATAATTCTCATAACGTGACAGCAAGCTTTTATATCGGGGTACTTTTTAGCAAGCCAAAGTAAAGGGTTTTCCAATAAGAGGTGTTATTTTGATATTCAAAGAAAAATGCCATTTTTTGAGATAAATGATCGGATCTTTATTTTATTATAAAGAGGAAGGTATGCCGATAACACGGTCCGGAAACTTTTCCCGTAAAAGATCAATGGTTTCGTTGCTTGTATGGCACGTAGCGCCGTCTTGTTGAAAGTAAACGTTGTCCAGATCAATACTATCCAATTCCGGCCATAAAAAATCATTAATCATCTGTCGATAGCGCAATCCATTCACCGAAACTTTTGCTCCAGCCTCATTTTCGAAAAAGTATGGTCCAATGACCCCGCGGGACCATAAACCGCACCAAACAGTCACACGTTGAGGATAGAGAGGCTTTTCAACAATAACTCTTGGGTTTTCCGAGCCCCAGATGCGACAATTTTGCTTGTTGACGAAGCCATCGAGGTGGAAATGGGCCTCATCACTCAAGATGAGTTTTCGATGGAATTCCGGATCATTTTCATGCATTTGAAGGACCCAACCAGCAAAGACTCGACGTTGTTGAAGATCGGCCGGCTTGAGTTCTTGTGTTAACTGAACTTTATAAGCCTTAAGACCCAAATCTTTATGCAAAATACGGTGTAATGACGTTTGTGGAATGCCTAATTCCAAAGAACGACGAGGAATGGACAAACCTGGGTTTTCTTCAACATTTTCGGCTACAGCAGCAATATTCTCGGCTGTTCTTGAGCGACGTGCACGGGTTTTATTCTTCACATCACTAACTTGTCCCGACAGCTCGAATTTTTCTAAAAAATTCTGTATTGCGTTCCGACAAGGTGCTTCACGATGACCCAAAAATATTCGAGTTTTACGAACCGTCTCTGCCACATTTTCACCATTTTTATAGTGAATTTTAATAATTTCAATGCGTTGTTGAATCGTGTATCGTTCCATTTTTATTAATGGCGTAGTTTCTACTTGTCAAATGTCAAAAAATGACAACTCCAAAAGTGACATCTACCGAAATAGCGGGCTAACTAAAATAACACCTCTTATTGGAAAACCCTTTACAACTTCAGGTCGAAAGAGAAAATTAGATGACTATTTATTCAATACAGATACAACACAGAAACAACTTTTGCATTTACAAACCGCAAGGTATTTTTATGCAACTAATACTCCATTCCGCTAAGTAGATCACGAACAATTCACGGCCTGGATATGTCCCACCGAGTCGATTTGATATAGCTGGTAAGCTACTTGATGATGCTTACAAGGAAAAACAAACCAAATGCAGATCTGATTTAGAGAATAAAATAGTGTGTTTGTCGATTGACGGGTGGTCCAATATACACAACGACCCTATTATTTGCACATGCATCACAACAAATGATGACAAAACTGTCCTGGTTAATACCATAGATACAACCGACCATCATCACACTGCTCTCTTCGCAGCTCTTCTCTTCTCGAAGAAAGCACGGCTCCGAAGATATAACAAAAAGGTCAATAAATAAATAACAAATCTGATTGATTTCGTTTTATTTCATTTTATTTAACCCAAAAAAAAAAAAAAAAACTGATTTAAATCAAAAAAATTCGATATAAATCAAAAGAATCGGATTTTTTTTGATTTTTTATCAACTCTGGTTTGTATATTATATTTTTAAAGTTGTCTGCACGCAAAATTATTTGTTATAATAACCTATATAATATTATATTGATTTTTATGCACGACCTCTTTGAATTGATTAATTTTATTTGTGATTTTCGTGAATTATCATCTTGTTATATACCTAGAAATGGGTATAAAAAGGGGCCAGAAATAAAAATTTGAAATATTAAAATATTTCACAAAAACTTCATATAAGCTAATCATGCTGAAAAATATAATTAGCTTATCTATCCAAACCGTGAAGAAAATTGCATCAGCAATTTTCTCCACATACCATTCGTTTTTACAAAATTATTCCCATGACAAATTTTGCCTTAAGCGGGGACGGTGGCTGATGTTTATAAAAACATCATATTACATTTTTTCAAGCTACCGTCCATCGAAAAATATTCTGGACTTGTTATAAATGAAAATTTTTCCCAGGGTAGAAATGCAACTATGCATTTTCTACCCTGAACGACGGCTCTTGATCGCGATGAAAGTGATCAAGAGCGCAGTCGAATTTAAAAAACGAAACGGAGTTGATTTTTAGCGATCGAGAAGCGTGTGGTTTTCGAGATCTGAGATTCGGCGGTTCGACGGGTAAAATAGTACATGATTTTTATGTAAAAAAACAATCGAAAAGAATAAGTCGTTGAATAACGCGGTGCTAATAGTTGATAACAAAAATTAGAAAAAGCAGTCGTAAGTAATATAAAAGGGTGAGTTTGTGAAAAGGCTGTTCGGTTGGTGTGAAAATTTAAGATAACTATTCATATACGGGTGGAATGTAACGAGAAAAATTTAAGAGTGTGGAAGAATAAAACAAGTTTAACTGAAGCCAGAAATTGTGTTGTTAATAGAAGATATCAATTTATACATACGAGAAATACGGTTAAAAACTTATTGAAAGAATAAACCAAACGAACGCAAGTAGTGAGTACATCTGTTACATCCATTACACAGAAAGAAATATATATAACAATCTCGACAGCTAATGATTTAATCGATTGGAAATTTTGTTGTTCAAATCTAGGTATATATTTATTGAGCTGCATTTAATACAAAAATATATCCACATTTAGGTTAGTTATTCTACTGGGAATCCCTCGATGATAGGGCTTGCTGTGACTAAGATTTTTTTATTTTCAAATAATCTGAAACGTTCAGGGTGAATTAGTTTTATATTTGCTGCTGTCTGCCTAAATCCTGATTATGTTTTTCTTTCAACCGTCTGAATTTAAACTTATATTTTGGTAAAAAAAAAATACTGCTTATAAGATCTAATAATAGGTAATAAAAAAAAAAAAAAAGATTGAGGAAGACAAGATACATTATCTAAATTATTATTATCCAAATTTAAAGTATGAATCAACCGAGCCGTTTTCGAGATATTCCTGCACAAATTGAGATTATCGAGTTTAATTTGGTATAAAGTTATGTGTAACCATATAATGGAAGTATATGGATGTAATTTTCCTATGAGGAGAAAAGCTTTAGCAATGCACGTTAGATACTGTGATTTCTCTATAGCACACCTACACTGTTAGAAATGGGACGTCAGACGTACTGATGTACGTGAAATAAGTTGTAGTTAATTTGAATTTTAACTAATTTTGTTCGAGTATTATATACAAAGAACCCCCCACAAGGAAATAATTTATGGATATTATTAGGTTTTGCGTTGAGCATTCATACATAGACCAAACGTAGATAATAATAACTATAATACAAACAATCAACGTTGACTCATTTTTTGGTGTTCGTTCAACTATTAACTATCAGCCGTGCATAACATTGGTATATGTATGTATATTCGTAGTCCACAATGGTAGAATACCAATATGGCCGTCTTTAACCCGTTTCATCCCAGTGATGCGTTTTCGCAACACGACTCTTACGAAACTTTGCTGCTTATTTAAAATATTCTTGCAGTAATTTCTGCCATCTATTATACACTAGGCAAGCTTACATGTTTATATATGTCACTTGGTTTTGGTAGTTCCCCAATTTACTTTTTTTTTTGCCATTTTAATGTGAACCTTCCCAACTCTGTGAAAAGTGGCGTGAATTTATTAATAACAATTCCGTATTTAAATATATATTGGCAATTAAAAGCATTTTTTTTTGTAAAATAGATTTGGTTCATTGAATTTGTGAGAAAAGTAAGTACTCTGGTTATGTTGTTTGATCCGATTTTCTGTTTTTTTTTAAATGTTGCGAAAACGCATCACTGGGATATAACGCTTTTATTTCCTCTTCTAGATGGCAAGAAAGTGTCTTACTTTACAAGAAGCTTTAGTACTTTTAGAAGATTGTTCTGAACATAATATTAGCAATGGTGAACCCGAAATTGTTATAATTCCACCTGAAGACTTTGGAGGAATTACACACGAGGAATTCGTTGACGAAAACTGCATGGCATTAGGTGATTATGAGTTTCCAGTTGATGTAGCAGATAACTTGGAGGTAAACGTTCACAATGATGTAGAATGGGAATCAGAGGATAAATTGCCTCTATCCACCTTTCGTCCACACATTTCTGGAGTTCAAAATAAATCGCGCAATCCAACATGGGAAAATACGTCTTCGAGTTCCTTTATCTTTGAAGGAAGTTCTTCTGATGAAACAAAACATCTTTTGGAGGACTTAGAATGCAGGCTAGGAAATCATTCACCCACACAACTTTTTGAGGAATTTATTGATAATTCAGTTTATGAACTTATAGCCCATCAAACAAGTACGTACGCAGGACAAAAAAATGCAGGCAATTTCAACTTGACTCTTCCACACCTCAAAAGATTTATTGGGATACTAATTTTTTCTGGTCATCATTCAGTTCCCGAAGAAAGGCTTTACGGGTCAAACAGTCTTGACTTTGACTTTAAAATAATAAGGAACACAATGCCAAGAAATTCATATCAGAAAATAAAGTCAAATTTACATTTAGCAAATAATGATGAGATTGATCCAATGGACAAATTTTATAAAGTCAGGCGTTATATGGAAATAATTTCGGAGAATTGTGGAAAATTCAGGATTTTTTCTCACCTGTTATCCATTGATGAATCAATGTGGCCTTATCACGGACGACATTCTTGCAAAATGTTTATCAAGGGAAAGCCAATCAGATTTGGCTACAAGATATGGTGCATAGCGTCATCTAATGGTTACGTTTTTAAATTTTTTCCCTATGCTGGGAAAAATGAAAATTTTTCAAAATGTGGAAATGTAGTGAAAAGTTTATTAGACATTGTGAAGAAAAAATACCGTCATCGGATATACTTTGACAACTTTTTTACGTCTCATAAGCTCATGAGTCAACTACAGGATGATGAGTACTTTGCAACTGGTACCGTACGAGAGGCGAGAACTGGAAACTGTCCCATTTCTACCGTAAAAAACTTCAAAAAGAAAGAGAGAGGTGAGTTCGAAGCTTCATTTGACAAGGCAAATAACTGAGTTGCTGTAAGATGGAACGACAGCTCTACCGTAATCCTATTATCAAATTGTGATGATGTAGAGCCTTTAACAACCGTTAAACGATTCTCCAGAAAGCAAAAGGCCTTTGTGAATATACCTTGTCCAGAAATAGTAAAAGCCTATAACAAGGGAATGGAGGGAGTTGATTTATTTGACCGGAATAAAAGGGAAGAAATGGTGGTGGCCTCTTTTTGTGAATTGTTGTGGTGTATCCATAAGCTTTTAGCAAAAAGTCCACTTTCATTACTAGAATTTCGCCGAAATATAGCTATAAGCTTATTATCTATACCAGATCTTGCGAATTTCAGCAATGAAAAAATTATTCGTATAATAGAAATTGCTTTGCAAGCAACACGAAGGGAATCTGGATTCCGGCACTATATTATAAAAATAGGTGACAATAAAAGAATGAGATGTCGGATTTGTAAGAGCCAAACATATTTCAAATGTGCTTTTTGCTCTCGGAATGGAGTTGACATACCGCTACACCTCAAATGCTTACTTGAGTTTCACAATAAAGGCTAAATTTCTGAAATAATGCAACGCAATATAATTAAGCAAGGAGAAATAAATATGTAAATGGAACTATTGAAATAAGTCTGAATTCGTTATTTTGTTAAATTTGAATAAAATTTGGTTTTGTTTTTCTGTAAATTAATCTGAATTTTTATTTGCGCTTTATCCCAGTGTTGCGTTTTCGCAACTTTCTATAATTCAAAAACTACATGCTAAAATTTTTTGATACTTCGGAAATTTCTACATTAGCCTATTATCTGTACTTTCACTGATGTTTAAATAAGATTAGTTCAGCTAATATACTCTTGGGATGAAACGGGTTAATGTCCATGAACACACAAATGTTCGCAAAATTTTACGAGTCATGAGAGTTCCGTTTATTAATCAACTTCTCTCAAAACAGTGAACCCTGCGTTTTTTTTTTCTAAGAATTAAACTAGAGTATACGTCTTTTGTCAAAACGCAGAGAATTCTCTAGAATTTATTGTTTGATCTCGATAATTCGATTCCACGTATATATGAATATTCAATACAACCACAAGCCTGAAATACAATTCCGACGAAAAGGGCGAACGATAAACAGGTTCTTCCAGTCCTGAACAATGAAAGGTTTATACAGCATGTATTCCCTGCTCACACTGCGGTTAAAATACATGCTAGTAACGCGTCTGGCAACAGAAGTGCACATGTTTACGTTTTAGCCACATTAACAATATCATACAATGGAATCGTAAGCGTACCGTAATCGTGAGAGCAAAACGGTTTCGTGACCCAAAGCAACCCATCAAACATACGCCGGACACCAACATTTCGATCGAATGCACTGTTCCTCAATCCGCACTTGCCCCGTACCAAGATTGCTGGGCTGAAGAACGGGGCTATCAGTACAGTGTGAGCACACATTTACATACATAGGAACCGTAGTTGTAATCAGCAACTGTTAGTTTGCAATGCGTTTTAAAATGGCAGAAACAGAAGAAATCAATGTACGATTTAATAACAAATTAATTATTTTACAGTATAATGGACCAAGGCAATATATTAACGTTGCCATTTCATCGGACCGATATTTTCCAACCTACTTGGATATTTTGCACAGTGGTAAGTTTTAACTTTGCTAAAAATAAAACAAACTTTTCATAAAACTTGTTTTAAATTTTCTTCTGAAAGTGAATCGGTTGTGTATTGCTGGGTTTATGTGTGATCTGTTTGTCTGCATCATATACAGTAGAAGTCTTAAACGTATTGTAATGTAAGTTATGTATAATAACTATATCGCTTTTTAAGTCCTTCAGTCCTATCATTCGCTGTGCATAAATAATAGCTGTGCCTACTTCATTGAATTTTTTTCCGTTAAGTAATGTGATACGTTGCGAATAGTCTTTCAATAGTTTCCTGAACGAATGAATAACTAGACTACGTGAATCAACTGTTAGTAATTATACCAATGTTTTTGGGGCAAAGTCTTCTCAATTTACGGTACTTGATCATTTTATTACAATCATATAACGCATATTATATTTTGGTTCGCAAATCCCAAAATAATTGTATTACAAATAAATTAATTACTTATATACGTATAAGATCACAAAGAATTTCAAATTTCGTATGTCTAACTTTCGGTACTTTTTTTATTTTATTTATTTTAGCAAAAAAAAAGTTTAACGTTTCTGATGATCTTAATATTCAAATCTGCGATGAAAGCGGAATTGTTGTAGAGGAATAAAACATTTATGTATACTCCAAAAACTACGCTATCGATACCTTTATCATTCAAAATAAGTGCATTGTTGATTTCGAGGATATATTGAATTTGGATACCATACGTACACTGCCAACGAGCCAGCCCAGAAACTCTTTCAAATAATGTACCACAGAAACAAATTGCAGCGATGAAATCCATAATTTATGGAAAAAACCGAATTCATTAATTCCTCATGTCCTCGAGGTAATATATCTAACATTTTAAGAAAATATTTTAAAGTGCAAACAAATATTCTCGTTAACGGGGAAAAGCTTTTAGAGGCATGTAAAAAAGGATCCATAACAGACATCAAGCGTCGCTTTGCAATAAAAATTATAGAGCTCTTTCCATTTTTACATTCGTCCACTAAAGAAGGATATATACTATATGCTAGCCATTTTACCTTCATTTACCTTCAGTTTAATTAACTATATTTGTTAAAGGAAATAATATACGATCCGGAAACGAGAGGTGGATTCCTAGGAAACCGTCTCAAAACTTTAAGTAAAATAAGAGCAAAACGAGCACTGCAGTATGGAAAATCTAATAAAGAAAACCTTGCCAGTATCAATTCCAATGACTAAAAGCATAAATTAAGCGAAGATAAGTTACAAAATGCGAAGGACTACTTGCAATTTGCTGACCCAAAAATAGAAAAAGAGAAAATTGTGGAAGCTACAAAAAAAAACTTTCCCACTAAGGCAGCATATGATAAAGGCTAAAAAAGCGGAAGAAATTTTGTTTGTATTCCCAAGATTTGCGGATACAGTTGGTTTGGTAAGTATTCGAAGAACATTGGTAAAATGAATTACTATTTTTTGTTTTATTATTCTAGATCGCAATAGATTTTGATCTGACGAACCCAGGTAAAGGAGAAGCCCTGTTAGAAAAGTTCAACCAGAATTTCCTCTCGAAGATAACCAACGTCGCAGAACGTCGAATATGTAATCTCATAGATTTCAATACTGACGTAGTCGCCATTCTTAATCTCTTGGCGCTACTTCCGCAAACTCAAAAGGGATCTAAAAGTCAATGTCAAACCTCAGAAGCTGTTGATCATCTCATAGAGCTCTACGACAACAACAATTTCATACCGAATTTCAAAGACCCCACCATCATTTTACAAGGAACCGATAAAATTAATATTGCAAAATATTATGTAGGAGTTGATAGACAGGTTATTCCTATGTCTGGCAGTTTTATTGGTACATTAGATATACTTTTTAAAATTCATTTTGTTTTGAACATCGATTATAATGGCAATTTGAGAAAGTTTTATTTATATTTGCAAAATTTCGTATATGAAATACCTTCTGACACAATACAATCTGTACGCTATTGTCATTCAATTTTAAAAAACATGTAACTACATAACTATAAAAAAAAATGCAGCATTTAAATTTTTATAAAGGAAAATAGTTTTCTTATTTAACTAAAATTACGATTATAATTTTTGAAAATGGAAATAGTTTGTTATTTATGCAAATCGGTAATAAATACAATTAGAGATTATATAATCCATTTAAAAATAAGTAAAGATCAAATGCGGATATATGGCATGCACAAAAACTTTTCAGTCAAGTAATGGATTAAAGAAACACATGCAGCGTTGTATGTGTATTAATATTACTTCAACTGTAAATAATGAAGAAAGTTCGGAATTAAATGGAAAAGAATTAGAAATATCTCCTACACACTTTTTTAAAAATATTAACGAAGTTAGCAATGAAAAGCTTGTTGTTTCTGTAGATTTTGTAAAAAATTATATAGAAGAATTCATAACAGAAGCAAACAAATTAACAATTGCTAATAATGCTTTACAATTCTTTTTTAAATCCTCCAAAGCTCTTATAGAACACGTAGTTTTAGCCATTAAATGCAATTTTGACTGCGGCATTGTAAATCATTTAAATTTTATCTAATATCTAAATTTATTTGAAAATAATATCAGAAACATGTTTGCTAATGTGGAGATTTCCTATAAGAGACGAAAACAAGCATTTAAGAGAGTTCCAAAAGCTAAGGAAATAACACTAGACAGGCGAAATGATAGAAGATTGGACGAAAGCCAAAAGTCGTTTATAAATATTCCGGTTTCAAATACATTTATGTACATAAGTATTTTAGATACTTTAAAGTTCTTACTTTCAATGGAAAAAGTTCAGTCTAATCTAATAAAAAAAAATTCAAGTAATCTGTTTTATGAAGACATTAACGAAATAAATCAACGAATCCATTCGTTTAATTTTGGTTATCCTGAACGAAAAAACCTACCAAGTTCAATTAATTTAGAAAAGTCGGGAGGCAGAATTGGGCAAAAAGCAGCTCAATGCTGGTGGCTCTTAGCTAATTTGCCTTTAGTATTTCAAGATATTTTCTCTCAATCTACTAATAAGGATACATCAAGAAAAGCGAATGTTATTATATTATTGATAAAATGTGCTCGGATTATTTTTTCACCTATTATTTTAAAAGTGAAGGTAGATGTACTTCAAAATTTGATACAGCAACATCATGCGGAATTGAGGGCCGCATTTTGCGATTGCAAACTCAAGCCGAAACATCATTTCATGATCCATTATCCATCAATTATCAAGAAGATGGGAATCTTAGTTGGACTTTGGACAATGAGGTTTGAGGGAAAACACAGTACATTGAAATCAATGGCTAACGTTCACCATAACTTCATTAATATTTGCAAAACCTTAGCTCATAATTACCAACAGAAAACGGTTGCTAATTTCGACTCCGAGCAAGAAATATCGTACAATTTCATGATAGGATCAGAGAAGATTAAAAGTAATAATAATTATTATACTAATAGAATTTTTAAACTTTTGAATACTCAGCAGAACAACATTTCATTTCTAAAATCCGTTACTTATCGCACTGAATATATGGAAGGTTTATACATATACAGTGATTGCATAAATAAAAGACCAATTTTCGAAAGAATTCTTTGTATGTTTTTATACAATAACAAAGTATATTTTTTACTTGAAGTATTCGAAGCCATATCATTCAATCGAAATTTACAAGCCTATGTTCTAGCCTTAAAAAAGGAAATATTTGTTATGGTCGTAGCAGATTGCACATAGCAATATGCTACCTATACTGATGCGTGTAGGCCGGCCTCGTTAAATAAGAACGAAAACCAGACGTACCCCGACGAAGCAATGTGTCGTCAACCTCAGCATGACATGCTGAAGTGACAAGGAAGAAGAAGAAACTTTTCTCTGTCGTGTCAGATCTTCGCAGTGGAAACAGCAAGGAGTGAACGACAAGGAAAATTCTCGTAACATCGGCGAAGAAACGAAATCTGTAAGTAAGTTTAGTATATTTCTCCATCCACACGTTAACATATTTTCGATTAGGAAGAAAATTTCCCGCATTACCCTAAAAATTATATTCAAGACTCCTCCACGGAATCTGCGAAACCTGAGTAACTGCTTGGAGGCGACATAGTGCCATAGGTTGCGGACTGCTTTGTGAAATAATCGAAAACCTCAAAGATCGCCTCGATAAATTGGTTGTTAATGAATCTGATACTGACTACTATCGTCCGTAGGCGTTGCTCTAAAGATAAATAAAAAGAAAAAAAAAAAACACTTACCAGTAGTGGTAATCCTGGAAGCCCGTGTGTCCTGACTGGGAGTTCCCCTAATAATTACGCTAAAGAATATATAGTCAGACAGTCATTGATGACACTTAATTACCGTGACTCCTCCTCCCGGAAATATTAAAAAAAAAAAAAATTTTTTGGGCTAAATTAACGTCCTGTCGTATGTGCATACTGAAAGTAAGACGAATTAAGGGGGTATCACCAACGGAGATGTTCCCGCTGAGAGAAAACAAAAGACAAACCACTCGTGAATTGGGCAGAAGTTCATTGACATCCGTCAGGCGACAGGAGCAAGTCATCCAGCAAATCGTTTTTCTATGCAGAGTTTATTTGATTAAGTACCAGCAATGCGCTATAGTTCGGTAGGACTAATTTAATTTGTATGTTTGTAAGTGTGATCTGTAGGTAGGACATAAAACCTGCATGAATGTACTTCTTTTGCAATTGTCATCAAAATTCCTATATACATACAGATTGAATTCAATGGCAGGGTGACACCTCACGGGGCGCCTCAGCGAGGGAACATCCTCAACAAAAACTGTAAGTGTTTTCATTCAATCATAACTTGTTCATAACAAAACTTTTAATTGCATTACCTTCACGAATGAATTTCGGGCTTTAATTTTGTTAAAATAATCAAAGTGAATTTCAAATTTATATTTCAAATTACATATAATATTCTTAAAAACTTTTGATTACATTGCCTAAGCAAATGAATTTCAGGTTTAATTTTGTTAGTATAATCAAAGTGAATTTTAGATTTATATTTCAAATTACATAATATTCTTGAAAACTTTTAATCGCATGGCCTAAACAAATGAATTTCAGGCTTTAAATTTTTGTTAGTGTATTCAAAGGAAATTTAAATCTATATTGCGGATCACGTATAATATTCTTAAATATAAAGAACGTAATACTTCCGAGTTTGGAGGAAATGTATCTAGCTAGAGATAGTCGTCTTAGGTTGATAATAATTTTTCCATTTCCCTCTATTTTAGTATATATATATATACATTTTGGTATAATTAGGAGATAGGTACTTCTATAGAGATTATGTTGTGTTTTTGAGGATACCTTCCGTTCATTTGTACCCCATGTTAGATTTGTACCAGACAAAGAATAACAATTGAGTGTTTTATGAGGACACACCTTCTACATCTCTCTTATCGGATATTGTTTTTTTTTGCGAATATATATTTAGTAACTAATCATCTATCCTCAAACTGACAGATGTACCTAAAATATTAATAGAATATTTAGACAGCTAGGCACTAATTAAGTTTGCTATCCTACTACTGAATTAACATGAACGTGTTGTAATAGTCCATTGCTGGGTGAATACATTTTGTAACGTAATTATGAAGTGGTAAATACTTTTATTTCTCCCCTCACTATCCTGGCGTCCTCTCATCCAAGGGTCGTGTTGGTTCGCCTCGTCTCTCTTTCGCAGGTCAACAAAGGGACTTGGAAATAGTGCCCCCCAAGTCAAAGGGAGGATGGGGCATGGCAATGAAGGCATGCCATCTGCGCCTTCACAGTAAGTAGGTAAGTGACGTAAGGGTCCCTTCAGGACCGAGTGCGTGCCGGCTCGTTTGTATGTAGGCATGAATTGTTTTTGATTATGGTTTGGTGACAGCGGCAGGTTTTTTTTGGGAACCCCTCCACACTCTCCGCCACCCTTAGCCGAGGTGCTAGCATGCCGCCCTGTGCCATCGCTGTCATCGAGTCATCTGTCAGCTCATGCTGGCAGTTTGGACTTCACGTCCTAACCATTCACTCAACAACATACTTCCATAACAAAATGGCGCCCAACGTGGGGCCACCTCAGTTAGACTTCGGTGGTCTAAGTATGACTTTTGCTGAGGACTGGGATTACTTCGAGATATGGACATTTGGCTGGCTTGTAGCTAAATTGTCTGACTCGGCAATCTCACAATCAGTGGAAGTTATATGTGGACCTGAGTCTAATTGTTTGTTATTTGGCATTTTTTTGAGTAACGTAACGTTTTAAAGTTTCTGAAAGTAAAGTAAAGTTTTTGAGATTTTGATTTTTTTGTAACGATTAAAGTAAAGTAAAGTTTGTTTTGTTTTTTGAAAGTTCTCTTGAATTGAAGTTCGACTCTAGGTTTGACTTTGGTCAAGCCTCGAGTCTGAACAGGTGTCTAGTTTTTCTATTTTTTTTTAAGCCTTTTGAATTTTTTTGGAACGATCTTTCCCGCTGGCCTTCTGCCATGGAAATGGTAGGTGGCCTCACGAAATTTTTCGTTTGCGCTCTCGCGGAGACGTGTCTCTGTTGGCCAACTGGCTGGATAGAGTTGGGAATCTGCGAGACAACTGGTTGGCTTCCAGCTAATTAATTGACCAGATTCATGACTCTGCCCGGCTAGCGAACTGACTGGACACGATCATTCGGTGAAGGAGAAGAGAACGAGTGCTCAGAGGATGGGATTGATACTGGAGATCTTCAGTAATCAGGAGCTGGCATACTGCTAACTGCCTGGCTGAAGAATCTCTAGTAGCATTCTCAGTCTTTGATACCTCCGACTTTGCCCTTCCCAGATTTCTGCAAGAGCTCAAACTTTTTCATGCACACACTCACGTCACTTACTTATATCTGTATTATGACCTTGGAAGAGAGAGAGCGACCTGATCTTATGTAGCGACCTGATACCTTGTGTTGGGAGAGCTCCTGGGAGGTGAAGGAGAAACTGTATGATTATTTTCTTTGAAGAATTTTTTTTGTCGTTGAAACGCTTTCGCCTTTATAAAATTTTTTGAAATTTCTTCAGACTGTTGGAAGGATATTTTCTTGAAGTATAAAATCTTGTCCAACTTGCAACTTTAACCTAGTTAGTGTATACTATAGCACGGAAGTCTCTTAATGGTATACATAAGCTTCCTTTTCGTATAGTAATTATTTAGCAGATAAAGACAGTACACTTATGAGAATTTTCTGAATTTTGGAGTTAAGAAAGTTTTTTAGTATCTATAGGTCCAGTAGCTTGTTTTCATAGGAATATACAAAGCCTTCTTATATCCGAAGTTTTGTCGTCGCGTACTGCACATATACGTATTACACATAACCCATGAACTGGTATATTACGAGTATGTAACGGGTGTAAATAATGTTCTAGTGACGATAGTTACCCACATGAAATTTAGTTAACCACTTTCGTTTATTTTTTTCACGTAATACACGTTAATAACTGGAGTAGCTCATGAGCTCCGATCTTGTGTGAGCTTATTAGCTGCGATTGTTGATTTTCTTTGAACTTTCTCTGACAGTCTTCGTCGAACCTTTGGTTTGCAAAACGTTTTCAATTGCTACTCACTATGGCTACAGTAAGAACGCCACCACCTGCGACAAACAGTATGTCAATGCTACCTGAACCATGCTCCATCTGTCGTGATGCAAGCTGGTCAGCCGAAAGGAAGCCTGTAATAACCGTATGTGAGCACATTTTTCACCAAGCATGCCTGCAGCATTGGATAGGTGAACATGCTAGTTGTCCTACCTGCCGATGTCATATTACACAACAGGACTTCAGAGAATATAATGGTGCAATACCGAAGAGACCGAAGAAGGTGAAGCCGGTGAAGTCTACTAAGCACGATGTGCCGAACTTAGATTTGCCTAGTTTCGACCTACCACCACCTAATAGACGCTCGTTATCTCCAGGAATGGGCGATTTGCATTCCCGGACGTTCACTAATCACAACTCACGGCAATACAGTTCATTACCCCCAGCTCAAGGCCACACCTCAGCTGCTACGGATGCGCTGTTGGCAGGCTTACGCTTACAAATGCAGGACTTGGTACGTGAAGGTCTCGAACAGAGCCTCAGTGCATTACGGTCTGAGTTAGTAGATAGTGTCTGTCAGCAAGTAGCAGCCACAGTGCCACCAATAGATTTTTCACGTCCTCCTCCGGCTAGGGGAAATCCCAGACCATCTGACGATTTTCCCAATTTGCATAGACAATCCTTTAATCGACCTCCATCCGCTTTTGGTCAGCCTCTAAATCAGCCCGCACCAAACCCTGTACCACCACCACCACCTATTCGTGTTCCTGCAGGCATAGGACAGCGACGTTCTGGCAGCCCTATCCGCAGGTGGAATATCTCCTACAGCGGTGACAGTTCTCGGCTCACAGTCGATGAATTTGTATTCCGAGTAGAAGTCTTGACTTATTCGGCTTTGGAGGGAGACTTCGACTTACTGGTACGACATATGACGACTCTGCTTTCTGGGCCAGCAATGGACTGGTACTGGTCTCTCCTGAGGCAAAATTCCACGCCGTCATGGGAGTATGTGAAAGCAGCTCTATTAGCTGAATGGGGAGTACCCAAAGACGACCTTAAGGTCAAAGTCCAGCTTATGCTGCGCAAGCAGAAAGGAGGAGAGTCATTTGCCACTTACTACCAGCATCTAGTACAGTTACGAGACCAACTGCAGAATCCGTTGCCAGACGTCGAATTTTTGGAAATAGTTAAGGCAAACTTACTGCCAGAAATACAAAATAAAATTTGTTTGCATCCGACAAACACCATCCACCAGCTCAGGATTCTGGTGAATCAAATTCAAGCGACGCAGCTGCGCATCGCAACAGCAAGTAGTTGGAACGCTTATCGCGGACAAAGAGTCAGTGAAGTGGATGGATATCATTCGACCGAGGCTGACTTGAATATATCACCTGAGCGCAGCGAGGAAGTCTCACTATCTGCCATTTCAACCCCTAAAAATGTAACCTGCTGGAATTGTGACCAGTCCGGTCACTTCTACCAAGATTGCCGGCAGGAACGACAAACTGTATTCTGTTACGGATGTGGAAGGAAGAACACCTTCAAGCCAGATTGCATTCAATGTCAACAGAAAAACTTCAGACGGGTCGGGAATACCAACACCTCTTTCCGACCAGCGTCGACATCACGAGCAATCAATGCATCGAACACTCCAGTTCAAGCTTTGAGCAAGGAGGAAGGTCCGCTCCATTGACAGACACTAGCGAGAACTCCCTGATATGTCCTCTGATATCATTCAGTGACTCTGATGGTATCAGTAAAACACCTGATTGTACGATTACGTCTTTGATAGAGGCGGAGAACCTGATGGATTTCTCTGCAGACCTTCAAGCTCCCATTTCCACTTCTGGGGGGCCCATGACCTTATTAGACACTTCTTTAGAAGAGTCTTTAATCTTCGATGTCCCATTGACACCTATCGCGCGTGTAGCCGACAAAGTTACTGAGCAGGAGATTTGGCCTCCTGTCATTTCTGTTTTAAAACGGCCACCAAGCTCTGATATGATGAGTGGGCGTGAGCCAGTTTTATATCCGCTGACGCCGTATCATACGCGTCTGCAGAAATATAACGCAGCAAGAGACCGAATCTTCTCCTCAGTAGCGGAGTTAGCTGACATTATGTTTCCTGACCGGGATATGCGACCGAAAAAGAAACGATCAACCGTTCGTTGGCGGGAATACTGTCGACGGATGAAACAAGAAAGGAAAAATTTGGCACAGATTTCCGTGTCGATGCCAGACGACATTCGACCGTACGCCGAAGTAAAGCTGCTCGGGCGAACTGAGAATGGATTACTTGATAGTGGTGCCACTGTCAGTATCCTAGGCCAGGGAGCTCTAGAGAAGCTTGTGGAAGCAGATGTCGAATGGAAGAGGTATCGAACACAGGTCCAAGTAGCAAATGGTGCCATGACGACTGTTCATGGTCATGTGAACTTGGACGTCACTTTCCGTGGTAAGACCCATAACGTGCGTTTTTACGTGGTTCCTGGGCTCACACAGGCACTATATCTGGGAATAGACTTCTGGCGTCTATTTGGGTTGGCTCCAGATGTCCTGGGTATAGTCGCAGAAGTGAATCCAAGTGGGATAGCTACCTCTGACACCGACTGCCACGTCCTTTCTAGTTTCGATCAGCAACGCTTGGAAGCCACAAAACAGCTTTTCCCCTCTTTCGCCTCTTTAGGCCTTGGGAAAACATCATTGGTCACTCACAAGATTGAAACGAATGACGCCGCCCCGATAAAACAGCGCTTTTATCCGATTTCGCCGGCAGTACAAAGTTTAATGGATGCTGAATTAGAGCGAATGCTATCGCTGGGTGTGATAGAGGAGAGCCAGAGTCCTTGGAGCTCTCCAGTTGTTCTGGTAAGGAAGCCTGGAAAGGTCCGGCTTTGTTTTGACGCCAGGAAGGTCAACTCTGTTACGAAGAAGGATGCCTATCCGCTACCGCAGATAGACGCACTTCTTAGTCGACTTCCTCCGGCAAATTACATAACGAGCCTGGACCTGAAAGACGCATTCTGGCAGATCCCACTGGACGCTGATTCCAGAGAGAAGACCGCTTTCACAGTACCTGGTCATCCTCTCTATCAGTACACGGTGATGCCATTCGGCCTATGCAATGCTCCACAAACTATGTGCCGCCTCATGGATAAAGTCATTCCTTTCGATCTTCGTGAGAACGTTCTCGTCTATCTAGACGATTTATTAATTCTGTCTTCAGACTTCGATACTCATCTCACGCTGCTAGCCCGTGTAGCGGATTGTTTGAGGAAAGCTGGCCTCACTATCAACGTCGAGAAGAGTAAGTTTTGCATTAAAGAGACTAAATACTTGGGATTCATTGTAGGAAAGGGAGGTATGAGAACTGACCCTGACAAAATTTCAGCCATAGTTGACTATCCGTCACCTAAAACTGTTCGGCAAGCTCGACGCCTACTAGGTATGGCGGGATGGTATAGACGGTTCATCCCGAACTATGCTGATTTGACTGCCTCCATTACAGACACTTTGAAGAACCCCAGTCAGTTCAAATGGACGCCTGAAGCCCAGACGTCTCTTGATCTTTTAAAGAAACAACTTACTTCTGCTCCGTTGCTAGTGAGTCCAGACTTCACCAAACCGTTCGTTATACAGTGGTATTGGAGGTATTGGAGGAGTGCTGCTTCAACTAGATGACGAGGGCCACGAGAAGCCAATAGCCTACGTCTCGAAAAAGTTGAACTCAGCACAAAGAAATTACACCGTCACAGAGCAAGAATGTTTAGCTGCACTCTTGAGCGTGCAGAAGTTCCGGCCCTTCATAGAACTTATGCCGTTTAAGATAGTGACGGATCATGCGAGCTTGAAATGGCTGATGTCTCAAAAGGACCTCAGTGGTAGACTTGCACGGTGGAGTTTGAAGCTTCAGGGCTTCGACTTCACAATTGAGCACAGAAAAGGAAGCCTGAACATCGTCCCTGATGCGCTGTCACGCATTCATTGTGACAGCCTGAACACAAACGCAGATCCTGGCCCGGAAGTTGACCTTAGTTCGCCATATTTCAACTCGTTGGAATATGAGGAACTGAGGCATAAGGTTAAAACGACTTCTGGCAAACTACCAGATCTTTGCGTCAGGGATGACTTCGTTTATATCCGGACTGTTCCGAGAACAGGCGATCCTATTCAGGAGGAAGAAGCCTGGAAGCTTTGGATTCCACGAGGGCTTGTCAACGACGTCATTTCGAGGGCTCATGATCCGCCACTAGCTTCACATGGAGGTATAGGGAAAACCCTGGAACGTCTGCGAAGACATCTGTACTGGCCACGAATGACAGTTGATGTCAGAAACTACGTAGGCGCCTGTGACGTGTGTAAAGAAACGAAGGCTCCTAATACTATTTTACGACCACCTATAAGAGTCCAGTCTGAGACAGAACGACCATGGCAAAAGCTGTACATTGATTTTCTAGGTCCATATCCTCGGTCAGTAAGAGGAAACGTCTGCATCTTAATAGTTCTTGACCACTTTTCTAAATTTCCACTTCTCAAACCTATGAGAAAAGCGTCTACGCTCAATGTATGCCAATTCATTGAGACGGAAGTGTTCCACGTGTTCGGAGTTCCGGAAACGATAGTCTCTGACAATGGAGTCCAGTTTTGCTCGGCTCAGTTTACCAGATTATTGGATAAGTATGGGGTGAAGCACTTGCGAACGGCAGTTTACTCGCCGCAAGCAAACGCCTCAGAGCGAGTGAACCGGTCTCTATTGTCAGGGATTAGGGCATATATCCAGAAGGAACACACCAGATGGGATGAGAAACTGAGCCAAATAGCTAGTTCCCTCAGGAGCTCTTTTCATCAAGCTACTGGTTTCTCTCCCTATCGAACACTCTTCGGTCAGCAAATGATAGAACATGGCAGCTCCTATTCCATCTTTAGGAGCCTTGGCACTCTTAATGAGCCCTTGAGAGTATACGCAGAAGATAAACTGAGATTGATCCGTGCGAGAGTGCAGGAAAATTTACAACATGCATTCGAACAGGGTTCAAGAGCCTACAATCTCAGGGCGAAACCTGTCGATTTCAAAGTGGGTCAAGAGGTATTTAGACGGAATTTTGCCCAAAGCAATTTCCAGCAGCAGACCAGTGCAAAACTGGGACCGAAATTTGTCAAATGTCGAGTCAGAGCCAAGAAAGGAAATTCCTTATACGAGCTTGAAGATCTGCAGGGAAAACTGTTAGGAGTCTATCACGCCAAAGATCTTAGGCAGTGATCATCATTATGAAAACGTATCTATCTATTGTCGTTTCTTCCTGGTAGCCCTAATAAGGCATCCAGCCAGCTTCACTGGCAAACTATAGGATGCCAATGTGCCGCTTTGGACATTCCCAGCCTAGCGGCCGACATACCTTTTTGACAATAGTGCAAATTTTCTCCTTTTCCCTTCTCCCTAGCATAGTAATGCTACACTACGTCAATCCTTCCTACATGGTAACCCTGCGGCAGATAGCTGTCGCAGGTATCCCACTTAAATATAGGTCTCTGAAAATTTTAGGACGAAGTCAGCATGTCAATACTTCGACGACGCCTTGGAGACACACCCTTGAACAATCGCCAGTCTGAGATCAGGGTGAGATATTGCGCCGAGAAAGCCTAGTGATCAGTTCTTTAGGTTACTGATCACAAGGCTTCCTCAGCATCTCGGTGAAGGAAGGCAGAGAGGCATCGACCGGCTGGATTTTTTGGGTTACCAGCTTGTCGATGTACCTCTGGCTTCCCACACGGAGAAGGATGTCGAAGTCTGATCGAAGACTGACGAGACTTCAAGGATGTGTCTTCGACGCGTCATCGGAAGTAGAGTTCGAGCAATGAGGAAAGCATTGGGTCGTGGGTCGAGACACACATTGAGCGCCGCAGTAATGAGGCCTATGTGAAAGACCGGCTAGCTCAGTCGACCATTTTTCAGAATTGTCTGAACCACGGGTGGTGTAGACCACTCTGCTCTGTTATGGTCGTAGCAGATTGCACATAGCAATATGCTACCTATACTGATGCGTGTAGGCCGGCCTCGTTAAATAAGAACGAAAACCAGACGTACCCCGACGAAGCAATGTGTCGTCAACCTCAGCATGACATGCTGAAGTGACAAGGAAGAAGAAGAAACTTTTCTCTGTCGTGTCAGATCTTCGCAGTGGAAACAGCAAGGAGTGAACGACAAGGAAAATTCTCGTAACATCGGCGAAGAAACGAAATCTGTAAGTAAGTTTAGTATATTTCTCCATCCACACGTTAACATATTTTCGATTAGGAAGAAAATTTCCCGCATTACCCTAAAAATTATATTCAAGACTCCTCCACGGAATCTGCGAAACCTGAGCAACTGCTTGGAGGCGACATAGTGCCATAGGTTGCGGACTGCTTTGTGAAATAATCGAAAACCTCAAAGATCGCCTCGATAAATTGGTTGTTAATCAATCTGATACTGACTACTATCGTCCGTAGGCGTTGCTCTAAAGATAAATAAAAAGAAAAAAAAAAAACACTTACCAGTAGTGGTAATCCTGGAAGCCCGTGTGTCCTGACTGGGAGTTCCCCTAATAATTACGCTAAAGAATATATAGTCAGACAGTCATTGATGACACTTAATTACCGTGACTCCTCCTCCCGGAAATATTAAAAAAAAAAAAAATTTTTTGGGCTAAATTAACGTCCTGTCGTATGTGCATACTGAAAGTAAGACGAATTAAGGGGGTATCACCAACGGAGATGTTCCCGCTGAGAGAAAACAAAAGACAAACCACTCGTGAATTGGGCAGAAGTTCATTGACATCCGTCAGGCGACAGGAGCAAGTCATCCAGCAAATCGTTTTTCTATGCAGAGTTTATTTGATTAAGTACCAGCAATGCGCTATAGTTCGGTAGGACTAATTTAATTTGTATGTTTGTAAGTGTGATCTGTAGGTAGGACATAAAACCTGCATGAATGTACTTCTTTTGCAATTGTCATCAAAATTCCTATATACATACAGATTGAATTCAATGGCAGGGTGACACCTCACGGGGCGCCTCAGCGAGGGAACATCCTCAACAAAAACTGTAAGTGTTTTCATTCAATCATAACTTGTTCATAACAAAACTTTTAATCGCATTACCTTCACGAATGAATTTCGGGCTTTAATTTTGTTAAAATAATCAAAGTGAATTTCAAATTACATATAATATTCTTAAAAACTTTTGATTACATTGCCTACACAAATGAATTTCAGGCTTTAATTTTGTTAGTATAATCAAAGTGAATTTTAGATTTATATTTCAAATTACATAATATTCTTGAAAACTTTTAATCGCATGGCCTAAACAAATGAATTTCAGGCTTTAAATTTTTGTTAGTGTATTCAAAGGAAATTTAAATCTATATTGCGGATCACGTATAATATTCTTAAATATAAAGAACGTAATACTTCCGAGTTTGGAGGAAATGTATCTAGCTAGAGATAGTCGTCTTAGGTTGATAATAATTTTTCCATTTCCCTCTATTTTAGTATATATATATATACATTTTGGTATAATTAGGAGATAGGTACTTCTATAGAGATTATGTTGTGTTTTTGAGGATACCTTCCGTTCATTTGTACCCCATGTTAGATTTGTACCAGACAAAGAATAACAATTGAGTGTTTTATGAGGACACACCTTCTACATCTCTCTTATCGGATATTGTTTTTTTTTGCGAATATATATTTAGTAACTAATCATCTATCCTCAAACTGACAGATGTACCTAAAATATTAATAGAATATTTAGACAGCTAGGCACTAATTAAGTTTGCTATCCAACTACTGAATTAACATGAACGTGTTGTAATAGTCCATTGCTGGGTGAATACATTTTGTAACGTAATTATGAAGTGGTAAATACTTTTATTTCTCCCCTCACTATCCTGGCGTCCTCTCATCCAAGGGTCGTGTAGGTTCGCCTCGTCTCTCTTTCGCAGGTCAACAAAGGGACTTGGAAATAGTGCCCCCCAAGTCAAAGGGAGGATGGGGCATGGCAATGAAGGCATGCCATCTGCGCCTTCACAGTAAGTAGGTAAGTGACGTAAGGGTCCCTTCAGGACCGAGTGCGTGCCGGCTCGTTTGTATGTAGGCATGAATTGTTTTTGATTATGGTTTGGTGACAGCGGCAGGTTTTTTTTGGGAACCCCTCCACACTCTCCGCCACCCTTAGCCGAGGTGCTAGCATGCCGCCCTGTGCCATCGCTGTCATCGAGTGATCTGTCAGCTCATGCTGGCAGTTTGGACTTCACGTCCTAACCATTCACTCAACAACATACTTCCATAACATATTAATTAGGAATATCAAAGACCTAACCTTCGGCTATACTTTTGAGACAAAAATGTACAAGGTGCAAATTATTTAGTTGCAAAAATTTGCTTACCAGAGGAATATTGAACACACAACAGAAATATGATTTTTGATATTTTGGAGTCAGTTTAGTTTTTGTAAGAGAATTAAAAATAATACATTGGATAGTGAACTCGTCAGCACACCGAGTTGTTTCTCTTTACACATTTTTGAGCTTTTTTATTTTCATAAGGGACATGAAAAACAACTTTTTCCCGTTTCGTGTAGAAAATCTAACACCTTTTTGAAATCTAGATTGACAATATATATTCATAATACAAAATATAACTCCGAATAGTTCTCAATTACCACTAAAAGTGAAAGTAAACATTACATCCTTATGGCTTGTTCACGAGCGCGATTTATTGCATGCGACAGAGCTCTGATTGGCTGCAGCAATGTAGTTGTCGCTGAACATGCTTACTCTTTCTACGTTTCGTGCGATACAAAAAGTTATCGCAGCAATGCTCTTAGTTTGGTGCGATTTTCACCTTAACCTCAACATTTATGTTTGTTTACATTTGTAATCGAATGCTAAAGCTCCGCAATGATGTCGAAATTTACTATAATATATAAATTATAAATATGAAAACATAAGATATGTAAATTTCATACTAAATTCTCCTTGCCACCACAAAATTAAACAAATTAAGTTGTAGCCGCTGTCACCCTTGTGAACGTATGGCGCGATAAAAACCAGTCGCAAATAGAGATAGATCCATACAAAGAGCAGGACGTCACCAAAATATCGCACGTATCGTACGCGCTCGTGAACAGGGGTTAATGGTTCTTAAAAAAATTAATGAACATTGTACGTCAGTTGGACAACCAACACCGAACTATATTTTTAACGAACATAGGTGGCAGTTCGCCCTGGTATAAACCGTAAAAAGTTAAAAAATCGGAACGATTTCTAACCGTGTATATATCTACGCCATGCATATATGTAACTCAGTTTACGCAGGATACCAGAAAAAAGAAACCTTAACCATTCTGGTTTTTTCTTGCTTCCCAATTTATTTCAATCTGTTACTTATGGAAGAAAAAGGATTCACGATTCTCGGCGACCTAAATTTAGAACTGTTGAAGTAACAAAATCCTTTATTCTTCATATCACGGTAAATGCTTATTGTAATTTATATTGAAAATTGGTCATTTAACTTATTCTTAATCTTAGAGGACGGAAATCTTGTTCAAGAAAAATTGCAAAATATAAGAATTGATTTACAACAGAAAAAAAAAAAACAATTTCAACGAACCATTGTTGTTGTAGGTGATACGTTAGGTAACTGAAATTATTTACTCTTAAAAAATAAAATTTAATATGTCATAATTTCAGATGAAATTACAACTTCATATATTCCTGTGGATGATATTATATATGTATAATATTATAGGTTCGCCGCTAACTGCTGTCGACCTTTGTTTTAAAACTTTCCAAGCATTACATTGTAACATACATACATAAATAAATACATAAAGTCCAATTTGTAAGCAACTCCAAACAAAAGTTAGTCAGAAACAAGTAAAAACAATTTCGACACATTTTTATTATCGTGCCCACATGAAACTGTAGTGGCATTACTGACACTACATGTAAATAAGTCAAACCTCATTTTATGAACGCACTCTACAATGTTGTGTCAATTACCATTTGTACGTCCTGTATGAACGGACCCAAAAGCTCACTTCTGTCATCGCTTTCACTTTCGTCAAAAACGTTGTTCGAAGAAGTATTATCTCCCGCTCAAGATCACTAAGAGCTATAACTAAATTAGTTAAAAACAAAAACCATATTGTGAATTCTGTATATTTTTAAGTTGAATAATAGTTTTAATCATAAATCCTATAGTGCTTTTTGGTACGTCGCTAATGGGACGACTACAAAACAAAATTGAGAAAGAATTTTTAGCTGTAAAATCAAGATTTCATAAGTACAAAATGCAATGGAAGATGTTCTGACTGCACTTGAGTGTCACGCGTTTCGCTGATTGACCCATTTGAAGTGACCGTCGTAAAAAAATTGTAATTTATTGTGCAGATGTGTTTTTCTTTATCGATTGGTAAATTTGTGTTTAGATATACTGCTGAGTAGACAATTTTTGTTTGGAAATGCATGAAAAATCTTGTATAAATTAAATGCGAAGATGATGAGAAAATACAATTTAAGCTGAACAGTCAAGCCAGGCGTTTAACTCTATATTCCGAGCTACTTTATCCAAGCAAAAGGAAGAAGAACCCCAATTGGCGACTAGAGGCGGGGAAAACCGAGGTAAAACACCAATTGGCCATCAGAACCAGGTGATCAACGTGTATCAATATAATTGCGGCTTCGTAGCCATATATAAATATATAGAGGCAAATGAATTATTTATAATGCCGCCCAGGCTTACATTAATCAAAGCAATCACGAATTCGTTAGGTGTAGGCAGTATTTACCACAACATCCTAAATATCCTGATACTTGCGAAGCGCTGTGGATATTCCTACAAAAGAAAATGTATGACATCACAACACCATCAGATAAAAATTTCGTTTCTGTAAATACATTAATGGCCGGCGGTGATTAAATTTACTAAATATTAAGTCAATATACTTTGGGAGGATAGCATTATGCTTTATCAAGTTATTTTTAAAAAATATTGAATATTAAACACATTATATAATTTGCTTTGAACATACAAAAGACTGAACATTTTTCATGACTATAAAAATGGTTTGCTTTAACCCTTTCGTGCCTGCTGGGACACATAGGCCCCAACAAAATTTCAAGAGCTTCGTAGGAGCACTAAAAACACTCTTAGTCTGAGCTTGTTGTCCCGTTTCAGTCTTTATAATCTCAAGTAACAGATTTTGTGGCTGTAGCCTACATTCAGCATATTCATTTTGTGTAATAGTAAAGTTTGTTACAACGTGTTTTGGAGAAGTAAAAAAGTGTGTAGTGTTTTTTCTTGTTTTATTATTGTTTTCGCCGTTGATTTGATGGAAAAGGTATGTACTCATTGTTTCATCAACTTATTGAATAAAAAACCTATATTAGTAATCCACTTTCCAAATGGGGAACATAATTTTTGTTGTTTTCTATGATATAGGTCGTTTTGGTCCCAACAGGTGTATTCATTGGGATCAGAGTATTCCAGCAGGATTGAATAATACATTTTTTTTAAATTTCCTTCAGGAGTGCTTTGCTAGGAAGAAGTTAAAACCGAGACCGATGGATTCTGAAATTGAGGAAATGTTGACTGAGGATAGCGATCATGACCCATTCAGTGATTCTGGATCTGAATATTTACCGACTGATGACGAATATTGCGAGGACAACACAGAAGAAGAATGTATGCCGACTAATGCTACAGATTGTTTTGATCAACCTTCAGAGTTTGTAACTGAAGCTGAACATTTACCTAGTTGTATTTAGTTTCAACTAGGTACATCTGATTCTTCATTTACGCCAAGGAAAGCAATTGCATCTAAGCGACATTGTACACTTGCTGAAAAGTTGATAAAATCACAAACTCCATTGGAAGTGTTTTATAAAATATTTCCAAAAAGTTTAATCATTTATATTAAACAATGTACCAATGAGAGACTGGAAATATATCGCAAGTCTTCCAAATCGCATCAAGTTGTCTTAGATACATATGAAGGAGAAATAAAAAAAGTATTTGGTTGCCTGTTAGTCATGGCTTATAGTCGTGCTCCTGCTATGCGTCACTATTGCTCGAATCACACCTCTCTTGAAAATCACGCAATAAAGAAAGCAATAGCCACAGACTGTTTTATGTTTTTATCATCAAAGCTTTATTTTGCTCCACCGGAAAAAAGTGATGGATCTAGTAAAATGTATTATATTGATGATATGGTAGAGTGCTTGCGAAAGACTTTCATGCAGAGTCGCCAGAATAGTCCATATCAAAGCATCGATGATTCTATGACTAAATTTAAGGGTAGAAGCAGTGTGAAGCAGTATATGCCTCTCAAACCTACAAAGCGTGGAATAAAATGTGGCTGCGCTGCGATGCTGAATCAGGTTATACTTATGACTTCCAAGTATACAAAGGAAGAGAGACAGACCAATTGCAAGGAACTTTGGGGGAACACGTCGTAACTAGTTTGGCCAGGGCAATTACAACTCCTGATGTTATGTTGTGCTTCGACCGATTTTTTACCAGCGTCCGCGTACTGGAAATTTTTGATTTTGCGGCATTAGGTACATGTATGGCCAATAAGAAAAATCTTCCAAAAATTTCAAATAAATTTAAACGTGGGGAATATGAGTTCCGTGCTAACAGTAGGTACGGGTGTGATCTGTACAAAATGGCATGACACTGAGGAAGTGATGGTACTAAGTAATTGCCATTCAACTACTGTTTCCTCTGTCGTAAAAACTTCACCTTATGGAACAAAAATGACTATTCCTTGCCCAGAAATCATTAAATTTTATTGAGAGATTATGGATGGAGTAGACTTAGCTGACCAAATGTCGATAGAAAATCAGCGAAATCACTCATTGATCAAACCGCGAAACGCAAAGCATTGAAGAATTCCGTACTTATTGGTGATATCGATAAATGCAAATTACACTATAGACGCGAACATCGCAATTATGAATTAGACAAAGACTCGCATAATATTCTCCGAATGTACTAAAATGACAATTTTCAGTATTAAACATGTTGTTGTTGCTGTGATTCCAAAATCCCAAAATCACAAGCATATTCAGAGCTTACTTACCTCCTATGGATTTTCCTAAAATCTATAAACAATCATATTCTGGTCCCAAAATACCACACCGTGCATATTCCAATAATTTCCCTATACTTAGAATCACAGCAATATGCATAATTACCCCCCATAGATTTCTGTAACATGCACAAAATATCATACCATGCATGTTTATAAATTTCTTGTCTTACTATGCATATTATATAAATTTCTTACCCCATAAATTTCTTCTAGCATAAATTGCCCACTTACGAAAAATAAACAAAACGCCTGCTCGACATTTTTATATACACATAACTCATAGAGCAAAATGTACTGCATATTGCACATAGGTCGAAATTTCAAGATCCAAGCCAAGAAATTAACAAAGGCAAATGTCTTGCCTGATTCTTATCTTTCCGGTTTCTTTTTACTTTTTTGTCTGATTGGTCAGTTGAGTGAACCAATCATAAAAATTATTATATACTTTTTGCTGATACAAAGGCGTCAGCTATTTTTATGGTAATATATTCCAATAGAAAAGAAGTCGAAGTTCAGGATAAGCACTCCACCAGTGCATACGAGATTCGGGGAAGCGCTTTCTTCAAAAAGTCTTGTTAAAAGTGTTTCATCTAAAAGTCTTATTTTAAAGCGTTTTTTCCGAAAATCTTGTTAAAATTATTAAAATTCTTACGCTAAAAACTATTGTATAATACAACGAATTTCATTCTATGCGTTTTTTTTTTTTTTTTTAGAAAAACCCTACCTGAGCTTTCCCCTAAGTCGCTCTTCTCCCTAGGGAAAGCACGGCGACAACAGGGTGACAACAACCATTAAAAGAATCATGATTTCCATTCGGATTCTCAAAATCGCTATAATTAAGTAACATCCCATAACGAAAATATTTACTTTGAAATATATAAAGCTAAAATGTCTGTGATTCTCGCATGTGTCGCAGACTGCGTACGCTGCTGTTTTGCAGGCACGTATACTAAGTCACCAGATGATGGAGCTTTGTGCTTCCGGTTTATTAGCTCAATTAGTAACACACATCAAAGCCTCGCTAGAACCACTCGTTTGCAATATATACAGATGGACCGATTCAACTGAAATACTAGCTTGGATTCGCCAACATGGTGTACATTCGTAGCTAATCGGGTATCACAAATCCCAAAGAATAATTCCGCCAGCGAATTGATTCCACATCCGATCTGAACAAAACTCCGCTGACTGCGCATCGCGAGGTCTACTTCCACATCGTGGCTTGGTCAGTTAGAATCGTCATGACCACCGCAACAGCAATTCACCACTAATCTTGATCATCGGACCGATTTAGTCAACGTAGCTAACGCCTCACAAATCGCACCAGTTTGGGAACTCATCGAACGATATGCATTTCTAAAAAGACTGAAGCATTTCACAGCATACATATGTCATCAGGTATTTGTATAAGGATTTCTCAGGATGTGGGAATAGCTGAGTATCACTCCAACTAGATAGGAAGAATCCACTTCTCCTGCGCGCATCGGCAAGACTCACTTTACTGTGATAATATACACCACATGATATTGCACGCAGGTTCCCAGATTATGCAGATTATGTTACAAAGTCGTTTCTGGCTCATGAATTCACGTAAAATCCTTCGTAAAATCACGAAATCGTATATCAAATTTCACAAACATAGTCATTAGCCTCATTAGAAACTAATTGGTGATTTACCCAAACCACGAGTAGAAGCTTTTCGGCACTCTTTAATCAGCGGTGTCGATTTCGAAGGGCCAATTCTACTTCGATTTTCCAAGGGACGAGGTTCAAAGGCAGTGAAAGGGTACATGTCCCTTTTAATATGTATAGCAACAGGGGCAATGCAATTAGAGCTTTCCAGTGCTCTGTCCTCGTCAATATTCATTGCCGTATTCAAACGGTTTATGTCTTTCCATGGTCATATATAGTGGGTTGAGATAAGTTGATTACTACAGACCGTGTTATGGTCCAATATAAGGAAGATTCTTCCAGCAACCAAGGGCGCATTTTACACAGCGTCTACACATGCCATGGCCATTGCCATTTCCATATGGCATGGGCAATTTAGACGCTTTAGCCATGCCATTTCTTATGGCAAAACACATGGCAAACTCCATGGAAAGCAATTTGGCCATAAATTTGACATGATCACAGTAAAGTTAACGTCAAGGGAAAAGTTAAGCAGTTTTGATTATTTTTATTATAAGATTTTGACTATAGTAGTGCCGTTCAAAATGTGTGAGGTTAAAATAATCAAAGAACAGACGATTCAATTAATAAATTTATATAAGCAATATGAATGTTTGCGGAACACAAACAGTGCTCTTTACAAAAGAGTTGACTTAAGAAAGAAAGCTTGGGAAGATATTTCGACTAATTTTAATATTACAGTGGATAATTTAAAAAAGAAAATTAAGTATTTATGAACTGCTTATAGTATATGGCAGAACGAAAAAAATTTGAGAATTCGAAAGTCAGGATCCTCGGGGGATATTTACAAGCCAGCCTTGTTTTACTTTGAAGAATTTGATTTTCTCCATGGAACAATAGTTTTGAGAAAGTGCACTGATAACATGACAAATATTGATATAAATATCATTTTTAACTAACTAATCTAACTACTATTTGTTATGTTAAGCTGATAGCTAATGATATCGAAGAAGCCACTGAGGTGGAAGATCATTTTCTAAACCAAGCCGAAGATGTAGAAGAAGTGGGCGAAGTTCAGTGTTATAAGAAAAGAAGCAGGGACGAAGACAGTAAGCCGAGAAGTAAGAAATAATCGAAAAGGCAGATGAAATACGACGGCGCTATTGCAGCAATTGTTGCGTCAATGAAACCGCAGGAAGAAGACAAGGATGTATGTTCATCATTTGCAAAGAGTATCGCTCTGCAATTGAAACAGCTGCCACAGCTTCATTCAACGAAACTCATGGCAGATGTTCAATCGTTGGTTTCTGAGCGAACACAGGAGATCCTGATAAGGCGCTTAACAGTAACCAGCAACACCTCGGGATCCAGTTCATCCTTCCAGTCTAGCTCAACACCGATTAAAATACCGAATCATGTAAGCCGCAGCAGCGGCACAAGCTCAAATATATCTGGAACATCATTAGGTTATATACTAATGTCGAAGTGTTATTAGTTGGGTTTTTATTTATCTTTTCCCATTGAAAATCTACATTTCCTTCATTAATGAAATACACTGATAACTTATCTCTTATTCTATCCGAAAACTTATAGCCATCAACGTGTTGAGTTCCCAGAGCAATGATATGGTCCGGTAAAGATTCTTCCACTGTTACGTTATCTTCAACAGGAACTGTTCGTTATTTTCCAACAAAGTTATGAAGAGCACAACACGCTCTAACAATTTTGTCACAAGTAACCGGAGATACCTCTATTGGTTTATGGAATATCCTAAATCTATTGACCACTATTGACCAATCTTCCAAATGCCATTTCGACTGTCATTCGTGCCCGGCATAATCTGTAGTTGAATATTTCTTGAGGAATACTCAAATTTCTATTTCTATTGTAAGGTTTCATTAGGGTTTTATCTAACGAAAACGCATCATCCCCAATAAAAAAAAAATGGTATTTCTGCAGTTTGTTCTGACAGTCGATTTGGGTTTGGAATTTTTAAACAGTTACTTTGTATACGTCTGTATAAAGAACTATTTTTAAAAATAGTACTGTCTGAAGCTTTTCCATTAGCACCAACATTAATATAAATGAATCGACCATGTGCATCCCTTGCAGCAAGTAAAATGATACTGAAAAATCCTTTAAAATTATAAAAAGTTGAACCGCAGTGTGCTGGAGGAACAATGCTAATGTGCTTCCCATCCTAAGGCCCCTAAGGTATGTGGAAATTGCCACATATTCTGGAAATCATTAACAATTTCAAGCCATTCCCTCTCTGTTTTTGGAATCTACAATCATATTGGATAACGTTAGTCTGACTTTTTACTAAGTAATCTGCATCTATGCCTTCATATTTAACGGTTGGAGGACATCATATATCGCATCTAAAACTTCTGGTACGAATTTACTAATAGTTTTCCTAGAAATACGTGATAATATTTCTAAGGATCTGTAAGAATCTCTCGAAGCGATAAATCTTAATGTCAATGCAAGACGTACTTTTGCAGGGATGGAATAGCGCATATGGGTGTCACATTTTCTAATAGTTGATTCTACCTATTATAATTCAAATTTCCAATAACTGTTACTTCTTACAAAAAAGTATACTTACCATTGAAAGGAGTTCTTCATATTTTTCAGCAGAAGTCTTCCAAAATTGCTGTACTCCTTTTCACAATACATTAAATCCTTTAAAATGTCCTCAACTATTTCAAATTTATCTAGTTTGATTAAAAACGGATTAACCCACATTTTTCTCTCATGACTTTCACTTTCATCTTGTATTTCCTCTAATTTCTCTAAATCTTCTAAGCACTTTATTGCACGAATACATAGCTTTACTCTCTTCGGTGCCATTTCTTCAAATGAAAATATGCGCCATGAATTGCCCATCCCAATAATATTTGACAGTTCACGCCATAAATTATGGCGATGGCGATGGCGATGGCAACAGATATGCCATGTGTAGACGCAGTGTTAGTGTAATAATTAGCAATTGTTAAACAGTAACATCGCATGGTATTGTTCTGCAACTGTCGGTTATTTCGCTGATTAGCTCAACAGCTGGCTGTGATGAGCGTTTAGTGGAGCAATCGACGATTACGATAACTATTAACCTCGCATGGTACTTGTTATGTAAAGCGATTGCTTACTACTAAGTGCCTCAGGTGCTGCACCCGGTAGAACAAACGACAAGGTTGTGTCGTTTGTTTACATCCGCGTTGTGAGCAAAGAAAGCTTATTTCCGAATATTGGAGCATAAAAGACCAATGACTGCTCTGGCGAGGGCCGTTAAGTGTTCAGCCGAGTCATATCTTTTTGGTAGAAGGTGTCAAGCTCCGTTCAGTTATATTATAGTTAAGATAGGTCAGTTATTGCGGGAAATAGAGTTCGGTATTGTGCTAAAGAAATTCAAGCGTTTTTATTTAAAGAAGTTTTGTTGTTTTTTTCGAGTTGAAATTGATTCAATAGTTTTTCGTTATTTGATTGCTTTTGGGACCCGGCACCGTGACCCAGGTTATGTAACAAATGTTACATACAGCGTTTTGTATTAATTGTACAGGAAATCACAAATCATCTCTCACTGGGTGCCCAGCAAAACACATCGTGTATGAATTGCTTAAGATCATGACGATATAAAACTAGAAGAAAGTTTTCAGCCTCACACACCTTGCAACCTAATAACTTCTCCTTAAGTGAAAATAGCTTAGCTCTACTGGAAAATATTAATGACCAAGAATTTCCTATGCTTTCAAGAATTGGAAATGTAAGTGATATAAGAGGCAAATAGAATACTAACAAGAAAGTCGTATGCGAAAGTTACTAAATCATGCAATTTTCCCAAACCCCAAAATCCCTACAGTATGTGTCAGGAGACAGCAGACACGCGGAAGGGAACTGGTCTGATGGAGGATAGGCTCAGGGTCTCAGATCTTGAAAAACTTATATAGTGAATATTTCAGGAAATTTCGGTGGCCAATAAGTGATTTATAACAAGTCTGAAAAGTAAATTAGAGCAACTCCATTTAACAAATGATCTTCAACAAATCAAAAAGATTCCTATGGGTGTCAGTTTGTCTCAAACACACAAACAAACCGCAACACCTCTCTCTTTTATAGTCTTATGAATTTTCTTCACTACAATATACAAAGACAAAGCTTGACAGCAAATAAAAACTACTTAGACATTTTCTATAACTAAAAGCTACCTACCCATAATGAAACCTGGCTAAAGTCAGGCCAATTTACCTCTCTAAATGGATTTAACATAATACGAAGTGACATACTTGATTGGTATGGCGGAGTTCTAATTGCTATCAGAAACAACATCAACTTTAGGCGCATCCCGTTTAAAGTAAAGGGTTTTGAAATAAGAGGTGTTATTTTGATATTCAAAGAAAAATGCCATTTTTTGAGATAAATGATCGGATCTTTATTTTATTATAAAGAGGAAGGTATGCCGTTAATAATTGAAAATAACATCAGCCAAATGACCACCACGACCACGCCTACAGAACCATATTCTTTTCATGAAATTTTCCATAACCAAATCGCAAAGTGGCTGCCCTATGTCCTCGATAGCCTCACGAATTCCATCTTTGAGGTCTTGAATCGACGCTGGGCTGTTGGCGTAGACCTTCTCTTTCACGTGGCCCCAAAGGAAGAAGTTGCAAGGTGTTAGGTCACAAGATCTCGGTGGCCAATTGTGATCACCTCTTCGAGGGATAACACGGTCCGGAAACTTTTCCCGTAAAAGATCAATGGATTCGTTGCTTTTATGGCACGTAGCGCCGTCTTGTTGAAAGTAAACGTTTTCCAGATCAATACCATCTAATTCCGGAAATAAAAAATTATTAATCATCTGTCGATAGCGTAATCCATTCACCATAACTGTTGCTCCAGCCTCATTTTCGAAAAAGTAAGGTCCAATGACCCCGCGGGACCATAAACCGCACCAAACAGTCACACGTTGAGGATAGAGAGGTTTTTCAATAATAACTCTTGGGTTTTCCGAGCCCCAGATGCGACAATTTTGCTTGTTGACGAAGCCATCAAGGTGGAAATGGGCCTCATCACTCAAGATGAGTTTTCGATGGAATTCTGGATCATTTTCAAGCATTTAAAGGACCCAATCAGCAAAGACTCGACGTTGTTGATGATCGGCCGGCTTGAGTTCTTGTGTTAACTGAACTTTATAAGCCTTAAGACCCAAATCTTTATGCAAAATACGATGTAATGACGTTTGTGGAATGCCTAATTCCAAAGAACGACGAGGAATGGACAAAGCTGGGTTTTCTCGGCTGTTCTTGAGCGACGTGCACGGGTTTTATTCTTCACATCACTAACTAGTACCGACAGCTCGAATTTTTCTACCAATTTCTGTATTGCGGTCCGACAAGGTGCTTCACGACGACCCAAAAATGTTCGAGTTTTACGAACCGTCTCTGCCACATTTCGTGTATCGTTCCATTTTTATTACTGGTGTAGTTTCTACTTGTCAAATGTCAAAAAATGACAGCTCAAAAACTGACATCTACCGAAATAGCGGGCTAATTAAAATAACACCTCTTATTGGAAAACCCTTTAGTATAAATATGCGTCCTCTGGATCAAGCAAAACTGGGTGCAAATTTGCTGCCGAGATTTCCGAGTGTTTTACATTTAAAATGCACACGGCAAGAAATGGAAGGCATAAAGAAAAAAAATCGAAAAAAAATCAAACTCTCTTTAAAAATTTTATGAATAAAGATAAAAAATGTAGTTCAAGTTGCATGCACCGAAACAGAATGGAAAATGTTTCATTTTCGTAAATAAATGAGAAGGGGCGGAGTTTTCACGTTTTACTCTCATAAAACGCTTCCGCGCTTTTGTGAAAACCGGTTTTCATGAAATATTGATAATGTTAGGACACATGTTGTTGTTGTAAAAGTACTAGAAGGACACATGTTGTTGCTGTAATCCTATGATATTTGAACAGCACGTGTTTCTGTTTACATTCGATTTGCTATGAAGAGATTAAGTGGGAGAACTCATGCTGAATTCTCTGATATTTTCGGGAAAAATGAGAATTTCATTTGACAGGAATTTTACATGTCCTTTCAGCATCTGGGCCAAAGCGAAATGTAGCTTTTTCTTAAAAATGGGAGGTATTGTGACCTGATGTACATTATTATGAATAGGTTGAAAGGATTTTGAGGGATTTAATAAGATTTTGTCGTTCGGTTAATCCTACGTTCTCTCGATTTTTTTTTAACTCGTTGTCTCAGTTGCACTACAATAGTGCATAGCCAAGTTTCGCCCATTAATGCAAAAGACGAAAGTATATGAAATTACTTGTTTCATTCTAAAAAAAAACACCAGAAATTTTCCAATTTTGCTCTACAGCTTCTTAACTTGTCATTAGGTTAACTTTGCTTTGGTTTAATTGAAAACTAGTTCAGTTCCTAAAATTTCTTTAGAGTGATAGGTGCCGACAAGAGTAGTGAAAATATGTGCGAAATGGAACTACACAAGCGTGAGAATAGAAGAAATTTTATCAAGCACATCCGACAATTCGCGGTGAGAATGTTTTTTGTTATCAAAATCGTAGCGTATATTTTATTTCTATAAAATTTAACAAAAGTTGGGTTTCATTTTAGTTTAAGCTGTTTAGTGAGGTGAACCGTAAATATCCGTCGAAGTTTTCTAAAACTGTTCCGTGTCTGTTTTGATCCATAAGTGTGAAAATTTGATTTAAATTACTCAATATAAAGTAAGTTCAGTGTAAAACATAGTGGGTGTTTTCAAGTGTAATGTGTGTCAGAAAACCTTCACGAGAGCGTGTTCATTAAAAAGATACTTAAATGTAATGCATGGTGATGGTTATATCTGTGAAATATGTGGTGAACCATTTAAAAAGCTAGTACAGTTACATAAACATTCACGTATCACCCATTTATCATCTACAAGCGATAATAGAGATGAAATTATGAGCGAAGAAGAAATTATAATCCAACAATTAATGTGAGAGATCCAGAAAATATATCGTCTAAGGATTTACATCTTTAATATATTGTGATGCATGTAAGTTAGAATTTCATGCTAGAGATTCGAACCAATACCCATAAAAAGAGTGCTGCACAATCGCCGGATGATACTTTAAAAGTCGTTAAAAATAGCTTACATAAAAAAATAGAGACATTGATCTTAGAGAATAACGGTCAGTCGCTCTTAGATCCTATTGAATTTTTTTAAATTTCGAAAAATTCAATATTAAAAGCTTTAAATGGCTCGCTAAATAAACATGAAGCGATTAAGTTTAACTTAGAGCTCTTTTGCGAATACATAAAAATGATAAAAGAAAATGATGATGATGATTATTATGATCTTATAACATCAATGAAATCATTCCAAGCAAAAATAAATGTGATAAATGTTAAAAAAGAGTTAAAGAAGAATTATCAGTAATTTTCGAAATAATGGTTGATAATATAGTTAGCAAGCTACACGAATTTCAAGAAAGAGACAGGTCAACCACTGTCTCTTTCTTGAAATTCCTCTAGTTTGCTCACGATAACTAGCCATACACGATGAAATTTGCATGCGAGCAATCTTGTAACATCTTTCCTCCCGGAAAACTCGTGGGATTGTGTGGCATGTGCTAAAAAGCTTATTCGCAACACAATATTCTTTTCGAATAGAAAGCGTGTATAATTTAGAGCTTTCACGTGAAATTGATATTTTCATATAAATTTGTGCATTCTGGAATGGCATGTTGTTGTCTCAGAAATTTCGACGTTTGCAACAACACTCCTATACATATTTGACAGTAAACTTCAGCATTTAGTGAGTAAAGAGTATTTAAATACGGAGTGGCAAGCAATTGTTTGGGCTCTCATGTATATAGCGAGTGAAACAATGAATAAACAAGTAAAAAAGCTAGAATTGGTCTAAGACCAATTCTTATGATACCCTAGATGAATGCCCGTATTAAATTTCGTATGGTCACCGATCTATTCAAGTATTGATTTTGAAGTTGTTTTTCGCATATATTTCTAGAACAGTTTGTCGAACAGAAAAAATGGTAATAACCAATTTTATAGGATTTCGTATTCTGCAGAAGTTCTTAGTACAATAAAAATGTCTTTTACTGATCGTTTTCAAAGTATACGTAAAAAACCGAAATTTTTATATGGCAACACCAAGGAGTTGCCCGATTTAGTCCATTTTTGACATTTTATTTGCTAATGTAGAATGTAGTAAAAACATCATGTACGAAATTTCAGCTCTCTACGTCGATGCGTTCTCAGGCAGTGTCCAAATATATAGCGGAAAACGAAATTTTTATATGGCAACCCCACGAAGGAGTTGCCTGATTTGTCTAATTTTCGAATTTAATTTTACTTTTTTTTTTAAAGTCCGTGTACAAAATTTCAGCTCTTTAAGTATACGCGTTCTCGAGTTATCGTGCGCACAGACGGACAGACGGACATGCAAAAATCGAAATAACTTTTAATATTATGAATGGATGTCCAATCCATTTTGCTCTACCATCATTATTTCGAGGTGTTACAAACGGAATGACAAACTTAGTATACCCCTATGATTTCATCTAGGGTATAAAAAAGAAGAGACGTTTGTGGCAAAAGAAAAGGCTACAATTAAGACACCAATTTAATGATTTTCTGCTCTTAAGAAAACTACAGAACAGTAGTCCTCATGACTTGATTTTGCTATCCAAAATCAAACCACTTATTGAAAAACAGGATACAGTTATAAGGCAAAGTATTCCAGCACAAGAGAGACTTATCGTAACACTTAGATTTTTGGCAGCAGGAAGAACTTGTGAGTGTCTCAAATTCTCTACAGCAATTTCACCACAGGCGTTAGAAAAAATTGTTCCAGAAACATGTCGTCCGATTTTCGAAACTCTCAAAGAAGAATAACTAAAGGTTTTTATTTTGTTACTTTTCGTTTATTTCGTTCATGTTATCTTCAATGTCCGAAATCAGTTGCAGAATGGCAGACTGTAGCTCAAAGAGCAATGGAATATGCCTAATTGTGGCGGTGCATTGGACGGGAAACACATACGAATCACAGCTTCAGTTAATAGTTTAGCCTCATATTACACAACTATAAAAAATTTTATAGTATTGTTCTCCTTGACCTTATAAATGCTAACTACGAGTTTATTTACATAGACATTGGTAACAATGGGAGAAATTTGGGTGGTGGTATATTTCAATATTCCTCATTGAACTATAAAATGGAGGATGGCACAGTAAACTTCCCGGAAAATCTTGAAACAATTGAAAATCTGAACATCACCTTAATAGGAGACGAAACATTTCCTTTGCAGAAAAATTTAATAAAGCCGTTTACACAAGCCACTTTGAATTATGAAAGGAGAATTTTTAACTATCGCTTATCACAAGAGCGCAATGTAATTGAAAACACTTTTGGCTGAGGTACTATCAACGAAGTTCAGAATTTTACATAATGCTATGAACATTTCCTTTAAAAACATTAAATACGCAGTTCCAACTATATGTTTATTTTTTAAAAAGAAATAATACAAACTATGTTACACAGCACACTTTTGATTCTGAGGAGCACAAACTCGGGAAATCCGTGTAAATGGAGCGTGGAGAAGAGATAATTTTTATGTGAGCAGAGGGGCCTCTTGTTTTAATACGTTTGACAGAATGCAAATGGGTAATCATAACTTTCTGTCTAATAGAGTACCAAGCATCCCAAGATACATACAAAAAGCTACAATTCCCAGTTTGAATTCAAATCAATTCGATCGATGGAATTCACCAATAAGGTCTAAACGGTGTATGGTGTATACTGCATTTGTATAGAATAGTATACCATCAGTATAAAGGTTTATTTACGAAATGAGATAAACTTAATATAACAGAGATATAAAAGAGTATATCTTTCATTTATTTTATTTAAGATAGTTATAAATACATTTTATACGAGAGGTTGATTGAATTATATATAAAATTCATATAAAACAGTTTTATATCCAGCTGTATTATATTAATAAATAAACGTTATTATTAAATTTTATAAACTGAGGAAGTATACAATTTATTCAAACTTTTTATGGACCTATATGTATATCATTTGTTTATAATATTTACACCTAAATTTTTAACCGTGTTGGAATTGAAGATCAGACATTTTGGCGGCAACCTGGAGGAAGTTATTTCACCGAAAAGTAAGGTTGGAAGAAGGAGATTTTAAGGTAGCAATTTCTTTTTTTCTTAAACATCACAACAAGAAATCCGACCAAACGCGACATGGCAAAAATACTGCAATAATGATGCTGATTAAAACGAATATTGGGTAAAGCCCACTAGGACAACGTTTTCCAAAATGTGTGTCGCGACCCAGTATCGGGTCGTAGAAAAATTTTACCGGGTCACGAAAAAAATTTTAAAAACAAAAAAAAAATATTTTTTACATATTATTTTTTCTACATCAGTTTCGTTGCCAACCGAATCTTTCAGAAAACTGAGAAGCTGCGTAAAAAACAGCAATTGATATATATATATATATATGTAGTTTTTTTCCTTGCAAGTCGATGAAAGCACAAATATCGAGGATAATGCAAATCTAATGTGTTTTATCAGATATATTGACGAAGACACCATACAAGAAAATTTTTTATTTTGTAAAAGGTTACCGACAAGAACGACCTCAGATTAGATTTTTAATCTTACCAATGATTTTGTCACTGGTCACGGTATTGATTGGATGAAGTGTGTTGTTCTAAGTAGTGACGGAGCACGTGCAATGGCAGGCTGTTATAAAGGTTTGTTTAAACAAATTCAAGAAGTAGCCATTAATTGTGTATGGGTGCACTGTAGTATCCATAGACAAGCGTTGGCGGTGAAACGCTTGCCTTTAAATTTAATCATAACTTTGGAAGAATGTGTCAAGTTTGTAAACTACATAAAATCTCGTCCATTAAATAGCAGACTTTTTACCGAATTATGCAAGGTAATGGGGAGTGATCATAAACACCTCTTTTTATATTGTAATTCACGATGGCTTTCAAAAGCAAACGTTTTAAAACGTCTGTTTGAGCTAAAAGACGAAGCTTTGTTATTTCTGAATGACCACCCACTATCTAAAAAAGACGTTTTTTTTTTTTCATTTAAGGATAGATTCCACGATTTCGAGTGGTTAATAAAAGTAGAATTGAATTTAAATTTGCAAGGCTTTGGTTTAAATATTTTCACAGTATCGGAAAAAGTAGCTGCAATAATTAAAAAAATGACTCTGTGGAAACAACGACTTTCAAAAGGAAATTTTAAATCTTTTGAAACATTACATATATTTATTGAAACCCATGCAAACTATGATGGAGATTTACATCTAGAAACACTATCAGTTTCAATTCAAGAACATATAGACTATTTTCTGGATATTCCTTCAAATAATATGTGGATTAAAGATCCTTTTTCTTTCGAAATTGAAAATGAAGAAATGTTTAATCTTAGTGAACAAGAAGTTGATAATTTAATTGAAATTTCATGCGACACCGATCTGAAAAAAAGTGTTTGAAACTGTACCACTAATTAATTTTTGGTTGAGCTGTCAGAAGGAGTATCCAAGCGTGAGCGAAAAAGCGATACAATTTTTAATACCTTTTGTCACCACTTATACGTGTGAAGCTGCGTTCTCAGCCTTGGTGTACTTAAAAAATAAGTATCGAAACAGATTGGATGTCGAACCTAATTTGAGAATAAAATTAACATCATTACCTCCTAATTTGAAATTGTTATGTGATGACAAACAACATCATCCTTCCCACTAAGGACAAAATATGTGGAAACAAAGTTTACTTTATATTATATATATATATATATATATTATTTGTTTGTTTATTTCATACACAAAAATTGCAAAATAATTATATAAGAAAAATGTAAGTAATTAAAAAATTAACGATTATATTCATTTAAAACTTTAATATAATATATATATATATATATATATTATATTAAAGTTTTAAATGAATATAATCGTTAATTTTATATATATATATATTATATTAAAGTTTTAAATGAATATAATCGTTAATTTTTTAATTACTTACATTTTTCTTATATAATTATTTTGCAATTTTTGTGTATGAAATAAACAAACAAATAACTTGATTTTTATTAAAAAATAAAATTTGTTTTGAAAATAAATGGTTTTTGTTTTTTATAAGGTGGGTCGCGAAAAATTTTACCTCGTACCTGGCCGCGGTCAAAAAAGTTTGGGAAACGCTGCACTAGTATAACGATTTGGATAGGATCAGAAAGTTCATGGAAAAAAACACCGTAACTGTTAGGTTAGGGCTAAAGAACCTAAGAACTGCAGTGACTGTAATAATGTGATGAAGCCAAAATGATGAAAGTTTTGTAGAAATCGTAGTTAACGACAGAAGATAAAGAGAAAATAACTAAGTTAAATTGAATAATTATTTTCAATCATTAGGTTAAGGATAAATGTTGAATAACGCAAACTAGAGTAGAAATTTGGTTAAAAAGCAAACCAAAATACTATTCCTTTTGATAAAATTTAGATAAAGAAAAAGACCTGCAAGGAAAACGTAAGATTTTGTTGTTGATAATAAAAGAGAAAGGACGAGAAGAGTACTAACTGAATTACATGAAAAATCCTTTTGAACAGCATTTAAAATTACCGTAATTGGACAAAGTTCACGATAATGGAAATTAATTAAATTAGGGTAAGATTGATTTCTTTGGGGGAATTTGATTAGAATGACTATTAGCAAGACGTTAACGAGTCGAAGCATTAGTATGGAATGGAATGAAAACACCTAGAAGTTGAACCTAAATATGAGGTGCTCTCTTGATAGGGTCTTAAAACTCAGAAAATTCTTTTTTGAAGATAGAAAAAAAAAAAAGAGATTGTATACTAAATTCGACTGAAGAGAAAAAGGCTTGAGAGTTAATGATCTTTTTAATAATTTAGAACGTTTCAGCCACCTCAAAGTGACCTAACCGCCTCCAGGGAGCTCAATCGAGGGTTCGGAAAAGATGTAAGTCGAAATTGCTTTCTCTTATTTATTATATTGATTCTATAACATTGCCTATAATTAGTCTTAAATAATGCTATCACAGGTTGAACGCTATGATTTGTGATTATTTTACTAAAGAATACCAGTGGTCATTTTGCTTAAAGCCTATCTTCTGAAAAGGAAACATTATCTTTAAAATATTCTAATGGATTATGATTCGTGATCATTTTACTAAAGAATATCAATAGTCAGTTACGTTGATTATCCTGAAAAAAAATATTATTTTGATTGCATATAAAAAAAAAGGAAGGGCATAGGTTGTGAACCAGTACCATCTAAGAAAGTTGGGCTGTTTGTTGTAAATCAAATGTTGATTAAAGATTTTATTTATAACGTAATGCGACACTAAGATTTTATTTCTCTTCTCAGTCTCTCGGAGCCCTCACGGGATTAAGGTTGATTAAGGTCCGCTCCTCCACTACTGTCGTTTTCTAGGGACATTGCATTTCGTATGTGCCGGCAATGTCACAGGGAGGTCGGGGAATGACATGAGTACATCAGTACTTGCAGAGATTACAGATAAGTGATGTAGAGTCCCTTCAGGACTGGATGTGTGCGACGTTCGGTTTTTGTAAGGCACGAATTTTTTTTTGTATATGGCGCGTGACAGTGGCAGGTTTTCGTGTACCCCACCCCACACTCTCTGCCAATAGCTAAAGCGAGGTAGCATGCCGCCCTGCATATACAACGCTCGTCACGGAGTGAGCTGACAATTTCTGTAGGAGTTGTAAGGGTTCGGAAGAAATCAAATCCATCCAAAACGTACTTTTCGAGTGCCCCGCTTTAATGAATAAAACAGGTAGGCTACTTGGTAGCTACTTCTTTTCAAATCAGTCAAGTAAAGAACTCAGATGTATCCTTAGAGAAGCACGAATCTAGGGCAATTTCAAAGAAGGTTATCCCATGATTAATAAATTTTAATCTGCACCTCACTGAGTTTTATACTCAATGTTGTTCTCCTTTTCTTCACAGCTCCCGGATTATAAGAACTGGATAGTAGGTAAGGTATTACTTACTCGTGCATTTAAGTACGCAATATATATATATAATACAATTTTAAACCAATAAAGATCTGTGTTTCTGTCAGAATATTCTAATTTACTATTTCTCTCCCTTTTTTTCGTTTAATAAATAATTACATTACTATGTACTCCGCACATGCTGTGAATGGATTAGATCGTGGCATTAAAGATGGATACCAGAATTATAGTACATTGCGTGTACATGTTTTAAAAGTAAAATATCTGTAAATTCTGTTTTTAACGTGAAAGTATTTGCAAGATGTTTGTAAAGAACATATTGCATGGGAATGATCATCGTTGCTAGTTTTGTTTTAAAAAGTGAAAGTAGTGATAAGACGCTTGCTATTGCATTGTGTAATTTTTTTTTTATATTAAGAGTGTTTCTGTGATGCTCTGCTTTTTTCATTTTATAGTATATTTTATTTATTTTATTTCGAAGTTAACTATGACAATTGAAAAAAGTAGTAAATACATGTATCATTATTATATATGAGTTTCGAAATCTTTATATCAAGATCATTTGAGAAGAAAACAGAAATTTTAGACCGAACAAGAACTCTTCTTGTTTTTGTCAACAGTCAACAACAAAATGTTATTACATATTCTTCAAATAAATTTTACAATTAAATTAAATGTACATATATATATATTTTATACGTTAGAAACTAACTCAAGGGTCATCGTTGGTCTAGCTCTAGGGCATAAAACTCGGAGCCAAGCGAATTTGTAAATCGTATTCTCAATTATAATAAATAATGCATTAACATGACCACGAAGCTATCTCTAATTTGTTCTTAGTTTGCGTTTAATGATACTGCAGCATCCTATGGACAACTAATAAGTTAATAAATTATCCCGCAGTGGTTTGGACAACGCAGAAAAATTTCGAATCAACTTAAGTAGTTCATGATGAAAGGCTCTTAGATCGCAAGTCTCCAGCCTGATTTTCACATGAAATGTATAATTCCGAAAAAAAAACTACAATTCATTTCAAAAAATAAAATATCAAAATCAAGAAATAATTAATTTTCATTTCAACAAGGTTATTTACGAAAATTTTTCCTAACATTATGGAGACCTTATCATTTAAATTGAAATAAAAAACTAATTACGATTATAAAACCGATTTAAATATTTTTTTACCTTGACATTTTGTGATCTTGTGTTCGATTATGTTTTAATTTGGCACTAAATGTTTAATTCTTGAAGTTTTTCGTCTGTTTGACATTATTTCACATTTTATTGTAAAGATTATTTCAGATACGTGTACGGCTATACGTTTTACGTTTCATTTAAAAAAAAAAGGAAGAGTACTTAATTAAACTTCAGTACTTACTAGTAGAGCACAAATCAAACTATAATTTCCATTCGATTACCACGTCGTGTAACTTTTGGAGGTCCTTGAGTAATTTCTGTCATACCTGCATACTTGAATGTGAAAATAACTGTTTGTTGTCCAAAATTAGCTTCAAACCTATTAAATAATAAAACAAAAAGTTAATTTTTTGTATACATAAAATGGAACTGTACTTACTCTGTACTAATGTGTACTTCTGGTGGCTTTGTAGTAGCATTTTGGATTACCAGAAAAAGCTTCGTAACGATTTCTATAACATGACCAGTTTGGAAGACGAAATCTCCTTTTTTTCTTCCGAATTCAGACTGCAAGTTTTTTTTTAATTAACATCGAATGTAAAAATTATTAATATTAGTAAACAAAGCAACTTTTATATAGGAAAATGTAGAACGAGTATAACTACATAACTTCATAACAAAACTTAAGTATGCACATATACATATAAATTACGAATTTCGTGTCCAAAGATATTTTATGAGTATATGAAGGGTCGACGACAAATTTAGTACCACTTATAAAATATCAATTAGAAATACCTACATGAATGTAGCATAATTCTATAGATCCTAACCGTACGAACTTGCATTGTCAGCAGGCATTTTAGGTGGGCGCCGCACCACCAACATCATCCATATTACACATCCCAATTACTTGTTAGAGAGAGATTATCCAGTTGACAGCATAATATAATCAGCTTCATATTAGCAGCATAAAACTTATTACGAATATCGTAATTTATTCTCCAAGAACAGTACACGCACTGAAATAAGAATTCGAATATTCTCCGATTATAAGAAATGAAAGTATTCCAACGTTATTTGAGTACCCCCTTTAGAAATATCCTGAGTTTTATGCCCCTAACTCCCATGTACTTTGTTTTTCATGTGATCATTATATCCACATGTCATGCGCGTGCTGATGTCACATTTTCCGTAATTCAGTTATAGATTTTGAGAAAACCGAAATACATGATTGATTGATTGATTGAAATAGAGGTTTGTGACACCGATGGATCCCCCGAACGCAGGACAAGTCAAGGCCCATTGTTCACCCTCCAGACATACGAGCGATTGCTCATAGGTTCCAAGCGGACGCTCCTATAAATTTCAGTAATGGCCCCCAGCCCTCCTTGCCGGCATCGTGAAACTCATCCAGGAGGTGTGAGCTAAGAGCTCTGTAACGTATTCCTGAGAGTGCCGGGCAGTGACAAAGAAAGTGGATCAGTGTTTCGGACTCCTCTCCGCAACCCCTGTATGTAGGATCATCAACAAGTCTCATCCTGTGAAGGTGGCCCCTGAGGGGAGTGCCCAGTGAGAATGTACACCAGAGTTCTCAGGGTTGGCTTGTTGAGTCCTAGGAGCTTATTCGTTTGATTTGGGTTTGCTTTACCACACAGTTCCTTTGTTGTTCTACTCGAGGGATCTTCGAACCAAATGCGATTTTGTTGACGGTCAGCCCAGCTTGAAATGATTGAAACAAGGTGTTTTGGTGCAATCCCGAATGTAGAGGCAGGTTCCTCCGAAGCTGCACTAAACCACAGATAAACCCAGATGTCCAGACCTTATAGGAATCACTGACGTTCAGTCATCAACTGAAATTGAAAGCATATAGTACCGAAAAAAAGGGGGTCGCCCCAATCGCCCACTATAACCGTTTCAGCATGAAAATTTATTAGAATTCAGATATCGCCGGAGTTCTTTTATTTATATAATATAAGTTCTTGATCCCGTAAGCATAGTAAAATTTAATCCCACATCAAATAGACATTATACTCTTCTTGCGTGTCTTACTGCTGGTGTTTTTCATATAAAGGTTGTTTGCATTTTGTTCAAACTGGATCGCTGGACTGCTTGCAAATTAAATTGTTAAAGGAATTTTCAAGGAAACTAATTAGGTAGGGTTAATATATGTATAAAATTATATTAATTATTTGCAGGAAAACTGAATCTGAGATTGATTACCCCGGCTTTCATAATTTTCCCAACATAACTACTACATTTCATCAAAATACCCGGCTTTTGTGAGTTTTCGAGAACAAAAAAGTGCAAAAATTTTGCTTGTTCTGAAAATTCCTTGGTGGTATAAATTTAATTTTTTAGAGAGTAATTTATGACTAAAAAAGAAATAGCATAATAAATATCAAATAACTTTTTAAAAAACTATCTAGAGTTTTACATTTAATTAAATATTAAAATTATATTACATTTGTGTATAAATTTTAAAATTTTCATGGTACACAAAGAAAGCAAAGTCAAAGCAAAGTAATTTAATTAAATATTTTGATAAACTTTAGTAGTTCCAAATTTCATTGTTATTCACTGTAGTTTTAAAACTTAAACTGCCCAGGGGCTAGACTCCGCAACTGTGAAAACTTTGCCAGTGCACACGATTTAAAAAACTCACCATGAGGGAAAATGTACACTTAAGTGCTGAATGTTGTTTGATTGAGAAAATAGTCTTTTTGAAGAAGATAAGTTCAATTATAAGAAATGAGTTACATGAATTCACTAATAAAGGTGACTACGGCTTAGAAAAAGGTAAAATAAATAATATAACAAAAAAATTTGAAAATACCGCTTGACAAAAACTCAGGTACCTCTTCAAAATTCACGACCAAAATGGCGGGGAGAAATCAGTTGAAGTGTACAAAATTTTGACAGAACCTCATTTCCATTTTCGCGGAATCAGAACAAGGTCATGTACACAATATTTAGTTATTACTCTTTAAGATTTTTTACCGGGACAAACTTATATTTGTTCAAGAAGGAATTTTTTTGGATCCGAGAGACTGCAAGTCCAATGATGCATGGAAAGCATCACTAGGTAAAAAGGAGTCTCTACTCTGGTCCAATAGTCTAAGCGAGCGGATTAGATTGAACATCCGACCGCGATGAAGAACAAATTGGAAGTCCATTCAAAATGTACACGGTTAGAAAAGGAAAGAAAGAAGAAAAAAAATAAAAAATATCAAACTCATTATAAAACTTTTGCAAATAAGTACAAAAAATATGAAAGCGCAGATTACATGCAACGAAACAGAATGGCAAATGATTCATTTTCGTAAATAAATGAGAAGGGATGGCGTTTTCAGATTTTACTATCATAAAATGCTCCCGCGCTTTAGTGAAAACAGAGAGATGTTGTCCCAAAGTTATTGTTGTAATCGTATGTTATGTCCCAAAGTTGTTTCTGTAATGCTATGATATTTGAAAAGCCCGTGCTTTTGTTTACATTCATTTTGCTCTGAAGATATTAAGTGGCAGTAACTCATGCTGGATTCTTTGATATTTTCGGGAAAAAAGAGAATTTTATTTGAGGGGAATTTTACATCTGCTTTCAACATCTTGACCAAAGCTAAATTTATCTTTTTTTTTTAAAATTGAGGTAGTGTGATCCGATGTATATTATTATGAATAATTTGAAATGGATTTTGAAGATATTCAAGAAGATTTTATCATTTCGGTAATCCTAAGTTCTCTCAATTTTTGTTTTTGTCGTTGTCTCAGTTGCACTACGATAATGCATTGCCAAGCTCATTCATGTAAAAGACGAAAGTATATGAAATTATTTGTTATTTCTAGAAAACAAGGAAAATTTCCAATTTTGTTCGGCTTTGTGATATCTTCTTATTATGTTATATTTGCTCAGCGGTTATATGCTTCTGCCAGCAGCATTGCACCATACGACGGCTGTTCAACTTGATTGAGAGAGTTCTCATAGTCCCCTGTTGATTCCAATTTTATCTTTACCTTGAAAAATGAGAGTTTGGTCAAAGATAACCTAATAAGAAGGTAGGACACAACTGAACAAAATTGGAAATTTTCATATACTTTCGAGTTGCGCATGAATGGGGGAAAAGGACCTGCGCGGGAACTTTTTATGAGAGTAAAATCTGAAAACTCCGCCCCTTCTCATTTATTTACGAAAATGAATCATTTGCCATTCTGTTTCGTTGCATGAAATAAGCGCTTCTACAGTTTTTGTATTTATTTGTAGAAGTTTTACGAGAGTGCGATTTTTTATTCTTCTTTCTTTCCTTTTCTAGCCGTGTACATTTTAAATGTAAAACAGTCGGAAATCTTACCTGTGTCTTATCTTGTTATTACGCTATCTTTGGTTTGGTAGAGATGGCTTGTAAATAAAAACTAGATACGGCAATGTTGCCTTTTCAAAATCTGAGCACAGCAATTTCTTAAGCGCTCGTTGATTCATGACGTCGCGAGATGTTTTTACAAAACTAACATCGATTGGAAGAGGTCGTTAATAACTATGAAATTTTATAACGACGCTTTGGAGGTAGAAAACGCTATAAAACAACAGATTCAAAGAAGCCAAGAAGTGTTTAACTAACATGTAATTTCTGCTGCAGAAATGAAACATGCCGTCCTTCCTCATTCCATGATTGTTGATAGTGTACGAATCATGAAATTTATTCTATTTCTTCGCCTAACTCCCGGAACGAGATTTTTTTATGATGACATAACTGGGAATTGGATCTTTTCCTTTTTCAGGTTAGCTAACTGACTGGCCAATCGGCTGCAATCTTTAGCATGGTGCGAAAGAAAAATCTAACAACGAAAAAGTTCGAAAAACTTAATTTGTCCATAACTTTTAACTGCGTTTTAAAACACAGTAGTCAATTAAAAACAGAACTAACTATAACAAAGCTTGTATATTATATAAACGATGAAAAATAGTTAATCAGTAACAAAACCATGCACTTTTCAAATCAAAAGCTTAACACCCAAAATATAGACCTGAAAATAAAAACAAAATTGTGCAAAATCTATGCAAATACCTGGAATAAACATCCAGTGGGTGAATCTGAACATTGATGCTCTCTAGCACAATAATGATCCTACGTAAAATACACCGAATAAATATTTACACAAGAGAAGAAGTTAATGGGCTTTAGTTGGAGCATTAAGAGTTATCAATACTCACCGCTTTCACATGAAATACTGCAATATCATCGAGATAAGGACTCAATGAAAGACGATATATTTCCGCTGCAGGTACACGGTATTTAACTTGCAAAGTCCGTTGATCAAGTAATAACATCGAAGTAGTAGACAAAACTAACAAAATAGGAACAAACTAAAAATTATATAACTGTTAGATAGTCGTTTAATTAAATTCCATATTTACTCACTTTTCCACTCGTTCGTGTTATTTTATTGATGATATCCGCAAATACAACGTATTGGTCATTACTTTCGACACTGTATTTTTTCCACTGTAAATTGTGCCTCAGACGAACGTAGTCACCGATAAAAGGATGTGCAACGCTATAAGTTCCATAAAAAAAATTTTTACTAATAATAATTCTTAAAATAACTAGCAAATCTACCTTCTGGAATAGGAAGCTTTTCTGTCCTTAAAAATTATACTAGCAGTAACTTTTTCCCGCATTCGATTCCTTGAGGTTTGATCAAATGATCTGCGATACATGTAGCATCGCCAACGATGATATATACTTCTTAGAAGTCGGGATGTTTCTGTTAAGTACTTAGGAGCACTCGGCCAATCCAACGATAAAGGGCTCATAGTATTGGGTGGAAGACGTAAAGGTAAAGTAAACAGAAAGTGGCGAATTTTATATTTCCTGTACTCTTCTTGAATAACTTTTACTGCCCATTCCAACTGCTTCTTGTACTTCATGGAACGGTATTCTTCTCTTGCCTAAAAATAATTAATACATCAAATATGTGATAAAGTCAAATTTAATTTAATTTAAAAGGTGTTCAATGTGAAAAAAGGTTGGCTTAATTTAATTTAAAAATGTATGTAAGCCCAAAAATTAAATGTTAATGGTGCTGGTTTTCTTAAATAGGTAATAGTGTTAATTTCCAAGAAAAAATCAAGTTGATGTCAAAACAAATCTTGAGTAAATTAATAAAAATTTTTTGATTTTTGGCACAGATGCTCCTCAGTGTCTGCAAAACTATCGTGAAAATATAAATGCCGTCTTATATGCATCAAGTCTTTGCAATACTACACAAAATCACTTAAAAATCAACAATGAAAAATTTAAAAAAATATATCATCGACCTTACATTTGGATATTATTTCATCTTAAACATTGGGGCTCAATTAAAAACGAAATACTTTGGAGTTCTTGGGCCCCTTTCCTTTTTTAATTTCTTGGTGATATTCCCAATGGGCGATTTTAGGCAAATCTAATATTTTCTAAAACGGTAGCTGCGAGGAAAATTAAAAATATGAATAAGTAAAATAAGGAGCGCATCTATTACTTCAATTGATGTGGTATATTTTTTTTGTTCCTTTGAATGTACACTACAGAAAGACAGGCTTCTACCTTGCTTACACGGTCAAATTCAAACTTGGACAAGTGGTGATCTACAGAATCGATCTTGTGGTTTGAATCTGAAGAGTTGTGCTTGCTAGATAAGCTTCAACAAAACCTATGACGTCTCTTCTATTCCAGAAGCAGAAGGAGCACGCAAGTCTGAACCCAACCGAACATATACATATATAACAAAGCAGACACATTATCAGAGAGAGGGTATTGAAAAATGACAAAAATAAATAAAATTAAAAAACAACAAATTTATACAAAAACATAAAATCAGTTGGCTGGAACACTTTAAAACATAAATGGAAAGTGGTAATGAGCAGGCAGTTTCAGGGTTCATTGCTATCCTGCTGAGATCGCCCTGTTAATGCTGATCGAAACACTTTACACACAGTACCTATACTCCCAAAAATTTCTTTATGGAATTTTTGGTCTTCGGCTTTTAGGCCAGAAACTGACAGTACCTCGGTACTTGTTTTTTAAATTTCTCTGCTCATATGCAGTAGGTTGAGAATTCCTGTAGACTCGTATTTTATACGGGTCTCGAAAGAAAAAAAAAACTCATTACCCCTTCCCTAAATAAAATTCAGATTTGTGAAAATTACGCATGGGAGACCATATTAGTAGTTTGAATTTTTCAATTAACTTCAAAGGATAAGATGAGGATAATGTGTCCCTTATGCTTGATTGTAATGTTCAATCGAGAATCAGTCCAATAACAACCCTTCTGCTTATGTTTTAGTCTAGAACGAAAATGACACACCTCAGAACTGAAGAAGAAATAACTTTAATAGCTTTTTGTAAAAAATTTGCTATAATGAGTTCAACAAGTTGGTAGAGTATTTTAACCGCTCTAAATAGATCCAGTGTATAGATTTCAGAAGCGGCATGCAACAAGAATATGAAAGCAATAGGTAAACGCCATCAAAAACGAAAATACTAATAACCACTATTAAGCCGGTGGCAGTTTGGTCAAGCTATGCATGTGAATGTGCTATCCAAGTTGCTAAAAACGAATAAAAGTAGAACAGATGTCCACCAACCAATATTCTAAAATATCCTAGTCGAAAGCCGGGGGAAAGGAATGAAAAATGGAGAGGAATGTGTTTACTGTTCCCAGTACATTGTTAGTCATAATGGAGTAGCACAATTTTGGTTGCCATTTTACACACATTTGATGGACACTTACTCCAAAAATAATGGTTTATAAAGGCGACTCCTTTTAAAAATTCTAAATACTATGATCTTCATAATGGAAGGTAGCTTCACTGCAATATTAACATTAATTGTTAATGTTCGACAGCGCTATATCCTTTTGCTGATTTTATTATTATATTTATTTAGATGTCTTCAACCCTTTCGGTACTATGGGCGCATATATGTACATATGCGCTCAGCAAAATAAGGTCATTGTGGTCTATGGACGCATATAGTATATGCGCTCAGAGACTTGGTGAACTTAAACGCTTATAGAATTCGAAGAAAGTAACGAAATTGGTTCAACAAAATTTTGTACGATAAAACAGATATGTGGAATGCCGTTTCTAGAAGTACCACGTCCGTGCGGTTTCTTTGGCAGCCAGTAGGTGGCGTCGAATGGGAATGTCCGTTGAATATAATGTAATGACCGATAAAACGTGGTATGTTACGTAAATCATCGTAGATTCGATATTTATAATCGGAGCTTGGTTTAGTGAAAAAAGTATTTTTAGAGCAAATAAGGGTTGTAAATGACCCTCTAACTTAGCCCTCCTTGGTAATGTCAGTACTAAAAATTAGATTTCAAATAAATTATTTTTCAAAAAATTCGAAAATTTTGCCGTTTTTAACTCTACTTCTCACACCCCCTGGGCCCGCCTTTTAAATTTACACCCTAGTAATGCCGCATATCTTAGCTATATTGTGGAAAAAGAATTATTGAAATCATCCAACATTTATAAGGAAATATCGATTTTATTGTGTCAAAATAATTTGAGGTGACCCGGAAAAAGCTCAATTTGGTCGTCTTCCACCACAGAAGAGACTCTATAAAAGTTTCAAATATAAACGTTAAAGCATGTTTGTAGAATGAAATCGTATCTACATTTTGTCCCCTAATCACATATCTTATTAGTTTTCAAATTCGATAATTAATTTCGCAGATAATTCGAAAAGAAATGAACCAGTCCTTTTTAAAGTGGAAATGGCTTTATTTTAATCTCGTGTTTGCGAGGAAGCGTTTCGTCCCAGAAATTTGCCACCGTAACAAAAAACGTTCACAATAGACCACCAATACATACAAAAGAAAGAACGGACAAAATATATGTAAAAAGTGCCAAAAAATCATTTTTTTTTAACGGTAAAAACGTTCATATAAAGTTTAAAGGATCAAAAAATTAACTCAACCACTCGATTACACTCTCCTCCCCCTTTAATTTGATATCTCACAATTCTGGACATCCCCCTGACCGCATTCCAATTTTTTTTTTTCATCTATCTTTTTCTCTCGAACATTACAAATACAACTAAAAAAACTAAAAAAAGTTATGTACACATATATAGAAATGTACGAAAAACTGACCGTCCACAGCGACATGTTACTTCTACTTTTGCTCCGGTCATACATAATATGACACTAACCAATGAAGAAGCACTGGTTTCCTATTATAGACTTATAAGAAAAGATATTAATTTCCATGTAAACATATCAATACATGCTGTTGTCAATTGTCCCTGAAACCCCTCGTGGAACATGGCGTAGATATATAAAATCACCTTTATTTAAACAGAAACTGTAATTGAGCCTACAATTTTAGATAAGCTTCGAACCACCAAGTGAAACATCATCCATATTACAACATCCCGCCAGCGGGTGAAATATCAATTTAATATAAAATCGTCGTTATGGCTTTATAGTGTGTAATCTGTATTCATAGTGCATTGGGACGAGAGATCCCAAGCACGGAGACCAGGGCAGCCCATAGTGCATTACGCATATAAAAAAAATCATCTGTGGCAAAATCTCCAATTAGTTTTTGATGCCGGCGCAAAGGAACATTTATACCAAATCTAATTAATTTTTTCATTGTCAAAACCAAAATGCTTTCATTGTCAAAACCAAAAATACCTGAGATATGTAAGAAGTTGTCTCACCTTATATATACATACATACTTATTTATAGTTTGTGCTTAAATTTGTTGTTTTGTGTTTATTTGAATATTAACAAGAGAATCAAAAAACAATATCACGCAAAACATGCAAAGTTTACTACAAAAATTGTTTGAAAAATATTAAAATACCAAAAATATGTACTCGTACTTACAAAAAAGGAAATTTGTAATCAGGTTCCGTGTTTAGTGTTATATGGACCGTTTTTGTTCATTACTTAAATTACTTTTTTGTTTTACTTACGATTCTGTAAAGGCTCCATAAATGTTTTCGCCCTGTAAATGGAATACCAAAGCGCAACTCCTAAACACAAAACACGCAAAAATTTAAAGTGCAAATTATAATATTCAAAGTTCATGCAAAATGTTTGCACAATGAATGAATGGAGTAAAATAAGTAATATAATCAAAACTCACCCTCCACGTCCTCCATGCACTCGATATAATAATTTGACTCTCTCTCATTTGTAGAAATCGTTTTCGTTTGATGTACATTCGAAATTCTTTCTGGATAAGGATTGCCAATGCATCTAGTCTAGCTTTCCTGAACTCTTCTAATTCATATATCTAAGCAAATACAATAAGAAACTCGTAAAAATTCAATAAAATCCAATAAAATCCCAGTCAGAAAGATACTCACAGTACGTGGACTACGGATGAAAACATGTTTTGTTCCCAATGTAAATTCGGCTGATGGTAATGGTACGCTTCGTATTATTAAGGCAATACCTTCAACCATACTGCCATGAGTAAAATGTGGCCAAGTTAAGCTGTTTAACAATTTGTAACGATTAAAAAATTTTATATGTGTCATGTGAAAACAATGGCCAGTTCGACAAAGATGAACCAGAGGCATAAGACTCATATATCGCACTTGATGCTGAACTAGAGCTAGCTCAAAAGTCCGAGGTTGTCTGTTCTCATTCGGTTTTATACAAAAGACGTAGTGATTTCTACGATTTTTAATTATTGAAAGCAATGTTTGCAGTTGTGTACGCAAAGTAGAACTTAAACTAGTTGGTTTTTTTGATGACCGTTTGGGATTACCTAAAACGAAAGTGATTATAAGAATAAATTATCTATAAAATACTACATACCTTCTGGAAAAAGGCTTTGTACTAGTGACAGTTTGCTTTGATAAAGTCCAGAACTAATAGTTTTTGGCAAAATATCTGTGTTTTTATCTAAAAAACCCTGAACTGAATATGTAACAACATTCGCGTAGTGACGAATCCTGTAATTGGATAGCTTTGTTTTTAAAAAAGTGCGAAAAAAAAATTGTGTATATTCCTTACTTAAAGCACATGGAAGTCATCGCTGGACCACTACTTAAAAAATTTGGATGACCCGCACAACATTGTTGTATCCGAACCAGAAGAGCGTCATCAGTGTTTATATGAGGTTCATTCAAAAGACTAAGTATTCCATAGTTTGGTTTATCGATAAGCTCACAAATCGATTCATTGTCGAAAAAATCAATTCTCGACCACTCTAAACCTTCACGGACGTATAAATCCTGCTCACATTTAAGAACTGTTTGTACGAAGTTCTAAAAGATATATTTTGAATGGTGAAGAAATCATAGAGTACATATAGAACTTTTACCTGATGAAGCTTTTCATTGCAGTAGTTAATGGCTAATTGTTCAAAAGAATTATTATCGAAAATTTCAAAGCCATAAAAATCTAATAAGGCCAAATTTTTTTCTCTTTGATTTGATTTTAACATCTCATTAATTCGATTGACCAACCACGTGAATAGTCGACCATACAGTGTGCGGCATAATGTATTTCGTATCAAAGATGCTTGACGTGCATCAAGTTCTGATCCTGAAATAATCAAATAATAACTTTATTATTATCCAATCGAGTCATACTCACTGAATAGAAAATTATAACTGAAATAATAGACAACCTGAAGTCGAATTAAATTATCGATGATTTATCCTGTATATAATTCTCAGATCCTCATCTCCAAGAATTCAGTTGAAAAGACAAGTTTTACGCATGTCACTTGGACTAATGCACCGAGAGTTTTTCAGCGTGCTATTAATGAAGCATAAGGGCTACTAGTTAAAAAATAACAATTGCATTGTATTGCATTTTTACCTAGACAATATTTTTAATGTTTTGTCAAACACAATTAAAAAAGCTTTGAAAAGCTCAACACCGTCTTGAAATTATATTATATACAGGGTGTCCCGTAAGTCGACGTCAAGCCGGAACCGGGTGATAGACCGAATCGTAACAGTTACCAGAAAAATATAAAAAAAAATCTAAGTCATGTATTTTTTAAATTATAGGCATTTCTTTTGTTTTCGAGAAAATCTACACCTTGTGATGGTTTTTTAGCTCCTGTTGCTACAACTCTTTACTTTTTTTCAATTTTTACACTAGAATCAATTTTACTAGGTGAAAAGAAATTTTTCGAAACTCGGTTTCTTGAAGAAAAACATTTTTTTTCCGTAATCTAAGAAATAATGTAGCAAGTGTTATACCATTTTATAATCCTTATTAAATATGTCAACTTTTAAAGTTACTTGCCAGACTGGCGTAGTACATTTTTTTTTTTCAGTACAGTCAGTTAAAGTTCAACGAATTACTAATTTTATATTGTTGGTTCGGCAAAATGTGACATTTTCTTACAAGCTGGAGCAGTTGGCTTAGAACTTAAAGCAACAGGTTACATAAGCACTATTCGGGATTACATACGAAAAATAAAATTGAAAAAAAGTAAAGATTTGTAGCAACAGGAGCTAAAAAACCATCACAAGGTGTACATTTTCTTGAAAACAAAAGAAATGCCTATAATTTGAAAAATACATGACTTAGATTTTTTTTTATATTTTTCTGGTAACTGTTACGATTTGGTCTATCACCCGGTTCCGGCTTGACGTCGACTTACGGGACACCCTGTATATTAACTGAAAGGCCACATTTAACATCGAAAAGTATCAGTTCTTGCAAACATAAATGATTAGATTATTAGACAGATTAAAGCCAAAAATTTAAATACTGGTCGTCAGATCACCCATATCGACCAACATTAAATTAATTGTGACAGTTTTTGAGATAATCCAATTACTTTTTAATGCAGAGCTTGAATAGCTTGTAATACAATGAAAGTGAATGGATTTGTCGTTATTCCAAGCAACAGAACAGAACCTGACCGTAGCGGTTAAACTTTCGAAACGATAACAAAGCCTGTATCAATTAACTTTTCTTAATTTCTAAGCTTGATTGTCAAAGCAAAGTAATGGAAACATAAAGTATGATTGCTGGAATTTTCGAATTTTGACGTTTCTAAGCAAAAAAACGTCTATTAGTCCAGGCAACCTTACAGACTTACAAAAGGTCAAGGAGAGTTTAAATATGGCAGATTTGTACAGTTCGATGTCCTAATTAAATTCCGAGTTTGCGACCGCCACTCGCACCACCATATTCGAAAAACGGTACCGAAAATCAGTTTTTCGAAAATATCTTCTCTCCAGAGACGTTAAAAATAACTATTGAAAACATTATAGAATGAAATTTCCTGCAACTTTTGTAGGAAAAATTTTTCAATCAGATGAATAGTTCACCAGTTACAGCGGAGTCAAGCTCAGCAAATTCTACAATTTACAATCTCTGCGCTCTTTTCACACGCCAGCTCATTTGATCATCATAAACTAGATCATGGTGTAGCTGTAGCTCTTTATATTCCTGTCGTTTATTCTATTTCTCTTTTTAACAAGGGAAATTAAAACCTAACTAGCGACTCGACAAATTCGCAAAATCTTTACTAATTTCTTTTAACAATGACCTGATGCCACCCAGCGGTGGTCACACGAAAATGGAGTCCGGGGCCGAAACCACCATTGGATTTCGGCAATTAGATTCCAACATGATAAAAATGATTTTCTGATAAATCGAAACTCATTGGGTGCTTGCAGAAAATTATAAAAAAATTTTTTGTGACTTTAAAGAACTGCTTCAAATTGAAAAATAAGATTAATAAATCATCATCATAAAATATTATACATCAAATATAACATAGAATAAAGAACTTTACATCAAAATTTGAAATAAACTTCATTAAGTGCTAAGATACAAAAGATTCTTACCATTATCATCGTGGACCCAAAGTGAGCTAGCTCTTGTAAGGCAATGTAGTAAAATTTGAGCGTCTAAGTTAAGTAGCTGAGCCGTCTCTTGTAATTCTGAAGAAAACACAAATGTTAAGTTTATCGTTAATTTCTGAATAAATTAATATGCTAACCATAATCATTTGAAACCTGACAGCCTTCTGTACCATCAATATTGGTCACTGGCACAAAAACAAAATTTCCTAATTTAAGAACAACAGCAATTACTCTAAAAATCGACAATATTTCTTCGGGATGTAGTCCGAGGTTTTCTAAGGATTTCTAAAAATAAATTAATCAAACAAAATCACAGAATATAAGTTAAGCATACTCTTGTATGCGGAAAATTTAATTTATCTTCCTCTGTTGCAACTGTATTCTTAAGTAACTCGTATTTATCTATATTTCGATATAGTTTTAAAGATTCTGAAAAGATGAAATCATTAATGTTTTTATATTTATCTCAATATTTACTATTCGCTTGATGTAAATTAGCAAACACAAGGCTTTGATTGTAATGTTATTTAAATGTTCAAACATTAAGGCAAAATTAATCATAAATAACTTTGAAATCGCTAATTTAGTAGAGAAAAGAGTTTTTACAACTTACTTAGAAACTGAATATCAGCTCCAACTAAAAGTTGATAGAATATATGAAAATTTCTTTCACTTGGATTTATATGAGTCACCCGTGTCTAAAATAAAAATTCAATTTTTTAGATTACTTTCAAGATGAAAAAATGAAACCAAACCTTTTCTAACATATCTATAATATGCAGCATGAAATCAGAAAAGCATCTTTAATTGCGATAAGTCCGATGTTCTTTATTTTGTTAATTGCATTAAAAAACTCAACTCAAGGGTAAATCCAAAAGGGTAATTTAATTATAGATAACATTTTCCTGGTAAATCATGTACAAATATAAAGTACAACACACCATTCATTACCATACATTTTTTATGAAACTAGGCACTGATCTAAATCCGGAATCGAGACTTCTCCATTGATGGAAGTAGATTAGGAAAATATAAATATGGAGGACTCAACCGGGATGAAGTTTATCCCACCAGAATAATCTTACCAAAGTAACATAAATATTCAGTTATGTCCTTCTATGGTGTTACTTTCAGTAGCTATTTTTTTTAATAAACGTTGTTCACATTAAAATTGTTGAACAATTTTCCGTTTTGGAGACGACCCTTTATTGGAGCATTTTTTTATGTACTTTCCATAGCCTACCTTGAAAGCACTTGTGGGCCGATTAAGGTGACATTTATATTTCTTGATAAAAAGGTTATATTCTCAGCATTATATTTTTGCCAAGTTTAAGATTCCCTCAGTTTGTACATTGACAATCTATTTTACAATACCATTGTGGGCAGAAACGTATACACCAAAAAGTTTTCAGTTTGCACATGGAAAATTTACAAAGGAGATTTTATTTGCAAATGTCAAGTGATGTTGCACAAATATTTTTAAACAACTCTGTTTTCACTTTGCTAATTAAGTATTTTCTGAAAGGTGATAATAGCGAACTCTAGAAAATTAAGCATTCATATCATTTTGAGATATTGTAACCATTGACGTAAATAAAGTCTGTTAAATTCGATAAAAGTTCAGAACATAGTGGAGCAAGAGAAGTAGAGCAGAAAAGAGCAGATAGAATCAGCAAGTCTTGAAACACCTTTTTTTGATTTTCTGAGATTACACCAAAAATATTTTTTTACTGTAAAATTTGTTCAGAACAATTTAGTAAAGAATCATTTGATATTCTATCTAAAGTGAATCAGCTTATCCCTGTATTGGCCAAGAATCGCTACATTAAGAAAAGTGAAATATAATATATAAAATATTTAAACAAGCAAATTTTGGACAGGTGTTATGTCTCAACTGCCAGCTCTAAGTTGTTCCTTCAAACAATTTTTAGAGCAGTGCTCTAGGTTCATGAAACATGATTTCTGCTCTTTTCAGCTCTAGAATAACCCAAAGCGGCTCATTAGGCCGGCCTATGTTATTAAATAGTTTTCTTGATAATTCCGATCTCCCTCGTGGTAATTTCCCATTCCCTCGCCATACTTCCACACCTGCAAAGGTCGCTTTATTGGTATCACATAATCTGCATAGATACAAGTGCAAAATGTCGTCAGCACAACGCCCAGTAATATCAAACCATTCGGTTCCAATTTTGCAATGAGTGGATATATCATTTAGTCGATGATCGAAAAAGGAAAAAAACTTTTTTTTTATCTACATGGTTTATGCAGACGCTGTAAGTGATATCACAAATATATAACAGATGGATAATTGTCTAACAAAAAAGTAATGCTTATTTTTTGCTAGATATTTATGGTGATGTATTACTCATAATAAATACTTACAATGTGTCACGTGAATACCAATGGGTTCGCCTCTGTAATCTATTTCTATATCAAAAAATTTCCCCTGCAATCATATTAAAATCATATTATTATTAAGGAACACTAACAAAAAATCATTACTTACATATCGACTAGAATTACTATTTTTTGAAGTTGTGGCGTTTCCCATTGCATCCAGAAAAGTATCACAGCAAGCGACTCGATCTCGAACTCTTTGAATTTTAGCTGTATCTAAATAATCCGGTGATAAACTAGACGCCTTAAATCTTTCAGAACGCAAACTTGATTTATGCATATCTATTAGCGAAGTTCTCGAAAATCGTGTTTCGGAATCAACATTTGTCAAAGGTGTATTACATCCGGTAGATACAGTGCGGCTTAAATTTAAACAGCTGCCTCTACTACTAATATCAGACTTTGCTCTTGTGACAGGCGTTATTAAACTACTACTACAATATACTGCTGATGAAATATTTCGACAATCATCGCTTACTTCCAAACTTTTTTGTTTTATACATCTATCGTGACTGCAATGTTTACAGCTAGAGTTTACTTGGAATGGGGCGCTCTTTGACTGATGAGGTAACGATTTCAATTGTTCTTGGTGTGTTAGTATACCATGTTTTGGATTTATGCTATTCGAGCAACACGTATTGAGCTTATTTGATAGTAATGTTGCCTCATTTATCCTATTCGTGCTAATATTTTTTGTAAGATCACAGTTTGATTTTCTTATACAATAATCTACATTCGTGAGTGTTTTCGAGCGTCCAATAGCATCAACGTGATTATGTTTAAAACACGACTTTGGTGTAGTAGTTTGAACGGAAACATTTTGAGAAGATATATTCTCAGAGCTTTTATGATGTGAGAAATCGAAATCGACCATTTTTTCTCTTGAAAGTTTCTGAAATTACAATTTTCGAAACTGATTCAAATGTTGAAATTATAAAATAATACGGCACTCACCCTTTGCATATGTGATCTATCTGAACTTTCGGATCGTGTTTTAAGTAAGCATCCAGATTTTTCTGTAAATGTGACAGGTGATTGACGTTTGGGTGTTGATGGTCGAGAATTTGGATTCGAGTTGGGCCGAGGATTTAATGCTGCTGAATATACATTTGAACTTCGTCCTTTTACCGAATTACATTTAGATTTTGACTTCTTGGCATCTTGAATTTGCGTTAAAAAATTCAACACCATTCTAAATGATTCTGTTTTGCCAGATCCACTTTCGCCTACAAACATTTTGAAAATATATTTTTCTCGTTTGAACAACTAAAATCTTTGTGTATAGAACTATATAGTAAATTCAAGGACGTTTATCAACATCGAATATTAAGTTAACATATCAGTATCGAAGAGCCAGAATCAAAGAATTTCAAAAATTTGTTTATTTATCGAACTTTCCTCTTCCATTTAATAGAATTTCCCCGTGCTTTAATTATTTACTCTGATTAATAGAATAAAGACTAACTAGGCGAAGTAGCGAAGAGTTTCACGCTCTAGGGGAAATCGGTGGAATGCAACTTAACGTTGCGTTCCAGAATTTCTACATCTTACAGGAAATGAACATACCGGGGAGCTGGATAGAAGAGTCTTAGACATTCGTGGCTCTTTATCTAAGAATGCATGAGTTCCACATGAATAGGAACATATGTTAAATTTTCTATCTGTGGTAAATTTGAGAAGAAACAGCTTAACGTGTACTTTCTCTAAAATAGGAAAGAAACAACTAAGAGCTCGTAAAGACTTCACCAGGACTATGACAATTAATACAGGGCGGCACTTGCTTATTGTTATGCTTACAATATAAGCGTTGACTTCAACACACAATGGCGTAGTTCCAACAACAAAGAAAGCTTATACATTTCGCGTCAGACACATTCACTAGAGTGCTTCGACAACGAGAAAAATTTCTACACAAAAAAAAAAGAAAAAATTTGCAACTTATGAACTCTACATGAATAATTTAATATGGTGTTGCAACAATTTTTCAATGTCAATATTCAACACCAGAACATCGACTAGTCCGTAGAACCAGGACAGATTATCTCCATGTAACTACCTGGTGCCGATTGGAATTCTAGTACGTTAGTTGACACCCAGCACCTGAATCAACCAGCCGTGCGTATTTTGTGACAGATTTTCATGCTTATATTACAAATCGTTATTGTTCTAAAAATTATATTTAAAAAAGTTTCATCTACCACATGTTATGGAAGTTTGCTTGTAGACGATTTATTAATTAAATAATAACTTAATAAATGTATCGTCGTGCTTTCACAATAATTCTAATCACAATTCTAAAATATTAAATATAAATCTTTTAAAAGAAATCATTACCTGACAGAATAATGCACTGATCTTCACTCTGATCCTTAAGTGATTGAAAAGCTAAATTAGCAAGTCCATATCTAAAAAAAAACCAAAAAAACATTATTAATTATTATTCAATATATTTTTACTTAGTGACATTACATGTGTGGTGGCAATTGAAATATCCCTTTGCTGCCGTACGCATTAACAAGCTCTGGAGAATACAATGAGAGAGATTTAAAAGGATTAACTGCTACAACCGATGTACCAATATAGGTCTGGAAAAAATAGTATTTATTGTTTATAGAAATCAATGCCAAATTTCTAAAATCGTACATAAATGTAATCTCTTTTATAACGCTGATGTAAATTATTAATGAAACTATCTTCAGATAAATTCTCGAGTAAAACAGAATCCCAAGTTCCAATTTCTTGTTCCATGTTTTTATATCCGAGAGGCTAGATTCTGCACAAATTTTCTCTACATCTGCTAATGGCAAGTACATTCCTGAAAATAAGGATAATATACATGTAAACATAGACAACAATTTCCAAATATAGAATAAAACAAACAGAAAAAATCACAGACAAGAAATAATCGAGCATAAAATCTTGTTGGCTTTATCTTAGTCTCCTTGACCTCATTTCTATACAGCCGACTGGTTTCGTCATTCAAAGTACTTGAGTTCTCTGATTTTCTCCTTTTAGCGGAAATGTGAATCGATAGAACGAGTAATTGACATCTTGATAGAACATTTTCTTTCATTACTTTCTTCCTCTTGCTAATGTTTAAAATGATTTTAACAGAAAGTGTTTACATTTCCTGCATTTATTATCTTTTAATGAAGCTTATTTTTCTATCGCCTAGAAGCGCTTTCCTATAACACTTCTGACTTTTCCTACAAATTTTTCTTCCATCACTGCCATAGTGAATGGATTAATGATGCTTATTTTATATTCAGATAGCTACTTTTATGGAGAACAAATTCTATGCTTGTGGAAAAGTAATGAAGTTTAATTTCCATCGGTTTTCTGAATAAAAAAAAAAAATAAAAAATAAATCCAGGATACTATTTATTTATTTTTAATAGATTTCTTTAGCTGAAATGCAGGACACAATGGAGTTTTATTATCATATGTGTAGTTTACCCGATGAAAAATAGAACACAGGACATTCCGTATAAATAGTTAGTATTAACCAAACCGCTAATTTTCTAACTAAAAAGGAGACACATCTCATGTATGGAAAAAATATTTCTTTAACATATTAAACAGAACTCGGGCATTATCGAAAACATAAATCGAGAGTCGAAATAATAAGTAACCATTAATAAATCGTTGGGTAATATATTGGCTGCATGAAGAAATAAAATAAAGCCGCAATCATATTAACAAACGTCCTCCTACTAATCGTTGAAAAAAAGATATATGTACCTTCCAAAAAATTGATCTAAGTAAAAATCCCAAGAAGGAAGATTAAGCTATTTACAATAACTGGAGACCAGAGTTGTAAAAAAATGCAATGTTCTCGACAAATAATTCTTTTGAGAGTTGTGTGTCGGGCGTTAAAAAAGGACTTTATCTCACTAGATACCCGACCATTAAAAAATTATTTCTAAAATACAATACTCCCTTGCCTTCTCAGCAGCAGTCGAGCGCTATTTTCGTTTGCTGAAATTGATTGATACTCCTCAGACTCCAATTTTGATAAACTTTTACTATTAAAAATATTTAAATCATAGCTTTTTTATTTAGTGAGATAAAGGCATTTTTTAACCTTTTAGACCAATTCTAGCTTTTTTACTTGCCGATAATCCAATTTTCGGGATAAAGTCAGCAATATTAAAGACATTTTTGAGCTCTTGATTCCTCGTGCATTGCTAATTTGTGATTCCAATAACGTGTTATATAAGTCAAGAAATTATGGCAATTTCGAGGATTATATTTAAAAATAATTCAAAAATCAAAGCATCTTTAGCTATATTTTATATGCAAAGAAGTTATATTATGTACTAAGCGATATGGATTACAATAAAGGAATTCTCTCGTCACAAATTTAGTTTTATTTTCTAAATCGGTCCATCAAGTGGACGGCCAGGACAATTTTAGGCTGCGATCCTTCTTATACCTATTTCAATAAAAACGATATAAGTCCCACAGGTCCCACAGATAACCACTGCTAGCTATACAGAGTTTTTGTAATTTTTTTAACACATCTTTTGTGTACGCTAATCTAAAAACAATCTTCTTTAATTATTTGTACCAAAATTGGGAGTTGTAACTGATACTTTGGAACAGGTACTTTTGGTACTTTGAACAGGTTGGAACTGTTCCATTAAAATGTCCCAATTACCCATCCCTACCACACTACCATATGTGATGTGGGAGAACACTAAAAACTTGATTAGCTTCATCCGCATATGAAGAGAGAGAAAACTAGAGCTTAACAATAGCTACCGCAGACATCCATATATATCTTATCTTATATGATTACAGCAGGTGAACTTTGAGTTAAGCTCAAAGCCAAGGGCTTTAGCTGAATCAACATGATAGTACGGAGTTGTTAATAGATATTGGTGGGACAGTATCAGGATCAATTTCATTTCTATAAATCGCTAAGCAATTTGACTTACTGGGATTCAATTCCAGGTTATTTTGTAGTGACCAATTATATACACGCTGCAGGTCATCATCGAATCGGCATGCACAGTCCTCCATCAAGCCGATTGGTCTGCTTTGGTATATTTGTACGTCGTCAGCGTTCAGATGAATGGAAACATCTGATATTACGACAATAATGTCGTTTAAGTAGAGGCAAAATATCAAAGGGCCAAGAATAAATCCTTGAGGAACTCTAGATAATATAGACGTTTCACTGGAGCACACCTCATTCAATCTAACAAACTGACTGTGTCCACTTAAAAAACTCTTGACGAATTTTACTGCAGACGAAGGATATAAAAATTCTTTTGAAAGTTTTCTCAGTAGCTTACAATGATTGATAGGATCGAATGCCTTGCTGAAATCAAGCAAAGGAAGGATTGTAAGTTGGTTTTTATCTAGAGCTTGGTGTATAACTGATATTACCTTGAGCATAGCAGTTTTGCAGCTATGATTCGGTCGGAATCTAGATTGCCAACATTTAGATAGATGTATTTCACAGCCTGTGGATAAGCTATCTTTTCAAAAACCTTAGCAAAAAAACATAAAAGACTAATTGGTCTGTAGTCAGCTTAATAAACCGTGGAGGCAATCTATCTGGTCCTACTGCATTAGATTTAATTGCATTCATAGCCAGAAGACTTCATTTTCATCAATGTAACGAAAGGCAAAGCCCTCCACTGGAAAGTCTTCGACACAAGCATTAGCATGCATTGACTTAGATGCAACCGTAGAACCTGTGGAAAAGATCTCATTAAGTCCATATACACCCAAGTGACGAATATTCGGCCACAGCTTCTTTGGAGATACATCAACATCCAGCTTCAAGCCAAAAAATTTACATTTGGCAGACCTTATCATAGAGTTGGCTCTGTTGCGGACTAGTTTGTACTGTACAGGAATTATGTGATTATACATTGCATTAATATATTTAAGGTAAAATTACATTAACACTTCTTATAAAGTCAATCAACTCAATGACCTTATGCATCAGCATTTCATAGTTCACGCCAATAAACCTTATACTCACCTCAGCTCTACGGGTGACTTTATTTTTTTTTTTAAAAGATTATCGCATTCGACACCGTAGACCATTTTAAACTTCTTGCTAAACTTCTTGAACTTTTTGATTTTATTAATAGCTTCTTAACTAACCGTTGCCAGCGGGTCAAGGTCGCTAATCTCGTCTCCTCGAGAATTAGTGTGGCATGTGGCGTGCCTCAGGGATCTATCTTGGGTCCTCTCATGTTTAGTTTGTTCATTAACGATTTACTAACTGTTGTTTTATACAGCAAAGTTTATATGTATGCTGATGATGTCCAAATACATATATCTTAGTCGTCCCATTGGCTTGGTTGAAGATCGCGTTAGTAGGGTGAATGAGGATTTCGAACGAGATCACGAATGGTCAGTCATCAATGGCCTCTCATCGAACCCCACTAAATCGGTGGCCTTACCCTTGTACAGACACACTATCGACCCCTCACACCTACCCCATATTCTTCAGGAGGGTTCTAGAATTTTCTTTGTTTGTCGGGTAAAAAATTTAGGCTTATTCTTGAATTCTAGAATGACTTGTTGTGACCATGTAAAAGCGATAATTTGCAAAGTGTACGGAGCCTTTAGACGACTGTGGTTGTACACCAATATTCTTTCAACTACTACACGCATAAATCTGGTGAAGTTTTTGTTATTACCACATTTTTCATTTGGATCTTTGATATTCCCTAGACTAGATGCCGCCCGCAAGTGGAAACTGGAAGTAGCTTTCAATGATTGCACTAGATTTACATTTGGTTTGCTCTCTGGATTTGGGATATTTTTCTTTTCTTCTTTGTTCAGCTTTAGTTGACAGGGTACGTAAAAGCTTGCTCGCGAGTGGCTCTCAAAAGAGCGCTCCAGAACAGCTCTTTGTAAAATAGCTCCCGCTCGCGAGCCGGAGCCCAAAAATTTTTACTTATAAGCTCTCGCTCGCGAGCCGGAGCCAAAAAAAAATTCTTGCAGGCTCTCACTCGTGAACCCGAGCCGTTAAATAACTCGGGCTCGCGAGCGAGCCATTGTACCGCTCCAGCTCTTTATCATTATATATACAAGTTTTGGGTTTTTTCACTGTGTTACTCAATCGGTGTAATTTATGACATTTATGACATGTGTTAATTAGGTACGCGTAAGTAACAAAAACATTTTCTTTAATTCTTGGTAAATTATATATATTAGTATTTGTTTTTTTTTTTTTCACCTCCCTTAGTTACATATCCAAAATACAGTTGATTTGGGTTACATTAAATTCTACCTATGTAGGTATAAATTTTTTTCTTTAATAACAATTATCCCAGTAGGTATCTGTATAGCAGGTCTCAGAATTCCTTTTAATTGAATTAAATAATAAAACATCATCCCAAGATACTTCACTACAATCCGTTATAAACTGCTCATAATTTAGGTTTTTATAATCGCGCTAAGTGAAACAAACATTATCTGCAATGGGCCTGAGCTTAAGATCATAAGACAGATATAAGAAATCATGATCGAATTCCGTTGGCGGAATAATTTGGTTATGGAATGAAACCTTATGGATATCAGTTGTGAGAATGTGATCAAGCTGAAATGGATTGATTGCATTGCAAAACGTTGGTAGATGATTAACCAAATCCAAATTCAATTTTTTATATAAATAAGGCAGATTGCCAACTGAGGGTCCAGAACCAATATCATTAACATTTAGATCGCCACAGATAATTACGTTACAACGTCTTGAGATTTGGAGTGATACTAACTCTTTAAAAGCATGGCTGTCTCGTTGTTATAACAGTTTGGTGGACAATAAACACTTATTAAAACACACTTATCAAAGTCAGAGTCAACTTCAACACTAATGAATTCAATTTTTTCACCTGGTACAGAGAAGTTAATCACAGTTGCCTTAAGTGAGCTATGGACATAAATAGCAACACCCCTTCCGATACGATTAATACGATCGTTTCGGAAAATATTGTAATTAGGCAGAGAAATTGATTGGGATATTACATTTTCATTTAATCAAGTTTCACATACCAGTACCGCATGAACACCAGAACCCGCAAAAAGCTACTGCAGTAGGCCAACCTTATTCCCTAGATTTCTAGCATTAAGATGACAAACGTTAAAGCCGTTCGATCGTGAGGCGAAGACATTAAGGAGCACTCCTACTTTCTCCAATGGGGAGATATTATTACCCATATTCATGATCAATAAGTCAAGAGAGCCAGTACAACCCCAGCAGACGCAACCAACCCAAACCGAATACGCGACCATACATTTTGAATGTTGTCCAAACTTTAATTATAAATTGATTATACTTCAAGATGAAATTGCAATGAGATTCATGATTAGACTTAACTTCAAACAAGGAATGAACAAAAATACACATAATAACAGCAATTAAAGACCGAATCATAATAAAAAAGATAGAAAAATAAAAATATGAGCAAAAAAAACAAAAAAGCCGTTTACTCCACAGTTTTAAGCCTCTGCACTGCCCGCTTCAGCGACGATGGTTCAAGCTCATCCAATGTTGCAATTTTAATTGACGCATCTCCTTTTTTTACACATATAAAAACTTCATCGTGGTAAAGCGGAGTGTAAAGAACCTCTCTGTTAAATCTCAGAGCAATCCGTAATATTTTATTGTTACAATGCGAGAGACTCTCGGATATGCTTTTCAAAGTCATCGCGCCTAATCTCTAAAATTTGAAAATAAATTGGCGTTGTTCAGCAGCAGAAGAGAACTTTACAACTAGGTGGGCACTTTTTCCAGATCTACTACGTTCAGAAACTGATGTTTTTGGGCGAAATATAGTCGTATACGGTGATAGCAATGATTAATTTTCTCTGAGATGGCTGATAATATCCACTGAGGGTTTTCATTCTTGCAGCATGGGATGCCGGTGATTATAGCATCCGACAGCCTGTTGATCCGGGAACAGTCACTAAGCTCAAGACGGTTTTCAGCTAATTCAGTTTTTAGTTGCTCCACCTCGCTGTTTAGCCTTATCACTTCAGCCTGAGTTGTAGATACCAGTATTTCAATTTTTTGCATAGCACGCTTCTCAAGCTCGTCCAATTTCTCAGAGATGACTTCGCCAAGGCTTCTAAGCAATCTCTTTTCGAGTAACTCAAAGCAATCAGCGAAACAAATGGAATTAGATCGTCGTCCCGCCTGCTAGCTACAACTATGATTAGCACTACTCAGCTAATTCTTCACACTGCCTCTTGTTAGTATAGATGAACTTTGTACAGCTATCATTTTTACCCATGATGAAAAATTTTCTTTTCAATAGAAAAGAATAGCAAAAATAAATCAATCGACTGAATTTAAAAGAGCAGCACTAACGTAATTATCACTTTATCACTTATGAATGAAACCGCCGGAAAAACTCACAGTAAGAGGGAAATTAGCAGGAGCTTAACATAAGCACTACTAGTCGATAGAAAACATCAATACGTTCTTTTTGATAAGAAGCGAAAGAAAAATAAAAGCATGGAAGAATGCTTCAATAGAACATTAATAGAACATCTAAGGAAGGTAGTCAACTATAGCCAGCGCTACTGGGATCGACATATTTCTATATTTCTAATAGCTTATATATCATCTGTTTACAATACGACCAGACAAAGTTCAGCTAAGGTCATATTCGGAAAGGAGATGCGCTTGTCTAGTGACCTTAGGTTTGGTACATCCAGAGGAGAACAAAAGTTGCCAGGAGACTACTTAACGGAGCTCAGACACCGATTAGCTGATGTGCACGAAGCCACGAAACGTTCTCTAAAATCACCACAACACTGGGAGGGGCGGAATGCAGTTGAAACCAGAATTAATGACGTAGTATACAAGATTCAGCGTGGTACAAGAGTTAAACGGAAAATCGTTCACCTGGATCGTTTGTGTCAATACTTCGAGCATCATGATCGTGACCCACCTGTTGTTCGGGGCAATTTTAAGAAGGGGGCAGTGTTATGCGCAAAGTGACACAAGCGACATCTGTTGGAAATGAAAACAACTTTAGGTTAGTGATATCTTAATAAGCTTTGGGTTCGGAGAATAGAATTAACGGGAAGGTTCTACCATAATTTGTGGAGTATATAGTAAATACGGCGCTTCTCATATCCAGGAGGCGGACTCTTATTTCAGACAGTGAAGTGAACGAAGTAAACTACATATTTGGATTGTGATAATCAAAGTACAGTACTAGCGATAACTAAAGAGTTGATTTGATAATTGTTTGTGAATGTTAAAAAAGTAAACAGTAAAGTTAAATAAAGGAAGAACTTTTGAATGATATCTGAAATATTGTGTTTTAAATAACGAACCAAGGCCACGCTCGTAACAAAATATATATGATATTTTACAGAGACGCTAATAAAAAACTTGTATATGTTAAACAGTTCAAAAATAACATTTTTGGAAAGTGTTTCACTTACGGTTGGGGTCAAAATCCAAAATTAATAAAAACTGTTTTTTTTTTTTTTAATTTGTGAGTACCATTTATAACCATTAATTAGAAATATCGCACCAAAGAATCGAGTAACCCGATCCCAAGTATAAGCTCACGCTGTATCCAAAAACTCAGGTCGGTGGGCTAAACAAAAAAATATGGGTCCACTATTTAATACTTAACTAATTCTGACTGTTTCATCGAAATCGGAGGGCGTCGGGGTCAATGGAAGCTCGTTATGGTATAGAATTACTGTATACCATAAGCAAAATTTCATTGTTTGAGCAAGTAAAAGTTAAAACAGTAGTAATAAAGTTACTGCAGTACATTTTATACAGAAGTTGATAAGATAAATAAATAGACATTTTCGGACGAATATTTAAGGTTTAGTTTTATATGAGCCGATAAGGAAAATTTCAATAATCTAGTCTTGTATATTGCGAAAAATAGTAAATGGTTCCTGATAAGTTGAAACACTATTTTACTACAAAGCACGTCAATCTGCTTTAAAAACTAATTATTATTTTAAAAGATTCTTGGTCATGCAAATACTTAGCATAAGTAAAAACAAGCGTTTGCAACCTATCAAAACGATCACCATAAATAAAATCACTATTTTAGACGAAAGTGTAAAGTAAAAAAAGAAGTAAAGTAAAGATAGCGTTTCGTTATAAATATTTTGATATCAACAAAAAAAAATTGTTCTGGGTAGGTAGGTACCTACTATTTATAATTTAATACAGCTAGGTGGTTTTTAGATAGTACTTTCGAGGTTACATCAGCAATCATGCAACAGTTGGAATTGAAATTGCTGTTTTTATAATTGTCTCCCGAAGAGTAAAAGCTTTTTCTCGAAAATTCTACAAATTGCGTCCGAGTATAACATATTGCCTGCTCCAGATTTTATTATTTCGGATTTTGAAAGGGGGCGTATGTCTAGACGCATTATCCTTCATTTCCATAAGCTCCACAAAAGGCACTGTTTTTTTTTTTCTTTCATTCCAGGAAAATCAAAAGTAAAAGCCTTATAATCAAATATAGAAAGGACGAAGATATCTTTAAGATTTAAATAATCATATCTTGCACTAATTTCGAATATTTTAATCTGAACATACGAAGGCTTAATAATAATGTTGAAGTACCTACTGAATGATAGTGTGGGCTCAGTACTTATGTATATAATTACATAATATATACCGGGTGTCCCGTAAGTGTGGTATGAAACCCGAAGGCTATGGATATAGGCCATACTTGGACGAACAAAAAATTGTATCGGGGGATCCTGACGGCTTTCGAGATAAGATAACTTAAAGATATTTGAGTATGTTTTTATAGATCACGCCATTACTTTTCCATGTTACACCTTATGATAATGATTTAAACTTTGGTAGATTGATACTCGTTGGACCTTTCTAATGGTTTATAAACTTTTCCCCTCCTCTAGTCTGTTTTGAAGTTATATTTCAACAATGTTAGGATTTTGGAATTTTAACTCGTTTTTTATTTATTTAACTACTTTTTTTTTCAAAAAACACGTCATCAACACCAATTTTTCATTTTGGATTAAAGAAGCCCAAAAGCTTCCCTTTAAAATGACCTATTATAATCTGTACCCAAAATGTAATCATATATATCTACGTTTTTTGCACTTTTTCTTCTTGAACATATCCATATCGAATCGAAGTTAGAGGGAAGAAATCTAGCCCGGTCGACAACCCCGAGAAGAATTAATTTCTTTCTCCCGGTCGTAACCGAGCAAATAGCAACCCTAACAACTAAGATTGATTTCCATATTCTAACACTTTTACATCTCCAGGATTGCTCATTTACGAATCCAAACCTTCTCGAGGTACGAAGCAAGGAGCAGGACTTGGACTAGTTCACTTAATCTACTGGTGAGGCGGCAGATTGCATCTCTTCTACAGGTGATTAAGAAAATAGAATATGACAACTTTTCACAAAACACTCCTTAACTTCCGTGTTGTACAAATTATGAAGGTGATTTTAAGCTAAGATGATCGTAAACCGTCTAAGCTTTCCAACAAATGCCATCATGTCGCTAGTTATACGAGTTAAAAAATTGAAAAAAAATCCATTTTTTTTTTAATGATTTTTTCACAGGCATGGTACCTCCTGCATTCAATCGTTCTTGAGATAAACCACTTTTTATGATTCATATTTCGACAATTTTTCTGCTGACGATGGTAATCGCGCGTAATTTTATGCAATTCCACTTAAAATTTGCAAAATTAATGAAATTTTATGAAAAGCTAGCTAGTTTTTATGGCAAAATTTTTGTTAATAAATATTATTTTATCTAACTTTAACGTTGTTATCTATTATGTGCGAAGGTCAGAAAACTATGCTGCGACGATGTCAATGATTAGAGTAAAACTTCTTGACGAATAATAAATATTCTTGTTATACTTTATGTTATTTTTCAGTAACATCAAGAAAAATACCAGTTTCCAGGCCGGAAGTGGAATCCCCTGGCAGGACAGGAACGGTGACATGCGGTCTACGGAAATACATAACAATTTTCAAAAGATAAAATAAACGTTTCATTTTCTAACTTTTTATTATTAAAGGACGATACCTTAATTTTTTATACAAAAAAGAAAAACTCCAATATTCATGCTAACAATACTCCTAATTAATTTTTAATAAAATATTTCCTTTTTCTGATTTGTTTGCTTGGAACAAAATTAACATTTTTCTTCTGTGTGAGTTCGGTTTGTAGGAACGCAAACTATAATATGGGACACAAGCATATGTGAGGAAAGTTGGCGACCAACTGTACACGTCTACATTTCCGGGAATACATAGCGGTTCGCAGAGCTAGATTCGTTTACAACAAAAATAAAAGAGAAATAATATTGGTGCGGACCACTGACTTATAACAATGGACTGAGCATATTGCCATTTTCCTATAGGAAAGAATGGCACAAGTTTTACAGTTCTCTCTTTCGCCCTATGGCAGAGTTGGAGCCACCAACACAAAATATTACTTACTGAACGTTTACTTATGCCATTTGATGTTTTTATGTTGGCTGAAGATGTAATCACCGCAGAAAGAATAAAGTAAAGATAGTGTTTACCATGCGCCGTCTCTCTTGCCCATACGCAGGATTCAGTTAAGAATAACTTTTGAAAATTAAAACATCACTTGGACAAAAGAAAATAATTTTTTTTAATTTAATTCGATTTACGGGTGTAAAATATCATCTGATTTGTTGAGTTTTACATATTTTTATGTAGTTAACGTTTTAAAGGGTGCTCTATCGGTGATATACAGAAACACAATATTTTTTGTGCCACATGAAATAGCAAATCGCTCAGTCCATTGTTATAAATCAGTGGTGCGGACTCATCGACCGCGCGCCACTTTCGGAAGGTTAAAATAGCCGATCACCGATATTGCCACCTTCTTGGAGCACTGTTGCGGGCTGGTACCATCGATATCAAGCAAACGTTGGCTGGAAGATCTCACTTGGACGTGCATTTTTGCGTTCTTTTGCGCGAAGAGCAAATAAACATAAAAACATGTCTGTGGCATACTTATTAACGAAAAAATAAAAGGCATATTTCTGAATAATCAGAAGGAAATCAAATCTAATTTCTGAAGTGTTTCCATCAATAAGTACCGCGCATGATGCCAAACATACGTGGAAAGAAATTAAGCGGACAGTACTAAAAAATACAAACAATACAATACAAATGTATAGAATTTGGAGATAGTAATATAACGGAGAAGAAGGAAATAATTTCAGCGAATATTTTATACCAAGTATAGAAACTATTAACAAATCTATACCATCTAAGATTCTAAGGCCTACGAGGATGCAATCAGGCGCGTATCCAAACAGGCAGGCTGGGGGGGGGGGGGGGGGTCACAACTAAAATGTTCGAGGGAGGAGTAAAAAAAAAAGTCGGAAGTAGTATGTTTAATTTTTTTCATCATATTTAAGTTAGATATCACAAAACCCAATTTTCGGTCTGATTTGGAAAGCCTGTCGATAATATTATCCACATCAATGTCGATCTCAGAGTGGACAGACATTAAGGACTCATATCAAAATACTCTTTCTCGTCCAAAGATTGTAGAAATAGATGTGACGCAACCGATTCTGTCACGGCTGAAGTAAATGACTGAGAGTGAGAGCTTGTACCTTGATTCACATTCAAAGGAATAGGAGTAGAAATGCATGATATGTCACTGACTATTTCTTTTGATGGCAACTTAACTGATCTTGCTTTCTTCTGAAAAAAGTTATCAAAGGTCTTATCTGTCTTCTGCTTTCCACTTTCGTTACTATTTCTACCTCCAGCGCTAACTAGTGTAGCTAGTGTATTCTTCTCCTATAAATTAAAAGTAAACGTGAAGTTACATTATACAACTCTACTTGAATTAATACGAAAGTAAAGCAACGGCAACTACCGCAGGCAGAGCAAAACAAATGGCTTTTATTTTTATAGTCTTGCCGTAAAAATTGTGAAGAAAAATTGTAGAATCAATTTTAGTGGCATCAATCCAACTGATCGTTTTCAGGAACCAATAGTGTATAAAAATTCGAAAGAAAAATCTTCACGTAAGTTTCTAAGGACAAAATTTATGCTTGCCAACGCTCATAAATATCTTTAGCGACCCAGATCAGGCACCTGAATCAATATAACTCCTTGGAAAAATTGTCCGCCGCCAATAGTGAATGAAAAATCTAAAGAGAAATTTTCAGATCTTTCTAAGAAGACTGAATGCTTGTGCCCCTCTCCGAAAGAGTGAACTACCATAACCAATGCACCAATTCGTTTGGACCGTTGTCGGTCATTCAAATTCTTAAAATTTAGTGCTTCCCTACGAACGTACAAATTTTGAACAACGGGTGGCAAGACGTTGATTGCATAGAACCAGGGTTCTACTGGAAGAACCGTAAGACAAAATTTGTTAAGTCAAGGCTTAAATACAATTGCGACGGGCAACGGAAAACGAAAAAAAAAACTTCGCTGGCAAACTTCTAAAAGCACAGCGTCTTATGCAAATTCCCAAATTACGATCAGCGATCGACGAAGTTGCCGTCGGGATTGATCAATTTTTAATTTTGTCGTCGTCGCTGCAATACTACCAACAAAATCAAACTCATGAAATTGTTGTGTCATGACCCCCGCGACCCGCCTTCCCTGTATAGGCGCTTTATATTTAAATGACTAAATGATAGGGAAATAATACAAATTTGTAAGAGCCTCAACCGAAAGAATGACTATAACAAACTTAGCCCGAGAATTATAGCTGAAAATAAGGAATTAATATTGGTTATAACTAGCATAGTTAATCAAACGTTATCTAGTTGAGTATTTCCGAAATGCTGGAAGGAATCTCTCGTGATTCCAGTTGAAAAAACTGAAAAGACCGTCAAAGAGTACAGACCAATCAACATGCTACCCTTAATGGAGAAAAGATTAGAAAAAGTAGTGCAAGTACAACTAGAAGAATATATGAAGACTAACAGCTTATTTTTAAAGGCACAGACGGGTTTTCGTAAGATTCATTCTTGTGAAACGGCATTAAATTTGGTCATTACATAGTGGAAATTAGAAGTGGATAAAAAAGGTTGCCTTGACCATGGTGCAAGAATATACGGTATGCTGGTATGAAATGAAAGCTCTTTAAAGCTTTCTGTGGCGTCATAACGAGCCACTTTTTCAAATGAACATAGGAATAAATGAACTAAATACCATTTTCTGTTCAAATGATTATTTTATTTCCCTTCCTTGCAGGTTTATTTCATTCTTCCTTTCTATTTAAATGCTTAATACGAAAGTAATTTAGCCTTCCTTCTTAAGGCAATCATCTATTTCTCCAATTTCAAGATCCGATCCCTGCAAGTATTGCCCTGTTCTAATCTACAACTTTTAATGACTACCTACTCTTAAAACAAAATCTTCATTTTGTGAAAACCAATCGAATGTTGGATTTTCAGAATCAGCTTCTTCAAGGATACCCATTGAACACAGAATATTTTCATTGCGTCCTATAAATATATAAATATGTATAGTCTAATTTAAAAAAAAATTAAACTAAACGAAAATCGGAAATTAAAGTAGGAGAAATATACAGAGTTTACGATAACAAAATGTTAAAAGTAAATTACAACTTTTCTAAGATTTTTATACATTTTTAAATGGAATATACCTAATAAGTATGATCTAAATCTATGTATACTTAAAGTCTGTAGTAGTAGGGTGGTCATTCAAACCACCTTTAGGTCTTAAGGCACTAAAGAAATATTTTGATTAAGTCGACTTGTATGCAAAGATATAGTCCACTTTAAAACACTCCCTTAAATATGTATGCAAATCTGATTTTATGCATTCATTCACTGTGCACGTTTTAACCTAATGTCATCGACAAAAAAAGTTGCTCGTTTTGAGGTCATAAAAAGCTTAAAGCTTTCAAGATGGCGAAAACACATTCAGATACCAGCATACTTATATTCCTTGTGCCATGGTCTTGACAGTGTTTCTGGAATTAAAGCGAGCTTTTGACACGAATGAGCCATACATATTACTGAAAAAGCTAAAAGATTGAGTTAAGAATAAACATTTAAAATGTTTTGTTGATAATTTAAGTGATCGCTCTCTAAGAACAAGAATTGATAATGTCCTGTAGAAAGTAATGTATAATAGACTGGGTGTGCCGCAGGGTTTGGTATCATCGGTAACTGACATTAACGATGCAGTATTATATGGTGAAAATAAGTTATTCGCAGATGACGTGATTAAAAAAAACTCAACAAATGGTTTGACTATAGGCAAGATTTACCCCCTGTCTACACTGGAAAAAAAATTTTGGTGTGGGCAAATTATTTTATAACATTTCATTTTTGGCTGGCCGATGGCGTTATCAAGACCGAAAAAAACTGCTATCAAAAGATTTGATTGCATAAAACAATTTGGTGCTCGCCGAGTTAGAAGGGATGAAAAGATTAAGAAAACGAATATGCACCTTTATAGTTCCACAAGCACTCCTTTAATTCGTAAAAATTAATTAATTTAATTAATTCCGCACGCGTTAGCTTCATTTCAGCCATTTTGATGATAAACGTCAAATTTATTGCAAGCAATTTTCTTGGCAATATGGTATCATCACTGACATATATACAATGGACTGCTGACGCTACAAAAATTGCTTACATTATTTGACATTATTATGGGATCACTTTTCTATAGTCCTCTCTTTTTGGTTTAACTACTTTTTTTCGCTGAACTATAAATCATAAGTTCTATACAAAATCCACCATAGTCCAGTTTCAGTTCAGTGGTTTTCCAAATGAATATATAGAATAGAAATAGATGGCAATACAGTATTTGTAATCCTTTCTCTGTCCCCCATAGCTACTTTTAGGGACAGGCAGACAAAAATTGCAAAAAATTATTTCTTTAAAACTCAAGTTTTAAAAATATTTGATGTTGTAGAAGATAAGCTTCCAAGAATAGAAATAATTTCGAATGCATCTGTAATTTGCTGAACTTTTAATATGAATATTAAAACGAAAGTAAAACTTGAAATTAAGATAATTGTCACACCCTGCCAAAAAAAGTTGACCCATATGAAATAGAAAATCAGGCAGTCCATGTTATATATGTCAGTGGGTATCATATATTGCATACCATGGATTATTGCCATGACTACACGGTCTACACTGGCAATTCCGTAGCAATAACATATTGTATACCATATTTTATGGGCAGTGTAGACGGGGGTTTAGAGAAAACAACGAGACGATTAAAAATATGATTGATGTGAAATATTTAGGAGTGATAGTGAATAGAGACTTATATTTCAAAAATCATATAGAGTATATTTGCAAAACAATCGATAAAAAGGTGGGATTCTTTAGAAGAATCAGGAAAAATCTATCAATGAAAAGTACAATTGACATAAAGTGGTTATAAAACCTTATTTCGAATATTGCTCAACAATACTATTTTTAGCCGCACAAGGAATGATTGAGCGCTGACAAAAGCTACAGAATATAAAGCAACGAGGATAGTTTTAAGATACAACAGAGATACACCAATGCATGCGGTGCACTAAAGTGGTTGGATGTCCTACAGAGAGAGTTGAATATGCTTCCATTTATTTACAAAGTTAAGAATCAAAAACTCTCGAGATACCTAAGTGAACTAATACAAGGAGATGCTCAACCGTTGATATGGGTTAGGTTAGGCTAGAGTGGCGGCAATCATACAAAACGTATACGAGCGGCCACACTTAGACCATTGTGATACCAATTAATTGAAACCCTGCCTGGAAAAGATATTTAAGAGCTAGGATGTGCGATGGAGCCACCTACAAGAGTTAATGTACCTTACCAGGAGCCAGGGGTTGCCTTTGAAGCCATCTACAAGGGTTAATGTACCTTACCAGGTCCGCCAACTCTTTGTATGCTAATTCTCCTAGTTCGCAGAAAAAACAGCAACCAAGCGTATTTCTCCTAAACTTAGCAAGGTTAGGGCATTCACACACCATGTGCTCTTCCTCCATACAGCTTCTGCAGAAGTCATTGTACGTAGCTTGCATGCGCTCTGAATGTTTGTCAAAGAGATGGTGTCCCGTAATAACTGCTGTAAGATTACGCACATCATTCTTCACAGGACAAATCTCGGTCCAAAATTGTCTTGAAATCGCGCATGAAATCAGTTCTCCGCACCTGCGATTCGCCAGCAGGCCTGTACATCTAGAATCCTCTTCACTGACTCTAGGGGCCGACGTACGGGGTCCTCTACTAGACATATATTCATAACGCAACCTTTTCTGGCCAGGGCGACCGCTGCCTCGTTTCCAAATATATCACTGTGACCAGGCATACAGCAGATAATAACTCTGTCCAGTTTCCCGAACTCACAGCGATACCGTTGCACTAGGCGCGATCAAATGGTGCTCGAGTCCCAAGCTTTAATTGGCTATCAATACAAATCCTGATGACTCGATTGCTAGGTATGCCTTAGGTTGTACGTAGCGGCCTTGTTGTTTTGAAAATGGCCAGAGCCTCCGCCTGAAACATTTTGAAATTGTCCGTAAAGACATATATCAGAGTCGCCATACGATTACCATCCCATTCATCTCTGCTACGTGTGCTAGTAGAACGCTTTCTCAAAGTCTAGTCTTGGAACAATGTAATCCGTAGCTCCCCGTATACAGTCTTTAGGACAGATCCTCAGTATTCTGCCATAACCTACGTCTGCCGTTATCCAGCAGCACGACTCTTTAAGTTTTAGTGCACTCTTTGCAGCTATACTTTTACCATGTATGTCGAGGGGCAGTATCCCGAGCATAATCTCCATTGCTGCCGTTGGAATTGTTCGGAGAGCTAATGTAAAGCCTAAGCAGGCAGGACTCTGTATTTTGGTGAGACTTTTCAGGTGCTTTGCTTTCTCAAGAGCATTCGACCACATTAAGACCCCATATGTAAGGATAGGCCTTACGATACTGGTGTACATTCAGTCCATGATATGAGGGTGTATTCCCCATCTCTTGCCAAGATTTCTTGCAGGCATACAGTACAATGGCCGCCTTCTTGACGCGCTCATTCACATTTATCCTCCAATTTAATTTGGAGTCTACATGCTATCACTACTAGTTTTTAGTTCAGTTTTAAAATTAAGAGTAATGCTATCCAGTTTTGAAGGTGTGAAAGTCGGAATAACGCTCCTTCTCTTTAAGTTAGTTCACTGATCGTCGGTAGAAATTTTCCTGAGACCAGGATGAATAAGTCTTCAGCATATGCTACCGCTTTTATACCCTCCCTTTGTAAAGAGATAAGAATACCATTAACCACCAATAATCACAGTCGAGCTGAAAGTACTCCTCCTTGTGAAGTACCTCTAGATACCTCCTGCTAACCTTATTGTTACCAAGCTCTGCGTTTATTGGGTTATTGAGTTAATTCATCTATAGGATTCAACTCCTAGACCAGTCATAACATCCTGGATAACCTCTAAACTAACATTATTAAAGGCTCCCCGGATATCTATCAAGAAATACACCTATAGTGTATTCTTTTTTCTCGATTGATGGTGGTCAATAGAGCAGGAGGTGATAGTACTCACCTAGAAAAACCAAAAAATCGCTGTATTTAGTAAGTTCATGTTGTTTCCAGCAACTGCTCAACCAACCCCTGTAACACCCTTTCATACAATATTTTGTTTGCCTAGGTTAGTACTATCACCTCCTGCTCTATTGAGCACTATCAAAGAAACAGACTGTATTACACTGCCGACATGTAACACACGAGCTGGTCAGAACTCATTGATATATTTATATAGAGGCTTCCTACTTTTCGATGAGCTTCCTAATGAGATAAAACAAGATAGGACATTTATAAAAAAAAATGTATAGAATTTATTATAAATAGGAATATTAATTAAGTGAGCACTGAATAATGATAATGATTATATTTAGTTATGTTCTAGTTTAGTTATGATGTATTTTTAGTTAAATGTAAACGATTTTGTTCTTTGATAAGTTTCAAAAATTGAATTTTTAATTAAATATACTTACATAGGTAATATATTTTAGAGACGTTTAAACGGCACACATTTTATCCTTGTCCTACCAAAGCGGACATTGGTTTTTTTTTATTTAAAAAATGTTTTTATAGCCTTAGTAAATTAATTTGATCTGCAATAATGGACTTCCGAAAAAGTGCAGAAAAAATAAACAGTTCGCAAAACGTACATATATATTTGTTCTATCGTCCAACCAAATGTATGTGTATTAAAAGAATTTGAAAAAAGATTGGCTTTAGCCTGACAAGAAATTGGAAATAGAAACATTCCGCTCAAATATCATTTTAGTTTATAGATAAAAACAAGCGCAAAATTAACAAAATATTTTTGAATTTGTTTTTGAAATTCAAATTACCGCCCCGACAGGAAAACAATTAACAACTTATGCAAGCTACTTGGTTTATTTAACAATCCCCGCGTATTTACACTATTTGACATTCAGATTAAACTCATAAGTATGTATTCAAGCACAACTTTTGTTGTCCTTTAAAGTGTCTTCAAAGTAGATATATGTACCGACATATAAAAAAGTATACTATTTAGCCTTTGGCAAATTCAATCAACTGTTTCCGATGTTATTTCTTCATTAGCAATGTTAGTTACATGCTTTTTTATAATTTGAATGTATGCATACTACATATACGTACATACATTTATACATATGAAAAACTTTGTAATATAAGTTTATAAATCTAAACTATCATTCGTCTGCTAGCCTCTATCAGCATTGCATAGCTGCAGTTCTTAATAAATGTTATTTAGAATACAAAAAAAAAACAACTCTCCAAAGTCAATTTTATACAATGATGCTCTTCTTTCCGAATATAGCCATGTACTTATTGTTCAGAAAATATGAAGGCAGATCAGGAGGACTTCTTCTGCTGATAGTGACCCTGACCTGACATACATGAATCTCTATTCAAAATCGCCTTTGTCTGTCCTATATTTAAGCCAACAATACAAGGCATAACAATACAAAAACCAATCAATTATTACAGAAAGAGTTTTCATACAGATTCAATCACAAGACTTACCTTCAGCTTTTCAAGTGAATTTTGTGATATTAATTAAACAAAAATTTCATGAACATGAACTACCTTCTAAAATTTACCATTTTTTCTCGACACGAGTGGTTGCCTCAAAGGATATAACAGCGATATTTCACCCAAAAAGCTTTTTTGTTTACACCATTTTTTCTTTAACAGCAATTAAATCAAAATCGAAATGTAAACAAGAACGAGTTACATAAAAGTTTACATATAGTGCCGCAGCATTGGCAATATTTTCCAATAATCATCTCGATGAGCGAGCATTGATTTTCGTGACTAAAAATTTTTATAGATTTTTCACGTACCAGCTAAAATTCCATGGAAGTTTTCACACTGCACTTAAAGAAGATAATTCACTTTCCATAGTTTGAAGCCCACGAATGGCAATTGCTTATTTCTTGCATTTAAACGAAACTTGCAAGTGAAAAAGAGCCTTGATATCACAAACAGCTCTGATTTGTGAACTTATTGATTTCTTATCGAAGCAAAACTTGAACGAACTATCATTCATAAAGGTGCCGCTCATTAAAAATTTTCTCATAATATGCTTCACTTGCACTTGCCACTTATTATTGTTATAAATTAGCACTTAATTACTTCAAAATACACAAAACGTCACCGCAAATTCAATAGTACTGTACGAAACAATGAAAATTGTCAAAATGTGTATTAAGATTAAACCAAAATATTGAAATTCAGTCAAATACTCTCACAGCAAGTTCAGAACAATTTCAAAATTTAATTAATTTTATTAAGTAATACCTTCATATTTACAAACAACATATATCACTTGATTACGCGCACGCGTTGATTGCAAAACGTAAAGCACTTAAGAAATTCGCGTCCGCGACAACCCACATGTGACGAGACAATTATAATAATTTACAACACTCCAAGCACCATTCATAATTTTAAGTATATTTTACGGAAATAAATCAACTTACTTCCGAGATCTCTTTGGCGCTTTAACGTCGTTCCCTGTTATGTCGTTCCGCCGACCACTGATATTCCGATTCCCCAAATCCCAGGTGGAGCTGACAAAACACACTAAATCTGCTGGCGCCATCTAGTTCGCTAACTAAGACCAGTGGCGCCCTCATCGAATGAAATACAATGAAAGCGACACAAAAATTTCGACGCGTCATCGTTTGTCGCAGATGTAATACAATGGCTGCGACATTGTCGTCGTCATTTTAAGACAGATGAGTTCAGTTTTGCTTTTTATGATGCCCATGATACAAGGATTAACAAGTATGGCCGAAAAATCTGTCAATTGAATGCTTGCCTCCTTTGGCGACAAATGTCAGAAATTTGTTCGACTCAATTTCAATCGTCCTTTCACAGTGAAAAAAATTTTCTATTTTTAAATTTCTTTGCTTTCTCACTAGCACATAATTACTTTTACTGAAGTGATTTAAACGAAGAAACTAATATTTTGTTAAATATTTTAATATATTCAAAACGAATTTCAGTCAATAAAATACGAAAAACTCAAAACAAATTCGCTGGAAATGACAGTAGGCACCTCATGACGTAGCAACACAAAAAATTCCTCTCGAATCGGCCATACTTGTTATCTTTGTAACATGGGTCTAGGCAAAAAATGAAGCATGTAGGCCATGTTACAAAGATAACAAGGTATGGCCGATTCGATTTTGCATTAGTACATCATGTGGACAGAAATGTCATTTCCAGCGAATTTGTCTATAGTTTTTAGTATTACATTGACTGAAATTAGTTTTGAATATGTTGAAATGTTTAATAAAAACATTATTTTCTTCCTTTAAATCGCTTCTGGAAAAGTAATTATGTGCTAGTGGGAAAGCAAAGAAATTTCCAAACAGAAAATGTTTTTCACTTTGATAAAGACGATTGAAATTGAGACGAACAAATTACACCTGCAAGTACAGCTTGCATACAACTTGCACGTGTGATCGAACTGCCATGCAATTTTCAGCGAACTTGCATGATGAAAAATCATGGCAGCTGGGAAATAGTAATTTGACATTTATAGTTTTCAAAATGGCGGAAACGAAATGCTTGAGAGAAATTCATAAATTTATACCGGGAAAATGAAATTTTCTGGGATTATTTGCAATACATCATTTACCAACACCTTCCTTCCTTTTTTCTTGGGTTTTTATCATTGTGATACTTCCTTGATTGCCATAATTTTCCAATATAAGCAAGAATTTACGTCTCAATGCCATTTTTTAAATGAACTTGCATGCAAGCTGATAAGACATCAACCGAACTGCCTTCCGCTGTCAAATTAAAAATCGTATTGGAAGGGAGGCTTGCATGCAAGCTGTACTTGCAGGTGTAACCCCCGGGTAATGGCAACCAGTTGACAGATATTCCGGCCATACTTGCATGTAGACTAAGCAATGTGCCGCCTTCCGCACTGCGTTCGCAAGCCTTTCAGCCTTAATAATTAATATTTATCGAACACACCAAAATCTGTCCCAATTCCAGTCGTATTATTAACTGTTAACTGGCATTTCAGAAATGTCATCATTTTTGGCACATTGACAGTTGAATTGGTTTATCGATCGTATTGTAGAAATTGTAAAAATGCAGGCTCTGGGAGTACGAGTAGGTGTTAAATTTCATACATCATATTTGCGTACCTAATTATTTCATTTCAGCAGATGCTATTGCAAGGACCAATTTTACCAGCCCAGAGATGGCTACAGACAACAGCTGTGAATTTAAAGGTGCAGGCAGGACGATATAGGGTTACTAAAAAACGAGATCGACCTTTAACATATGAAATGGCCAATCCACCTCACAGAATTGCCCACCGAAAATCTTGGAATTCTTGGAATACTTGTAAATTATATGTTTATAAACATACAAAAAGTACTCTAACCATATTTTTAATATTGTTTTAGCTAGTTTACTTGACGGTATACGGCCTTCCCAGACAGCTATTGAAGATATTTTTATCCGCAGGTTTATGACTGGCACATGGCATTCACTTATTTGTTCTGAAGTAATCATTAAAAGGCAGCATAATCACATTAGAATATCTGCACTTGTTCGGCAAGCTATAAGTGCAAGGAAAATGTATTTCTTGATAGGTAGGTGCTAGTAATATTCAGACAAAATATTGAAGCAGAAAATTAAGTTTATTCCTCTTGTTTCCAGGTTACTGCGAAGAGTTGCTGGCTTATTGGATACAGTGTCCAATTACGTTAGAATTGCAAACAATTACCGATAAGAATGATGTAATCTTTAAATATATTTAGATTAATTAAATAATCGTAGTTAAAATGTAGTCGTACTACGTATACTCTTATATTTTTCAACCATGATTTTCGCCTGTGCTAATCTGGTGGTACTGTACCTTGCTCAAGCCTCCTGTAAAAACATCGATGACAGTAAATCAGAATCTTTTATTCTCATTCTGATAGATGGGAAAATTTCTATCTGCTTTATACTATAGAAAAAATATTTCCCTAAAGCTAATCGAGGAAAATGAGATGACTACTGCAATAGGAGACTACATCTCAATAGCAAAATTGTGCTCGAATTGACTTTTTCTAGTCAAAAATATGTTGTGCCAATTAGCCAAACCTGTGTATGTATATATTATTTTGTTGATAATCGACATGTTGTCTGCCTGCGTTTAATTTACACCACAATGAAAAAACGGAAATAATTTTTAATTCGTAAACTTCAATATTGGCAGTACTCTGCTTATGTCACGAGCCACAAATTTGAGAATTGACCAAACTTCACCACAGCCGTAACATGGCTTGTGGCCACGAATGTATTTTGGCAATACCTTAAAATATATAGAAAACAGGAAGTATTGATACCTGTAAAATTCGTATTCATAAGCATGGCTTTTCTTGGAGGTTCTTGAAGTAGGACAGTATATATATATAAAATGTATGTTCAGCTGTTTGATTTCTTTGTTACGTTTGAAACAGCTGGGAAACTTTTAGGTTCTTGGTGTAGTGAGAGCGACTAAGAGCATTTTCGGTGGAAGCGAGCGCAATATTTTCACTACAGCCGCACCGGCAACAGATTTTAACAACCACCCAGCAAGAAGGTACGACTCGTGCTCCCGACGGGAGCTGAGGCTTCGCTAAATATTTGCTCGCACAAATGAAGTTGAACAATTTTCTTGTTTTTTCTTTTACATTGTCTCTTGTTCATTCTTGTTCAATTCGCGCAGTGCACTGGATAACGATTATTTTCAATAAAATTTCAGTAAGCACCAAAGTACCCATTACGAACCAAGTTCCTCCATTAGTGATGAAATATTATGAAAATGTATAGGAAAGTACGGTACAGAGAACACAATACTCTCCTTTCTCTGTCTTTCCTATAAAAATGTGTATATATTTAGTAACATAATTACGTCACAAACTATCAGCTACGATGTGTTAAAAGTTTAACGGGAATACCTTGATTAAGCACTGAAAAAATCCAAAACTTGTATATAATATCATTTTTATGATGGTCAGCCGAAGCAGAATAATGGTTCATACTCGCGAGAAACAGCAATATAACGGCTATTATTTTACAATTAAAAATAATATAAAAAATTCTAATGATCAGAAATAAACTCAACAATTTTCTAATGACTCGCACGCTTTCTGCGTGCATATTCCCAATGTCCAAGAGGCAACTATGCTATCAGAAATTGCATCATTGAAAGGCCGGAGCACAACGTGGCGCGGTAGCTCGTAGCTGGCGCGGTAGCCAGACCTGCCAAAATTTGAAAGCACGGAAAGTCTATGATGGCGTTCCAATGTGTAGCTGGTGCTGGTGCGTGGCGCTGGCGCTGTAGCTCATGTTTGCCAAATTTTAATTTTTGGCGCGCGCCAAATCTGACAGTCGTTGGAAATTAATATTTTTATTGAAAAGTTCGTCATCATTCTCCTTTATTCTAATGTTTTTTTGTAGAATCCTGAACTCATCTTCTGTTGATATAGAGGTCTAACCCACCACTTGCTGCGTTTTTTGTCTTTAAATATTTATAAGTGAAAAAGCACAATTCCATTACACTTTCTAAAAAGGCCATTTCTTGTAATTCTTCCATATTAAATAATATTTTCAAATTCCATAGATCAAAGTAAAAGTAAAGAATGAGGTATTTCACCGTCCGTATCATTGGCTACAAGCTACAGCGCCAGCTACGAGCTACCACGCCACATTGTGTTGTTGTTGTATGAGCCCAGAATCATAGACGTTTTGGAGAAGAGATGGTAATGGTAAAATGAAATTTTTCCAGCATATAAATTAAAAATGGTTAAAAGCAAGTGAGAAGTAATATCCAGTCATTGAAAATTAGAAATTTCAAAGTTGAAAATAACATTCGAAAGACAAGTAGTTACATCTCCTTTCCAACACGTCAATGATTCTGGGCACATCTATTTATATATTTTTAATCAATAACAGAACTCTACCTTATGTGGTGTGGAAAAGTCTTTTAAAATTATAATATTATACAATATAATAATACAAAAAACACTATGATATAATCATAACATCGCTATGTATTAATAAAAATGAAACTATTTACACTTTTTGTCACAAATGTGGCACGCAGAAAACTGTTTTCAAATCAAATCAAATCAAAGTGTATATATTTATAAACCCCTGCTTAAAGCAGCGTATAACGCTGGGTTCTACGATATTACAGAGTATGACAAACAGTTTATATAAAATATAGCAAAATAAACAATATCCGAAACGCACCATTTTACTGCACAGGAGTAATTCGCTCACTGATCATGTACTCATATCATCCAAACATAACCGACCGAGATTTGTACGTATCATAACATTGGTACTCTCATAATTTCTCCACAATTCACTTTTGGTCTGGTTCTTTCTGGTACCTAATGCTTGTCTATTGTCTCATCTTGGTAACTCAACGGCTTAGGCAGTCAGACAGGCATAAGCATCGTCCCCATTAAATCAAAGAAGCTACCAGCAAAGATGCTCTGCAGTACAACAACGTTAATACACTGGCGGCGATATTAAATGTCCACCTTGGAAGCATCTTGGATCTTATCTGCGAGTAAGTATTATTTTGCTTTTAGTTCTTTATATATGTACTTGGTGCGACTATTCTGCCTACTATAATAAGTCTATTCACGTAGGTTGTTGAAATTTCTTGCCTTTTTCTTTTATAATTATTTGTAATGTAGATAATACTTATAATTTCCGTTTGAATTCGTTAGATTAATTTGGGACTTAAATCATAGATTTTGAATAGGTCCATATGTAATGATTTCTTATGCTTATGTGATACAAGTGCACTTGTTGTTTGAGGGTGCGACCATATACTTTTCTATTTCTGTTACAATTTTTCCTTTATCAGGTTTTAATGACGAAAAGGGGGGTTTTTGAATGAAAGCCAAAATTCTTTATTTCTGTATAACGTAATTTTAAGTTTTCATAAATCGCACTGTTGACCTGGCCATCTAGTTGGGCAAAGTCATGAATCCAGTTGACCAATTGGCTTCTACCCATGACATCAATCTAATGAATTCATGACTCTGTCCATGCCCAAAATGCATTATTTCTGGCAATAAGGAATCATAAGAAAGCAATTCGTAGGCCAGTCGTAATGTTTGCTGGCCAAACCATAAAACAGACATCTATGTGTGCGTACTAGTCCAGTTCACAAAAATGTTTTATATTGACTCTTATGGAAAAGTGACTAGACATTAATTTTGTATATGCCATAAAGCCTAAACTACTATCCACACGGGATAATAGTCTTCCAGTAATTTTAAGCTTGGCTACTTACCTTCTCAAAGGTCACCTGACTCAACTAAATAATAAAATAGTTTGGATTAAAAAGTATCCTTACCAATTTATGCTCAATAACTCTCAGCTGAGTAATACTTGCAATAGTGAATTTGCTGCCGTAGTCCAAATCTAGGCTGAACCACAATAGAAGTAAATAACTTTACGAAATTAAACGAGACTGTGGTTTACTTACAAAAAATAGATACTTTTAGCCTAAATATAATCACATTCCGTAAGAGTTATTATCTTGATATTTTATGTGTTAAATTTTAAAAAGTGGTAAAAGTGAAAAAAATAACAATTGGAAGATGATTTAATTGAAGATTTGTGTTTTCTATTAATTCTCAGTACCATTTTTATTCCATTTTAAGTTTTACATTGCACTTTTAATCATTTAGTAATAATTTAACTGTTTGACACATCGCGTTCTTACGGAATGTGCGATTCTTACCGCACTATACTTACTGAAAATTGGATATTTAAACTTAACGAAAGTTGCCCTCACACGAGTTAAAGTTAATTTGTGTACGCCTGTTAAATTAAAGGGCGCGTTCGCTTTACGTAAGTAAATGTACTTACGTTTACTTCTATTGTGGTTCAGCCTTCTGTAGGCAGATTGATTCGAATTCATTGGACCACGGCACATTCACATATGGAATTATTACTCAGTTGAGTCTTTGTTTGGGGAATCGTAGTCATTTGGTTAAGATAAATTTTTTTTAATAATTTTGCTAGGAAAGATATAAAAATTTGAGTACATTTGGGAAGATAAGAAAGTAAGTTTAATATTATCAGAAGACAATTTTTCTGTATGAATAGTTGTTTAGGGCGGAGAAGCTATTCAAATCAAACTTTTAACAGTTTCCATAAGAACGCTGAAAATATTTTAGCATTTTAGGACTAAGTTGGGGCTCTCATGTGCAGTGAGGGAGTCTGTTTCATAGCTTGGGAATTATTTCTCGAGTGTTTTGGTTTGGGTCATAGTACTGCGTAGGTAGATTTTTATTCTACGAAGTACCGAAAATTATCTCCGCTTTGCAGTTAGAATCAGGCATAAATAAATACATCATAAATGCTTAGGGCTGTGCTAGGAGCCAGATCTAGAGTCTTTAGGAATGCCCAAAAATGTTGACACTCATTTATGAAATTTGCTGGATCAGTGGGTAAATCGGGTTTGTTTATTGGTTGTGCAGTTCTTTGTGGATAGCATGACAACGACTTAATTCAAATGTTAATATATCCATTATAACGTTGGACGTATTTACCTGAAAGTATTTTCTTCCGGACAATACTGTATCGCCATGCGAAGTCTCATCAAAATGAAGTCAGTGATTTGCCAGAGATCTGAAGTAACACCCAAATCAATATCGATGAATTACGGTAATTTATTGGTTACATTAAACCTTTAAAGAATTTCTCCTATATACAGTCGCTGCAGTTGCAATTATCAGGTAAAAAGAAACAACTAAAACGAAAGAATCCAATCAATTGAGAAGACGGGAAAACACTATAGGCTGAACTACAATAGAAGTATATGTAAGTACATTTACTTACGTAAAGCCAACTTTAACTCGTGTGAGGGGAACTTTCGTTAAGTTTAAATATCCAATTTTCCGTAAGTATAGTGCACTAAGAATCGTTCATTCCGTAAGAACGCTATGTGTCCAAACAATTAAATTATTACTAAATGATTAAAAGTGCAATGTAAAAATTAAAATGGAATAAACAGTGGTACTGCGAATTAATAGAAAGCACAAATCTTGAATAAAATCAACTTCCATTTGTTATTTTTTTCACTTTTACCACTTTTTAATATTTAACACAGAAAATAGGCTGAACCACAATAGAAGTAAACGTAAGTACATTTACTTACGTAAAGCGAACGCGCCCTTTAATTTAACAGGCGTACACAAATTAACTTCTCGAGTGAGGGGAACTTTCGTTAAATTTAAAAGTCAAATTGCAGTCAGTAAAGGTGCGGTAAATATCGCTCATTCCGTAAGAAAGTGAAGTGTCAAACAGTTAAATTATTGCTAAATGATTAAAAGTGCAATGTAAAACTTAAAATGGAATAAAAATGGTACTGTGAATTAATAGAAAGCACAAATCTTCAATTACATCAACTTCCATTTGTTAATTTTTTCACTTTTACCACTTTTCAAAATTGAAAACATTAAATATCAAGATAATAACTCTTACGGAATGTGATTATATTTAGGCTAAAAATATCAATTTTTCGTAAGTAAACCTCAGTCTCGTTTAATTTCGTAAAGTTATTTACTTCTATTGTAGTTAAGCCTTATCACTCACTCTACTGCTACCCAACGGAAATCATGTTATGTCGTTGAAGATATTTCGCGGGGATTCCTCGAAATTTAATGCATATATAGAAGGCACATGTCGATGCGTTCAACTGAAAACGCAATTAGGCTTAAAGCGTGTTCAGACTATATTGTTTTGCACATAAAAGTGAGGAGATATTTGCTGCTCTTACAGTTATGTTGCCTTGGACTATAGCCCACCCAGCCAAAATATGCTCCTGGATGTGGGTTAATGTTCGGTTATGAAAGGAAGACTTTCCTTATAAAATTATATGAATTTGTTTTGCATTTTGAAGCGCGAATGCTCTCCCTTTCTTGCAATGACGTCATGCGAGGAAATGTAACCTGGATGTGCTGTCAAAAACCCAGAAGGCTACCTGCTTGTGAATAACTTGGTATCTGCACACCACGCCCACGGCGGCACTGGAAGTCATGCTTGATTTATTGCCGCTAGATCCCAACTACAGGAGTGTAGCGGTAATCAGCACTGTCAAGCTTAGAGCGGGGGGTTGATGGATGGAGAGGTTCTGGGCATTCAAATATACTCCAGAAGATAGACTCGTGATTGCAGGGAAGAAACATACTACCAAATACCTTCCTCAACTTCTGGTGGGGGTGTGAATGCAATGATGCCCACCAGGAGTGATTGGGATGGGAAGGAGATGGTGGTAACATCCATTTCTACGTTTATGGATGATTACCAGACGAGTGCGAGCACAGGGGCTTCAGAGTCTGGCAGTGGCACGAGTTTTATAGATTGCCAGACAAATGCTGTGTTTTTCAGGCAGAGCTCGCAGCTATTTACCAGGCGGCACTATTGGTATCTATGTGCCGAGGGTCCGTACAGCACAACTGCATATACAATAAAAGTGGTGCAGTTATGCAAGGCCAGCCTTGAAGAATTGACTGCACGGCATAAGGTGATGGGTACCTGGCTATAGGGATATCCAAGGCAACGATATGGCTGACGAGTTAGCCAAAAGGGCTCTGAAATGGATAGCTCCACGGCGGCGGCTTTTGTTAGGATCCCGATCATAGCTTTAAAAGAGGAGGAGAACATCAGGGGCGCCTATCAAAAGGTAAGCCTCTGATGGATCAGTAGGGAAACCTAGCGTATGGCGAGGCAATTATGGCCTGCAAATGAGAGGAGGAAGGATACCAGGAATCTAGTAGGGTTCATAGGAGACCATGCTAGTAGACTGGGAATAGCGGGGAAGGATTTCTGCAGGAGCTGCAAGGATCCGGAGGAAATCGAATCTGTACCACACGTACTTTGCGAGTGCCCCGCTCTGATGTATTAAAGAGGTTGGCTATTTAGTAGCTACTTCTTTTTAAATCATGAAGAGCTGCAAAGTAAGGTGCTCGATGTATCCTGAGTATTCCTAAGGGAAGCAGGATGAATCTAGGGCGGTTTAAAAAGGTTATCCTATGAGGTCAAGGAGCATAATGAACACACTAGAGGTCTTATTTCGCTTTCATATTGGCGAGCGGTGAACGATGAGCTGTGAGAGATAAAACACCGCTTACCCAGGCCATCGCTACGAAAGTTTTCACATTAAAGAGCGATAACCGTAAATTATCGAGTAATAATATTTTCTCATAAGCCTTGACACCATTATGCCCTAATAGGTACGATAAAACTAAAATCTAGAGCGGATCAGTATGAAAACTTTGCCGCTTATCACGCGTCTCTCAAGGCTCACAGCTCATAGCTCAAATTACTGCATATCAACATATCAATCAAATCAAAATCATTTATACCCAGGAAAAGATAAATTTGATTTGGAAAAAGATTAAGTTTATTCGGAAAGGGATCACTTTGAATCGTAATAAGGTCAAATCGATTCGAAAAAGCTCAATTCAATTGAGAAAAGTATTAACTTAATTTTGGAAATACTTTTGTATATATATATATATATAAAGTACAGCATGATAGGAAGAAGGTAGGGAAAGAATTAGGAGTCATGAGGAGAGTGGCAGATTATAAGGAAAAACAGAAGATGGTAGACTGTTCCACATTTACACAGTTCGGAATAAGAAAGCATCACAGAATTTTCCTGTATATGCTATATTTTGATTCAGATTCTTCATTGTGGGAAGTATAGAATAGATTCCAAAAAATACTTTCTACTTAACGAAAATCTTCATAATCTCTGTTTCTGGTAAAAAGTGAGAAAAAACTAAGAACCAAAGTGTTAATAAAATAATATGTACAGGGAATTTCATTGAAATTGTTTTAGTAATTCTTGTAATTATTTTTTATTTGGAATTATTACATAAATTTGCACAAAAAAAATATTACAAATTTTATTGAATCAACCCAAAAATAATACATTTTTCTTTTCATTACACCATCTCAAATATTATCACACATTAAACTAATACAAAACACTTTTTAAAAAAAAAAAAATTAAAAAAGATTTCTTCTACGTTTCCATATTCCTCGTTATAATCTAAACAATGATGAATAATTCTCCACAGAAGCAAAATGTTTTTGTCACTACATAATAAGAAAATTTATAGCTGAATTTAGCTGAATTTACAAACATATACATAATTAATAATTATTCTAGGTGACAAGAAGATAGAAAAGAACGGCTTGTCGTCTTAAGCTTTAAAAAGTGACACTTTTCATAAATCACTTTAGTACATACTACATAGTTGTTGTTGATTTGTTTTATTAACAATCCTCACGTACATAAGAATAGGTTAAATCTAAATAAACAACAAATGGTAGCTTAGGTACATGGAAACAAAAAACGTTGCTACATTTTTATGTTTATAGAGTTAACTTAATATTTTCTTTTTTTATTTTATTCTATGCAGCTCAGGGGCCATTTCATGCGAAATGAGTCGTTTAAAATCTATGGAAACACTTGACGTGTGTCGTCACCGATAATGTATGTCGGCTTTTGCGAGTTCGTCGCAGGTTTTCAAGCATAATGTTACAAAGCTAAACAAATACAGGAACATTCAATATACGAGCAATTCACATTTAGAAAATTGAACCGAAACTACACATATACTTAGGGCCAGTCTGTCCTAATTAAAGTTTTCTTCGTTATGTCGACCTTATTTTGTTATACCAGTTAATGACATGGTTCACAGCTATTAAATGAATTCGTTTGGTTTACTTAACTAGAATAAAAAACTGATTTTTTTTTCTTTTGACCTAGTTATCATCAAGTCATTCCTGTAGTTGATGAAACCATATCTAAAATTAAGATATATACATATTTTAATATAAAACCGAAAATAAATTATACACCCTGTATCTACTAAATCTCACTTTCCCGTACATACGTATGCGGTCGATATATTTTGTAATTACTAGAGAATACGCCTAAAACTGTTTAAGGTGTAAGTCATCTGGGACCTCTAGAGATGTAGTTCACATACATATGTGCATTCTTATCTAATCCCATTGGGACGAAAATTTGGCAGCTCTTTAGAAGAATATTCACTGATCTATCCATTTGGAAGCGCAGGATCTATAGAAGATTATTTGATGAGCTCCAGCAGAAGTGCAACAAGGGGTGATCTCATCTAATTTTCCACGAATCTAAACTGTGGATTTTTCCACTATTGTACTAAGTAACGCATTTCTCATTTTCAATGTGAACTTCAGAGAGTGATTAAGGTTTATCTGCTGATGTTCTTGTTATGAAGTGAGAATAAAATTGATATTGGGTTATTTAATCAATTTAATAACATTTAATACCACAAAAAATCCTGAGCAAGCGCAAGCGCCCTACTACTATAATATTCTCAAGAGGAAGTCTTGAAGTCCTCTTATGAGATTAAGGAAGAAGCACTGCGATGATTATTCAAAAAGCTCATTAAAGCTTTTGAAAATACACCTTCAAAAAACTTCTTCCCCCATCATTTAGCATACCTCCTACCCTAGAGCGCTTCTTAAGAACAGCATTGAAGTGCTTGGCTTGCCTCTGCGGACATACCTATATTAAAAAGTAATGGATTGAGATAGGAAAAGAAGCGCTGCGGGCTTCCAGGGAGGCACCTTCAGGAGGTTAGAGCGCTCTTTTTCCGAGTGGGAATCAATTGTCGTCAATTGTTTGAGTAGCGGTCAACATATTTCCATTGTTTGCTAAAATAGTAGGAAATTTTTCTTGTTTTCAAGAACGAAAAAAATATACGTGATATACCTTACTTCTGTCTATTGCATGAATTGGGGAAGAGAACTTGGCTATGCATTATTGTAGTGCGATTGAGACAACGAGGTAAAAAAAAACTGAGAGAACCGGGATTACCCGAATGATAAAATCTTTTTGAATATTATTTCAAACTATTCATAATAATGAATTTTTCTTACATCGAGTCACACTACCTCAATTGCTTAAGAAAAAGATAAATTTCGCTTTGGTCAAGGTGCTGAAAATGTAACATTTCTGCCAAATAAAATTTTAATTTTTCCCAAAATTAACAGAGAATTCAGCATGAGTTACACCCAGGCCCACTTAATCTCTTCAGACTTCATAGTATTCAAATATCATAGGATTACAGCAACAGCCGAATTGTAAGAAATTGGTCTCTGGAGGACAGTTTCTCGCCGGTGTAGCTGCACCTTTAGAAGTGGCTGTCATCTAATATACCAAATATAAGGATTTACATTCTTGTGGACGGTAATATTCATGAGTGTGATGCAGAAAACGCTCTTTTAAACTTGTTGGAAACAGGTACTAAATTGAAAATTTTATAATTTTGCCTAATTATTTATTCAAATTATTAGGGCAAACATAACCTGAAATTTGAATCTTAAATAATGATTTCTGTAAGCAGTTTCTTGAAGAAGAATTAAAAAAGATCGGACGTACATACACAAGATTACACTTAGGGCTGTAAACACCAACGAGGATAATCCTATTTCTCGTGTAAAGATTATTCCTATCCGAGCATAATCCGGCTTGCTTTGGTCGTAAAGACCAACTTGTGTAAAACAATAGGCCTAACCACAATGTGCATATGCTAGCATATGCAAAGGCACGAGCAATTACTTTTCATAATAACAACCCACAATAGGAATAAGAAGCCGTTCGTCAACTATTCATAATAATGAATTTTTCTTACATCGAGTCACACTACCTCAATTGCTTAAGAAAAAGATAAATTTCGCTTTGGTCAAGGTGCTGAAAATGTAACATTTCTGCCAAATAAAATTTTAATTTTTCCCAAAATTAACAGAGAATTCAGCATGAGTTACACCCAGGCCCACTTAATCTCTTCAGACTTCATAGTATTCAAATATCATAGGATTACAGCAACAGCCGAAGTGTAAGAAATTGGTCTCTGGAGGACAGTTTCTCGCCGGTGTAGCTGCACCTTTAGAAGTGGCTGTCATCTAATATACCAAATATAAGGATTTACATTCTTGTGGACGGTAATATTCATGAGTGTGATGCAGAAAACGCTCTTTTAAACAGGTACTAAATTGAAAATTTTATAATTTTGCCTAATTATTTATTCAAATTATTAGGGCAAACATAACCTGAAATTTGAATCTTAAATAATGATTTCTGTAAGCAGTTTCTTGAAGAAGAATTAAAAAAGATCGGACGTACATACACAAGATTACACTTAGGGCTGTAAACACCAACGAGGATAATCCTATTTCTCGTGTAAAGATTATTCCTATCCGAGCATAATCCGGCTTGCTTTGGTCGTAAAGACCAACTTGTGTAAAACAATAGGCCTAACCACAATGTGCATATGCTAGCATATGCAAAGGCACGAGCAATTACTTTTCATAATAACAACCCACAATAGGAATAAGAAGCCGTTCGTCAAGTTTTAATTCCTTTCGTCAACTTCTGTCTGTACGCTCGTGATCGTGCTTTGCATAAGCAAATTTTACAGTTTGTGTAAATACTATACAAATGTTAGTGATGCATAAGGAAGCATTCGTGATATTTTCAAGCCTTGCATATGGTCGTAAAGACCAACTTGTGTAAAACAATAGGCCTAACCACAATGTGCGTATGCTAGCATATGCAAAGGCACGAGCAATTACTTTTCATAATAACAACCCACAATAGGAATAAGAAGCCGTTCGTCCAGTTTTAATTCCTTTCGTCAACTTCTGTCTGTACGCTCGCGATCGTGCTTTGCATAAGCAAATTTTACAGTTTGTGTAAATACTATACAAATGTTAGTGATGCATAAGGAAGCATTCGTTTTTTGCTTATGTGGCATTACTTTCGGATATTTTCGGTATGTCGAAATACAGGAGTATTAGGTTTGTTCGATGAAAACACCGTGGCCGCGTCACTGCCACCGAAATAGTGACTTTTTGTCGACTACGAGTCACTACCGAGCGTTAACTCCGCCAAATTTTGACAGTAAACGACTACGCTTGACTACGACTATCGTTCACTCCGCACTTTGAGGGCCGTAAACACCAACGAGGATAATCCTATTTCTTGTGTAAAGATTATTCCTATCCGAGAATAATCCTGCTTACTTTGGTCGTAAGCACCAACTTGTGTAAAACAATGAGGTTTTTGCATATGTGGCATTACTTTCGGATATTTTCGGTATGTCGAAATAAAGGAGTATTATGTTTTAAAATAAGAAATGTTGAATAAGCAATATAATGAACAAAATTAATTTAATTTTTAGTTTTGTTTTTTACATAATATTAAAAAAAAAAAATTTAGTAGAGAAAGAATTTAAGATGAGTGCAACTAACCGAAATATCATTGCCACGGAAACGTGTTATTCTTTGCTGTCTGCTGTAATTGTCACTTAAATTCAAATTTTGCTCATCCGTCACATATTCGGAATAATCCTCGAATAGAAATTTTACCCCCGGAATATCTCGGATAAAATATTACACCGGTGTAATACGATGGATTAAATCGCGAGTTATCTTGGTTGGTGTTTGTGCATTACACGTGAATATGGATTATTCTGGTTGGTGTTTATGGCCCTCAGAGTGCAATGGAGAGGATTCTTCTATTAAAATGTTAGCTTGATAAAAAAAAAGACGCCCGTAAAGGGATATATGTTATAAAAATGAATTTTGCTACATACATAAGAATTCATGATATATTGTTTTTCGTATATATTAATTATTTCATTTATTAAAGAATGTATCTCTGTTTCTTATAAAATAAGGTGTTTTATTTGTGCGAACCGATAAAACTACATACTATGTAGATAATTAATATTAAAAAATTCAAATGAAGATTTTAGATCATAGCCACAGACATATAATAAGAATGGACTGAGCGTTCTTGCTTGAAAAATGGCACAAATATTGAACAGGCTGTGAAAACCCTAAATTGTACTCTGATTCATAATTTATTATTATTTGTCGATTAGAAACACTAAAGATGTTGAAAAATATTATTACATTACATAAAAATTATTTAGAAAGGTAAAATTGTTTTAATTAACACAAAAATTAATTTTTAATGTTACTGAAAAATGTGCTCCTCTGCAGATTTGATTTCAAACTTTATTGAGCTTGTAAGAGATAGGCGTATATAAGCAATATATTTGTCTGAATTTTTATGTCAATTCCAATGCATTCCAATTAATACAGCCGTACAGTTTCCAAAATTGGTTACAGTTCAGTGTACATTTTCAGCTTGAAAGAGACAAATAGATTTTAGCTAAAATTTGTGCCATCTTTGACTATAGGAATTAGATAGGATGGCTCAGTCCATTCTTATTATATATCAGTGGTCAGAGAACTGGCATGTATATAAATGGACTGCTTGTTGAACCAAAAATGCATGAAAACAAATGGCACCAACTTTCAGATTCCGTGAGAGCATACTTTCCCACTGAACTGTAACGATTGGGAACGAGAAATTGATTGAGGTTGAGCGGTATTTCCAACCAAAACAGTCTTGTAAAGAACACTTCCTTCGACTCATAATCAAAATTTAACAATACAAATAGTCCCAAGTACTTTTGTGGTAAATTCGGTAAATCCCAGTGACATGCAAATAAGTAAATTCCCAAATAATTTAAATATAGCGCCAGTTTAAGACAGTTGGTAGGATTCTTCTTTTTCTTCTTCCAAAAGACAAATAGTACAACTATTCGTCAACATATAACATGAATAGACGCCACCGATTTCCATTGATCACGTTTTCTAGCAGAAGTGTTACACTTTTCTTGCAGTGTTACACCAAAATCGTTCCATTGACCTGCACTGCTAGAAAAAGTGTACGTCCAATGCTTAGAATATATAGCAAACAGGAATGGTGATAAGCCAGATTTTGCGTAATGAATTTCTGGTTGTGTTGGTAGTCCATTTTTACATGTATTCACCCGCCATCCCTATTCTAAGCAACTTGTCAATTTGTAAAAAGTAAACAAAGGTTTTGTGCGGAGCATCTGTGGTAAAAAATGTTCTTTTTCTACTTTATTTTGAAATAATTCACATAATTAATTTATATAAATCTCTGCTTCTATTAACAAAAAAGATAATTTAGATAGTGCAGTTGCCTCAAACAGGATTTCCCTAGTTTATAATCCAATTTATATTTGCAAGCACTGACCGAACACTTCATTTCTGTTTTTTAATTGATATGAAGATTTTAACAGGCACTAGTGGCACTGTAAAACTTCGCACTAAATAAAGTTCAAAGATAAATAGTTTTGAAAAGAAATGATTCGGTACTTGTGTTAAATTTCGCAAAAGAATTTTAAGTTGACTAAATCTGCTCACAAAACAAAATCACATTTGACAATTCTGCACCCAGCTTTGACAAATCTTTCCTGCAGCATCTCATTTATTCCTATGCATAATCTCCTGCTCTTGACAAATGGTCTGGTGCTACACCGGAAAAATCGGCGGTGTTACACCGAACGCACACATCTACATGATAAATGTCACAACTGAATGTCATTGAGCATTACATATCAATCCCAACTATTACTATACCAAATTCATCCGCAATCAAGCCAAAATCTTTTAAATTACAATTTTCATAATTTATACATTATTCCTGATGGGTTTTCTTTTCCAGAAAATTTCAATTTGACAAATTACACAGATATGAGCTACTATACATTCTCATCACGTCAAAAGTTGTTCCATTGAACTCGTTTTTTACTGATTGACGTACACTTTTCGTAAAATATCAATGGAAATCGACATTAGTATTAACTGTATTGCCGGTCACTTATATGAACTGGCTCTCCCGCAAAAACAAACAGATGCGGGTGAAGCGCAGAATTAGATATTTGTAATGTAGATATAGTTGTTTTATATTGTATGTAGTTACTTGTATTGCAATTTTATTTAGGCCGACGGAAAACAAGTATGTTTCATGATAATGAAACTACTGTTAACCGACGCCACGATCCATTCACTGTTAGAGTTGAAATCAACTTACTTTGACTTTAATTTATATAAACGAGCACAAAACACTGAGCACCACAATGTATCCGAGAGACTGCAAGTTCTATGATGCATGGAAAGCATCACTAGGTAAAAAGGAATCTCAAGGAAAAACCCTCCTCTGGTCCAATAGTCTAAGCGAGCGGAGTAGATGGAACATCCCACCGCGATGAAGAACAACTTGGAGTGAGCATACTTTCTGAAATCAAAACTGGTACCAACAGGTAATCAGTCAGTCCATTTTATTTATATATGTACATGCCAGTGGGTCATAGTCGTCTGGTAACGCTGGCAACAACATGGGACTAAACTCTCTCAATATTTCAGAAAAACCTGTTTTCACAAAAGCGGGAAAACATTTGATGAGAGTAAAATTTAAAAACTCCGCCACAAAACTCCGCCCCTTCTCATTTATTTACGATTACGAAAATGAATCATTTGCCTTTCTGTTTCGCGCTTTCACATTTTTTGTCTTAATTCGTAAAAATTTTAAAGATAGTTTGAGTTTTTGGTTATTTATTCTTCTTCTGCCTCTCCTTTTCGAACCCTGTGCATTTTAAATGTAAAACAGTCGGAAATCTTGCCTGCTTCTTAATTTATTGTTAAGTTAACTTTGGTAAAAGTTTTAATTATTATTTTATGCTACATTACAATGGGTTAGATTTTTTATTGACGCCACATGGACTGAGCATTAATAAATATACTCAATTTGGAGCAGCTTTTTATTATTACTGAAAAATATTCCCCCTCCCCCCATCAGATTTTATGTCAGTAAATTTTTGAGAATATGCTTAGAATATAGAGACAACAGGAATTGTTGATACCTTTAAAAATTCGTGTGCATGAACGTGACTTTATTCAGAGTATCATGAAGTAGGTCAGAATTATATTGAAGAAAGAGACAAATGTATTTTCAGCTGTCAAACGAAGTTTGCCTGATTTTAAAAAATTTGAATCTTGTGAAAATATAAGTTGAAAATCATTTTTTAGGCAAGTATAGTTATTATTTTGTGTACTTGACACACATTTTTATATTAAATTAAATTGAAATTAATAACAAAAACCATGAAATATCGAAGATTTGTTTACGTTTGTGACAGCTGAGAAACTGTCTGTGTATCTTGGCGCAGTGGCAGCGACTAAACGCATTTTCGGTGGGAGCAACTGCAGTATTTTCAAGCAGATATCTTGTTGACCCACTCTCTATGTTGATTGACACTACACGCCTGTACTGAGCTTTCACTACAGCGGCAACAGATATTAACACAACCAGAATTTGACTACGCTAAATTTGGCTTATCACATTTCCTATACTCTCTATAAATCTTAAGCGTCATTGAATAAAAGCAATAAGTGTCAATATGTATACATATGTAAACTTTTCAGCGAACATTATTTTGTAATTTGATCCTGTAAAATTTGTATTATTATTATTACTTTTGAACTCTAGAGCAGAAAAAGGCAGAAAAGAGCAGAAAATCGTGTTCGAGGTACTTCTTTTTTCTTATTAAAGGACTATCAACCGGTTGAAATGAAAAAAAAAAAACATAAGTAAAAAAGCTAGAATTGGTCTAAGGCCAATTCTTATGATACCCTAGATGAATGCCCGTATATAATTTTGTATGGTCACATCTCTGTACAAGTATGATTTTTTCGCATACATGTATATATTTGTAAAACGGTTCGTCACACAATAAAAATTATTATAACCAAATTCATAGGATTTCACATTCTGAAGAACCATTCAGTACATTAGGACTGATCGTTTTCACAGTATACGTAAAAATTTTTGATTTTTGATTTTTTTCAAGAATTCAACTCGATAAAAAGCATTTAACCATTAATTCGTAGCATAGATATCGTTATAAAGGACGACAGGAGCTTTTTGTAGCAAGCTTTCAAGTTAAGTCCTGCGATATCCTTGAAAGGGTTTATGAGCATTTATGTGACTAGACTTCCTTTGAAAAACGAATTCGAAACGTCTTCAAATTTACGTTTGAGTAATTTTATAGAGAGCGGGATCTAGAGCAAAAGCGTGCTCAGGACACTCCAAGGAGTCCGTTGGTATACTACATCCTACTTATTTACTGAGCATCCTTATATCCTTCCTAATACCAAAATAACAAAGATCAAAATCTACAACAATAAAAGATCTGTGAGAGATTCATTATAAGACTTAGATAAATAAGAGTGTTCTATAACTGTTATAGCTGACTGTAAAATATTAAAGTCTGATCAAATTGTTACATAAAAAACTGAAAAGTTATGTCTTATGGGACTTTTATCGTAGCATTTAAATGAATAAAAGTCTCTGGTAACCGTAGTAATTGACTAAAACGTAGAAGTCTACTAAGACAGTTAACTTGAGACTAAAAAATTAGAAGTCTTATGAAAGTTTTATGAAGTTTTAATTAATAAAAGTCCACGAAAACTATTAACACTGAAATAAAAGTATAAAAGTCAAAGGACTGTTATTAAAGGACTTAAAAAATAAAAGTCTTTTGACACTCTTAATAAGATTTAAGTCTTCGGTAACAGATATAACTAACTATAAAATACAAAATTCTTTTGAAACTGTTAAGTTTTTTTTTAACAATTATTACGATTTTCCATTACTTATCAAGCATATGGTTGCGAGCGTGGCCTTGGCACAGTATACATATCCATTCAGTAGAATAGCTCTGGAGAAACTGTGAACTGAGTAGGATTCTTCATAATGTTACTATACTTTCTCCTTCAACAGTTTTTAACTAACACACTAGTTAATTTTTAATATAAAGGCTCCTATGTAAATTAAAAGTGGCAGAAAGAGAACTTATCGCAGATGTAAACTTCTATTAGAGGAGAAGGGGTAAAATGACAAACAAAATTATTTGCTCCACTTCCTATGCTATTCAGCTTGATAGAACTTGCTAACTGTCACAAACCAAAGTCATAAGGTTGGAGTCTAGTCTCTCCACCAAAATAGCTTGCTCTCTAGCTCGCCACCTTTGGCATTCTACTCTCTTTTCTTCTTCTGTTGATTCCATTCGTCGGCGTTCCTGCAGCAACTTTGAGGGTATCCCAGTCTATTACAATTAAAGCATGGAAGGATTGCTTTGTGATTACTACATTCTGTTGCAAGTACATTCTCCACTGAAATTTCTCTCACCCATACTGCACTCCGAGAAACTTGTCTGACGGATTCATATGCTAATAGGCTAGTGCTTCTGCTAACGACTTTTTTCTTGCTAGCCATTAACGCTTGTTCTAATATTTTAAACGCAATGCGTTCACAAATGCCTCCGTTGCCACTTTATTAAGGAAATCGATATTTACGCTAGAGAATGAAATATATCTCCCCACATCAGCCTGCAGTTGTTGTAGTGATTCGCCCTGCTTTTAAATTCTGTTGCCTAACTGCAGGCAATATACTTGCTGCATGTGTATCTGCATAGCCTAATTCTATCACCTGTACCAGCGAAGTGTGGAAAATATGCCACGAATTTTGTCCATCAAATTTTGGAAGTTTCATTCTACTTGCACTGGGTATTTCAGCTCCAACGTTCAGAGGCTGACGATACCTTATCCTTTCCAGATCTGCCGTTAAGGCTGTCAAGTTGTTTGGTGTCTTTTTGTTGATCTTCCATCACTTCCTGTTGGATTTCTTCAATTAACAAATTTTACTCTTTTAACAAATTTTTCAAAAATTGCGGCTGTTCATCCAAACGTGATTCCAGAGAATCCTTTTATTCATCTCAAAGGGTTTCCAGAGAACTTTTGTGTTTCTCAAAAGCATTCTGCTGTTCATTAAAACCAAGAGCTGTTTCATGTTCATCCCAGACTTTTCTTCAGCTTCAGACTCTTGCGAAATGACTTCAAAATAAATGTCTCAGGATTCGTTCTTTCCTATTCCAAAGCTTGTTTAAAGCTAGAGTGAGATTGAAAATTTCAAACGCGTAGCTCGCGTTGACAGATAATATCGAAAATACGCTTGTTGTATAGGGAGTGTTAGATTACCACCGCACGCGTACGCGTTCAATTTAACCTAACACTTGGGCAATTGTACTGCTGCCTGGTTTGTTTTAGATTTTTTTTTTGTTTATTTCTGAAGGCAGAAAAGAAATTGGAGAAATGTTTATTGTGTAATTTGTATAAATGTGAGCTAATTTATACCAAAAAGCTCAAAGTAAGTTTGGCGAAACTCAAATGTGAATGCGTTCAATCTAACAGCATATTTTTTCCAACTCATCGCACGCGACGCTAGCCTCGCGTCCAAAATTTTAATCTATCTCTTCCTTAAGTCTTGTACATATCACTTGATATGACCACATGCCCGACTCTACTTTCAAATCCTGTAATGGAAGCTCCTCCAATTTGCGTCGCATTTCTTAAGTAATTTACTAAAATTGACAATAAATTATCTTCCACAACTTTCACGTAAAGCACAAAATTTCCCATATTAATCAGACTTTGAATTTTTAAGTCAATTGCCACTACTTTATTTCGTGAATTTATCCCACTTCTTACACCAATTGTTGCGTGCGTGGCTTAAGTTCGTTATTCAAAACACAATATTTTAGATATAATAACGGGCTTTCCAATAAGAGGGGTGTTATTTTGATATTCAAAGAAAAATGCCATTTTTTGAGATAAATGATCGGATTTTTATTTCATTATAAAGAGGAAGGTATGCCGTTAATAATGAAAAATAACATCAGCCAAATGATCACCACGACCACGTCTACAGGACCATATCCTTTTCATGAAATTTTCCATAACCAAATCGCAAAGTGGCTGCCCTATGTCCTCGATAGCCTCACGAATTCCATCTTTGAGGTCTTGAATCGACGCTGGGCTGTTGGCGTAGACCTTCTCTTTCACGTGGCCCCAAAGGAAGAAGTCGCAATGTGTTAAGTCACAAGATCTCGCTGGCCAATTGTGATCACCTCTTCGAGAGATAACACGGTCCGGAAACTTTTCCCGTAAAAGATCAATGGTTTCGTTGCTTGTATGGCACGTAGCGCCGTCTTGTTGAAAGTAAACGTTGTCCAGATCAATACCATCCAATTCCGGCCATAAAAAATCATTAATCATCTGTCGATAGCGCAATCCATTCACCGTAACTGTTGCTCCAGCCTCATTTTCGAAAAAGTAAGGTCCAATAACCCCGCGGGACCATAAACCTCACCAAACAGTCACACGTTGAGGATAGAGAGGCTTTTCAACAATAACTCTTGGGTTTTCCGAGCCCCAGATGCGACAATTTTGCTTGTTGACAAAGCCATCGAGGTGGAAATGGGCCTCATCACTCAAGATGAGTTTTCGATGGAATTCCGGATCATTTTCATGCATTTCAAGGACCCAATCAGCAAAGACTCGACGTTGTTGATGATCGGCCGGCGTGAGTTCTTGTGTTAACTGAACTTTATAAGCCTTAAGACACAAATCTTTATGCAAAATACGGTGTAATGACGTTTGTGGAATGCCTAATTCTTGTCCCAACAAGTTAGTGATGTGAAGAATAAAACCCGTGCACGTCGCTCAGAACAGCCGAGAATATTGCTGCTGTAGCCGAAAGTGTTGAAGAAAACCCAGGTTTGTCCATTGCTCGTCATTCTTTGGAATTAGGCATTCCACAAACGTCATTACACTGTATTTTGCATAAATATTTGGGTCTTAAGGCTTATAAAGTTCAGTTAACACAAGAACTCAAGCCGGCCGATCATCAACAACGTCGAGTCTTTGCTGATTGGGTCCTTGAAATGCATGAAAATGATCCGGAATTCCTTCGAAAACTCATCTTGAGTGATGAGGCCCATTTCCTCCTCGATGGCTTCGTCAACAAGCAAAATTATTGCATCTGGGGCTCGGAAAACCCAAGAGTTATTGTTGAAAAGCCTTTCTATCCTCAACGTGTGACTGTTTGGTGCGGTTTATGGTCCCGCGGGGTCATTGGACCTTACTTTTTCGAAAATGAGACTGGAGCAACAGTTACGGTGAATGGATTGCGCTATCGACAGATGATTAATGATTTTTTATGGCCGGAATTGGATGGTATTGATCTGGACAACGTTTACTTTCAACAAGACGGCGTTACGTGCCATACAAGCAACGAAACCATTGATCTTTTACGGGAAAAGTTTCCGGACCGTGTTATCTCTCGAAGACTTCTTCCTTTGGGGCCACATGAAAGAGAAGGTATACGCCAACAGCCCAGCGTCGATTCAAGACCTCAAAGATGGAATTCGTGAGGCTATCGAAGATATAGGGCAGCCACTTTGCGATTTGGTTATGGAAAATTTCATGAAAAGGATATGGTCCTGTAGGCGTGGTCGTGGTGGTCATTTGGCTGATGTTATTTTCCATTATTAACGGCATACCTTCCTCTTTATAATGAAATAAAGATCCGATCATTTATCTCAAAAAATGGCATTTTTCTTTGAATATCAAAATAACACCTCTTATTGGAAGACCCTTTATAATAACTCACAAAAAATTACCAATAAAATCTACTTTAATTACCAATATTTATATGCTTTCATCGCACTGGCTGAGACAAGACGTAATATCGTGAAATGTATAGGAAAGTACGGTACAGAGAACACAATAATCTCTCTACACTCTGTGTATTTACCACTGACATATAATAAGAATGGACTGAGCCATCCTATCTAATTCCTATAGTCAAAGATGGCACAAATTTTAGCTAAAATCTATTTGTCTCTTTCAAGCTCAAAATGTACACTGTGCTGTAACCAATTTTGGAAACTGTACGGCTGTATTAATTGGAATGCATTGGAATTGACATAAAAATTCAGACAAATATATTGCTTATATACGTCTATCTCTTACAAGCTTAATAAAGTTTGAAATCAAATTTGCAGAGGAGCACATTTTTCAGTAACATTAAAAATTAATTTTTGTGTTAATTAAAACAATTTTAACTTCCTAAATAATTTTTATGTAATGTAATACTATTTTTCAACATCTTTAGTGTTTCTAATCGACAAATAATAATAAATTATGAATCAGAGTACAATTTAGGGTTTTTACAGCCTGTTCAATATTTGTGTCATTTTTCAAGCAAGAACGCTCAGTCCATTCTTATTATATGGCTGTGGTCTTTACTATAAAAGTGTTTATACATCAGTCACAGGTTATCAGCTACAATATGTCAAAATCTTAATGGGAATACTTGTCTTCTATATACCTTGTTATGTGCCGTAATTTCATGACTAATGTATATACATTTCTATAGGAAAGACAGAGAAAGGATAGAGAGTATTGTGTTGTCTGTACCGTGCTTTCCTATACATTTTCATGATATTTCGTCACCTATTGTGGAACGCGGCTCGTAATGAGAATATTTGTATTCTCTGTACCGTGGACACTGGGGTGGAACTGACAAATGACTGATATTTTTGATTTTACGAAAACAATTTCGATGTTATTTTAGCGATTGCTTGTGTAAAAAAGTGATTAAAAGTGATTAATACTTTGTAATAATAAAAAACTGTAGTGAGATTTTGTTCTGTGGAATAGATTTTATATAACCGAGACTTCGGAGTCTTGAATCATAATGAGGAAGTACGTTGTTCTGTGTTGTAGAAACAACCGACATTGTGCCTGCAGGAAATCTTTTTTCAGGCAAGTTTAATTGTTTTAAATAAAATAACTGAAATAGTGGCAACAAAATTTAACATTTTCCAATGCCATTTTTTTTTTTGTTTACAATTAATTACTTATAAAGTTTCAACCACTAAATTATGTGCCCGCTCTAAAAATATTGTAGTTTACTACTTCCATGACTAAAATGAACACATCAATGCAGTTCTAATACATGAAGAAAACTGCTAAGTTTTTCTTCCTCATAGCCTATCCTTTTTGTTATATAATCTAAGCTCGCCCCAAGCACTGATAAGTGCTGTATTTATACATACTCTACAAATTCTCCAGAGCCTTGTCGCAGATTCCACTCCAGGAACATTTCTCCGAACTTAAAACTGTTTAGTGTCCGCATCTTATGAAACATTTTACACGACGTTTTCATATCCAATAAATGTCACTTTCTGATGCATGTAACAATACTTTGAAATATTTTATAAGGGCCACGCGCTGCAGCATGCTTCACTTTTCGGGACGGAGAGACAATCGGGGGGAGGAAAAATTCTGTGCTTCACTTTTCTAAGTTGCAGCACAAGCAGCATACCAATACTACTGCAAGCAAACAGCTTCGGCCATTTTGAAATTGTTAAATTTCTGTTCAGAAGGCTGTACAGTTGTTAACCTGCGATTTGAGGTGATAATATAATAATTCAATTACCATTACGTGCTTTAAATTTGTGATATAGTTATTATTTATATCAAAAACTATAAGTTGTTGGAACGCGTACACAATTAATCTTAGTAATCATATAAGGAACTACAGCGCAGCAAAATTATTGTGATGATACGTCTAGGCACAAGCGTTTAAAAATGCGCGTGTTTTGTACTGCAACGTGTGTGATAGGGCCTGTCATGGTCGCCAGTTCTTCGTCTAAAGCCGGAAACACAGTGCGAGCTTACACGACTTCGACACCCAACTTTTGATAACTTCGTCGTAGTGAATTTTAGTTTAACACAGTGTGAGCGTTAACAACTTTTATTTCCTGACTTTTATCTTCTTTTTCTAGATTTCTATAATCCCGGCATTTTAAGTTATAAATTAACTCCAGATCTAGCACTAAACTAATCGACTTTTCTTTAAAAGACACTTCCGAATTCACTGAAAACAAATCAGCTTCTGGCTGTAAACACCGAAATCATCCTACCACTCCAATAAGCAAAAATTCCAGATGTCCAATTTTCTCACAGAATTCTAGTGGAAAAAAGTGCCGGCTTCCTCACACATCCAGCTGTTTTTACATTCTGCAGCATAGGCCATTTTCAGCTTTACAGATGTGTTGGAGGTATACAAAAAATTGTTAATGGCTTATATTAGCTGTGTTCTTTTGGTTCCGTGTAGTGTTCTGCAAAACACAGGTAATTGCGAATTGAATTGATTTGTAGAGTGCACAGCAGTAGAAAAGATTTTGAAAGTATAGAGGAAATAATCAAGGTGCCATGACTTTAATTCTTACAAAACGCTAAACCTGTTAAACTTTGTTCCGAACTTATCAAGTTCTATTTTAACATTTTGCAATGATTCAAGTCATGGCAGTTTGATTATTTTCTCTATACTTTCGAAAATTTTTCTACTGCTACGCATCCTACAAATTATTTATGTTCCTCCGTTTAATTTCGAATTCAGTATCTAAGTCGAACGGAAAATATATTGGATTTTACTTAATTAAAAAAAAGCATTGAAATCCCTAAGAATCCCATATAGAAATGCCACGGAAAAGTCTGGGAATTCCATTTGAAAATAATAAGGAAATAACATGGAAATCTGTTAGATTTCCACATTCAGTTGCAACTACCAAAACAATCAAAGATTTGGAATCTCGACACAATTCCCCCTACGGCTCAAGAAGCGGAAATCCGTGCGCAAATAGTACGGATTTCCAGGTAAACTCGTCAAAAATGACAAGGAAAACGACCGGAATTCCATTCAAATTGTTTAATGGGACGGTACAAAAAATACAAGGTATCCTCCGTACAAACTAGGTTCTACCATTTTGTCTGGAGAGAAATTTGTGGTGACGTCATTAGCCCTCTAATGTATTGTTACGAACAATAGGAAAGGGACGAGCGACATCTATTATGAAATAACTAATTTAGTACGGACATAAACATCTTTCGGAGAATCATTACGTGCAATAGAAATGAAAAAGTGATATCTATAAAGTACGGACATAAACAACTTCAGGTTCGGAGAACTGACGTTTCTAGAATGGATCCTTCGGGAACAATTTGTAGAGTATAAATACAGCGCTTGTAACCGCCAGGAGCGAGCCCTATCTCAGACAGGATTGCGAATATTTGAAGTATAATACTAGCGATAATAAAATAGAGTTGATTTGTGATTGTTTGTGAATTTTCTAAAAGTATACAGCAGATTGTAATACATAGAACTTCTGAATTTTAATTGAAATATTGTGTTTTGAATAACGAACTAAGACCACGCTCGTAACAATTGGTGTCAGAGGTGGGATAAATTCGTGAAATAAAGTGGTAGCATTTGACAGATAACAAAAAAAATAATTTATAGTCAGCTAAGCAATGGAATGCAAATTGTACTAGCTTCGAGTACAGAATTTGAAAGTGGAGTTGGGGAAGAGATCATTACAAACCACAGGTACAAACTTAGACAAGCTTTGAGAAAGGAAGGAATGAATAACGAATAAGTGTCTCAGTTATTTTCGAAGACATTTCGCAAGAGCCTGAAGCTGAAGAAGAGTCTGCGAAGAACATCAACATTATTTAAGGATTTTAATGACATGAAATTGGAGCTTTCACCCCTGCAACTGAAGAATGGTTTTGAGGAACAAAAGAAATCTTTGGAAACCCATTTGAACTAACAAAAGAATGCTTTGGAAGAAAAAACAAATTTTTTTCTGGAATCCCGTTTGGATGAACATAAAAAATCTGTGGAAATCCGTTTGGACGAAGAAAAATTTGAAAATTTAAGGAATCGATCAGGAACAACACAAATTCACTGAGCACTGAAATCACACCAAAAATGAAAAAGGTACGATTCCAGTGTTTGAAACACCATAAGAACTTTACATTTGACGATTGGAAAAAGGTAAGTTTACCAATTCAGTCGAGCAACTAGTTTTCGTGCCATTTTAAAAATCTATTGAAAATTACAAAATTTGTTAAGCTTTTAGGTTATCTTCAGTAAAGAATGCCGACTAGAAACTGCAACAGAGGGAACTTCAGAGAAATACAAGGAAAATTGTTTACTGAGAAAAGCCAAACATCCATCAGTAGTCATGATCTGGAGCTGTTAAATGCAGAAAAGGGTCTGGGTCATCTCTATTTTGTTACGGGAACAATGCAGCAAGATCAGTACAAAATACTTTTGTGGATATTGTTTTCCGACATCATATTTAGTATTTATGCAAGTTGGTGCTCGCTGCCCCTATTAAAAAATAGCTCGCGGAGAAATGAAATTTCATTACTTGCTTGGAGTGAGAGCTCACCGGATTTAAACCCAATAGAGAACTGCTGGGCTATGCTAAGATCTAAGATCCTAGGTCTATTACTTTTCAAATCCAACAGCGAAATATTGAAAAAGAGCATTGAAGATATCTGGACAAATGACAAAGCTAATGAATCCATGATTCAAAAACGCATTGAAAGTATGCCCGACCGTATAAAAGTAGTGCAGTAGTTAATATTAAGGGAGAGTTACAAAATATTAATTACTATATAAAGACGCATTTTGTACGTACATATTATAAGTTTTAAATAACTATAAATATTTATAGTAAAGTACTCCTTTTTTAATGTAAAATTAATCAAAGTATTGAAATTTCAGAGAGTTTCTAGTTCGATGGCCATCTACTGTAATTATTAGTACCAGTACCTGGACTTGTAATTCATTTTTTTTTTTTTTGTATTTAGTTATAAAAATGTGAACTTTAAGGAAAAGATAATAATTTCATTATTTGAAAATATTATTACAAACCGACAGAGCTGTAAAAATAAATTACAACACTTCACAGTTAGTGAAATTTGATGTATGGCGATGTCGCTCAGTGCAGATATTCAATGCAATTTTCCCGGCGTTATGCTGGGAGTTTAATAGCGTTTAATGCCCGTTAATGAAATCCAATAAATAATATAGTTTGAATGATGCAAGGTTTTAAGAATGCATTATTTCCGTGTTAAAATTGGTATACGGCAATATCTCCCAAGTGAGATACCCTTAGAAAAAAAATGTGACAAAAGTACCAAAAACGGGCATCGATTAATTTGAAAGTTATTCAGTAACAACCTTATTATAGAGTTTCCGTTTGATGATATGTATATGTTCGCCGTACCTTAGATTTAAAAAAAAAATTCCGAAAATGACTGATTTAATAACTCATAAATTCGCCTTAACGAATACTATTGTATCATCGGCTCTGTAATTTACGACAAAAGCTCCGATACATTCATTCATTTATATACCAACAGATAGCGTATTCGTGAAAATTGAGTCAACTTGAAACAAAAATCTCATTTCAAATAGGATATGGAGGTAGGGTAGGGCTGAGACAACTTACATCTAGATGTGCAAAACCTCACAAAAACGCGGTCCAACTAAAACGAGCTAATGGCCCTCTAATAGAAAGCTCTACACATTCTCTCTCTCTCTCTTACTGTAGTATGCCACATAAATTCTTTGCAATGATAGCCTTCTTTGGTTGAATAAAAAGTTAAAGAGCTTTCAAAAAGTGATCCGGGTTTATATGGAGATTTTCTTATCTAGTTGTAAGTTATCTCAGGGTAGGGTAGGCTCGAAAGCGCATTGTTTGTGATGACAAGGCCCCTGTTCGTGAAAATATTAAAAGGATTTTTCTTGGAATTTGCTATTATGGTGTTAACTTGCTTTTCGCACCAGCTGTACAAATGTTATAGAGTGCGTTAACGAAGCCTCTGAGTATAGACAAAAACTAATAACATACAAAGGCTGGACAAGTAGACCAAAAATATGTAATGCTTTTCTCGAATAGAAAATCGACGATGACTTACTTGCACCTCATGACATAATCAAAGAGTAAGCTAACAACATTGCCTCGACCTGATCTAGGGAAGGCCACAAATTTTTCTTAGAAGGCAAGGCATCGTCGATTTTATATTCGAGAAGTGTTGCATATTTTTGTTCTACTTGTCCAGTCTTTGTATGTTATTAGTTTGTGAATTTTATACCGATTTTGAATGGCAAATCCAATGTCACCATACTTCACGGATATTTGCACCAAGGAGACTTAGAGTCATATTCACCAAGACATTTAATTAAAAATTAATTTAATTTGTGTTTTAGTACTCAACTTGAATTCAAGTTAAAGTTATACATACATACATTATTATAAGATAAAAAAACACAAATTAAATGTTAATTTAATTTTAAGTGACGGTTGATTTATTATTTAACTATTTAACAATTAACAAGAATCTAATAAGAGTGTTGTGATAATTAAGATTAAAATAGTGCAGTTTCTCCAAAAGGACATAAATGTCATCATTTTTTTTTTAACTCAAAGCTTGTTTATTGCATTTAGCTACTTATTTTATTTAAACAACTGCAAATATGGAAAAGAATGAGATTTCTATATTTATGGACATAAAACTGAACATTCCAGAAAGAAAAAGGCAATAGTCCATTTAACCTGGGGACTACACCAGGAAGTTCGGCAATTATATCGATAAAGGAAGTAGAAATATTTTGGAAAACAGAAGGAAGACAAAGGTATGGGTAAATAATGTAACCTTTACATTACAGAAAAACTCATATTACCGGTATAAATTTATTAATTTGAAAACTGTATAATGTCAAATTACTTGTTGCATTCCTTTTCTCGTTCTGAATAATCTGTATCTGTATGAATCGACAGAACGACGTCGTAATTTATTAATTCTTTGCTCATGCTTACCCGGGAGTTACACCTGCAAGTACAGCTTGCATGCAAGCCTCCCTTCCAACGCGATCTTAAACTTGACAGCAGAAGGCAGTTCGGTTGATGTCTTATCAGCTTGCATGCAAGTTCATTAAAAAAATTGCATTGAGAAGTAAAGTCTTGCGTATACATTGGAAAATTATAGCAATAAAGGAAGTATCAGAATGATAAAAACCGAAGAAAAAAAGAAAAGGAAGGTGTTGGTAAACGATGTTATGCAAATTTCATTTTCCCTGTATAAATATATGCATTTCTCTCAAGCATTTCTTTTCCACCATTTTGAAAACTGTATAAATGTCAAATTAGTATCTCCCAGCTAACATGATTTTCCATCGTGCAAGTTCGCTGAAAGTTTCATGGCACGTGCAAGAAATATGGCAGTGCAAGTTGCATGGCAGTTGGATTACACGTGCAAGAAATATGGCAGTGCAAGTTGCATGCAAGCTGTACTTGCGGGTGTAACCCCCAGGTTAGAGTATATAGCAAACAGGAATGGGTGAATCGTGTATAATTCCTGTACATAAGCGTAGTTTTTCAAGAGCAGGGCATCATTCATAAGAATAAGTGAGATGCCGAAGGACCTCTATTGTCAAAACTGGACCTTGGTTGTCAAATGTACTTTTGTTTTGTGAACAGGTTTACCTTAGAATCTAGAGCAAACAGGAATGGTGATAAGCCAGATTTTGCGTAATGAATTCCTGGTTGCGTTGGTAGTTCATTTTTACATGTATTTACACGCCATCCCTATTCTAAACAACTTGTCAATTTGCAAAAAGTAAACAAAGGTTTTGTGCGGAGCATCTGTGGTAAAAAATGTTCTTTTTCTACTTTATTCTGAAACAATTCACATAATTAATTTATATAAATCTTTGCTTCTATTAACAAAAAAGATAATTTAGGTAGTGCAGTTGCCTCAAACAGGATTCCCTAGTTTATAATCCAATTTATATTTGCAAGCACTGACCGAACACTTCATTTCTGTTTTTTTAATTGATATGAAGATTTTAACAGGCACTAGTGCCACTATAAAACTTTGCACTAAATAAAGTTCAAAGATAAATAGTTTTGAAAAGAATTGATTCGGTATTTTTGTTAAATTTCACAAAAGAACTTTAAATTGCTCACAAAACAAAAGCACATTTGACAATTAATCTACAACTTTGACAATTTCTCCATCCAGCATCTCACTTACTCCTATGTATAGTCTCTTGCTCTTGACAAATTACGCTCATGTACACGAATTTTACACGATTCAACCATTCCTGTTTGCTATATATTCTAAGAGGTTTACTCAATTTAAAATTCTTTTGCGAAATTTAACAAAAATACGAAATCAACTTTTTTTTAATTATTTATCTTTGAGGTTTATTTAGTGCAAAATTTTATAGTGCCATTGGTGCCTGTTAAAACCTTCGTACCATTAAAAAAAAAAATGAAGTTTTCGGTCAGTGATTGCAAATATAAATCGGATTATAAACTACGGAAATTGCGTTTCAGGCAAGTGCAATATGTAAATTATCATTTTTGTTAACAGAAGCCGAGATTTATATAAATTAATTATGTGAATTATTTAAAAATAAAATAGAAAAAAAAAACATTTTTACCGCAAATACCAGGCACAAAAACTTTGTTTACTTTTTGAAAAATTGACAAGTTGCTTAGAATAGGGACAGCATCACTGACATGTATATAAATGGACTGCTTGTTGAACCAAAAATGCATGAAAGCAAATGGCACCACTTCCATATTCCTGTCTCTTTCCGTGAGAGCATACTTTCCCACTGAACTGTAACGATTAGGAACGAGAAATTGCTTGTAAAAATCCTTGTAAAAAACACTTCCTTCGACTCATAATTAAAAATTAACGATACAAATAGTCCCAAATACCTTTGTGGTAAATTCGGAAAATCCCACTGACATGCATATACGTAAATTCCCAAATAATTTAAATATAGCGGCAGTTTACGACAGTTGGTAGCATTGACAGTGAGAGCATACTTTCTGAAATCAAAACTGGTGCCACATGAAACAGGAGATCAAGCAGTCCATTTATATATATGTCAGTGGACAGCATGCAAATGCATTTAAAACATGGACTACTAACCCAACCAGATTTCATTACGCGAAATACTTGCTTAAAAAAAAGAATTTGGCTTATCGCCATTCCTCTTTGCTATATATTCTAACGCTCATAGAAAAGGAGCGAAACAGAACCATTTCAAGTGTCTGACATTTCTTCCATTTGCTAAAAGCAAATATAAATTCGTGTAAATTATTGTCTATGAGAAACAAAGACATTTTCGAAACAAAAAAAAAACTTAAACTCAACTATAGCGACGACCTCGGCCAAATTTAAACGACAACATTCGCGAATACAAATTAATACCGTTCTGCTTGAATCCAGATTAAACTGAGGTGCATTCAGAACCGCTCAGAGTCCGAAAACTGCGACTATATATTGACTCTGAATCGTTCGGGCCGAGAAAAACAACGACATGGATTGAAAAAATTCATTTTGAACGAGAAAAGGATCGCAGCAACTATCACCTGAGCTGCCATGATTTTTCAGCATTCGATTTCACTAAAAGCTGAGGTCCCTACATGACAGTTTGGATTGCATGGCAGTGCAGTCTGCATGAAAGCTGTACTTCCCTTCCTGGTGTAAATCCCAAATGTAAGAGAAGTTAATAGGTGTGTTGTTATAAACAGTAGTTATATTATTTTGCCGTGCTTTACGCCAATGACCACTTGAATACTAATTTTAAAGAAAGTTTGGGTTCCGTAATCCAGAAATCATTAGGAGAAAACGGAAACCTTATAAGATTGATCTTGCGTCCATCCATCTGCCTGTCACAGACATTTTTCTCGAAAACTAGGTACGAGACGTAATTATTTGAAATTTGACATGAATCATGAAAGAAATTTTATAGTTCATTTCATCGAACCAGGTTTTCCATTCGTTATGGAATTTTAATATTTACAGGATAACACATTTAGTTCGTTCCCTAGTAAGTACAGATTTGTAGTTCGAATTCGAGGCAGATTTTTCTAAATACACATAAAGCACAACAACAAGTATACCCGAATGTGCAGATCAATAATTGTACTGAGCTTAAGTCATTTTATATTTGAATAGATTAGTTCTGTTCATTTTCCAGAAGAAAATTTCATAATTATATTAACATATGACCATATCCAAATGAGCTTGCGCATCAAGGTATATTTGTTTTGTGCATACACGTATATAGCATTATGAAGCTCTAATCTTTAATTGCTTTTTCAATATTGAACTCTGGAAAGTATACATAATATAATTGGAGGTTAAGAAAAACAAAGAAAAAATGTATTCTTCACAAATGATAATATTTAAAGAAAAGAATTGCCAAGCTTAAGTTTAAAAAACCTCTTATATAAAAAAAAAAGTGAAAAAAATTGTTTTAATGTTTAAAAATGACTTTACTCACTTACTAAGCTTTAGGTATTTTCTTTTTTACAATAATATAATTCTTCCGTAAGCAACAAAATTTCTGCTTGTTTGTCAGATTAAATCAAAGAGAATCTCGATAAATTGTTAATTTTAAGATTTTTCCTTTTTGTTATTTGTATACACTACCAGTATTAAACTTTACATCTACAGTTGCTAAGTTCTCTGTAAAAAATTATTTTTGTTTTTTTTTTTACTGTTATTTTTTGGGTTGTGTATATGCGTCTGAGCTCTGTTGAAAATTTACCTACTACTATTATTTATTTATTTATTTATTTATTACAAGACCTATATTTTATGTAAATGTATATCGTATTAAATCGATGACACTTTTGTTGGATTTTTTTTTTTTTTATTTTTCTGAGTGGCTGGCTGGATGCTCTTTCTTATAATTATTATTTAAAAAGTATAAAATCTTACGACGAACATTATCTGAGTTTGTATTACATTATGCTATTACGTCATTAAATTAGAGTGTGTTTGTTTTGTGGGTGTGTTTAGGTTTAGGGATATTAGTTTTGCTTTAATGCTACCGTCTATTAATAAGACCGTTGGGAGGTTGTTGGCTCGCTGTATGCATTAATTCCAATTCCACTAATAATGGAAAATGATCTGATGGTATATGTGGATGTGGGCAACCGACAACTTTATTTTCACGCAACCATTCACTTGAAATCGGTCCCAGAAGACCCAATGGAACCATTCCAGTTTTTGTATAGAATATATAATCAATGATTCCCTTAAAATCGAACGTATAATTTGTATAAGGCATAATATCCTCACTGTATGCAGATGCTAATTTAAAAGAATGCGTAAATTCACTTGTATCGGTTGCAAGTAACCTCTGCAGACATAATTTGTACCCAAGTTCTTTAAAATCTGTATGATCCATAGAAACACGTCCTGAACTAAGAAATTCGATAACACCTGAGTCTGGTAGAGAATTAAAATCACCACATAACAGTAATTGTACACTGTTTGCATCGAATTTATGTCCAGGACGAAAACTATGACTGGCCTCATCAAGTATACTCTTCAGTTCGTTACTAAGCATCATTGTTTGGATTAGTTTAACATCACAGAACTCTGGATCCCAATGAATGTGCGCTGTACAAACTAGGATTGGTTGTGCTATTTGTGTTATTTCCGGTGCCATTGGTTCCCATGCATTCTCTTTAACTTTCAATAAGGCTGCAAGACCGATATTATCTTTAGGCATAACACGATTTAACATATTATCAGAGCCTTCTGCATTCGCCATTGCTAATTGATTAAATTCAACTAAATGCTCCTTAATTAAGGAAAATCTGTAAGAAAAAAAAAAAAACGAAAAAAAAAATATAAACAATAAACAACAATTTAAAAATTTACATGTAAGATATTTAAATACTATATAGATTGCATTCACGAACATTTAGTCCAGATCTAGATGAGTTGGAATAGTAAGAGAAATGTACATAATAAGATTGCCTACATTTCGTGCAAAAGACATGAAAACTGTAAATGTTTAGATCGACTCTCGCCCGTGAATGCAGCTATTTGTAAAACCAAGAAGACTCACTTTGATGATCTAAAAAATATAGCGCAACCATCAACGAATTTCCTTTCATTTTCTGACATTGTTTTTGCTCGTGATTTCGGTGAAAATATGCCCTCGTATCCATCACTTTTAAGCTCAGGTTTAAAAAAATTGTAAAACTGATCCGTTTCAATCTCTTGTAAGCTAATGATATCTGCAGCATAATGCCGGATCTCATCTAGAATTGCCTGCAAAATATATGAGTTTATGTTAATTGATAATGTAGAGAGAAGCGTACAGGTAGAGTTGGAATAATTTTGTATAAATAGCTCAGAAGCTTTTTAACATGAACCGGGGAGCATTTCGTTGGGGTTTAAAGTGGAATGGATCTTCTTAAAATCAAGCAAGGAAAAAATCGTTTGGCAAGCAAATGTATAAACCCTCCTCTGATGAAATCAATGCATTCACATAAATAATAAATAATGCTGTCGACTTTTTTTTCACCCACGCAAATTCTAAAGGAGCCGTTATTGGGAAGGCGTACTATACGTTTTCAAGTGATCACAATTTTGGTAGTTTATTAATACGAAAGCTTTTCACAAATGTGACAACTGGTTGTTCCACAAAAACTAGATTACTGTTTGCTGTCACTCATGTGTTTCACTCGTGTTTGACTCAATCCGCTCCCAATAAAGATAAGGTATTACGATTTGAAAATCGTGAAACTTGTGACGATATCTACTGGTGCGGAAGTTTCGCTAAAGAAAAAGACTTTTTGTGGCATTATTCGATAAGAGCTTTCAAAAAGGTCCTGACGACGTGGCCGCATTTTGTCGCTCCTAACAAATACACGTCTTGAATTCTCCATACAAGAACATTTGTCGTTGTAGACTTAGAACTGTCCATGGTACCACTACAAACTCACCAGGCAAAATTAGCACTGATTTATGGACCATTTCCTCAGGGATTGGTAGGTGAATCTTAATCATTGGAAGATTGAATATAAGCCGCTGTGCTTCCAAACACATTATTGCTCATCTTAACCCCTTAACTCGAACTATCAGCCGAGGTCAACTGTTACCCTCAATGGTATACGGAATCTGATTATCTTGCATTTAATGAAGTGTCCCGCTACTGATTCTGCTGATGTTCTTCAAGGCTCTCCCAATTGCTTTTCGTGCGTTTATATGTTGGAGGAGATATTCGAATTCCTACGTGACAACCATAAGCTTATTTTTTCTTGTCTACAGTTTAATTCTTTCTGCACTTAGAGACTAGATTGTATATCAATTTATTTATCTCCATTGATATCAATAAGCAGTTTATATTCATTCAGAAAATTCGTATCAATAATCACGCTGGACTTCCATATAAATAGCCTGCGGTAATTTCAATGTGCAGGGCTTTGTTTCATATGTTGGAATTTGCGTACTGTTAGCAGAATGTAAATAATAAATCAAGGGCTTGTTTAATGCGTGTTTGGTGCTTAATGAGATTATTGAGATATCTCGCACAACGAAACGTGTACAACTGATTCCAATTAGTACCGTCGCAGTTACTAGATAGTAGGTTTACCACAGTTATTTGAATTTAAAAGCTGCATTTTGACTTGGATAGAAACTGTATGTCGATCTGAATTTGCTTCTGCAACGTCTAGATGATTGTATATAAAATTAGAATGATGGAGATCATTTTCATTAGCTTCTACTTTTTCTTCTAGTATATGTCAAATTTTTGAGATGTTTGAAGATACGGTAGTTTTAGTCATTTGAAATATCCGCAATAGCATTATAATCGCTACAGATTCGAAATCATCCGTGCTCGTAGATAGTATTGCTCACATTTACATCGGTAATCTATTAACCCAGAAGGAATGTATCAAAGCATCTATTATGCTGTAATTGTCACTCAAATACCGAATTTCATTTAGTAGTTGCGGTAGTTTTTCATCATCATATTTAGCAGCACTCTATTTTTTAATTAAAATTATCTGCGACATATAGTAAGTCATATACTTATATGTCAAATGAAAGAGTAAACTTGTCTATCCATATCTTTCAGACATCCAGATTCCAGATAGAGGCCCTTGTATAACCTAAAAGATTAACTGAATTTCACTGTGATTTGCAGCCAAAAAATTTGTGGCAGAACTCAAGAAAAGTAGGATTTTACGCGAAAAACAAAGTTAGCTGCGAGTAGGATCCCAATGAACTAAATAGATTTTTTACTACTCAGTTGAGTGTTGAACATGTCAGGACTGCTAACCTGAATTAAATTGATCTTATTCTTAGTGATACCAGATGCATTAACCCTTTTTTTTCGTGCTTGCTTCTATTTATGCTATTAAATCTCATGCTACTGGACCTGATTGTCTGTCGCCACGTTTTATTAAAATTCTATTTCCATTTATTGACACATATATTCTTCACATCCTGAACTCTTGTTTATGTCCTGTTCTTTTCTTAATTCTTGGAAAGCAGCTATGGTCCTGCCCTGCCTATCCCCAAAAAAATCGGAATCTCCTGGAGATTATACCAATCAATAACCTATGTTTTTTATCTAAAGTTCTGGAAAAGCTAACTAATTTCCAGATATATGGTCAATTGGAAAGTAACAAGCTTTTGTCCTATTGGCATATTGGCTTTCGTCGTTCTCACAGCTGCGAGACTGCGGTACTAAAAATGACTATGATATAAGATCTGCTTTAGATCTGAATATTCCTACCATTTTAGTTCTGCTTGATTTCTCAAAGGCTTTCGATGTTAATCACCGGATGTCACTGCATAAGCTATTTTTTTTTTGGCTTTACGGCTTCCGCTTCTGCCTTTATTGGGAGCTTCTTGTCAGAACGCCATAAACATGTTAAGGTGGACGATAAGCTGTCTGATTCACTTCCTCTCCCGACTGGTGTGCCTCAGAGTTCAATCTTGGGGCCGCTGCTATTTAGCTTATTTATCAACGACCTTTCTTTATAGTTGGTCGCGATGTCAGTATTATACGCAGATGATTTGTAGCTAGATCTAAACAGACCTATTGGTCTGTTTGATGACGGCACCGCACGTATTAATGATGATTTTAGCAGAATCAACCCATGGTCAAAGACTAATGCTTTGAGACAGAATCCCACCAAGTCTAAATATATTATTGTTCACAACGGTCCAATACATCTGTCTGATATCCCACCCGTAATTCTGGACGGTAAAGCATTGTCTTTTGTTAGTAAGGTGAAGAATCTGTGTATCATGTTGAACCAATATATGAACTGCTGTGACAATATAAATTCTAAAATAAGTAAAATTTACTCTGGACGCCGTAGGCTCTGGGTCTCAGCCAGTATTTTGCCAAAACAAACCCGACTTGATAGCGTTTGTGCCCGTAGAATGGTGGTCGCATTTCACGATTGCTAACGCTTCATTTTCGAACTTTGCAGATATGACCATATCTCGCCTTACGGCGATCTTCTGGTGGGGTGCCCGCTTACTATATACCTCAAGGAAACAGCTTTAGTGTTCTTCTTTAACATACAAAAAATTAATGAGCCACATTACCTCAGAGAAATGTTTAAATTTATAAATTCATATCGAAACAGGACTGTTATTTTTCCTCGTTTTACAAGGCTAGTAATGGAAGACTTTTATTTTGTCTAGATTGCGTGCTTTTGGAATGCTCTCCCATCTAGTATCCAGCATGCAAACACTGTCAATTCCTTTAAAAGCCTGGGTGATGCCCATTTTTTCGCCTGTAATTCACTTTATTTGACTTGTCTGGGTCGTTTTTCACAGCGGAGTACTATCGCGAATTATTGTAGCTTTTCATTTTTCTATTAATTTAGTAATTTGTTTGCATTTACACGGTGACGGCAGCTTACGTAAGTAATTTCATTCGAATCTCTGTTGATTTTTAAAATGTGTTTTGGCATCTATTTCTCCGGACAGTAAAAATGATCATAGCCAATTGCATAGGATTTTATATTCTGAAGAATATTTCAGTACGATAAAAACGTCTAGGAATGATTCTTTTCACAGTAATACGTAAAAAACCTAAATTTTTGTATGGCAACGACAAGAAGGGGCTGCCGGATTTAGTTGATTTTTATACCCTAGATGAAATCATAACTAAGTTTGTCATTTCGTTTGTAACGCACTGAGATGATGCTAGTAGAGAAAAATGGTTTCAACATCCACGCATAATATTAGATGTTATTTTGATTTTTGCATGTCCGTCTGTCCGTCCGTCTGCCTATTCTGACGATAACTCGAGAACGCGTTCACTTAGGGAGCTGAAATTTTGCACACGGGCTTTTTAAATAAAAAAGTAAATTTAAGTTCGAAAATGGGACAAATCGGATAACTCCTTTGTAGAGTTGCCATATAAAAATTTCGTTTTCCACTATAATATTTGAACACTGCCTGAGAGCGCGTCTACGTAAAATAAAAAAAAAAAACGGACTAAATCCAGTAACCTTTTCTTGGTGATGCCATATAAAAATTTAGGATTTTTACGTATACTATGAAAATGATCAGTCCTAGACATTTTTATTGCACTAAAAACTTCTTCGTAATATGAAATCCTATAGAATTGGTTATAATCATTTTTCTGTCCGACGAACCATTCTAGAAATATTTGCGAAAAACTACTTCAAAAATCAAAATTGCACAGATGGTTGACTCTACGAAATTTCATACGGGCATTCATTTAAGAATTAGTTTTACACCAATTCTAGCTTTTTTAGTTGTTAAACTTATACAAAATTTCAGAACCGTATACAAATTTTCAGAACTCTACCGCGACACATTCTTAGGCACTGTCCAACTATTTGCATCCGCTGTTCTGTGCCATGATCACTACTTCCGTAGCTAGCTTATGTGCTTACGTAAGTACTTTGTATTGCCAGTGAAAACAATAATGAAATGACAGTAATTATCATGAAATTTACTTACATAAGCTGCTGTCGCTGTGTAAATGCAGTTTTAGAAATCAGAGAACTCACGTGCTCGTTTTAACCACTTTTGTTGAGTTTGTCATAAACGTTGCCACCTTATTGATTAGATCTGAAAGACTTCAATAGAGATGGACCTAAGATCTTACGGCTACATACAACTATTCCATGATATGATAGCTTAAATTTATTTGTTTTTTTTCTACTAGGGAAGGGAACGTGCAGAGCGATCGGCAATGTCAAAAATAATCACATCTTAAATTGGCATCGTTGATTATCTCCAATCTGTGCTTTTTCTAGTTTACATTATGTAGAATGAAGATTTTTAGATCAGTTCTTCAACCAATTAACAAAAAATAAATCAACGCGCCTAAAAATGTTTGCGAGAAAAAATATGTTCTCTCTATTGATTGTTATAACTATGTATATGTCATAATCATGCCCCAAGTTCAGAATTCAACATAGTTTGAAGTAAACATGTTGCATATTTTTTTTATTAAATCTTGAACGTAATTAAATCTAGTAAATGAGAACCTTTTACCTTTTTTCTATATTCCCAACCCAATGCCCAGCTTGGGCAGTATCCATACATTTGTCGAGTTGCGTATTTGTCGCATAACACATTGTAACACATTACAGTGAAAATGCCTAAAAAGAAGAAGAATATTAATTATTTTTTCTTAATTATATTTGCTGTAGGTTTACTTACATGCAGGTCTACTTTTATTAGGTCTTGCCAAAGGTATCCATGGTCTTTGAGGTGGTGGTGCTACGGTAACTGAAATAGTGTTAAGCAAAAAATATTTTTAGACCTCTCTATATAAAGTGATTATAAAAAATAATACTTTATAATATTTATGTTTTAGTGACTATGAATAAATGAGCAACATACATGATATGTATATTTAACACTAATGGACAAGATACACATATGTACAAAAACTTTTCTTTCTATACTTACAAACTTACTTAGATAGATACTCGATAGACCATTTTTTTTTCTATTTACTGTAAAACATATTTTTGTATGGTGTCCCAATCGGTACAGATAGGGAGGTTTGGGGCGAGCTTAATTGCATGTCAACTGTTCACTTAATATATAATCAGACAATTAGTATGTACAATGTATAATACATACATACACTGTAAAAAGTTTGTTTAAGACGGCGGTTCGAAGAGCTTCAAATTTTGTCTAAATGTAGTTTATATACGTGTTGTTAGGTATAAATAAAAAAAATAAAATAAAATAAAAACTGACGTGAGTTTAATTTGCGTCCGTCAGTCATTACATTGAAAATACTCAAAATTATACATTCAGGCATGATATCTTCTACAAATTACGGTGTAATTTTACATTTTGAATATGTATTAATAAACAAAATTCTTAAATGTAAACAAACTATTCCAAATTATATAGTGAGAGTATAATTTTACTTCGATTTAGATATAGTCGTAGTGAAGGCTGTCAGGTTGTTTGGATTGGGTAGTCATCGTGTATGTATTAATTTAGTAAACAACTTTTTTTTTTTTTTTATTAGAGGTTGCCTCCAAATGACGGAAATTTATTCAGTGTCGCAAAGTCACACTGTTTTTCTAAAGTATTTTTACAATATGTAAATTAAAAATTCCCGTATTTGTAATGCAAAATAATTCGGTTTATTTTGCTAATTTCCTCTATGTGTGACTCAAATTTTAATTAAGAATTGTGCACATTACTTATTTCAAACTTCGTAAACGCTTTAATTTACAGTAATTATATATATTTTATTGGAAATCCATTTCCTCGAGTTATATAGTAATATGTAAAATTACTTAATTATTTTTTAGACTGTATATAAACATAGAAATCTATAGCAAAATTATGAATTTAAAAATTGTTGCTTTATTCATTACGAACAATAAATATTGGGTTGATAAATTGGAAGCTGGTGTAGTTATGCAAAGTTATCCCAGATGAAATATTCATTGGATATAAGGTGATCCTATGCTGGGTTCCTGTTCATAGAGATGTCCGTGATAATAAGCGGCTGATGAACTAGCCAAAAAAAGACTATCGATAGCTCCACAGCAGTATAGAACTATCTTATACAGTACCTATACCTGGCAAATTAATTATTATACTCAAACCATTTTTCTTCGAAATGAAACAATAATGACAACAGGTACAAGTTCATTGTGTTTATTTCCATATTTTAAGAGAACAAAATACCCGGGCTGTTTTGCTATGAATTTACAGTGATAAAATATTCGTTTAAACACATAAGATATTGTTATTTTTCTGTGATAACTCTTAATCGGTAACACTGCTGTAAAAAAGTGTTTCTGTCGGAGAATGCTACTGAGACAACTTACAACTAGATAAGAAAATCTCTTATGGCCGGTTTCACAGTCGAGTTTAAACCAAGGTTTATTTTAAGTTTAGTTTAAACCATCCTCCAAGTTTAAACGTAGTTTAAACCAAATCGGGTTTCACAATGCATTCTTTTAGTAACGTTGGTGGTACTGATTAAATTGTGAACTAAATTAGTTATCGCCACCATTGTGAAGCAATTTTTCTATCAATCAATCCGTCAATCGGAAAAAGTAAACATCAGAAAGTAAAAAATAAAAAATATGTAGTTATATTTGCTAATTTTAAATATGCCAACATTAAAAAAGGATGCAAATTTTAGCATAAGTGAAGTTGAGCTAATGCCTTCCCTAGTGCATAAATAAAAAAGATATATAATAGAGCGCAAGAAAGATAAAGTGACAAAGTTCTTTACTTAAACGGAACCTAGCATAAAAATCAACGTCGTCCCACTCATTAAAATGATTTGGCCGATTTCTAATTACTGTCAGTTGTCGACAGAGTTGAAAATTTAACTTAAAAAAATCTTCTTCATCGCTAGAAATGTCTAAATCTAAATCCATGATAAAATTATTTTCTTGATACAAACAAACAATGCTACCGTCAAGATAAAATGTCACACTTTTCAAATACTTTTATCTTGAGTTTAAACCGAGGGATGGCATAGTTTAAACTCTAGTTTAAACCGGGATTTAAACCAAACTGTGAAACTCATTCGTCGAATTTATACTAAATATTTGGTTTAAACTCAGACTGTGAAACTGGCCATTAGAATATAGAGCAAACAGGAATGGTTGAATCGTGTAAAAATCGTGTACATGAGCGTAATTTGTCAAAAGTAGGAGACTATACATAGGAGTAAGTGAGATGCTGGATTGACTAATTGTCAAAGCTGTAGAATAACTGTCAAATATGATTACGTTTTGTGAACAGGTTTATGCAATCTAAAATTCTTTTGCGAAATTCAAGAAAAGTACGGAAGTAATTCTTTTCAAAACTATTTATGTTTGAAGTTTATTTTGTGCAAAATTTTATAGTGCCACTAGTGCCTGTTAAAATCTTCATATCAATTAAAAAAGCAGAAATGAAGTGTTCGGTCAGTGCTTGCAAATACAAATTGGATTATAAACTAGGGAATCCCGTTTGAGGCAACTGCACTACCTAAATTATCTTTTTTGTTAATAGAAGCAAAGTTTTATATAAATTAATTATGTGAATTGTTTCAGAATAAAGTAGAAAAAGAACATTTTTTACCACAGATGCTCCGCACAAAACCTTTGTTTACTTTTTGCAAATTGACAAGTTGTTTAGAATAGGGATGGCGTGTAAATACATGTAAAAATGAACTACCAACGCAACCAGGAATTCATTACGCAAAATCTGGCTTATCACCATCCTGTTTGCTCTAGATTCTAAGGAAAATCTATATAAACCCGGATCAAGCCCTAGATACAATGAGCGCCGCGCGTTTTCTTTTTCGGCGCCGCTTTGTGGTGTATATGATACAATGAGAGTCGCTCGTTTTTTTTACACTTGACAGTTCGGAATATCTGATTATTTCTGTAAAATCGTATGATAATTAAAGCAAGTATTCTTTCCCTAAAAGTTTATTAAAAAATTATGACTAAAAAAGTGAAATTTTTTATTTCAAACTTGTCAGTAATTTCATTTGTTCTCTTAAAATGAAACAAGGAACAAACGTAGAAAAAAACAACGCGCCGCAAAGTTTAATTTGATCAAACTTTGCGGCGCCCCAAAGTGACGCGGCTTACATTGGCTCTAGCTATATATGAAAAACATTGATTCAAACTCATTTTGCGGCGCGTAAAAAACGCGCTGCGCTCATTGTATCTAGGGCTTTAGGCTTCACTTTTTGAAAGCTCTTTAATGTTTTATTCAATCAAGGAAAGCTATCATTGCGAAGAATTTATGTGGCATAGTGCAGCAAGAGAGAGAGGGAATGTGTAGAGCTTTCTATTAGAGAGCCATTAGCTCGTTTTAGTTGGACCGCGTTTTTGTGAGGTTTTGCATGTAAGTTGTCTCAGCAGCTATTAATCTAAAGCACAACGTTTCATGCATGATCTGTCAGAGCTTTTCTCAAATTGTGGATTTTATTACAGTTAGTCGATTTGAAGAGAAATATTCCTTTAAACGCATCGGGAAAAATATTTAATTAAAAAGTTTCTTGTAAAAAATATTTTATAAAATGAATTATTTTTGTATTACGGTAAGTGTTTTTATTATTTAATAAACATGTTTAGACTGATACATTAGTTTTTTGTAGTTATGGCTAAGGGAAAACCATTAAACAGTGAAGAAATTACGACAATCAAAATTTTTAAAGAGTTGAGATATTCTAATCGGAAAATAGCGAAAGAAATTAAGAGATCTGAGAAAGTAGTTAGGATTTTTTTTTTAAATGAAAATGAAAATTATGGTTATAAAAAACTAACGAAGGGGAACACCAAATTCATGTGTAGAATCCAGTGAAAGGTGATATTCTGAGGTTCAAATCTTCAAGAAAATGTAGCGGTTATGCAAAATCTTAACGGAAGAATCGCTAAAATTTCAAGAAATTAGGAAATTTTTTACTTCCTATAACTAACGACATGAGGCGTCGGAGTGTTGGTTGCACATTCATTCGAAAGCTTAAGACGGCTTACTATCAAGCTAAAAACACAGTAATAGGTTGTAAAACAAGAAAGTTACGGGATGTCGGGAGAAAAAGTACCCAGATTCACAAATCCCACTTAACTCTGAAAGGATGCATTTGCCCACCCCCTCATAATTTTTTTTGTTTCTCTTACCTCAACCTACATAATCATCTCCTGTTTCATTTAAGACCACCAATTCAAGGTAAGGAGCCAAGTTTGACTATTTTCCTTAATGGATAGTAGTTTGGCCTCTATAGGAAATATAAAATCAATATCAACTTACTCACATATGGATTTCTGATTCATGGCTTGAAAAGTGTTTCTCGACGGTTTTGACAGACCGGATGACTTCTTTTTTTCAAGCTATGGTCACACCAGGAGTGGCACGGCGCGGCGCAGTAGAGTGTTTACACCATGAGCGGCGGATTTTATCCAAATTTACTGTAGTTCCGACGAAGAAACTCTGTTATTAGTAGCTCTGGTTGAAGAAAAGCAGAGAAAAGTTCGATTGTAAATACTTTAGAATAACAAAAGCCTCATTTAACGATTTGCGCTGAGAATGAAAAAGAAATCTTGCTGCCAGCGGCATCGGCAAAATTGTGTTTTTGAGTATTCTCCAAAATGGCCGCACGGCAACTATTTTGAAGTTTTCTGCTATGTTTCGATGCATCTTTTGATGAGTATTCTATGAGCATTTTCATATTCAAAATTTATTTGCATTTTCATGAAATTTAAATAAATAAATAAATAATTCTTTATTAAAAGAGCACAAGTGAGATCAAGCTCATTAATTTGCGCCTACTTCAAGGTAAATTCAATACTAAAAGAAAATTATGAGTCACACAAAAAGTTCGTTATACGTTAATCTATGTTGTACTTACTATAATTAAAACTAGAGATAGATAAATATTACAAGAGTTAAATACAAGTAATAAGTGAAATTAGAGAAATTAAGTAATTGAATTCATGAATACTAATGAGATAAGATTACATACTAGAAAAGTTATTAAATGAGAATGTCTTGAAGCTAACAGGACAGCGGGTTGTTCTAATTTCAAATGGGAGGGTATTCCATACACAAACACCGTAGACGAAAAACAAACGAGTGCTGAAATGCAACTTATGCCGCGGTACAAGTAGCAATCTGGTACGACCTGATGTGAGAACGATAATATTATCACGCAAATAATTAGGGCACATAGAATTAACAATCCTGAATATCATATACATAGGCAATTCTAAATCGAATATAATTATCAAGCGAACAACCCAGTATACTTTTAGAGTATTCAGAAATATGTTCACGTCGACAAAGCCCATAGATATACCTAGCACATGAGTTAACATGTTTTAGAGCATGCCGAAAGCAAATGTTTTTACTATAGCAGTTTTATATACATTTAATCGACTTCCTCAACACTTCAGATACGAAAAAATATGAATCACTCGACGTATACATCATTTCAAATGTTGTGGTCCATTCCGGAATGGACCACTCAGCCATATAAATTTTGTATACTTTTTTGGTATTGCATGCGACATCTAGTTCTTGTGCCATCTATGGTTATATGCAACATTTATCCGATTACGACATATACTATTCACATTGCCAAGAACTTCACAGCCATAAGTTATATTTGATAGTAACAGAGCCCTCACAAGACGAACCTTGTATCTCTAGGAATTTGGGATGCATGTCACCATAAGCCCCACAACAATTTTTTCAACCTGAACATTTGTGTGTTTTTCCAAGTAAAAGATGTATCAAAATACACCGCGAGATGCCGAACTGAGTCAGCGAACGGAATATGCACATCATTAAGAGACATACAAGGCAGATGAGACGTATCGACGTGATCTTTAAAAATGACTATAGATTGAGATTTAGCAGGATTTAGAGTAAGATTATTCATTTTTGCCCAGGTAGAAATAAGTTCCAAATCCATATTGGCTTTGGTCACATTCACTGTCTAGGAACTTTCACCAGGTCATTTATGTAGAGACAAAACAGTGGAGGACCCAAAATGGACCCTTGCGGTACCCCCAAGTATAATGATTTATATGCTGGGAACACTTCATCCCGTTTACAACCGTCTGTTGCCTGCCCGATAGATATGAGCGCATAAGCTTTAGCGTGGGACTTGAAAGCTTGTATTCAGTTTTGAGCTTATTGCACAATATATTAAAATTTATCGAATCAAAAGCTTTACTGAAATCAAGAGGACATAGTATTGTTGCCATATTTTTCTCTGTGTTATTCCTAATATCTTCAACTAAATTTAGCAAGGCTGAGACTGTACTGTGCTTGGCACGAAATCTAGATTGGGCAGAGGTTAAGAGTCCATTCACTTCAATTTAACCTATATGATGGTCAAAAAGAAGCCTATCAAGGAATTTTGATAAAACAGGCGAAATACTAATAGGTCTATTATCAAGCGGTAGATTTGCCTTAGGAAGTATTTTCACAGGTATGATCTTCGTCAATTTCCATAGCGTTGGGAAACTTCCTGTTGTAATAGCTGTGTTGAAGATGTGAGTAATTGGCCTGACTACAAATGGGAGGATTAACTTGAGAAAACTGAGATTAATATTGTCCAGACCGACAGCATTAGATTTGATTGATCTTAGAGCCCAAAAGACTTCCCGCTCGGTCACATTCACAAATGAAATATCCCCGTCATAATAATCTGTAGAGTATAATGCAGGAACGAAATTATTAAATACAACGCCTGCAGAACTGCAGAGATAGTCGTTTAGCTCATCCAAGTTTAGGTGAGTATCGAGCTTGTCTATTTTGGTTATATTCATTGCTTTAATGTTCTTCCATAGCTCGCGAGAAGGCAACGATGGGTCTACCTTTTTCCGACTAATTGTAGCAGTGACTTTATTTCTCAAGAAGGTAGAGTTATTCCGGAGCAGTGTACCTCCGAACCTTCTCCAGCATTTATATGCATAATCGCGTTCGACTATAAGCAGTTCGATTTCACTAGTAAACCAAAGTGAGCTAGAATTTTTAATATTACAAGTTTTAAGAGGTACAAATGTTTCGAAAAGGTAGGATAAGTTGTTAGTGTGGTAAGTAACCTGATCATTTACATCACTTACACTTTCTTATCATGAACGAATGGTGTGTTGTATTGACTAAAAAAATAACAGCAACGTTTTTAATTATGACGTGCAGTTGAAAATCGCAGCATTAATTTACAGAAAGTTGTGTAATCTGCTGTGAAGTGCATTGCTATCATTTAGCTCCTCTAAACCAATGTGAAAAACTATCATTTAGCTCCTCTAAACCAATGTGAAAAAAAGAGTAGAAATAGGTGTTCTTTGTAGTAGTACCTACATACTTTTGTTCGATACCTTTCAGTGCACTCTAGGACTTTTCAGTTGATGAGCCTTCTGTCAAAACGGTTTCTCTTCTAGATCTTCGGGGTCTCTTTTTACGACAGTTCCCTGAGGATCGTTTAAAACTTTAAAAAATCCTCCCTATAACCACTGAGTCATCACTGGTAATCAAAAACAAAAATGTACGAAATTCAGAAAATGCAGATGTATATGTATCTACAATAAAATGATCGTGTGATTATATAATACCTGATTTACATACAAATATGTATATTACAGTCATCATTATAAATTGATTGATGATAAGAGCAGTGAGCATTTCATTTCATTTCATAATGATTTAACTGATGAATTTATCAATGAGTATTTTCATTAACTCAACAAGAAAATAGTGTAACAACTCATCGAATTACTCATTGATTGTAGTGATTATGGAAAAGCTCATGATGTTGAAGAAAATTATATAATGAGTTTAGTCCTGGGTCCAGAATAGATTTTATCATTACTTTTATCTAAGGGCTTATTATGCACTCATCGATGACATAAACAAATCGTGTCTACTAGGGTGAGTTTTCCTTTAAATTAAAAAAAAAAAAAATTAAATATTCTTCCCTATATTCTCGAATTTGCATTAAATTTATATACAATAATAATTTTTTTCTATTCCAATATAATAGTCTTTTGAAGACCTACATATACACTCTCCGAAAGTAAAATCTGTACTACTAACTACATTTTTCATGTGGTACTGGTTCTTTCAATTTTTAATTTGTTATTTCGACAGAACTCTATCTACGAGTATATTGTGGACATATTGCGCAAATGTGAAACAATGCTGCGAGTTCTTGACAGAGTGCAATGTGCGGATATATCAAGTTTGCAGGAAGAATTTTTTTCCAGCAAAAAACAAAAACTCTAAAATTATACGGATCATAAAATCACCAGTCTCGTATTTAAATGCTACCTTCACAATAGAATAGTTTAAATTAGCAAGTTTTTATGTATACTATACAAAAACAGAATTCGGAGTTTCAATGTCAATTCCAGAATTCCATTAAAAATAATGAGCTAGATTTTTAAATAGAATGAGAAAAATCAGCTGTTCAACTTTGAAAACTAATTGAATAAAATTTAAAGTCCTACTGTACATATTATGTATGTACACAATGTATTTCCAGTAAAAGTAAACAGCTATTGTCCTCTTCCTGAGTATTCACTAATACTAAGAAAAATTTTAATTATTGTGTTTATATAAATAAATTGATTTCACTAAATCTGTTTTTTGATTTCTATTTACTTGACCCAGTATAACTTTAATTCATATTTATGTAGTCATCTAGGAAAATACATAAGAGTGAGAATCTTTTAGAGTTCTAATTAGTAAAATTCTGAATTATGTGCTATCGTTAAATATAATAAAAATGATGATAATAATAGTAAGGGAAATTAGTTATAGGTAAAATATAATAAAAAGAGAAAAAAATGAATGAAATACTTATACATATAAAATACATACAGCGAGAGTTAATTTATCAATTATTATTATGGATATGGATATGGATAAGAAGAGTGTTCCTCCACATAATATTTAAAAGCTTAAGGGGTTACATCTAGTCAGAATTTTCGAAAAAATCGATTTTTCGTTTTCGACGGATTCTTAAAGTATAACTTTTCAAAAATAATTTTCTGAAAATTTCAAGTCGTCGATCTGTTCAAAATTGAGCGAGTTAAGGCCGTTTTTACCATTACGGTCTGCGAGCCCCGCGACGCAGGTATAAAGGAGCAGGTACGTGCTCCGAAAAGCGGCTGTCCATCGCTGCTCTATTCAAATCATTAATATGTATATATAATGTGTATTTTCGAAACTTGATCAAATGAAATGTGCGGATACTAGACACCTAGACAAACAAAAAATTGTATTACAGGGGGTTCCACATTAATCGTTTGGGAGTTACAGGGCGATTAAGATAAAAAAAAGCTAGATTTTCACATACACCCTGTATTTTAAAAATTACAGGGCGTATGGTCACAGTTAAAACCTCATTGTATGGCAGAACTTCATGGCCTTTTCAACAACTGCTTACCAGCCCTCTACCCCTCTCCCCTCAAGAATAATGGTTGTCTAAACTAAAAGTTTCGGATTTTGTTACCTTTTTCTTTAATTTAACCTCTATTATTTTTGTAAAAACGTTGTTAACATAACTTTTTTTTTCATAAAAACTGTAAACTGTAGACTCTCCTCTTTAATTTGATCAATTACACCCTGTGTGTTAACTGTAGCCATTAAACAGTTAATAACTCATAACTTATTCAGGTCACACCGAAATTAGACGATATTTTTTAAAATGACGTACTAAGGGAACAAATTATCGTTGAGAATAGGTTTGAGAATAGGTTAAGAGCTAATAACTCTTAAAGGGCTACACTTAGCACATAGGGTGTTGTAATAGGTCAAATTAAAGAGGAAAGTCTAAAGTTTACACTTTTTATAAAAAAAAGTTATGTCAATGACCTTTTTGCAAAAATAATAGAGGTCAAATTAAAAAAAGGTAAGAAAATCTTAAATTTTTAGTTTAGACAACCATTATTCTTGAGGGGAGAGGGGTAGGGGCTGGTTGAGTAGTTGTTGGAAAGGCCATGAAGTTCTGAATACAATGAGCTTTTAACTGTGACCATACGCCTTGTAGTTTTTAAAATGTTTATGTGAAAATCTAGCTTTTGTTCTTAATCACCCTGTAACTCCCCCCTGCAATACAATTTTCTATTTGCTTAGGTGTCTAGTATTCGCACATTTCATTTGATCAAGTTTCGGAAGTACACATTGTATAAAGGACCCAAATTTAGGATGGTGGTGGTTATAAAAACGAGAGGTATATGTATTTGAAATCGCAAACCATCACAGTACAGCAGTTGACTTCTATGTATATACCCGACTTCAGACTTAAAACGAGTCTTTCTCGAAATCGGTGAGCACTATATCTCATAAACGAGTCCGGGAAATATATTATATCTTCAACATTTGTGAATTTTTTCCAATAAAAAAATTAATGAACATAGTCAGAAATATACCTTTTACTAAAAAAAAAAAAAACAGTTCGAAACCTGCAATCATTTTCACAAACACACGCCTATTTTTCGGCCGCCAACTAGGTGTAGTCCCTTAAACAATGTACGAGTAAGACAAAGAAATAATTGTACGGCAAGGAAACGGGAGGGGGCGGTGGTGTCTATATCAACCGTTTTAGAGTTAGTTACAGGGTGATAAAGGGGTGCCTATATCAATCGTTTTTGAGTTACAGGGTGATTAAGAAAAAAAGTTAGTTTTTCACAAAACACCCTGCATCTTAAAAAGTACAGGGTGTAAGGGTTCATTGTATGCAGAACTTCATGGCCTTTCCAACGATTATTCCTCTCAGGAGTTATGGTGGTCTAAACTAAAAATTTCGGATTCTCTTACCTTTGTTTTTTACTATGACTTTTACAAAAAGATGGTTAACATAATTTTTTTTATAAAAGTTGTAAACTATGAACTCTCCCCTTTGATTTAATCTATTACACCTATGTGCTATCTGTAGCTGTTTAAAAGTTATTAGCATTTAACCACAGTAACCTTAAGCTGATTAAGTAGTCGTTGGAACGGCCAAGAAGTTTTGCATACAATTAACTCTTAGCGGTGACCGTACATCCTGTAATTTTTAAGATACAGGATGTTTTGAGAAAAACCAACTTTTTTCTTAATCATCTTGTAACTCTACGAAACACTTGATATGACCTCCCTTGCCATACAATTTTTTATTTCTCTAGGTGAGTATACTATCATCTCCTGCTCTATGGACAACCTAGGTGGAAACACCCTGTATATGTATTCATGCCCATATCATATCATCTCAAACTTAATATGAACCTTAAGCAGTCATTAAAATTACCATGGCTAGGAGAAGAGCTTTCACCAACAACAACCACGACTGTGGTGGTAAGTATTATAGCTGAATGCCATAATCTTTTTAGCCCAGAATATATTTTGGAAAACTGACATTTTAAATCAGAATCAAGGAAATTAGGAAATTTGCCAATTCAATCAAACCAATCAGCATATAATGTAGATGCTGGTAAACATCATGAAGGACATCAATTAGATCGTTATTTGTATGAATAATAGCAATCCAAAAATGGAGTTCTGTGGAATAAGAAAATTTTAAATGGTATAGAAACCTTGAGTGGATTGTTTCACTAAAATTCACTCGGATAGGTAAAAAAAAATCTGTTGACAATTTATACATAAAAAAAAAAAATAGTAATTTGTCTCAATCAAAAGCCTTACAGAATCAAAATACACATTCCAAATGTTATCATCATCCACGCTTTTACGAATGTCTGTCATTATTCAGTTGGGAATCACAGTTTTGTTTAAACACGAAAGCCCGATAAAAACTGATTACAAGATACGGTAGTTTTCAGCTTGTACATGTAATGACACTTATAAGGACCTTGGCGGGGAAAGTGAATGGGGTCATTCTAAGAAAAATGGTAAAAAAATGGCAAAATTTGTGATGATGATGATGACTAAACACAGTGAGAGCGACACGACAATGTCACCGTAAATCTGCTGTTGTCAATAATTTGAATATATGGTAGTCCAACATTGCATAACTAAAACAAGTAAAAAAGCTAGAATTAGTCTATAAGACCAATTCTTATGATACCCTAGATGAATGCCTAGTGTTTATTTCTCACCCTTTTTAATTTCTCGAGATTTCTTTAGAAAATAATTTATTAAAATAAAAATCTAAGGCACTCTATAATATAAACTGAAATTCATATTTTTATTATAACGGGTTTTCCAATAAGAGGTGTTATTTTAATTAGCCCGCTATTTCGGTAGATGTCACTCATTTTTTGACATTTGACAAGTAGAAACTACGCCATTAATAAAAATGGAACGATACACGATTCAACAACGCATTGAAATTATTAAAATTCACTATAAAAATGGTGAAAATGTGGCAGAGACGGTTCGTAAAGCTCGAACATTTTTGGGTCGTCGTGAAGCACCTTGTCGGACCGCAATACAGAAATTCGAGCTGTCGGGACAAGTTAGTTTTGTGAAGAATAAAACCCGTGCACGTCGCTCAAGAACAGCCGAGATTATTGATGCTGTAGCCGAAAGTGTTGAAGAAAACCCAGGTTTGTCCATTCCTCGTCGTTTTTTGGAATTAGGCATTCCACAAACGTCATTACACCGTATTTTGCATAAAGATTTGGGTCTTAAGGCTTTTAAAGTTCAGTTAACATAAGAACTCAAGCCGGCCGATCATCAACAACGTCGAGTCTTTGCTGATTGGGTCCTTGAAATGCATGAAAATGATCCGGAATTCCATCGAAAACTCATCTTGAGTGATGAGGCCCATTTCCTCCTCGATGACTTCGTCAACAAGCAAAATTATTGCATCTGGGGCTCGGAAAACCCAAGAGTTATTTTTGAAAAGCCTCTCTATCCTCAACGTGTGACTGTTTGGTGCGGTTTATGGTCCCGCGGGGTCATTGGACCTTACTTTTTCAAAAATGAGGCTGGAGCAAAAGTTACGGTGAATGGATTGCGCTATCGACATATGATTAATGATTTTTTATGGCCGGAATTGGATGGTATTGATCTGGACAACGTTTACTTTCAACAAGACGGCGCTACGTGCCATACAAGCAACGAAACCATTGATCTTTTACGGGAAAAGTTTCCGGACCGTGTTATCTCTCGAAGACTTCTTCCTTTGGGGCCACGTGAAAGAGAAGGTCTACGCCAACAGCCCAGCGTCGATTCAAGACCTCAAAGATGGAATTCGTGAGGCTATCGAGGATATAGGGCAGCCACTTTGCGATTTGGTTATGGAAAATTTCATGAAAAGGATATGGTCCTGTAGGCGTGGTCATGGTGGTCATTTGGCTGATGTTATTTTCCATTAATAACGGCATACCTTCCTCTTTATAATGAAATAAAGATCCGATCATTTATCTCAAAAAATGGCATTTTTCTTTGAATATCAAAATAACACCTCCTATTGGAAAACCCCTTTACAACAAAATAAAAAATAGTAACGTAAAAATAAATTCTTCAAGTTTTACAAAATGATATAAAAAGGTTTATAAAAATATAATAAATTTAATCATTTTTGTGATTTAAAATAATGTTTTAAGAAACACAGAGTATCCAAAGTTGAATCTCCCATTCTTGTTCTACATAATCTGTTGCAATAGAAAAATTCCGCTCATTTTGCGTAGAAGTTGGTTTAATGGTCAGAAGTCCATCCAAAAGATTCTGCAAATTTGAGTTTCTCTTCCCATTTGCTTCAAATATTTTAAATTCCTTTGTTAATGATTGAAATTTGTCAGCATTCGAACTTTCATATTCTTTTAAACTTTTTGTAATTGCAAAATTTATTTGTTGCTGTAGACTTGCTTCTTCTTCTCGATCTGGACATTCTTCAATATTTTCAGTTTCACCAGTTTCTTCAGTATTATCGTTATCACTGTTTTTAGTTTCAAAAATTCTAGATGATATAGATTTAGCCAATTTATACATATATCTCATGCCTTGGTGCCATGTCAAAAAAACTATCATTTTCTTTATGTGACATACAATCAGGATTCTGTAGGAGACTAATAACAGATACTAAAGTATAATCCCTACTTTTAGATATTTCCTCCCTAACTGCGTTAAGGATGTCTCGACTTAAATTAGTGTTTAATTTTTCCAAAGTTGAATCTTCTCGGCTAAGAGTTTCAATTGTAATCCGGATTGGTTTTAATGTTGCTAATATTATTTTAGCAACCTCAACATAGTCGTCATTCCACAAACTACTCAAATTTAATTCAATTAATACTGCTTTTTTGATTAGGCCGCTAATTCTTACAAATCTTTCTACCATAGCCTCCATTGTATTCCAACTAGTAGAACAATCTAAGATTACCATTAGCTCTTTTTTCTCCTCTTCCACTTACATATTTTTGTAATATAGCATTTTTAACGGGGGAGTTTTTAAACATTTTTGATATTTTTCGAATGGATTTAATAGCTTTTTCGATTTGGGGTTGCAAATAAACATCAACGTCTTCCACAACTTCTATATCAGAATCATCGTCAGAGTTATTATTTTCATTTTCTAAATCTTGTATTTCAGATACGTTATCAGATTCCAGTTCCTCGATACAAGCAAAGTTATCAGGATGCCTCTTCTTGGTATAAAATACTTTCAGAACAGCCAAATGCAATCCGTGATTGTAACAAAGTTGGTGAAATTGAGAAGATAATCTTCCAAATTTCTGCATTACAGCAGCACCATCACTCATTGTATTAAACGATTTTAATTTTTCTTTTACTAATTCCAATGCTTTTTCAGCAGGGCAACTACCAGCGACAGGAAACATCCCTAAATTGTCTGAATCTTTGTTATTATAGTAAAGGTGTACATCCATATATCTTTTATTTTTCATGCTGGTCCATTCATCAATGGATATACTGAATTTTTTACCATTATCTTTGTGTTTAATTATTTTTTTAATCAGCTGTTCATAAAAGTTCAGCATTAATTGCATCACTTTGGTAGAGTTTCGTGGTAAATTAAATCCTTTGCCACTCATAGATGTTCTAATGAATTCACTTTTAGTAATTCTGTAAAAAGATATTCCATCAACAGCTGCTAGTTTTGAAATTAATTCACCCATAGTTGGTCGTTTTAAGAAAGATTCAATTACTGAATTATCTCCGTACACTGTATCTTTTGGCATTTTTTGAGGTGCTTTGACCATCATTGTTTTCTTCTCTTTTATAATCATGTACACCTTCAAGATGCCTATGCAGCACAATAGTCGAAAACCTTTGCACCTTACATATTGCCAAATCTTTATTCCTTTCACTTTTTTTAAAATATTCCCAACAGTCCTGGTAAATTTTACTCATTTTGTGGGTAATTGTTGGTTTCTATTTTTTTAATTAAAATTATTTTAAAAACAAAAAATTTATAATAAAATAACTTCTTACCTTAAATTTATTATATAGGTTTATCTTACATATATGGTACTTCCTTTTTAAAAAAAAAAAAAAAAAATTATTTTTACATAAAAAATCTTTCACAACGCAATTAGTTATAGCAATTGCTGATAACTGATGATTTATTTATTATATAAATATACTATCAAGAATTCCCCGAATTGTTAAGTATAAAACAACAACAACCACTGAAGTTTGAGACAATTATGAATAATAAAATAGAAAACTAACGATGTTTTTAAAAAAAATTGTATGACAGTGATGAATAAAGCGCTGTTTAGAAATAACGATTTTACCTGGATATTGCATCAATATCGAAAGGAAATTGGTGTGTGTAACTAAATTTCTTGAGAATTTTTGATTTTATAATTTTCTCGAGAATTTCTCGAGAAAAAATTCTCGAGAGAAACACTTGCCCGTATAAAATTCCGTATGGTCACCGATCTTTGCAAGTTTCATTTTGAAGTGGTTTTTCGCAAATATATCTAGAACGGATCGTCGGACAGAAGAAATGATTATAGAATTTTGTATTCTGAAGAAGTTTTTAGTACAATAAAAATGTCTAGGACTAATCGTTTTCACATTATTATGTAAAAAACCTTACCAAATCTCAGCTCTCTATGTCGATGCCGTTCTCAGGCAGTGTCCAAATATATAGTGGAAAACGAAATTTTTGTATGGTAACACCACGAAGGAGTTGCCAGATTTATCTTTTTGCCGAACTTAATTTTAATTTTTTCCTTTTACAAAATTTCAGCTTTCTAAGTGAACGCGCTCTCGAGTTATCGTGCGCACGCAGGGACGGACACACGGACAGATGGACATGCAAAAATCAAAATAACTTTTAATTTTATGCCTGGGTGTCCAATCCAGTTTGCTCTACCATCATTATTTCGAGGTGTTATAAACTGAATGACAAACTTAGTATACCCTTTAGATTTCATTTAGGGTATAACAATGACAATAGCTTTATGTTCCTGATTAATCGTAGATCTGTTCCGAAATCTTATAGAGAGAAACGCCGGGAAAAGTTGCCAAAAAAGTTTTTAGTGGGGCAAAATTTGTGTTTGTGCTACAAGATAAGTGCTGTTTTCATCACTCCAAGATACCATAAATCAAAATGTCTACCTGGAGGAATGCTCACAAAAGCGATTAACGCCTTCGTAAAAATACACAACGATATTTTGGCCCGATTTTGTCACTGTCCATTACGCCAGACGAACCTTAAGCAAATGGAGTAAATGTGGTTCGAAGAGAAGCAAATCAGCCAAATTGCACTGAGTTAAGATATTTAGTCTATTGAGCAATATTGGCCAATAATAAAGGAAAAGTAATAATCACTAATGCACTAACTTTAATAAATTGTAGATACTGTGCGGCATCGGGAGATAACTCTAGAAGCTTGCCCATTTACTGAGAGATTTTACTACTAAATTTTCTCCACAGAAAACGGGATACTGTTATTTTTGTTCAAAAGTAGCTGATCCTGCTGACCTTACAAATGACAGAATTAAAAGCTAAATCTACTTGTTTTTATGTTTCTGTGACAAGCCAGTCAATAGTACGAACCACATTTAATTTTCGAGCTGTTTTTTCTCTTGGCCGCGGAATATTGTTTAGCGACCATAACGACTTGGCGCTCCCCTGGACATTTTCTGCATTTTGTGTGGTGACAGAAGGACTGCTACTAACATGGCGAACCGGTAAGGTAATCCACATATACTCAATGTGAGTATATGTATGCTGAAATGCACCTCATTTACGGCGAAATTGGACGTAGCGTCAAGGCAGCTGTAGTGCTTTATGCGGAGCGTTAGCCAAATCAGAGACACCCAATTTATAGGGTAATTATTGAATGTAACGTCCAACATTCGTAGAACTCTCGATAAGAGTCACCAGACAGTCCTGACACACCTGGATTTTTCAAAAATCTTCGACAGTGTCAACCACTCCAAGTTCCTTAACGTCTTATTAGGACAAATTCAGATTTTCTTCATCCTCGGCGGCACTTACCGGAAGTTTTCTTATTGGACGATCTCAACAAGTCAAAGTCCCTGATATACTTTCGAGAAGCTTGACTCTCACGTGTGGGTTACCTCAGAGTTCAACCTTAGGCCCCTTATCGTTCAGTATATACATTATTGATCTGCCCAATGTAGTGGTTGTCTGCGAGAATTCTGTCTGCTGCTCTTCGTTCTAGGCTGGTGAAGACACTTCTCTTGCCCTATTTCACAAGTGGAAACATTTTCTTCTCTCACTTGCGATTCGATTTGTAGGAGAAAGCTGGGTTGGGTGTAGCTTTCAATGACTGCATCCGTTTTATTCATAGATTGAAGAGATACGATCACATTTCCGTTTTCCGTAATTCTTTACTGGGTATGTCTTTAGATGGTTATCTGACACTGATAATTTTGCTTTTCTTAAAGGGTCATAGGCGTCTTGAGATTTTCTGACCTCAGCATTTTAAACGCTGGTAGGCACTCAATACACGTATACATTTATTGCATTCAGGATCTTAACTGCATATTGATTAATGATATTAAGAAAAACTTTTGCCCTATCATCAGTCCATCAATAACAATTAGCCAAACTCAATTGGAATAAATTTTTATAAATAATCACATACCTACCAAATACCTACAAAATAAACTTGAACTTCCTGTTCAGAAATTAATCGTCTGTCGAATCGAAACGAAAGAAACTCACTTTCTTAGAGAAATGCCACGGTATACCTACCATATATATGTATATACATATAAAGATTCGAGAAGACACCAGCGCATTCATTGCTTAAAAACTTATTAATTTTCCTTTTCTTTATTTTTACTTTCACACTGTTATCTCTCTACTGAACAAACAAAAAACCTGATAGTATCAATCCAGCGGTAATTTGAAATGGAGACGAAGAGTCTGCTGCCACAATAATCAGATATATATCCACAAATATACATACAACCTTATGATTGGCTTCAAATCTTCAACGGTTCAATCTCTAATTAACAATCGGAATCAACTTTGAAGTATCTTCACCACCTGTGGTGATTTTCCCATTTACCTTTTAGCATTTGTTTTTTATAGATATTTTTTTTTCTTTTTGTTTGTTTTCTTTTTATCTATGAGAATGTTGTGATCGAACTTGCCGTACAAGATTTTTAAACGTGAATCAAATCGTGAAAGCAATTACAATTTGCATGATGGCAGAAGACTATTTGTACGATTGCCGATAAAACCCCCCCCCCCCCCCTAGCGGTCTTTTACTAAGGCCTATTTATATATAAGTACATACATATATAGCTTAAAGTGTATTGGTCCGATATCGTTTTTGTCGCATAACTATATTAAAAAAAAAAAAAAAAAATTTAATCGTAGATGAAAAAGAAAACTTCATAATGTGAAAATCGATGCACGCGCATTCTTTTACATACATATTTAAGTGCAACTTGAAGATTTCATCTCGTTTAATGCGTAATTGCGACAATTTATGCTGCACTTAATCGACGACGAGGAGGAGGATGATGACGAAAAGAAAATAACATAATCATCTTGTAAGTGCTTCAGAGCGAATCTTAGCATTTATTTTAATAACTTGAATAAAAAAAAAAAACATAAAAAAAATATGGAATCGAATTGCTCAATTATCGCCACCTAAAAGGACATTGATATTACGGAAATTCTTACTTGATATATGCAAATTTAGCAGCAAATTGAATAGAACGTCGCTTTCAGATGCAGTGTGATCACATTATTACAATCCACTTTATGTGCACTGGAAGAAAAGAGAGAAAAACAAAAACAAAAACAAGAAAAAATTTGTTCCAATCACATTTGAGTGGCCGTAATAAATAAACCGACGACCTCAGATTAAACGTCTAAGGTATTTCACTTGCTGATATCCGCAGGCCGCCAAATGGAAATTTCATTGATAAAAGCTTCGTAATTTAATTCATCCATTGTATATAGAGGTATAGGCCTCTTTCTCGTTACCTATGTATGTCTACTTAAAGAAAGACTTCGTCCGTTCTGCTAGAACCATTAGGAAACAGGTTTTTAGTGCATAATTTACTCTATCTATCTCTGATGTATATGTAGGGCCTATAACTAACTACCATAACTATGTACCTATCTATATAGATTCACTGAGCTTCAATGAGAGCTACGAGTAGTTAACCGCGAGCTGCACGAGTCGTGGCTGTGGAAAATTGCTGTCATGTTGATATCTATTGATTATGCTCCATTTTCTTCACTCGTGTGGAATAATTTTTTCTACTTTTTTTTTTATTTATTTTTATTAACTCTCGCTGCAGTATCATGAGATATTTTTGAAAATTTTTATGTTTATCTACATCAACAATCAATATAAAATAGCTTACGAATATTTCGTAATTTAGTCAACCGCTCAAGTATAGTATTTAATTTAATTTTTGAAATTTGGTCGTCAGAAAAGAACCAAAAACTATTACAGAAGTCCTAAAGAATAAAATAGAAAAATAAAAAATGAAGTATATAATTAAATACATTTTCACCGAAGTACGACTTAATTACAATTTTGTTTTACTTAAAATGCAGGTATAATTCCTTCGTACTGGTAATTTTAAGGACCAATCACGACTGGGATTTGATTTGTACTTGTTAAGAAATTGTGACAAATTATTAAAAAAAAAAAAAACAAAAAAAAACTACTTTTTTTGCAACGAAAAATTGCTGAGATGTGCAATATTTATGATTATCATTAAGAGGAGTCAGTACCAATATTTGCAAGTTTCATACATTTTTCAATGCGAATTTCTAGCAAACTATTTGTAGCAGAATAATGATTTATATCTTAAATTTAAGGTAACGAAGAGGTATTGGAATGTATTGGAATGGAGATATTAGCTCGGAAACTTGTAAAAAATGGTAAAAATTGATTTACTTTTTTCAAATCAAATTCCTCTTAGTAGGTGGTATTCTCATTTCTTTATATTTTGACTATTTTAGAGATATAAAGCCTAGATCTAGCAAATAACGTCGAGTTTTTTCATTTTTAGTGGCGAATTTTTTAATTGTTTAACTCTAATAGTACTTGTTTTCTCTCTCGATATTTCACCGACGACAAATTGCAATATTTCGTTGAAAGTTTTAGAAATATAAAGCAAAATAGCATATTTAACAACTATGTGGAAAATAAGATTTAGGAGAGTTAATTCTCTTTAAAAATTTTCAATTTCTTTGAACTACAAGTTGTCATTTTCGTCTTAAATTGTCGCATGTTGGGTTTCTGTCTTTTATGCTAGATGACTTGTGGTCTAGGTCTAGGCTAATTTTATATGTATTTTCATACTTTCATCTAAATTGAAATTTTTGCTGAGTACTGACTCCTCTTAAGGAACACTATTGGATGGGAGAGTAGAATTCTGATTGGACAAGAGGAAACATTGTAAAAGCTTACGAAAAATTATATCACACGACTGACAGAAAGGTTATTTCAATTGTTGAAAGGAACAGGAAAGCTCCAATAAGAGTGGTTTATAAAATGGTTTCGAATTAGAGCATTGAAAACTCAGAGTGTGCTCGTCCAAAAAGAACAAAGTTAAAAATTTAAATAAAATAAGAAAATAAAAAAAAATAATATTAAAAAAAAAAAATTCAAACAAGAGAAAATTCCGTTCTAAGAACGGGCAACTTGAGCTGGTATTAAATATTTGGAATTAAAATTTTTTCCAGGTTTGCTTATCTCATAAATGTCGGATAGAAGTGACTGAAGAATAAGAATTTTAATAATTTCAATACGTTGTTGAATCGTGTATCGTTCCATTTTTATTAATGGCGTAGTTTCTACTTGTCAAATGTCAAAAATTGACAGCTCCAAAAGTGACATCTACCGAAATAGCGGGCTAATTAAAATAACACCTCTTATTGGAAAACCCTTTATAAGACGGAGACCAGGTGAAAGACTACTGCCTAAATGTGTTGAGCATTGGATAAAGCACCCAATAGCAGTGATGATAAGGGGTGTGATTTCTGGGAAAGTACCATGAACTAGGGGGGAAACCCACTTTTTAAACAATTTTAGGCCCTACACCTCCAGACATGGTAGAGGTTTTAAACGATGCATTAGACATTAGATACTCTGAATATATTTTATTAACAATTTTATTTCAATTCAGCTTGGAAAGCTTTGACGATCGGATGTAGCTTAAGTGACTTTCTTGTGTGAAAAAGTGGATTTTTCTACTTCTCGTGATTGCGCGGAATTCGTGAGTCGTGGAAAATGATTTCCTATTAACAAAATGTTCACGACGAGCACTAATGGCTATAGATGAAAGAACTGCAAAAATATATGCGAAATGTTGTAACTGGGGTGTATATGACCCATTTGCATGAAAATGGGTTTTCCGGAGGCAAAAACATCCCGAGAAAAAAGGTGTACAGAGAAAATTATCTTTTATGAATTGTAGCTGGTAATAAGCTGAGGCGAATATTGAAACCCATTTTTCGATCGGACATAACCCCACTGAGTAAGACCCAATCTAAGGTGAGGAATTCGATTCTGTACTAGATTTTCCAAAAAGTACTAGATCAAACTCTGACCCCAGCTTTCCACCGCTGAATTGAAATAAACATTGTCATTAAAATATGTTCCGAGTATCATAGTGCATCGTTTAAGACATCTCTCATATCTGGTGGTGTCAAGCCTAAAATGAGCATTCCCCTTTCCTCCAGATTGCATTGTTTCATTGGAAAATAGGAAATACCATGAAATTTATATTCGTTCAATGAAGCAATTCAATTTGGATAAATTTTTGAACCTCTTTTGCTTCCTCTGGATCCGGATAGTTTGGTTCCGGACCCGGATAGTACGTATCCAGACCCGGATAGATTAGAGCCGGATCCGGATTTCAGGAATCGGATAGACAGCACATCTAATTTTCAGCTGTAGGTACTACGATTTCGGCCCAGTATCGCACGGTTTTTATGGATTATTTTTTCTCCCTTAATTGGCAAGTTAGTTCGAAGAAAGGCCGATGTATCTTCATGCAAGACAGCGCATCATATCACACTGCCAAATGCAGAAAAAACTTTCAAAGAACAAATAGTATTTAAGTTTTACCATGGCCAGGGTATTTATCGGACATGAATTCCATTGAGAATATATGGGCAGTATATTAAAAAAAAAGTAATAGTAAATCAAGAAGAATTAATCAATTCTATTAAAGAGCTCTGGTTTCATGACGATCTTGCAGAAAAAAAGAACCACAAAAAACTCGCAGAGAGATTTAGTAAAAACTTGAGGTAGTTGGACAAAATATTATAGTTTTGAATTATGTGCTAAAAAAATAAAATAATTCATGCTGTACATCATTGTCAACTTAAAAACTTAAAAGCTGATATGCTAATGACTGATTTGAGTATATTAAATTACTTCTCAATTCGTTTGAAATTAGACTGGAGTTCGGTGTCTGATGAGCTAAAGTTGTTGCTTGAGTCAGTTTTTACTTGCACATTTAGACGGGGTCTCTGTTTCAGCAGTCCAAGGAACCAGACGTTTATCATTCTTTTTTGCGTCATGTAGTAGCTCGATAAGTGGGGCTTGACAGTCAGCGGCCCAATGGATGCATTGCCTGTAGTAATTTATGACGCCTTAGAAACGACGAAGCTCAACTAAGGTTTCCGGCTTCTTGTAGGTGACAATTGCTGTTATTCGATCAGGAGGTGGTTTGCAGCCAGTATCGTTTATAATGAAGGCCAAATAAATTACCTCTTGTTTTTCGAAATGACACTTATTGTTAAACCATTCTGCTGGAGTCTTTGTAAAACTGTTTGCAAGTTTTCTCGATGCTGTTGCTGTGTTTCTGTCATAATAAGTATATGTCATCTATACAACAGTAGACATAGTCAAGGTCCCTGAGGATGTTGTCCATTAGCCTCTGGAAGTTTTGTGTAGCTTTTATTAGTCCGAAAGGCATCACAACAAACTCGAAAAGGCAAAAAGGTGTAATTATTGCAGTTTTGGCGATGTCTTCCTCTGCCATAGGAACTTGATCATAAGCTCGGCTCAAATCCAATGTGCTAAAAATGGTCTTGCCATGTAAACGTTCTGCAGCATCCTGTACGTGCGCTATCCAGTTTGTGCGTTTAGTTTGCGGTAGTCACCACAAGCTCACCAATCTCCCGTTTTCTTCTGAATGAGATGGAGTGGTGATGCCCATGGGCTGTTGGAAGGACGAGTGAGTCCTTGTTTCAATATGAAATCAAATTCATCGCGAGCTACTTTAAGTTTGTCGCCTGCTAAACGACGTGGACGCTCAGCAACTGGTGGACCTGTAGTCGTAATGTAATGACATACAGTGGACATTGGTTTGCATGATTGGCTGCTGTGTTTTGTGGTATATTTGAATTGTTATAAAACATCCATGTAGGATGATTAATCCTGAACGGAAGAAATGCCGGAGTTAAATGCCTGGAACATTTCTCCTTTTATTGTTAGTTTGGTAGCTGGATTCACGAGTGTTGTTTTTTTAGGTCAATTATTAACCCAAAATATGACAAAAAATCAGCTCCTATAATTGGAAATTTTACATTGGCTATGGTGAAACTCCACAAAAAAATTTTTGACGTAAGCCCAAGTCGAGTTTAAGAGTGTGTTGACGGAATGTTTTGATTTCGGTTGAGTTTACTGCGTAAAGGATAAGTGCGATTGAAGAAAAAACTTTATCAACCATGGAGGTTGGAATCACAGACACTGATGAGCCGGAATCGAATAAAAATTGCTGTTTAGAATGCTTGCCTTTAATATAAAGACGACGTTCGATTGAGAGGTTATTTACAGAGAAGTTGTCATGAGGTGTCTCTGACAAAGACAGCATATTTAGTTTTTTTGCGATACTTTCGGATCTATCTTGAAGCTGCAAGGCTACGTAGACCTGCGAGCTTGTTCAGCAAAGCGGTGATGATAGAAACAGATCTCTCGATTGGTATTGGATGAAGTGTCTGAACGAGAAAATTCTTGTAATTTATTACACGATCTTGATTGTGACGATTGTGTAGGCAGCGTTTGAATTTTTAACGCTGCAGTTATTTTATGTAGTTGTTGTTCAAGACTGTCTATCTGTTGTTGCATGCAGGTGTGTGTTTGTGCGAAATTGAAATGGGGGGTGTTAATAGCATCCACTGTTTCTGGGGGAGAACTGCGTTCCAATATTCGATAAGCTACTTCTGCCATGTTAATTCAACTTCTTTGCTTGCATATAAAATACACCTTACACTGGTTGGCAAAGGCTGAATCCATAATGAATGGATAAAAGACTCGGGGGTATCTGGTGGTGCTAATTTGAGCATTTCGCGTAATAATTCTACGCAAAATTCTTCTCCATCCTCTGATGCACCGGATGCTCCATTAGGATTTCACTCAGCAGGCACGCCAGGCCGACCAAGGTTACCAAATTTCTGGAAACATCAACCAGAGTTCTGGTTTACTCACATTAAAGCGATTTTCTATACATACGGCATTCAATCTGCTGTAGAACGCTATTTCACAGTACTTGCTGCACTTCAGGAACCAGAAGTACATACTGAGTCAAGGACTGATATCATACGCTCCCTAATACCAAAGGAGGATAAGTATCAAGTATTCAAAATTCAGCTTATCTTTCGTTTTTCAGTTTCTAGAGAGAAAAGGCTAAATACATTGTTAACGGAGTTGCATCTGACAGACAAAAAACCTACTCAACTATTAGTTGAGTTTTCCTCCTGCTTAACTTGTGTTTGCATTTGAATTTCCGAATTCTGTTCAATGCCGTTTGCATTTTCGTCATGCTTTGTAATGGTGGCGTGTATATATTCTAAGAACTGCACACTGCCCAAATTTTACTGCGTGTTTTTATTTTGGGGCCACCAATTGTGGGTATTCAAGTCTTTGATATAAGCAATAAAACCAAAAACATTTAAATAACACCACTATAAATATTTATTAATTATAATTTAACAAAAAGTCTTTAAGGCTGCATAAATTTGCAAGCATTTTGTTTCCAATTCTTAATTTCCACAATTTTTATGATATTGATTTGAAACCGGCAAAATATCAGAAACTATTCAGTTCAAATGCTACCGGGCTTAGATTTTTGAAAAAGATGTTCGTTTTTTTTTTTTTTTTAGAAAATCAAAAACCTCAAAAAACCGTGTTATTTTTCTCTCCCCCCTAAATTCTTTTTCATGTATATTCCAATTTTTATTATTTTTCATACATAGGTTTTTCATATAGATTTGTAAATGCTACCGGAGCTGTTTTTCCAAATTTGTTAATATTTGTCATGTTACAAATACTTTTACAACATTAAAATTGAAAGCCCTATAGCTTGAATAAAATTTATTGCTATACGTTTACTTTAACATGAGAATGAAGGTTTAGATAATTTTATTCAGTAGCACAAAAACCGGATAAATCCCGTGAGTAGTTTATTTTATAAAAAGCAATTTGTAAACTTCTATCTTGATAAAAAATGGATGATTTATTCATTTCAAATCCCAAAAGCTTCTTGTAGTGACGACACGATCCAGTAGTCCAAGCAAATTCTCGGTTTTGTTTATATGTATGTAATTTTGAATAGCACTTTATAGGAATTATTGGTAAGCATTGGTAATGTGATTAGAATGGAAGCACACGTTACTACTACATAGTCAAAATTTTGGAAGTTCGGAACCGAGAGCTTTATTTTCTGGCATTCAGTCTTAAAGCAGGCCATACACCATCAGTTTTTCCGTGGTTTTACTGTAAAACCACGGCAAAACTGATGGTGTATGTCGAACCCCACGTTTTGAGGTTCGGATATCTACTAAAACCAGAATTCAGGTCATGCCAGAAATATCTTTCTCAAAACGTGGGCAAGACGTGGGCAAGGCCATACACCATCAGTTTTGCCGTAGTTTTACTGTTTTGCTCGTTCATAATCAAAGTTAACTTAATAATAAGCTAAGAAGTAGGCGACATTTCTGAGTGTTTTACATTTAAATGTACACGGCAAGAAAAGGAAGAAATAAAGAAAAAAAAAATTAAAAAAAAATCAAACTCTCTTTAAAATTTTTATGAATAAAGATAAAAAATGTGAAAGCGCAAATTGCATGCAACGAAACAGAATGGAAAATATTTCTTTTTCGTAAATGAGAAGTGGCGGAGTTTTCACGTTTTACTCTCATAAAATGTTCCCGCGCTTCTGTGAAAACCGATTTTCATGAAATAATCACATTGTTTGGTCACATGTTGTTGCTGTAAATGGACACTACAAGATGACGGCAAGACGTGATCAAGTTTGATGGTGTGTGGGGGGCTTTTTCTTGACCACGTTTTAGGTTCTTATCTCGACTAGAACGTGGTTTTTAAAACCACGGCAAAACTGATGGTGTATGGCGCCCTTAAGAGCTACAATGTTTTTTGGACGCTATGTGCGGCCCACGATGAAAACGATAAAAGGAAGAAGTGCGAACATCAGTTGAACGTCAAAGATGATTAATTTGTGTTTTTATGACGGTGCTGTCACAAGTAAAATTATTGGCAAATAACGATGCCGCTACACATGTTCCGTATGTAGCGACATCTTCAAGATTTATTGTAAATTAGTTTTGGTTAAAATCTTTGCTAAAGCTTTTGAATGTCTTGACAAAGCTTCTATAGTTTTTAAAATTTTATCATATTTTCAAGCACTGGTTATTGTTCAGAGATATTGCCTTTGCTAAAAGCTAAGGCTGGCTGATCTATACATCGTGGCTGGCTCATGAGAAGTAGATTTTTAACATTGTTTTCCAAATCTGGGTATTATTTATCTGTGGTTTAACTAACAATATAATCAGCATTAATTTCAAATTGCATCGCAGGACAAAACTAAATAAATTGTATTCTTATGTTATAACTACATACTTCATTTTCAGCAAAATAAGAACGAAATTGGTGATGGTCAGGCGAGTTTTAATCGATTACCTATGGAATGAACATATTTGTTTTTATTTTAGATTATAAGATGCTATCTGCGCTGAAGTGATAACAGCTAATTAATTTTGATGAGGATAATTTTGTTTTAAAAGTCAAATTATTAGAATTGAGTTAATTTTTATTGAATTTTTACTTTGCATAGGAATTCTAAGTCCCTCCAACACGTAAGAGAAAAGAAATTAAATAATTAAAAATTTGATTATCAATTATATCATATTTGTAATTTTTCAAAAAATATTCCCAACTATTGTCAAAGGAAATAATAAAATTAGTGTTAAGTGGCATTTCGTACCCAACATTGAAATTTATAAGCACATTAGTTTTAGGTGATTTTTATTATAGGAAAAACATATGAAGATATTATGTTTTCAACGCTTACTTTCTCTTATAGTCATGTACATACATAACGCATCTCACCTTTCATTGCTGTTCCATTAACATACATACTGCTATCTACAAACAATCTCCAGCTCTTCTACTTTGGGGAATATGAAAAAGTAAATATAAACATGTTGAAAGGCAAATGCCTTTTATGATTTGGAGTACTTCTCAAGTGGAACTACCAGCAGTTATGTTTGCGCAATCATTTAAGTACTATACATACTTCTTTCTAGGGTATGGTATACTCGTTTGCTTATTTATAAGTCCTAGACAGGTGGAGGACTTAATCATCACTTGAAGGGTATTCCCAATGAGAAGAAAAAGTATTGCTTCTAGTGTTGCGTTCAGTATGTTATGATGAAGGACAACAGAGAAAGCATTGATTACATTTATGTACGGTTTCACACGACATATCTCAGAGCCGCAACTGTTGCATGAAGGAGAAGGGAGGATTGAATTGAAAACTATCGAACTTCTATCACTTCTATCGTATAAAATGGTTAAAGCTATAAACATGAAATGATGCCTAATAATTGAACCGATTTAACGATAGTAACTTTGGATTTTCTTAATGGAATCTAAGAACTCTACTACCGAACTTTGCGAACTGGTGCAAAATGCGATCCGACTAGTCACAGACTGAGCTACGGATTTCGGACTGTGCATCTGTGTCGTTTTACTATAAAAGGGAACATCCCCGGATTGAACCCGCCTTCTATTGGTTCCACTCGTTTGGAGCTAAAGGACAGAGTAATATACCTAGGTATCGTAGTAGATAAAAAGTCTTACTCAGAGCCCTTGCAATCCGCCGGAGAGCTATACAGAAAAAGTGGGGACTCAAACCTTGGGTAATCCTATGGCTATATACTAGCATCATCCAACCCATGTTAACCTACCGCTAAGTTATGTGATGGAAAGAAATGAATTTCGCCAATCATCATAAGATATTGGAAAAGATTCAAAGATTGTAAGTGTAAGTTGCGCTCTCAAGTCAATCAGCAGGCTCTGGAGGTTATCCTCAACATAAATCCCGTGCAAATACATATTAAGAAGGGGGCCGTCAATCGCAGCGCTGAGACTGAATCTTAATCAGAGCTGGATTTATCACACTGGAACGAGAGTTCCACACGAATACATCTTTGAATTGTACAGTCTATCGCACTTGACATCGACAGAGACTGCGACCACCTCCTCGAGAAAATGTTGAAAAGTAACCTCACATCTAGAATTCCATATAGGAAAGAATGGGAATCACATTCTATGCTGCAGCCATAAGTTTCCAAATCCGAAAAAAACACGCGAGCAGGAAATTGCCATACACCTTTAAAGCCATGTCAAGGTTTTCCAGGCGGAAGTCAAAGCCGTCCTTGAAGAGGGAAAGTTAACTCAGAAACTAGGAGATTGTGTATCTGCCCCGACAGCCAAACTGCTGTCAAGACTTTATCAAAACCCTTTACAACCTCCAACTTAGTATTGGAGTGTAAAACTATTCTGAATCCCCTCTCTCGGCATAACATGGGTTTTTTGGGTGCATGGAAGAGCGATATCCACGGGAACGAAAAGGCGGACAAGCTTGCTAGTCTTGGTGCAGCCTCGAAGGAATCTTCCCCCACAATCGGGAATGTACCAAAGCACCTTACCTCTAGTATTTCGGTTTGGGCCGTCCGCCAGCACAGTCCCCTTTGGTTAGATCACCCTTCGGGTAAAACTACAAACGAACTGTCGGGTAAACCCAGCCCAAACCTAACGAATAAGCTTTTGGGACTAAAAACGCCAACCCTAAGAACAAGTGTCAATTCTCACTGGGCACTCTTTTCTCAGGGGGTCACCTCTACAGGATGAGACTTGTTGATGATCCTACATGCATGTAGGAGTTGCCGAGAGGAATCCAAATCGACTCACTTTCTTTGTCACTGTCCGGCTCTCTCAGGAAAACCTTACAGATTCCTTGGCTCACACCTCCTGAACGAACTGTATGAAGCCGGCAAGGAGGGTTAGGGGGACCAATGCTCAGCTTTATAAGAGCGTCCAGTTTGAGCCCATGAGCAATTGCTCATAAGTTTTAAGGGTGAACAATAGACCTTGTTGTGACCTACGTTCCAGGAACCCTTAGGGGTTCGCAATCTTTTTTCAATTCAATCAATCCACTACGAAATAGGAAATTTTATAAAATCTTTAGAGAACTCAGTCGATATAACATCGCATCGCTGTAATAGAAGTTCTAGAAACCATGCTGAATCTCACATTTCTGCATCTAAATGTGGAGGCTGCAGTAGTCAGAATTTCGTATAGTTACATGTGGCACGTATTCTCGGGAAGAGCTTTAATAAAAGTCAAGCTACGATCGTAGACGTTCTTGAGGAAATTCCTGAACTGGCTATGGCATCAGACCATATGGCAGCGAGACTATCATCGTCTAAATCACCTAATATAGCAATGAAGAATCAACTGGCCTGCTGGAACTTTCCGACTATCTTCAGAAAAGGATCCGTCTATTACACGGAGGGCCGGAATGTAGAGCACTACAGTCTTTCAGACTTCCAGTTTATACCATACTGACCTGTGCTTACGAGAAGCATCTGTTTAAGAAGATACAGTCACGCAGTAGTTAGAGCATTTTGATTTTCCGCAGTGAAACCAAAACTCTTGTAGAAATACCAAAGCGCCCTCAATAAATTAAGTATAAATCGGGTGACTCTGATTTGGATCCCGGGATATCAAGAAAAATTAGTAAGAAAATTAAAGATACAAAAAAATTTATTTAAATCAGATCAGTTTTATTCATCTAAATTACCCGATATCTGTATTATTTTACCCACGAAAAATCAGAGTGCGATCGAATTTGATTTCAAGAGTATTTCAAGAGTGAAGAGGAGCTGAGGCTCGAATCTCAAATGTAAGAACTGAATTCTAATCTACATAAGCATGATGCAAAATTTTGAATGTAATAGAATCAAAAATTTCTTGAATTTTTCAATAAGTCCAAATATTTCACGGCATTTTTGACGATACCAAAATTTGATTGGGATCAACTAAGGTTGTTGGATATTTCAAAACTACATGTGCAGCCAACAACAAACGTTTCACCTAAACTAACATTCTTTATGTTCCTCTAACTCAGTCTTTTACAAATTGTAACTTAAAAAACTCTCGGAGGACGACAAACAAACTACACTATGAATATTGAAAAATATTTATATGCCTCTCTATACTAAAAATAACAAAGAGACAAAATTACTCCTTCAATACTGACTTTTAGTGTGTATTGTGTATGTTTTTGTTTAGTTGAGGGTAAGCATCGAGACTTGACTATTGCAAGCAGTAAGTCTGCTTATCCTAATTCGCAAAATATTATTTCGTTGATTGATGAACGCAATTCGACATATCGTACCAGCATTCATCAATCATCATAGTTAGTATGTTCGAATTTGTGCAAAAACTGATGAGCGTAGAAGTTTGCCTGCTACCTTTCAATTCGAAATTGATAAAAATCATTTGCAACAATTTTACTGAACTAATCGAATCATGAATCATTCACGCCAGATTTGATGTAAGAGCTGAGAAAATTTGACTTAACTCTCTTCTGTGTCAAAGTACAAGGTACGTAAAAAACAATTGTTTCCGCTATTGACTCTTATTATATCTATACAAATATTTATTTAGATTGCCCAACTATTTTACACGAAATAAATAGATAATTTCCACTTAAAATCAAATTTAAATTCGCAGTAACAAATGAAATTCAAGGTGAACTGTAAAAGCATCTCGGTCAACGATATTTTTTTAAGTCTCAATTAAAGGTGTCAAAAGTCATATAAATCTTCTCGAAATGAATCACTTTCAACAAAAATTTCGGCATATTCCTTTCTAGCATTTACATCCATGTACGACTACATAAGCAGTTTATTTTTCTATTATTCTTCTGAGTCACTTAATTTCTGCGTCATGCGAGACAACAAAGCGACATTGTTCATGATTTATTCTTCCCCTTAAAGGAGCGATCAATAATAATTCGCTAGCCAACAGTGGGGACAGTTCTTTAATTGACACTAAAGTACTGAAGGCAAAATCCTAATCGATTGCAAAATAAATAATTTACGTTTGTCATTACAAAAGCTGCTAGCCATTACTCAGCACTACCATTTGCATTTCCAATGTCATGGAAAAAAGTAATTAAGCAAAGATTTGATTTTCCTAATGTCTTCTATGTTCCGTGTCCGAGGAGTTTCATGCCTACATAATATTCGTACTCAACCTTATTCCCAAGAAGGAGAAAAGGGTGGTGGTATATTTCCACCATTAGGCTTTAATTTTCCTAATTAGTGATTTCATAAATTTTTTAATTTTCTTGTAGAGTTTCCGGCAACTAGTAGGCAGCGCAAGTAAGTTGATTGATTTTTTTTATTATTTTTGTCAGATCTACAATTACCTCGAGGTGTTTTATGAACTTTCGCAGTTTTTTATTATCATTTATCATGACGTTTTTTTTTTTTTAATAATTCAATGATTAAGATTAATTATTTTAGCAGACGACAACGTATTCAATGTTAGAAAGTGGAAAAATTTTCTTTTACAGTAAAACGCTAGAATAGGGTGCTTAGATTCGAGTTTTATTAGAAGGTTTTAACTTTTTTAAAAATTTATATCTCAAATGTCCAAGCAACCAACGAAAAATTATGGTCAGAATTTACAGCTACATACATACATGCATAAATGTACCTATATCGATATGTGGCAATATGTAGAAATGATTCGCAAAAATGTGTGCATTTCACGCGTTGCTACAGACGTTTTCAAATAACGTCAAACATACTATAGAATTGAAAATTGGATTGGATTGGATTGCTTAATTGGGAAAGTATAAATTTCATGTTAGCTACATTTTCCCAATGAAACAATGAAATATGGAGGAAATTTTGAAACTTTTTTGCTTAAGCCTAGTATCGAGTTCGGGCAAAGTAAAATTTAACGCGGTCTCCAAATTTTTCACATTAAAATCTCTGGTAAAATTTTGACGTATGTTAATTTGGAGAAAACAAGGTGACAGATGTCTAAAAATTTTATCGCTGAAAAACTTCAAATTGTTAATAAAGTTTAGATAAATGTTTCTACAACTTATAGTTAAAAATTGACTTAATTAATCTGAAAATTGTTAAAAGAACTGAAACCCTTCAATAAGTTTAAAAAACAATCTGAAAATTGTCATAGAAACAGGAAATGTCATAATTTTACCAGCATTTTAATGCTACTCGCATTAAAATGTTCAGTAAAATAAATGGAGACATGTAAAGTGCCATCTACCTTAAAATAGCGAAATATTCACTTTTTACTAGTGAACTCCGTACTGCACTAGTAAAATCATCAGTAAAATTTTTGCTTGCGATTTTACCAGCGCTAAAATTTGTATGGAAATGTCACATTTTACTCGAATCCGATACTAGGCTTTAGTCTTGATCAGGATTTGCGCGGAATCGGAGTCTAATTATTCCGGATAATCCGGATACTTTCAGCTCTAAGTTAATTTTGAAACTTGGAAGGATTTTGTTTTTTGTGCAAATAGAAATTGAGGAAAATTTAAAGTATAAAGCCTAGTATCGAGTTCGAGTAAAATGTGACATTTCCATACAAATTTTAGCGCTGGTAAAATCGCAAGCAAAAATTTTACTGATGATTTTACTAGTGCAGTACGGTGTTCACTTCACTGGTACAAAGTGAATATTTCTCTATTTTAAGATAGATGGCGCTTTGCATGTCTCCACTTATTTTACTGAACATTTTAATGCGCGTAGCATTAAAATGCTGGTAAAATTATAACATTTCCTGTTTCTATGACAATTTTCAGATTGTTTTTTTTTTTTTGAACTTATTAAAAAATTTAATTTTAATTGAAAATTTTCAGACTTTTTGGTAATTTATTGAAGGATTTAAGTTCTTCTAATAATTTTCAGATTATTTAAGTCAATTTTTAATTGTAAATTGTAGACACATTTATCTAAACTTTATAAACAATTTGAAGTTTTTCAGCGACAAAATTTTTTAGACATCTGTCACTTTGTTTTCTCCAAATTAAAACGTCAAAATTTTACCAGCGATTTTAATGTGAAAAATTTGGAGACTGCGTTAAATTTTACTTTGTCCGAACTCGATACTAGGCTTAAAGATTGCGTACAAAAAAAAATATTTTTTTTTTACTTCCAGCTAAATTTCATGTAAATTTTATGCCATTTAGACAACTCTACGGAAAATCTTTTATTTGAGTTCCTCTTCTTTTGCAATGAATGAGAAGTTTTAGACACCAAATGTTAAGTGCTAAAACGTTTTGAATTTCATTCCTTGACCCTGCAAATAAATGGAAATGAATTTGATTCAATATTAAAAACTACACAGCCGTCTATCTTTACAATGCAAAATTGTTTGGTTGAACCTGAAATAACTTACATCTAGATGTGAAAATCTCACAAAAAAGCGGTCGAATTAAAACAAGCTAATGTCCTTCTTTTAGAAAGCTCTACAAATTCTCTCCCTCTCTCTTGCTGTATTATGTCTTCGCAATGATAGCACTCTTTGGTTGAATAAAATGTTATGAAAAAGTATTCCGGGTTTATATGGAGATTTTTTTATCTATAGTATGTATGTTGGCTGTGGTTGAACTACGGTTTGGTTGGTTGATTTTGGAAATTAGATATAATTAATATTTAACTATACTGAAATGTTTTCGAGTTGTCGAAATTGTTACTTTTGATAGGAGTCTGACTATTGTTTCTGAAGCTCTTGACAGTGACCTATCTAAAATTCCAGGAAAATCCACTCACTTGCAAAGCTAGTAATATTTTGAAACAAACATATATCCGTCAACATATTCAGTAATCAGTAACTAACTTAGGAACTACTGATACGTACATAGATGCAATCTCAAGTCTCTAGCATCTCTGGCGTACAAAAACATTAAGTAATTGGGCAATAAAGGAAATTAAAAGGTTTCGTGTGAAGAACAGCCAAGGCATGTGATTATAGCTAATAGTTTTAAAATATAAGTCTATGTAAGAGGTGCAAAATTAAGCACACAGGATCTTTCAAATAATAGTAGTAAGCACGGAAAAAAGCTAGAATTGGTTTAAGACCAATTCTTATGATACCCTAGATCAGTGTTTCCCAAACTTTCGAGACCTGTGTACCCCTCTTAATGTAGCATTGAGTACGGGCACTGAGCGACAACTAAAATATTTCTTGAATAATATATTGAATAAACTTGACGATAATATAAAATTCTCTTTAGAGTTAGGTAATAAAATAATTAATTTTTTAGACTTGACAATTGCTATCTCTGACAACTCATTAATTTTTAAAATCTTTAGAAAAGATACATTTTGTGATGCTGTAATTCCTGCAGACTCTGCACATCCATGGTCCACTAAGTTGTCAGCCTTTCACTCTATGATACATAGGTTGATATCTATCCCATTATCACCAGATAATTTTAAAGATGAAATAAAAACTATTAAACTGATCGCGAAGAATAATGGATACTCTAGTAGCTTAATAGACAAATTACTAAGGAACAAGCTAAAAATTAAAAACCTTTCTTTGATTTTTCCTGTCGTTCAAGAAAACAAAAATTGGGACATGAAACACAAGAAAATTCCTTTTATCAAAGATGTGTCACGAATTAATTAAACCCTTAAAACACAATAACGTATTGCCTGCTTTTTCCAACAAGTTAACCTTAAGGAAATTATTGGGTAACAATAAGTTAAGGCCTGGGGTTGATGACTTGGAAAAAAGTGGAGTTTACAAAATATCTTGTAATGATTGCGACGCCATTTATGTCGGAAAAACAAGACGGAAACTATAAGTTAGGTTGAAGGAACACATTAGCTCCAAAGCTTCTAATGTACATCAGCATCTAATGTGCAATAAGCACAAAATTGAAAATAATGTTAAACTCCTGCATAGTCTACCGGCCGGGAGATTGTTAGATAAATACGAAATTAAAGAAATCCGTGCGGAAAAAGAAAAAGGCAGTTTCATGTTAAATGAACAGACTGATTTCAAAAATTCAAGTCCTCTCTTAAGTCCGCTTTTGTTGGAATAACATAGTTCTCTAATTTCAATATTTGCTTGTATGTAATTTTCACTTTGGTATGTATTGGTAATGATGATTGGTTTGATGGCTTCAAAAGCTGTATATATTAATTAGTCCTCTGATGATGATCTTTGAGATCGAAACGCGTTAGGCATAAATTTAAATAAAAATTTTATATTTTCTGTGAAACATAATAAGTGTTTGAATTTTTCCTTAATTCAGGGTAATTGTCAAACTCTACAACAAAGTCCTTTTCAAACTTTCGCTTCACGTATAAAACGTAGTTTTCGCATTCGTACGAGGCCATACAACTTGCTCTGTGCCTTTATTCCAAGCGTATAGGACTTTAGATATTGGTTCTAGGAAAAAAGTCGTAGAGATCAAAGTTGTAGGAAATGTAATTCTACACAACTTTGTTCCTATTAATTTATGTCGTCAAAGTTAATAATAAACGAGATAATTCGATAATTATACTTTACCACTTCATTACATCGCACAATAAAAATTTTAAGAACTAAAATTGAACATAATCAAATTTACAACAATTAAGTCCCTATCATTTTTGTTGAAAATGGCCGAGATATTGAGCAAAAACAATTTCCATTAAATTCAAGATGGCGGCTAATGAACCGGCGGAATTTGGTCACCATTTTGAATTTAGACTACCTAAAGGTTAGAGCAATGAAATTGCTGAGGGGAATTTATCCAAGGTCATATTCTAACCCGACTGGGCTAGAATGAATTCGTATGCCATTACAATTACATTACATAGTACTGCTGTTACTATTACATACTTCAGGTGAGAGTTAACTAGCGTAAAATGGTAAGGTTCTTTTAAACCAAAACAATTTCATTATTTTGTTTATTAAGGTATATATAGTAAGTGTATAGCCTTTTAAAAGGTAAGGATCCAAATATTCCAATAATTTTGGAAGACTATGTTTTTGTATGGATAGTAGTTTGGGAGATCTATGGCATGTATAAAATCAATGTCTAGTCACTTTTCCATAAGTATCGATACAAAACATTTCACAGAATCGGAGCAATACGCTCACATTTAGATTTCTGTTTAATGGCCTGTGAAGTACATACATATTTCTCGAGGGTTTGTTCACCCTCATCTTTACAATTTACACTTGTTGGGGTAGGATTTGGTAGCCAGTGCTGTGTACAAAATGAGTGCGAAAGAACTTCTTAGGTAGAACATCGTAAAATGCACTATATAGTATAATGCAATGTTAGTAGAGTTTCTCAACTCCTGAACTGCTATTACGCATGGTAGATTTTATGCCATCATCAAGAATATAAATTACACAACCATTTGTTGTTTTCGGTGAAGATGCTATCTCCTCTAAGTAAAAACAAAAAAAAAATTGATCGAGTATTAGATTAGTTAAAAAAAAATTTGTTTATAGATAAGATCCATTTTCATTTTGATAGCTAGCTCCGCTAATTTCATTGTCAACAAAACAAAAACAAAAAAAAACCGCTTCATTTACATGTCGATCTCCAAGTTGCGCTGAGCCACATACATACATATATATAGATGTGTACACTTTCATTCGTAAACCTAATTATGTATGTGCGTGCAAACACCACAAATCGAAAAGGTGATAGTTTAAAAAATCAAATTTGAATTTTATTACGCACTATATTTTAGCCTTTTTAACTGGTACGGTTGATGAGACTTAAGAAGATACCGGACAATAAACTGGAAGGTCTACTTATGACTCAAAAGTTTCCAGAGAGGCAGATAAAATCAAACATTGTAAAAGATCAAATGAGTCATTTTTATCGGCACGCTATGTATGCCACAAGTTAAAAAAGGCTAGGTATACTAACTGCAATTATTTAATCGTAAAATTTTTGCGAAATGTATCTTTCTGAATTTATTTACCATTAACAATAATATACAAATGTACATATTAAAAAAGTAACAAAATATCAAGGATTTCCAGTACGATACGTGACATATTATGTATCTCCGTTGGTTTTGTTTAAATTTAAATAAATTTTCAATTCCTTCAATATAAAATTTAATGATAAACTGATAATTTGTGGTGACACTTTGATACAGATGTTTTCATTATTTGCTTAAAATTAACGCAATCGCAATTCAGTTTTTTTTTTCCCCAATAAATCAATGTCAAAAGGAAAAAAAGATTCGGGCAATTTTTTTTTGTAGTTTGTAGTAAAAAAATAAAAAAACCTTTTCATGCTAATTAAAATCTTGTCTTAATTACATTAAATTAAACTACAAAGTACGCTGACTCTGTTGATTTACACAGATAACACTCTGAGATCAAAGAGGGAAAACTTGTTTTTACGATGCGTGGTGGAGCATTTTTTTAAAGTTCCATTGGGACAGATTATGTTTACTGTTCAATTCTGTTTTTTTTTATACATATTTATGTGCCTTTTCCTTAGTTTTTTATGTTCTTCTGGCGGATAGTTGTTGTCCTTGCATTGCTTAAATTATTTATATCTGTCCGTGAATTCATCTCAGAGATACTTTTAGCATGACATGTTGGTATGTTCAACAGTAAAAACTATATATTGTGTTTAGTAACAGAGGCAAGACAGACAGAAAAAAAAAAAATAGAAAACTGAAGGAGTTTTTCTACATAATGTATTTAATTTTAATTATTCCATTACATGGCTAAAGGATCTGTAATACATTATTAGTAATTATATCGAACTATTATCGCTCTTTACAACTATTGGCTTTGTATTATGTTAAAGTCAAACTGCTGGATGATCGCCTTTTAAAATTGACTGGTCTGACACAGCTAAAAAGATCTTTGTGAAGCAGTAATAATTACTTAATTAATTTTTTTATTCTGATATGAGTTTGTAATGGTATTTTATTATTTTGACAAGGTATGCTCAAGTAATTCTTTTAAGTATTGGGTCTGGGAAAAAATTCGTGGCGTTTTCCAGACACCACTGAAAGGTGACACTTCCAGCGTTACTTTGAGTGTATAAACATCGAAATCAGTGCAATATATTTTGCATTATTATTACGACAAAGAGGAGAACGCTATATAGGATTGTGAAAAAAATTGTGCTGTGTATGGTGAAGGACTTTATCAGAAGTTTCTACGCAGAAATGTTCGGTCGCTTTCGTTCTGTTAATTTTGATGTGAAAGATGAGTCACGCTCTGGTCGTCCAATCACTGAAAAAGCTGATTAAATTCTTGAAAAAATTCAGAAATATAAGCATATCCGCCAGTGTCGATATTGGATCTAGGCATTGACCATAAGATTATTTTGAACCATTTACACAAAGCTGGATACAAAAAGTAAAAAAGCTAGAATTGGTCTAAGAACAATTCTTATGATACTCTTAGATGAATGCTCGTTTGTAATTTCGTATCTATCTGCGCAAGTTTGATTTTTCAAGTGGTTTTTGAATATATTTCTAGAACGGTTCGTCGAACAGCAAAAATGATTATAACCAATTTGATGGGATTTTATATTCTGAAGCACTTTTCAGTACATTAAAACCGTATCGGACTAATCGTTTTCACAGGATAGGTAAAAATCATAAATTGTTATATGGCAACACCAAGAAATGGTTGCCCGATTTAGTCCAATTTTTTATTTTTACTATTTTTATGAAAATACTACGTACAAAATTTCAACGCTCTACGTTGACGTGTTCTCAAGCAGTGTCCAAATATGTAGTGAAAATGAAATTTTTTTATGGCAACCCTCCGAAGCAGTTACGCGATTTGTCACTTTTCGAACTTTTTTTATAAGCCCATGTGCGAAATTTCAGCTCTCTAAGTATAAGCGTTCTCAAGGTATCGTGAGGACGGACAGACGGACGAACGGGCGGACCGACATGCAAGTCACTAACTGGGCAGCTACATTCGATATTATCAGCCCAAGGCATGCCATGACAGCACAACGCCATATACAATGATTACTCAGCTGAGAGTTTTTGTTTGAGGAATCGTAGTCATTTGGTTCAAATAATTTTTAGACGTACTAAGTTTGTCATTCCGTTTGTAACGCACAGAAATAATGATGATAGAGCAAAATGGATTGAACACCAACGCATAATTTTATAAGTTATTTTGATTTTTGTATGTCTGTCCGTCCGTCTGTCCGTTCGTCCGTCCGTCCGTCGGTGCGCACGATAACTCGAGAGCGCGTATACTTAGAGAGCTGAAGTTTTGTACACGAACTTTAAAAAACAAAAGTAGAATTAAGTCGAAAATGAGACAAATCGGACAACTTCTTCGTGGGGTTGCCATCCAAAAATTTCGTTTTCGACTATATATTTGAACACTGCCTGAGAATGCGTGGACATAGAGAGCTGAAATTTGGTACATGGTATTTTTATAGTAATACCAAAAATTTTTTCAAAAGTGGACTAAAACGGGGAGGCCATCTTGGTGTTGCCATATAAAAATTTTGGTTTTTTACATATACTGTAGAAACGATCAGTCTTAGACATTTTTATTGAACTAAAAACTTCTTCAGAATACGAAATCCTATAAAATTTGTTATAATCATTTTTTCTCTCCGACGAACTGTTCTAGAAATATGTATGTATATGCGAAAAACTATTGCAAAAATCAAAATTGTTCAAATGGGAGACCATACGAAATTTTATACCGGCATTCATCTAGGGTATCATAAGAATTGGTCTTATACCAATTCTAGCTTTTTGTATTGTTTTTAAATAATTTTGTTAGGAAAGGTATAAAAATTTTATTTCGGTTCGGAAGATAAAGAAAGCAAGCTTAAGATTATCAGAATACCAGTTTTTTTTGTATGAATAGTAGTTTAGAGCGGACAAGCTATTCAAATCAAACTTTTGCCAGTTTTACATAAGAACACTGCAAATATTTTAGAATGTTAGGACTCCGTTGGGACTCCGATGTGGTAGTGAGGGAGTCTCTTTCATGGCTTGTGAAGTATTCTTTAGGGTTTTGCTTTTTTACTACAGGCCATTGCGTTATAAAATGGATATGTATGAGCAACGGAGAAATGTGCCGTTTGAAAGCTTAAAAAGCTTAATAAGTGCCGCGGGTAAGAAATGCCACCTTTAATATTTCGTCGTATAAAAGGGCAATAAAGAAAGAACGTACATGCAAGGAATGCACTTTGTGTGGGCTAATTTTCGCTACATAGTCAGGGATTAGGGAAGAGCGCACATGTTATAGTGCTATTAATTTGGAAGAAAAAAAAACATCGTGTCGGACATATTAGTTTCTTGCTGAATCATGGTTAAGTAAATTAACGAACTTTATATTGCTATTTTCTTTGTGAGCATTCTGATACTACTTAAAACTATAAATGTTTTGTTGTCATTGTTTTCTATCTAAAAACATGTTCTTGTATCGTTCGGGGTAAAAAGTGCCGAGGGGATAAATTTTATGTATAAGGCAGATAACAAAGACTAAAGGTTATATCTAACTATTTAAATATTAATAACAACCTGAATTGCAATTCGGCTACAAAGATTTTTCCAAAAAGTTAATATAAAAATAATGTTTTAAAGTGATGCCACTAAAATAAGGGTAAACTATCATATCAAATTAGAAGGCTCGTTTTCGTTTGTGTTGAATATTTATGATTATTTTTAAGAGGAGTCAGTACCAATATTTGCAAGTTTCATACATTTTTCAATGGGAATTTCTGGCAAACTATTTGTAGCAGAATAATGATTTATATCTTAAATTAAGGGTAATGAAGAAGACTAGTAAATAACGTCGGCAAAAAGAAAGTGTATTGGAATGGAGATATTAGCTCGAAAACTTGTAAAAAATGTTAAAAATTAAAGTCTTTTAAATCAAATTCCTGCGGTATATGTATAAATTTTTTCGGATAAAAACAATAGTATAAACTCGAGTGAGGCAGCTAGAATGGCACCCGTGTCAGAATGAGGCACCAAAATGGTGTCCATGATTCCGGGTGATTGGCTCATCTGAAATGAAAATTTCAAAAAGCATGTTAATCTGTCAGCAAATGCTATCGTCGGAACTAGGATATTTTGAAAATATTGAAAACTAAATTTTTTACATGCTTTTAAACATTAGAGCGTAAAATTTCATGATTTTTTGCGATTATTTTGTTATGTAAAAAGAAAACGATTTAATATTTTTTAATAATCTTAGTTCCAACGATAGCCACATGTGTGCTGAATCTACCAATAAAATTTTAATGAAATCGATCGAACCGTTTTTGAGAAATCGTGGACACTAGTTACAAAAATATAGTTTCAAGAAAAACGCGTTTAGCTGTTACGCTGTCGACTGCCAGAATGAAACTTAACTAACCGTTACACTTTATTTGAGTTTGAGAAAAGTAGCGTACTTCTAAATCTGTATGAGTAAATGCACGTGTGAATCAGTTTCCGTTAAGAAACCATACCTACATAATAGCTCTTGTGCCCCGCCCTTTCGAGCGTTATGTGAGTATACGTACATGTGAATAGAAACAGTTTCAGGTAATTACATATTAACTCTTATAACCCGCCCCTTCGCTCGACCGCGCGAAAATCACTTTACCTGCTTATTCTAGACATACTCTAGATTCATTTTATGCAAAAAAAAAAAATCCCTTTTTTTCAACTATCACACGGGATGACCCTCTTAATTCTCGTTAAAAATTTATGTGAACTGCAAATTTTCATTTTTCATCTTAAATTCTATGGTTTTGTCGGATGTTGGGTTTCTGTCTTTTGCGGTAGATGTCTCTAATGTGCTCTGTGGTCTAGGTCTAGGCTAATTTTATATGAATTTTCTCACTTAACACAAACCAACGTATAGTAAATTTTATAACCTACAGGTTCGCTGGTATTTAAATTGAAACTTTTGCTGAATACTGACTACTCTTAAAGTTATGAATAAATATCGATAACAACGTTATAGATTCTGCTTTTTTATTCTTTCTTACCAGGTTTGCAACAGGTGGAACTTTTTACCCGCAAGGGGGGTAAAAAGTACCGAATGAATTGCTCATTTAAAATCAATTAATAACGTAAAATAATTAAATTTTGTTACATATATTTTTTTGTATTGGTACCTAAAACCCTAAAGATTATATATTTAAATTATCATATAATTTGACCTAAAAGTCTATGATATATTGATGACAATTCAAAAAGTGACACTTCCAGCCCCACCCTACCCTAATTGTAAGTCTTTCAACAAAATTACGAAAAGTTTCTGCATTTTATTAAACTCTACAAAATTCGCTTTGAAATGAGAGTACAGCTTTCGCTCAAGACGAACGTTCTTTTTTAAGCTTGAAGTCTCTTTCCCCTGCAAATCATGAAATGTGATTTTCTAATGAATGAAAAATTCAAATGCATAATAATTAAACTTCTGACTTTAATATAATAATTAAATTTCAATTCAACTGTATGACATTTTTTTGTGCCTTCCTTTCTCTGTATATGGTGATCAAAAGATCGTTTGTTTTTGGAAACTGTCACTCAATTTCAAAAAAGTTTACTTTGGTAGATTTGGTATTTAAATTATTTACATAGCTTACACATATAGTAGACGATTTTCATTCAGTAAATAATTGACCAAGTTTTTTTTCGAATCAATTTCAATCAAAATTTAAAAAAATTGTCGCCATATCATTTTATACACGACTTTTTCGTAATATGTAATAATTTGTATAATCTACGCTCAAAATTCAAATTCGATCACTTGCACCATAGGAAAGCTATATATATACAGTGAAACCTCTCTTAGTGGACACCTCTCACTAAGGGACACCCCTCTCTAACGGACAATTTTTCTTAGTATGGCTGGTTTCTATTGTAACAAGTGCACGTTTTACCTCTCTAACGTGGACACCCTCGTAACCGGACGGACACTCACTTTTCGTCGTTATTTTGTTTCTTTTACCTCTTATTAACGGACGTTTTTCTGAAAAAATATATCAAATAAAAATTAAAATAACAGCGCTCATTGGCTGACACAATCCTACATACCTCGTAACTATATAAAATGGGAGAAAATGTTTGCTTTCCCTTTCCTTTCCCCCTACATTCGTGAGGACGTAATATGAATATGTAGTAATACTCCTACTAAACGACTGAATTTATTGTAGGGTTTTCAGAAATTAACGATATCCAGAATTATTTCTTGTTTTTTATGATTTGTATTATTGATCATAGCTACAGTGCGCACAAACTACACAGTAAAAAATTTGCACAATTGTTGCCACAAAAGCTTAGGTATTTTTCCCTAAAATGTCGGGAATATTCCCGAAATTGTAGAGAACATTCCCTAAATTTTAAGCTTTGTGGCAACCATTTCTCCATTTTTTACAGTTTAAGAAGTTTTATTGACTTGTGAGGGCAAGCTGTGTATTTTCTGCGCTAAAAGTATAAATTTGAAGTAAAAATATGGCACCTGCTACAAATCTTTTAACTTTATAGCAGAACTTAGAAATTATAAAATTTGTAGAAAACTGTGCGGATAAAAAGGAGTGTACTGTACGATCTTTGTCAAAAAGTCTTGTGTAGCCGACATTTTGAAGAAAAAGGAGAAATATTTGGATGGTTGGCATGGAGGTTATAACCATAACATGAAAAAAAAATCTTTTTAATGAACAACGCTCACAATGTATTGATGACGGGACATTAACTTGGTTCAGACGGAGCCCTTATTCAACAAAAAGCACTGGAAATTGTTGTTAAGAATTAACATTAGTGACTTTAAAGCTTCAAATGGTTGGTTACAGCGGTTCGTAAAGAGACACAATATTTCTTATCGATCAATTTCTGGAGAGGCTGCAGATGTAATTCCGAAAACAGCCGAATGCTGAAAAGAGTGATTAAGGCATATTTGCCGCAATTTTGAAGAAAATGAGGTTTACAACGCAAACAAAACTGGGTTGTTTTTTTAAGAGTTCCCCCGAACAAAACTTACTGCTTCAAGGGTGAAACTTGTTGTGGTGGAAAAGAGTCAAAGAAACGCATAAGTATTTTACAGTGCACCAGTATGACAGGAGAAAAAGAAAAATTGTTGGTGATAGGAAAAGCTGCTCGGCCAAAATATTTCAAAGGGATGAATTTGATAGACTTACCTGTCGAAGTTTAATAAAAAAGCGTGGATAACTCAAAAAATAATGACAGAGTGGTTAGAAGATTTAAATAAGATAATGAAGAAGGATAAAAGAAAAATTTTACTTTTTGTAGATAATGCAAAATCTCATTTGCAGCTGAAACGGAGTAATGTCCGTGTAAAATTTCTTTCCGCAAAAACAACTTCTGTTTGTCAATCTCTCGACCAGGGGGTTATAAAAACCTTTAAAGTTTATTTTAGGAAGCTGTTTTTAAAACATATGATAACTAAACTAGACTAGATATAGTATCTTCTATAATAGAATTGTGCAAGTCAGTTAGTGTTCTGGATGCCGTAATATGGGCAGAAGCAGTTTCAAAGGAAACAATTACAAACTGTTTCACGAAAGCTGGTTTCATTCTTAATACTAGAGCTCCTGCAGAAGGCTTTGGTTTTAACGTTGAGGAAGACATACCTTTGTCGACTATCCATGAACTTTCATCATTAATTAAATCCTCTGGATGCGCTCATGTAAATTTCTTAGAATCTATAAATGGATATTTTTCGTGTTGCAACTTGTGATGAAAATGTTGTTACCAAAGATGACAACAATTTCCAAACTGAACAACAACATGAGATTTCCGAGGATGAACAAGACATCAATTCTAATGACAATTTATAGGAAAATAATGACGAGGGTATAAATCACGTTCAGAGAGGCCTACAATATCTGCCAGCAACTGCAAGATTTTTCTCTTAAAACTGGTGAAAAAAGGTTAAAAAAAGACAATTTGAATTTCATAGTAATAAAGTTTTGGGGTTCTCGTTAAAAGTGACTTTTCTTACCATACCTCCAATTAAAATACACCTCTCCTGAACGGACAAATTTTTCTGCACCGTTGCTGTCCATATATGAGAGGTTCCACTGTATATATTTTTTTTTTTTTTTTTAGAAATCATCAATTTGGTGACGGTATTGAATCAAAATGGATTAAATACAGTCTAATATTTTGGCTCATTTTGGGCGACGGGGTGAGGTATATATATGACTGCCGTATAGAAATCAATTTATATGGGAAGTTATTGAAATAGCGATATGGATATTTATATGGGGAGTTGGAACGACGATTGGATTGTGGGATGATGGAACGAAGATTGGATTATTGGATTGTGGGATGATAAAGTGTGGTTGGTAGAAACTGCCGACGGGGACGGTAGATAGATACATACTGCCGTTTCATTCAATTAATAAATTAAAATTTTTTTTATTTGTTTATATACATACATACATAGCTGATTAGCTCATTTTGGTTTTTTGGTCTGCATGAAAGGGCGAGATAGTGTGTAAAAAATTAATTTATATGGGGTGTGAAGAAAGACAAATGTATGGAGAGTTGGAATTGGAAAACATCCGGGAAAATTCGGAATAATTAGAAAAAATTCGGAAAAATTGGAAACCATCCGGAGAATTTGGAAAATTATTCGGAAAATTTGGAAAATTATTCGGAAAATTTGGAAAAAAATTCGGGAAAGTTGGAAAACATCCGGATAAATTAGAAAAATTCGGAATAATCAGAAAAAAATCGGGAAAATTGGAAAATTATTCGGAAAATTCGGAAAACATCCGGAAAAATTGGATAATTAGTCGGAAAATTATTCGGAAAACATTCGGAAAAATTAGAAAATTATTCGCAGAAGTTAGAAGACATCCGGAAAATTTGGAAAACATCCGGAAAATTTGGAAAACATCCGGAAATATTGGGAAAATTTGGAGAATTATTCGGAAAATTCAGAAAAATTGTAAAACATCCGGAAAAATTAGAAAATTATTCGGAAAATGTGGAAAACATCCTGAAAATTTGGGAAATTATTCGCCAAAATTGGAAAATTATTCGGAAAAATTGGAAAACATCCGGAAAAATTGGAAAACATCCGGAAAAATTAGAAAATTATTCTGAAAATTTGGAAAAAAATTCGGAAGTTTTGAAAACATCCGGAAAATTAGAAAATTATTCGGAGAAGTTGGAAAACATCCTGAAAATTATTCGGAAAAAAAAATCGGAAAAATTGAAAAAACATCCGGAAAAATTGGAAAATTATTCGGAAAATTCGGACAATATTCCTAAAAATTATAAAAAAATCGCCAAAAAATTATAAAAATGCTTAAAAATTCGAAAAAATTAAAAAAAAAATCGCAATAATTGAAACAAACATTCGGAAAAAATTCGGAGCATTTGGAAAAACGACCACAAAATTAAAAAAAATCGTAACAATTGGAAAAAATCCGAAACAATTGAAAAAAAAATCGTAATAATGTGAAAAAAATTCGGAACAATTGGAAAAAAATCCACAAGTTTTTAAATAAAAAGATCGTAATAATTGAAAAAAATCCTGAACAAACGTTCGGAACAATTGGAAAAAAATCCGGAACAATTGAAAAAAATCGTAATATTTTGAAAAAAATCGGAACAATTGGAAAATATCGGAACAATTGGAAAAAAATTGGAACAATTGAAAAAAAATCCTAATAATTTGAAAAAATTCGTGCGAAAAACGCACTCGACTACACACACACAAACACACACTTTTTGGGCAATTCTTGCGAATTTCTTTGCTAATTTCAGGAAAAAATTTAGCATTAAAAATAACGCGCAGAAGTAGCGAAAAACATTCGACCACACACACACACAAATTTCGGCAATTCTTCCTTAAAAATTTCGGAACAATTGGATAATATTTGGAACAATTGGAGGATTATTCGAAAAAATTGAAAATTATTCGGAACAATTGGAAAAAATTCGGAACAGTTTGAAAAAATCGGAACAATTGGAAAAAATCGGAACAATTGGAAGAAATTCGGAACGATTGAAAAAGTATTCGGAAAAATTGTAAAGAATTCGGAACAATTGGAAAAATATTGGGAAAAATTGGAAAAAAAATCGGAACAATTGGAAAAATATTCGAAAAAAATTAAAGAAAATCGGAACAATTGGAAAAATATTGGGGAAAATTGGAAAAAATTCGGAACAATTGGGGGTTTTGTGATTTTGGGTGCTTTTCATCCTAATACTATGTAACTTTCTTGTTATACACCCTATGAAGGTGATTTGCATTTCAGGTGATAGTAAACCCTCTACCGTTTCCAAAAAATTCCCAACCACCTCTCTATTCCCTTTCCGTCGGCAGTTATAGGATGTCAAAGTCAAAAAATTTGTATAATTTTGCAATTTCTTTATCAATTTCAACGATTTTCCCGCCAAAATGCATGATAACTATACAGTTTTATGACAAGATTTAAAGACCCCGGAATATTACTTTTAATTTGACTATGCGCATGTACCTACCTAAATGCTACCGTTTTTGAGATATTCCCGTCTTTATTAGAATAAAAAGCACCCAAAATCACAAAATCGCCCACACCGTGCATTTTCCGGCTCTCCTCCCATACAATTTATTTCTCGAAATTGAGTGAGGAATCCGTGGTATAAAGGAAATGCGGTACGTACTCGACACCCTGTATAATAAAAATCGTAAATATACATATACATATATTTTTTTATTATTTTTAAAACGTAAATTTTATTATAAAAAGTTGTTCTTACGTAAAATATCTTTCAGTTCATTTTTTATATTTAAATGGATTATCTGCAGTTTCAGACTGTAGATGGCATATTTCAGTCTAAATCTATTTTCGTCCACCCACTAGCATCAGATCACGTCTTAATATTGCATTTTGATAGACAGAAAACTTTAGATAAACTGACGATTAGCACACACCTACAATTGGGCCTTCAACTCATCTCGTAAATATTCTGTTCACGTTAATCATGGAATTCGGTTGAATTTTTACAAATGACTTTATCAAAAAAATAATTGCTATGCCAATAATGCAACTTAGTTCTCTTATAAGGAGTATCTTGTACCAGTGAAGAGAATTGAGATTATTAATTTTTTTTCCTCGAAGAATCAGTAGTAGCTTTTCATCTACAGTTCTATGAATTCAAAGCAATTCTATATAATCTTTTTCTTTTAACTTTCTGTTGGAATAAGAATAATTTTTTTACTTTTCATAGTGCAAAATGGGTAGCTGTACACTTCAATGAGATCGGTAATAAATGTTGCAATGTTGGAATAGATGAGAAAGAAAAATTCTCTAACAAAAATATCAAACTGAACTGAAAACAAGTAAAAAAGCTAGAATTGGTCTAAGACCAATTTCATTGATGATCGTTTTCACAGTATGCGTAAAAAACATTAATTTTTATATAATTTTATATAATTTTTAAGCCCGCGTACAAAATTTCAGCAGTACACGCGTTCTCGAGTTATCGTGCGCACGGACAGACGGACATTCAAAAATCAAAATAACTTTTAATATTATGCGTGAGTGTTCAATCCATTTTGCTCTAACATCATTATTTCTGTGCGTTACAAATGGAATGACAATATACTATATACCCTATAGATTTCATCTAGGGTATAATAATCGATTTACGATGAAATTGTACAATTTGTATGCGGTTTAAAAGTCTGCAGTTCTATTATCTGCATATGTGTGATGTATATTATCTACAAATTTATAGTCTGCAGTTCATAGACTGCTGAAGTAGTTGACAATCCAAGCTTCCTACATACACACATAGATAACCTAGCCTGTAGACAAAACCCTCGAGAATACTTCACAAGCCATGAAAGAGACTCCCTCCCTACCACATGCGAGGCCCAACGTAGTCCTTACATTCTAAAATATTTGCAGTGTTCTTATGTAAAACTGACAAAAGTTTGATTTGAATAGCTCCTCCGCCCTAAACTACTATTCACACCGAAAAATGGTGTTCTGATAATCTTAAGCTTGCTTTCTTATCTTGCGAACTGTAATAAAATTTTCATACCTTTCCTAACAAAATTATTTAAAAAAATTTATCTTTGCCAAATGACTACGATTTCTCAAACAAAAACTCTCAGTTGAGTAATCATTGTAATGTCGCTGTGCCGTCATGCGATGCCGTGGGCTGGTGATATCGAATGTAGCTGCCTACAGATTCGGACTCCGGCTGCACACACACACATGCCCAGCTGAGAGGTATTGAGCGTAAAATGGTAAGGTTACTTTGTAATCAAAACTATTTTATTATTTTGTTAAGGAAGGTATGGAGTAAGTGCAGCCTTTGCGAAGATAAGGAACCAAGCCGTAAATTACTAGAAGACTATTTTCCTGTATGGATAGTAGTTTGGGCTCTATAGCATTTATAAGATCAATGTTTGGTACTTTTCCATAAGCATCAATATAGAACATTTTAGATAACGGACTCTGAACGCACACATATAGGTTTCTGTTTCATGGCTTGGGAAGTATTCTCGAGGGTTTTGCTGTAGATCAAATCATACACGATTTGAACTGTTAATGTGTGGTAGAATTGAAATATATCTACAGTTTGAAAGTGCAGATAATCTGTAAGTGATAGGAGCACTTCATACAAGTTTTGTGAACTAAAATTTTCAAAAAATGGAGTCTTATGTGGTCAGCGATATTTAAATTACAAATAAATTAAATTTTGACACAGATAAGTGCCAATTCTAGGAAATATTCTTTTATAAATTAAAAAAAAAAAAAACAAAAAATTTTGTGAAGAAATCGAGATATGAAATTAATAGTTTTTAACAAATACTTTATAAAATACTACTGAAAGCGAAATTAATTTTTCCGATACAGCTACATACAAATATAGTCTCATGAGAACAGCAAACTATACGACCATTACACCAACTAACACAAATCCTCCAACCTACTAATAAATCTCGAAAGATTCGAAATTTTGAAAGATAATTTTATATAGAATACATAGTTTCTATATACATACATATGTAAAAGCAATTATGTATATAATTGCGCATGTACCTATTTAACATTCTAATTATTTCGTTCTATATATGTATGTAGAATAATGATTGTGCATCTCGATATAATCAAAATTTAAAATCTGCAAAACACATAGTTCTAGTAGGTAACCTATCTGCCAACTAGTTCCTCTCAAAAAAGACAAAAGAAAGCAAAATAACAACAACAAAAACAAAAAACGTCAGCGGCTAATTAACTTTCCACAGCCTGTTAACAGTCAGTTCAAAATATTATCTACCAACCTAATTATTGCTAGTTACCTGTAATTAACTATCTTGCGATCTCCATTCGGTCTAACAGTGCGGCCTATTGCCGTCTCAACCTGTTTTCGAGTCTTTGAGGCATTATTATGTCATCGTAATTGCCGACACACCATAAAATGGAAATTTCGCGCAACAGCAGTTTCTATAGCATGTGCTGCAAACTTGTATTCATTCCATTCTACAACAATTTGCAGAATGTGCAGCTATTCTTCAACTCTTTTGTATGCTTTTTCTCGTTTAGTGTACATTTTAGTGTTAGACCGATACGACAGCAGCACATGAAAAATGAAAAAGAAAAAATCAAACCACAGAGATTTGTCGTTCCTTGTGATTTAATATTACATAATCCATTCACATCACACTTATCACATTTAGTAAATAATAAAACAACCAAAAACAAAAATATTAGTTTCCCCTTATAGTTTCCTAATAGCACTCGCTTTCATTCAGAAGGAAAAAATAAAAAAGATTTGTAGAGAGTGAGAAAATGTATTTATATTTTCATTACTATAATAAATAATAAGTATTGTAATTATGGGGGTTGAATACTAAAAAATTCTTCTACACAAATCGAAGGATTTTTGACTTGTAAGTCATCTTGCCACCATATGACATAAATGAAAAGAATAATTTGTGATTTATTTTTTTTATTTTTCACAAACAAAAACTACAGAAAAATATCAACTTTAGTCTGGAAAATGGATAACAGTTGATAACAGTTAAACAAATTGAAATTCTTCATTTTATTGAGAAAATAAAAAAAAAAGTTTTCAAAGTATTCTTCATTTTCATATATACAGCTAACTTTTTATCTGTTCGCAAGCAGTTCATGAATGCCAGTAATCATATCGCTTCAGTCCTAATTCTCTTCTCTGGAGCACCATATGGATCTATTCTTGCTCCCCTCCACTTTTCCCCCTTTATTAATTATATTATTACTGTTGTCAGGCTTGTTCAAATCCACATACATATATCCAAATGAAGTAAAAATATTCTACATAACTTGAACCCTGGTAAATATAAATGCATGGTAATTTTCAAGGTAATGTGACCTCCCGTAACTCTCAATGAGAATTCTATAGTTTTTGTTGATAAAGTAATGTTACCAATATGGGCATAACCATAAACAAAACATTAAAATGGGATTACCATATTAACTCATCTGTGTGAAAGAATTATGCTTGCTTTAAAGGCCTAATGTACTCTGCACATTTCACTTCATGAGAAATTAGGATGCGACTGGTAAAAGCCCTAATTAAACCGCTTCTGACATTAATGTTTCGGTTTATATCCGGGTTCAAATGGAATCGGGTACCCGGGTACTCGATTCCAAGTTACCCGGGTATCTGGATATAATTGATTCCGGATTTCGAATATCCGGGTATCCGGGTCCAATCGGTACTGAATTTTTTAATACTCCGGTATACATTAGTGAATTCGTGAATTCAGTCATAATAAAAAAAAATTAATTCTGCTACCCGAATCACGCTTTGCTTGATTTTCCATATTAATTAACCAAATTAATTTTTCAATACCTGATTCCAAAGAATCGGGTAACCGGGTTGCTCGACTATTACCCGTGAAAGCTGGATAAGAGCCGGATAAACGAGAACCCGTGGTTTAAGGTATATTACCTGACATGCGGGAATGTGCCTTAAGGGATTGCTTCACTGTCTTGTCGAAAACTTAAAGTTGCACTTAATTTTGCTGTTTCGTTACACTTATAATATACGTAGATTGGAAAATGTGTCTGATTTGTTTCCCCAAAGGAGAATGCCCATTTTATGCCCGACACCTTCAGATATGAGAGATGTCTTAAACGATGAATTATGATACGCTGAACATTTTTTATTAACTGTGGAAAACTGTGGTCAAAGTTTTATCTAGTACATTTTAGAAAATCTAGTACAGAGCCGAATTCCTTAGGTCCTGAGAAGAAGTTTGAGTATCCACACTCCTATACTCGGAAGCTTAAATAGCTATTTACACCCATCCCAATATTCACTTTTTTAGTATTTACTCCCAATACTCACTTTTTTAGTATTTACCTCTTTTTAATTCGAACTGAGGTACTAGATTTTTGCACCTTAGATCGGCTCTAACTCGGTAAGGTTATGTCCGATCGGAAGACGGGTTTCACTGTTCGCCTCAGCTCATTGCCAGCTATAATTCGTAGAAGAAAAATTTTCTCTGAATTCTTTTAGGGTAGGGGGTAGGAACCCCCGGTGGGGAGAGGGTGGTTCCAATACCGCGTGCTGCATATTGAATTAAAGGTCTCGCCGAGTGCTACCGATTGGTGCATATTTTTCCCGAATCAGAAAATAATCTCGGGACGTTTTTGCCGGCGGAAAACCCCTTTTCATGCACTTTGCTCACTTACACCTCAGTTACTAGATTTCGCATATATTTTTGCTGCAGTTCTTTCTTTCTTTTTATCATAGGAAGTTATTCATTTTCCACGACGCACCAATTTTCCGCACAATCACAAGAAGTAGAAAAATCCACTTTTTCATCCAAGAAAATCGCTCAAGCTAGATCCGATCGCCAAACCCTTCTCTCCGCTAGATAGAAATAAACATTGTTAATAAAATATGTTCAAAGTATCATAATGCATCATTTAAGATATCTTTCATGTCAGGAGGTATAGGCCAGTTGTATGAAAAGTGTGCATTCCGCTTTAAGTATGAGCCTATCTACATACCTATACCACCTTGAGTTTTGTATATCTATTCTATTCAAATTAATTAATTTATTTTATTTTTATCTTGTCCCATACGGGACTCGAACTCACAATCGGTCATAGATGGAACCGAAAAACTTTAGAGAAGATTCTAAATTAAATTAATAAATACGAGAGAGAACATAACCGCCCCGTGCGGGTTTTGAAGCCGAGACTTTCCATTTTCCGGGCGACTGCTCTTACCGCTGAACTAACGAGACAGATAATTTTTCTTCTTGTATTTCTTAATTTGAACAAGCCTATTAAGCCACAGTTGCTTTCAGATGGCAATAACCAGTAACGATGAAAGCGTAAAAATTAAATGTAAATTTTTTCTATTTTATTTTTTCATTTAAGAAATTAAAATGCGGCCAGCCATATATTTGCAAAATTATTAACAATTCAGGGATCAAAGTAAAAAAAAAAACAGAAGTCACCACAATACACAGAAGAGGAAATAAATAAAGTAAAATTGGACTGCATGAGACGGTTCCTTCGCGAAAAAATTTCTTTTTGGATGGCGAAAGACGCATATCAAAATCAATGTTTAAGGACAATTTTGATTCCTTTCAACAAAGCAAACCATGCTCAAGATGATTGTTTCTTTTGGCCCGATAAGGCATCTTAACATTATGCCAAAAAGCCAACCAAATTCTGAGAAACAAAGGCATTAAATTCGTTCAAAAAGAAATGAGTCACACGAATCTTCCCCAGTATCGCCCGATTGATGATTTTTTTGGTCAGCAGTGTTCTGCTCTTTACAAATATAGTGGGACGGTTAAAAAAATAAACCACAAAAAAAAAAAACAAGAATACGAAAACGTCTCCGGAAATTCGACTTAAGTTACGCATAAAATATATGGCAAACCTTTGAAATATATTAATGTTAACCCTCTAGACTAGACTGTAGAAATAAAAGCAGATTGGTCTAAACGAGCTGTATTTTATTTCTTACAAATATGTCTCATTATTGTGCAGTTTTTTAGTTATCAAACGTTAATAAGTTGAGACTCCCCAGCTCCGCTGAGACCATCCAACCATTCAAAATATTCGAACGCCTTACTAGAAAATCGCATATCCATTGCTTCCGTTTTTCTTTTACGCGAAATTATAATGCTTGCAGCAGTAGTAACTGAAGAATATAATGATGATATTTTCAGACTGGTTTGAAGTTGTGATTCTTGACAATGTGTAAACAGGAAGCGACACGAGGCACACAACACGCCTTACTTGCATGTAAGTTGTTTCACGAACGAAGGCAAAGGTACCTTTATGATGGTTATTACCTGAGTATTACACGAGATAGTACAGCTGACATGCAAGCCTCCCTTCCAACGCGATTTTAAATTTGAAGCAGAAGGCAGTTCTGTTTATGTCATCTTGCATGCAAGTTCATTTAAAAAATAGCATTGAGACGTGAAGTCTTGCGTATACATTGGAAAATTATAGCAATAAAGGAAGTAGCAAAATGATAAAAACCCAAGAAAAAGTTGTAAAGAAAATGATCCCAGAAAATCTCTTCTTCCCAGTATAAATTTATCAATTTCTCTCAAGCATTTCTTTTCCGCCATCTTGAAAACTGTATAATGTCAAATAGCTATCACCTCAGCTGCCATGATGATTTTTCATCATGCAAGTTCGCTGAAAGCTAAGCTGCCTGCATGGCAGTAGGGATCAAATGTGCAAGAAGTATGGCAGTGCAAGTTGCATCCACTGTACTATCTCCTGTAACCCCCGGGTTATAGAGAAAAAATTCTATCTACGTATGGAGGTTACTCAAAGGATAAACACCAGTTAGTTATTCCCAGCCAGATTATCATCAATACTGTTGCAAGATGAAACACGATGTCACACAAACAAACAAAAAATGCCCTTCCCCATTTGGATTAAATATATTGAGAATTTGTGGGTATGGTCTCAAGACTCACATGGGTAAGACTACCAACAAATAGAGCATACTTAACCCTTTTATATGTACGACATAGAGTACCTCCGTACATGTACTTTCTGCCATGGTTCAACTCATTTTGGGCGGTTTTCTAGTTTTTTTTTTTACATAATTCTATCAATAATGTTTGTAGGTATATATATATAATGAATGAATATTGGCGAAAAAAAAATATATATATATATGTATGGTATATATATACAAGTATATGCAACCATTCCTCACGAAAAAAAATCAAAAAGTGCTTGTTTTGGACCCGACCATCTCCGATTTGGATGAAACTTTCACAATTTGTACTCATATTTTTTTATTTTCCCTACCACCTAGGGAGTTTCGATATTTCGTGATTTTACGATAAAGCGTCATTTTCAAAAAATCATATCTCAAAATCATATATTTTCTACAAAAAAATATATATATATCAGTACACAACGAAATTTCTTTTTGATAATAATAGTATTTTTTTTCTTCAAAAAAATAGTATTATTCCCTAGTGAAAACTTCTAGTACTTTTTTTAATTATTTTATATTGAAGCTAGAAATGTTATCTACATATGTGCAAAAACTTGCGATGGTGTTCGGCTTCGTTTTTGAGTCACTGTATACCCAAAGTATAGGAGCATTGCACTGGGGGGAATGTATTGTTTGTTTTTTTCTACTGGGGACCTCTTGCATGTTTTTTTTTTCGTATTTTTATTGTGAAGATATGAATTCTTAAAGTCACCGTATACCCAAAGTAACTAAGCACCCACCAACAAATCTAGACTAAATATTTTCGATGCAAAATTTACTTTGACACTTTGATTTTTTTTTTATTTTTCAGCATATTTTCCATCCCCTCCCAAAATTCGCTACGAAAATTTCTGGCTGAAAAATTCGGGATTTGTAAACTTACGCACATGGCACTTAGAGTCGCAGCAATCTACATATCTCCTTTATCGCTTGCATTTAACAGCAACAACTCCCACAAAAATTTGCAAATTTGAGCATTTTCCAAGGCAATTTTTACTTTCTTCCGAGTCCCAGCATGTGGGTCTTTTTTTAGAAAGGTCTCATTGAGTATATAACAAAAAAAATAGTTATTTTTTTTCGGTCGATTTGATGCAAAAAACTGTTATGTTTGAATTACTGAATCCATAACTTTTCTAACTGATGTCATCTCCCGGGACTTTCTTGAACCATTTCTAACACGTTTTATAGGCATATTAATCCTTGGTTTGTCTGCTATTTCAAAATAAGAATAGAAGAAAAAAGTGCCAGAGGTACCCAGTAGAAAAAAAAAAAACAACACATTCCCCTCATTGCAGTGATCCCATAAAGGTTACTTTGGGTATACAGTGACTCAAAACGAAGCCGAACACAAGAACATAAAAAAAAAGTGCTAGAAGTCCTCACTGTGAATAATACTATTTTTTTTTTTACTTTTTAAAAAGTATTAACAAAAAATAAAACAAAAATATAAACAAGTATAAAGCATTGAGCTTCATTTGACATTTGAATCAGAAAAATCGGTTTCTCCGTTCTCGAGATATGATTTTTTGAAAATGACGTTTCATCGTAAAATCACGAAATTTCTAACCATCCTATCGGGGTGTGGTGTGTGGGTGGGGAATCAAATAATATGGGTGTGCTATTTTGGTGTTCACTAAAAACTGTGAAAATTTCGTCCAAATCGGAGATGGTCGGTTTCCTAGTTGATCGGCTGATAGAGGTTCGAAGCCCCTGACGATAAATTGTTCATATTTTTAGAATTTCAATGTAATGTAACCTAAAATATGGGAAAGATTTTGAGAATGAAATCTCATAAATATAAAATATTTTATATAAAAATGTTGGTAACCCCTGTCGATAAATTATTCATATTTTTAGAGTTTCAATATAATATAACCTAAAATACGAAAAAATATTTTGTGAATTTTATTTCATTCTAAATTTTGAATTTTCAACGTTTTAGTTGCTTGTGCATAAAAAATTGGCAACCCCTGTATAAAAAAAATATTTTGGTTATTAGGTAGCTGTTAAATATTGTTAGAAATCAATATTTAAATTTTTATTAAAATCGGTATATGGGTTTAAAATTTATTTTCAATTTGCGAAATATATCTAAAAATTCAAAAATAATTCACTCCTGGCACGTGTATGCAAAAAAGAAAAAAAAATCACCAATGAAAGGGTTAATTAAGCGTGGGAAGAGAGAGTGATCAAGCATTTCAACAACAGAGGAAAAACTCTTCTTGAATGAAAATAATGGAGAGCATACTAAACATTAAGTTTACAACCATAAGAGTATCTGCAAATAAAGCTAAATTTTATAAAAATTGTCTTTTTTTTTTTAAAATGAAGAAAAATAAATGATACCATATTTTCCGCCCACCCTCACAGTAAAAAATTTGCACAGATTGTTGCCACAAAGCTTAGGTATTTTTCGATAAGATTAGGGAATATTCCCTAAAATGTAAAGAATATTCTCTAAAATGTAGGGACTATTACCTACATTTTAATGAAAATGTAGGGAATATTCTCAACATTTTAGGGAATATATCCTAAAATGTAGGTTTTTTCCCTTAAATTTTTGGGAGTTTTCCCTACATTTTAGGGAATAGTCGTAATATTTTTTACAGTTCTGTAGAGTTGCAATAAACTGAGCAGTTTTAACTGATCTTGTATATGGTGGGCTGTAACAGAGAACACATATTTTGAAAAACCAAAAATATTAATATAATTTACAAAATAAGTAATGTGATTGCATTCAGCGTAATTTTATGTCTTGTTTAGGAATATTTTTTACATGTGAGAATTTAGTGAATGCTTCATCTTGCAACCCATATCTCATATACATAGCTATTCATTTTGGTTTCTTCTTAACTTTTACACAATCATACTGGATTATATTCAAGCCAGAAGCATAGTAATAATTTATTAATTAAATATTTGGTTTTCCATTGTTCGTGAAAATTGAAACAGATCGTTAAATAGGTGGGGTATAATTTGTCCGTTTCAGCTGATTGTTATTGCCATAGTTATCCTCCGGTTTAATCAGGAACTTGATGGTAGCATAAATCAATTGCATTTACCTTTCAATTTGAAATTTATTTGTAAGCCCGAAAATTTACTCAATTTCTCATAGACTGTGCACAACATATATATACAAAAAAAAAAAAAAAAAAAAAAAATGAAGTTATGAAACGATCATTTTCTTGATCACGAAATCTATGATTTCTGCAGGGATGTGCTTCTTTTTGTACGGAAACGTGATTGCTAATCAAAAATTTATCTTAATTCTAAACAAGAAACGAAGATCTTTCATTTTTATTCCATCCGCCTTACCACCAGCTGCTAGCCACTTGTACATAATAATGTAGATAGGTAATGCTATTCAGAGACCTACTTTTCAATGTTTATAAAAAAAAAATATCGCAATCAATTTACAAATCACGTTTTACTTATTTCAATTTCAATTTTTCCCTTTAAATAGTAAGAGTCATCTGTTAACTGTTGTTGATGATGTTGAGAATTGAGCCAAATTTCATTTTCGTTAGGTCAATGAAGTACACACCAAAGATACTTACTTGATGAGAGTGTCAAGGACTCAATTTGTTGATCAACTAATTATGAATTTACAAAGGTTTAGAGCTTTAGTTAGAGCTTAAAAGCTCAATGAATAGAAATTAATTTGCCGCACGTTTTCAAGTATGCAGGCAGTCCTCGCTTTACGGCATTTCGTTTTTTCGTCAAGCAGCATTTTGAGACCAACGCACATATTTAGGTCTCAATTCGTTCGTTTTACGTCACACGCATGCATTGGGCGACACTGACAAGCTCGCGTCGGTAACACAGAGAAAACTTAAAGGTATTAAAAAGTACGGTAAAGAAGAATGGCTAATGCGAAACTTCATACCTAAAGTCATGAATTACTGTGCTTGGAAAAACTTAGCTTCCACTCTATTGCTTTTGGATAATACGAGAATCATCCGCCCTGGGATAGATCTCAAAACATTCTGGAAAAAATTTCGGTTTGAACAATGTTAGATCCTACGTCATGGAAAGAATTCAACTTTCCAGGAGTTTGGAAAAAGTTTGGCCGCATATCATGAGCCGCACATCGTCAAAATATAGTAAATAACTTATCGGGAATAGAACTCGAGAGTGGAGACGTAATGGGGATGCTCTCCTCACATTTGCTTGAATTAAATAACGAGAATTTAGTGGAACTCAAAGAACAAAGACTGAAAGAGGATCAATCTAATAAGGACCAAAACAACTGGCTGAAGCCTATATCGCAGCGCTCACACTGCATCTGAATCAAAGCTGGATCCATTTGGGGAACCAGGGCTCCACACGAGTCCATCCTTGATTTGGTGCGGTACATCGCACCTGACATCAACAGGAAGAGCAGCCACCTCCTAGAGACCACGCTGATAAGCAGTTTTAAAACGAAAATTCCATCTAGAGATGAATGGGCATCACACTCTGTGCTTCACCTTCTTGGTTCAAATACTGAGAATAAGGAAATTGCCATCTGCTCGGAAGGCCAAGCGGCTGCCAAAGCTTTATCAAAGCCCTTCACAACCTTCAATTTAGTACTGAGTGTAAGACCATCCTGAATTTCCTCTCTCAGTGTAACAGGGTACTCGTTCTTTGGGTGCCTAGTCACAGTGATGTTAACGGAAACGAAAAAACAGATGAGCTTGCGCGACTTGGTGTGGCTTTGGAGGCACCATCCTCCACAATTGGGATCGCACCGGGTCACCTTGTATCGAAAATCGTGACTTGGGCCGATTGTCAACACAGTTGTCTATGGTTAGACGACCCTTCGGGTAGAACAACAAAGGAAATGTGAGGTAAACCTTACCCAGGCTTCATAAAAAAGCTGCTAGGACTGAGCAAGCCTACGGGACACTGTTCTCTCAGGGGTCACCTACATAGGTTAGGACTTGTTGATAATCGATATGTAGAGGATGCGGAGAGGAATCCGATACGGTAACCCGCTTTTTTTGTCACTGTACGGCTCCCTCCGGAAAATGTTATAGATTCCTTGCCTCACACCTCCTGGATGAATTGCATGAGACCAGTAGGCAGGGTTGAGAGCCAACTTTATGGTTCATAAGAACGTCTGGCTGGGACCTATGATCATTGCTCGTGGTCTGGAGGGTGAACATGTCATGGCCTACGTTCCAGGAGGCAGACCCTAGAGTATCCAGTCTACTTCGGGCGAAGGACGGACAAGCACACAAAAAGTGTTCGGTTGTCACAGGCTCTCCTTCCAGGCAGGACAGACATTGAGGGCTGTCAACAACTCCTATCCTTGTTAGATGAGCATGAAGTGAGCTGAGAAAATCGGCGATATTTCCATTGGGCCCATCAAGAAACAGTTTTGCTGATGCTTCCTATGAAGGTCCGTTTTGATGAGAGACCCGTTACTCGGGGTGTCAGCGCCTAATGCGAATCAGAACCAGCCCTAGCTAAAAGGTCAGCCTTTTCATTCCCCATGATCCCACGTGGCCAAGAACCCAGAGAAAAGACACCTTGTTGTGGATACACATACGACCTGCAATCCTCCATTAACTTAGATGTTATCCGAGGCCCACTGAGAGCCATCAAGGCTGCCTGACTATCCGAAAGGATAGCAATGTCCTTCCCCTTGATTTGCATATCAAGGGCAAATTTCGCTGCCATTGATATTACGAAGACTTCAGCCTGGAAGACAGTGGTGTGTTTTCTAAGTGAGTACTCCATCCCAATATCAGGCTCAGGAAAGTAGACACTCGCCACAGCTCCCTCATTAGTGAGAGAACCGTCGGTGAAATTTTTTAGAGCGGACCGGGGAGAGCTCGATAAGGCACTTCCCTCAGTCCACGATTTCCTTACAGGAAAACTCACAGAGAAGTGACGCCCAAAGCGACGCTCAAGTACCATCGCACATGTCGCATACTGGCCAGAGAGTTTTCCAAGTCCAGCCCATACGACAGAGAGCAATAAGAAAAGTCAGTCCAACCATCCTCCCAACATCCCCATGAGCGCAATCTGCACACAGCCCTTTTGGCATCTGCTTGAATGACAAGATCCCGGGGTGGCAGATTAAGTAAGACGTCAAGATGTAGATTGCATGGAGCCCGTAATTCCCAAGCAGGCCCGCCAGCTCCCGGATCGCAGTCCCCACAAACATGGGTCTAACGATCGAGGTATACATCCAGTGCACAACCCTCGGTCTCATGCCCCATATGCAGCCAAGGGTTCTCCTGCATTGAGCGACGACCCTCGTAGCCGTATCGAGTTTTTCCTCTACGTGCAATCGTCATGTCAGCTTTGAGTCAAGGAAGACTACAAGGTGCTTGACAAGAGGAGAGAATTGCAGGGTGTGTCGAAAAAGCTTTGGAAGAACAAAGTACCCAAGCTTACGTCGTCAGGAGTAGAGCACCAAGCTGGTCTTTGTTTGGTTCACTGTCATATCATGACGGATGCACCAGTCCTCAACAATATTGAGGCCTCGTTGCATGAAGGCCTGGAAATGTTTCCCCATTTTATTAACACGTTACGTGGTTGTTCACTGAGCACGGTGAGTGCGATCTTGTAAATTATTGTTGTTTAGCTACTTTTCATTTGTTTTTATTTTTTTTTTTTTAGTATTTATATGTTGTTAACTAATTCATTAAGTTCTTTGGTTTTTCTATTATTTTCAGCTTAATATAAATTTGAATTCGTACCTTATTATAGTTGTACTAGTATGCCACAGCTAAATAAATTAATAATTATTAATTTGTCCATTGTTTATTGGTATACACTTTATCATTAAATCTAATGGCATACAATCGCATGATCTTAGCAGCTAATCCATATTACCGCGGCACAAGATAACATGATCATGAAATGTTTTTATTACGATAACTGCGCATGGTGTCGATTGTGGTATAAACATTTTGCACCATCCTGTTCAAACTAAAGATTTTTCCAATAAGAGGTGTTATTTTAATTAGCCCGCTATTTCGGTAGATGTCACTTTTGGAGCTGTCATTTTTTGACATTTGACAAGTACGCCATTAATAAAAATGGAACGATACACGATTCAACAACGCATTGAAATTATTAAAATTCACTATAAAAATGGTGAAAATGTGGCAGAGACGGTTCGTAAAACTCGAACATTTTTGGGTCGTCGTGAAGCATCATTCGAGTTGTCGGGACAAGTTAGTGATGTGAAGAATAAAACCCGTGCACGTCGCTCAAGAACAGCCGAGAATATTGCTGCTGTAGCCGAAAGTGTTGAAGAAAACCCAGGTTTGTCCATTCCTCGTCGTTCTTTGGAATTAGGCATTCCACAAACGTCATTACACCGTATTTTGCATAAAGATTTGGGTCTTAAGGCTTATAAAGTTCAGTTAACACAAGAACTCAAGCCGGCCGATCATCAACAACGTCGAGTCTTTGCTGATTGGGTCCTTGAAATGCATGAAAATGATCCGGAATAATTCCATCGAAAACTCATCTTGAGTGATGAGGCCCATTTCCACCTCGATGGCTTCGTCAACAAGCAAAATTATCGCATCTGGGGCTCGGAAAACCCAAGAGTTATTGTTGACAAGCCGCTCTATCCTCAACGTGTGAGTGTTTGGTGCGGTTTATGGTCCCGCGGGGTCATTGGACCTTACTTTTTCGAAAATGAGGCTGGAGCAACAGTTACGGTGAATGGATTGCACTATCGACAGATGATTAATGATTTTTTATTGCCGGAATTGGATGGTAATGATCTGGACAACGTTTACTTTCAACAAGACGGCGCTACGTGCCATACAAGCAACGAAACCATTGATCTTTTACGGGAAAAGTTTCCGGACCGTGTTATCTCTCGAAGAGGTGATCACAATTGGCCACCGAGATCTTGTGACTTAACATCTTGCGACTTCTTTCTTTGGGGCCACGTGAAAGAGAAGGTCTACGCCAACAGCCCAGCGTCGATTCAAAACCTCAAAGATGGAATTCGTGAGGCTATCGAGGACATAGGGCAGCCACTTTGCGATTTAGTTATGGAAAATTTCATGAAAAAGATATGGTCCTGTAGGCGTGGTCGTGGTGGTCATTTGGCTGATGTTATTTTCCATTATTAACGGCATACCTTCCTCTTTATAATGAAATAAAGATCCGATCATTTATCTCAAAAAATGGCATTTTTCTTTGAATATCAAAATAACACCTCTTATTGGAGAACCCTTTACATATTGATGCTTATCATTTAATAAATGTTCTGACAAATTGGTAATCATTTCATGATAATAAACGTCATTAAGGAAGAAGTACAGTCTAATCAATCCCTCAGCCCAAAATTCATAACAAAGAGTTGGAGCGTTGGGAATGCGTGGCAATTTCTTCAAATACATTTTGATTTTCGGATCCCCAAATCCGGCAAATTTTGTTCAATATCGTAGCAATTAAAATTGAAATATGTCTTATCACTAAAGATTATTTTCTTTAAAATTTTTTTTCAGAATTGAGTTTGTGAAAGTCTAGAGATTTGCATCATGTGGTGGCTTTTTAATTCCTGGGTCAATTTAAGCACGCAAAATTAAATCTTTTGTTTGTTAAAAGGAGCTTCTTGCTATGTCTAGTTATGGATTTTCTATAATTACAAATTGATGTCGAAATATCTTCTATAATACTTTTGCTTGCAGTGCGTATGCTTTCCTTTCAACGACCGATATGAGAATGGCCACTGATTTGTTCGTTTACAATTGAACCAAGTATCTCAATTTTGTTTTTTTTATTAAATTGACCACAGTGATACTCTAATGTGTATAATTATGACGTGCGGCATTTACGAATCTTTCCACAAAATTTTCACCATTTTTAAAATGAATTTTAACAATTTCTATACGTTGCTCGTTTGTGTATCCTACCAGAATGAAACCTTAATGTCTACTGACGACAGCTCATAAATTCCATCCTAAATTATCATAGAGACTGCAATAAGCAAATGTTTTGAAACATATGTAATAAGGAGTGGTCCAGAAAAAATTGACCCATTTATTTTTGTTTGCAGTAAAAATTCTAATGGCAATTTTTTTATAAAATTTCTATATTTTGTTTCTTACAACTTAAACTTTAAAATACAAAAGTTATTTCTAATACATTTTTTGTTTTAGAGGAATGTTTTCACTTTGTTCTTCAAGCCGCGCATTAGATTTAGAACAGTTATATTAGTAACATTTCTATATGCTCTTTTCCATTTATTTCTGAAATCAACATCATTTTTGGCAAATTTCTTTGTTGTTCTAAGCTCCTTTTTCATTAATGCCCAGTACCTCTCTACTGGACGAAGTTGGGGGCAGTTTGCTGGATTGGATTCCCTTGGCACGATATTGACCTCATTGGTTCTGTACCATTCCATCGTTGCTTTTGCGTAATGACTGGTGGCCAAATCTGGCCAGAAAATAACAGACCCTTGATGCCGTTGAATAAAAGGTAGAAGTATTTTTTGAAGGCACTCTTTGATGTACACATCTGAGTTTATTGTTCCTTTGATGATAAATTCACTGCTTCGTAAACCGCAAGAACAGATCGCCTGCCAAATCATGTACTTCTTGGGAAATTTTGTCATTCCTTTTGTTGAAAATTTTCTGGATACTCCGCTCCGACTTTTTGCAGTAAAATATTCGTCACCTGCTATCTGCGAAAAGTCAGCTTTGCAATAGGTTTCATCACCCATGACGACACAATCGTATTTCGTCAGGTAGTTCTCATAAAGTTTTCTCGCTCTTCTTCTTGCTGTTTTCTCTTCTTTTTCCTACCTCAGCTGCACTTTTTGAACCTTATAGCTCCGTAATCCACAGATTTTTTTATATCTGTGCACTGTAGACTTTGTTGTTCCTGCGAATGTCGCCATATCTATTTCCGAAGCTCCCGGTTTCCGAGAATAAGTACCCTTCATCTGTTTTATGACGTCTGGACAGGATGGCCGTGGTTTTCTACCTGACCCACGTATCCTTTCTATTGACAAGCCTCGCATATACTTGGCTATTGCCCTTTTTACCGTGGAATAACTTGTATTCAGATCTTTTGAAATTTTTAACAATGAAATTGTGGGATTTTCCAAATATTTGGACAAAATCATTTCACGCACATCTTTTTCACTTCGAGACATCTTAACTATTTCACTTCCAATACACGAATGATTCATATAAACTCAGAGTTCAGTATTAATGGAATATTTTAACAAAAAAAACCAGACCTGAATTATTGTAATTTTGCAGATATAAAAATAACTTAATGGGTCAATTTTTTCTGGACCACTCCTTAGTTTACATAACAACTGTATTTAGAGCTATCGACGTTGTGAATTTAACCGTTTTAATAACCACGGAATTGTATAAAATGTACTGAAGAATTTTTTATACAGAAAAATTGTAATTGAAACAGCAAAATTGTTTTTAAAACTTTTTCATGCTATTTATCTTTCTACAATACATTTGTTAGGTATACAATTTATTGTTTTATAAAATTGTAACAACTACGTATTAAGCGTTTTTGAAATTATTAATTACATTAAAGTACTATACATTTAGCAGTGTACGTCAATCGAATAATTTCGGTGTACCAGTGAAAACGTGATCAATAGAAATCGGTATAATGGAGTAAAATTTTCCCCATTTGAATTTGAATCGAAATGTTGCTTATGAGTCCTTGATGCACCTAATTTGACTGCATTTAATAAAAAATTAAGTCATTATGGAGTCAGTTTGTCTAGGCAGAACATTTCTAGAAGATTTGACAGTGTCATCTTTTTTAATATGCTCGCTATCCTAAATATTTCAACTTAATTACGCCGCTGGTCTCTTTATTTCTTACACTGAAAATGCTGAAGTTACAATTTAAATTGTGCGATTTACAATTTTGTTGTTTCGGGCGCGTTCTTAAACAAAAAATGTGTTCTATTTACTGCCGAAAATGTAGCACAATTTAAAAGTTAATCCGCACGATACACAGACTAATTAAGTATGTTTCATGCACAGTAACACTTTGACGTCACTCACCACACAATTTTTCTGACCATGATATTGTTTTTGTCAAGTATTCAAGTAAGATTGTCCAGGGTGACGTGTTGATTTACAAGTAATAGATATTGAGCATACCTTGTTAGTCTGCATTGGTTAATTTGAATCGTAGATGAGAATACGTGGAACACATTATTTCGTTTGTTGTTGTCATTCAGTTTGGGACACTGAAGTTTGTAAGCTATAAAGTGCTGCCGAACAAGAGGATATCATGGAAATTATTACAGGTGAACATTGTGTTTCAAATTTACTCAAAATGTGGAGTATTTTTTAGAAGTTTTCATGGGTAAGCCAAAATTATGTGTTTCTATTATATACACACATACACACACACACACAGAGACAATAATTCTAATATATTTTATAATTTTAATGATGAAGTTGATGACAATAATTGGGATATAAAATCATTGCCCAAAAATATGCATAAGTTTCCTAATATGGAGAACTGCAGACCAGAATAAAACCATTTTTGGATTGCTTTTACATTCTTGACAGTTCATCCTATTTTACGTAGCGCCAGAAAACGGCAACAACTTTATTTGGCAATTAGATTGTAATGTTATCCTGTTTTTTGTTCAATCAATGTACAAACGAAAACATTATGTATCTTGCAATATGAGAAATTGAATAAAATTTTTGTTAAAATCAAACAAGTTTTTTAAATGAAAAAAGAAACTAATATTTTTTAATTCAGCGTAAAAAGCAGGTAACAATTTCATAGTTTCGAGAACTACGAAATCGTAGATTTTATGAAAAAAGTTAATTTGTGAATACAACGCAAAAATTGCAAATATTACAACGAAAATGTGGATCTTACATTTTCATACAAACAACAAAATTTTTTATCAACAACTAATATGTATGTAGCAGTAACATATACTTGTTTACGCATTAGTTATTTCATAAATGTACCTAATAAATACAACACAATACACTGTAAACTAAATTTGTTTGTCCTAAATTACCGTGTAGTTTAAAATTCTAACCATAGATTTTTGGGGTCTTAAAAAATGTTTTCCATTTTAAAGTTGGTGGTCCTAACTTTCAATAGAGTTGGATTATCCACGGATTTTTTTAAAAAGTACTAGAGCATTAAATTCGGGGAAGTGGTATTAAATTAGCCCTATTTGAGTCCTAAAATATTATGCAGTGTACACTATTGTAACAATACTATTTAACCTATTTTCAGTAGTGGTGGTCCTAACTTTCGATAGAGTTGGATTATCCATCGATTTTTTTAAAAGTACTAGAGCATTAAATTCGGGGAAGTGGCATTAAATTAGCCCTAATTGAGCCCTAAAATATTATGCAGTGTACACTATTGTAACAATACTATTCAACCTATTCTCAGTAGTGGTGGTCCTAACTTTTAATAAAGTTGGATTATCCATGGATTTTTTTAAAAGTACTAGAGCATTAAATTCGGGGAATTGGCATTAAATTAGCCCTAATTGAGCCCTAAGATATTATGCAGTGTACACTATTGTAACAATACTATTCAACCTATTCTCAGTAGTGGTGGTCCTAACGTTTAATAAAGTTAGATTATCCATGGATATTTTTTTAAAGTACTAAAGCTTCAAAGTCGGGGAAGTGGCATTAAATTAGCCCTAACTGAGCCCTAAAATATTATGCAATGTACAATATTGTAACAATACTATTTAACCTATTCTCAGTAGTGGTGGTCCTAACTTTTAATAAAGTTGGATTATCCATCGATTTTTTTAAAAGTACTAGAGCATTAAATTCGGGGAATTGGCATTAAATTAGCCCTTATTGAGCCCTAAATTTTGACGTATTCAAAACTTTTCTACCATGAAATGGCGGTACCAACTTAATTGACGTGCGCGAGAAGGAGAGCACAGCTGGAAGCTGGCAAGTGCGAGATGCGCGAGAGAACTATGCACATACAGTTTCATACATAGTCGCGCGATCGTCTCAAAGTAGAAGCAAAGCGGAACTGAAAGCAAAGCTGATGTCAAAATGCAAATCGAGAAAGCTGGCTGTGCAGTGTTTTCTCGCGTAAGCAAAGATGAGTTTTTCTTAAAGTGTAGTATAGGAATGGCCATACACGCGGAAATACTTAATTTACCGTAAAGGTAAGTGATAAAATTCCCCATATTCCTTTCATTTAATATTTAATGGATGCGCAGAAAATTAGTTTGTTTTTTTACAAATAAAATAATTGTAAATATTTTGCGAACGAAAATTTTCCTCGTCGTATGACACCATAATTTTATTTTCCGAATGTCACAACTAAATGTAGTGAAACCTAATTTTGACATCAAAAAGTACATGTAAAATCATAAGTCGTCTTGTCTCGCATTCACTCAGACATCTTCTCGCATTGCTTGTCGCATGAACAAGTTCTGATTTGAGCTCCGCTCCGATTCTCGCTCGCACTCTGACAGCAGCCTAAGTCAGTAACATTTACGCTCAATATGATGACCCCAAACCAGGGAAGTTTTAAATCAGTTACCTATCACATGTGCCTTATCCACCAAAAACAATTAGCATCTATTATTTCAACGTATTCCTGAAAATATTTATGAAAAGATGCAGAAAGAAATGGCACGGAGAATAGCATCGTGCAGCGAATTCTCTTTTATTAAAGAACAAGTAAAAAAGCTAGAATTGGTCTAAGACGAGTTCTTGTGATACCCTCGCTGTGCAAGTTTGATTTTTGAAGTGGGTTTTCGCATATATTTCTATAGCGGTTCGTCGGACAGAAAAAATGATTATAACCAATTTTATAGGATTTTATGTTCTGAAGAACTTTTTGATAAATTAAAATAGTATAGGACTTATGGTTTTCATAGTATATACGTAAAAATCTTAAATTTTTATATGGCAAGACTAAGAAGGAGATACCCAATTTAGCCCATTTTTAAAATTATATTAACTATTTTTATGAAAGCACTGTGTATAAAATTTCAGCTCTCTACATTGACGCGTTCTCAGGCAGTGTACAAATATGCAGTAAAAAACGAAATTTTTGTATGGGGACAATACGAAGGAGTTACCCGATTTGTTTCATTTTCGAACCTTATTTTACTTTTTTTTTAAGCCCGTCTGCAAAGTTTCAGCTCTGTAAGTACACGAGCTCTTGAGTTATCGTACGCACAGACAGACAGACGGACGGATAGACGGACATGAAAAAATTAAAATAACTTTTAATAAGATCCGTTTCTCTAAAATGTTCCATGCAATGATGCAAACAGCACAGAGTACAAATACGCAGTTATTCGCAAACGATATTCCCGTTATCTGAACGAACAAAATTTGCTCTTGTTTCATATTTATAAGGTCAAAAAAACTTTTCTCTTTTAATTCATTTTTTTTTTTTAAACATAAACATAAAAAATAAACGCTAAATTACATAAAATCAACAGATAAAATTGCCCCCATTTAACAACTCTTCATTTAATCTCTCTTCCATACTTTCAAGGAGGTTTGTGATAATCCCAGGCTCTATTCTACACCATTCCACTTTCATTGCGTGATTAAGCTTTGGAATTAAATTAAATTGGCGGTTATTGGCGTCAATCCTTTGTGATAATATGCCCCATCGATTTTCTATTGAGTTCAAGTTAGGTGAGCAGGCGGGCCATTGCATAACTTGAACCCCTTAAGCGGCAAACCAACTTTTTGTTTCACGACTTGCATGAATTCTCGCGTTATCCTGCTGAAAGATCCATTTCCTAAGCCATGTTCATGTTGAAAAATGGTATTATAAAGTCTTCTCCAAAACTTTGATTTAATTTGCACTTTTGATTCCAGAGGAAACGATCTAGATTTCTGAACATCCTTCATAGCAAAACGCAGCCCTGAAAGATCTATTGTGAGTTCCCCGTTCAATTTACTCCCCTTCTAGGTTTAGACTGTTAATGAAGTCTAGAACCATTCTGGGATTGAGGTTCCACGCGTAGTTTGGTGCGGGAAAAGCATGTTCGAGGTGGAGTAATCTCCGCCCGGTCAACTCTTCGCAGTTGCGGAGCAGGTGCTTCAAGGTTTCATGGACATCCTGACAGAAGCGGCAGAATAAGGTCTCATGCCTAGACCATTTTGTTTAGGTGATACCTTAATGGGCAGTGGCCTGAGTGGAGCTCTGTAATCATTTTGAACTCTATTCTCCTAAGGAGTAGGAGTTCTTTTGTTTTTCCGTCAGAAGCGTCGATAAACATTTTTGCCTGACGAAGTCCTTGTAGCCTTTCCCAATAAATTAATTTTAGTTTGTTCTCCCAGCTATTTGGGGTAACTCTGAGGTAACAATTTGAAGGGCCACAAAATGGGTCTGATCCGACAAAGGGAGTTTCCGCTCCTATTTTGGCTAGGCCGTCAGCAATTTCATTGCCTTTATGGCCCTCATGTACAGGTACCCAATTACCCATATAAGGATAACTTTGTTTATCCTATATAAATTTTTAAGGGTTTGCAGACACTGTGTCGGGGTTACAGAGAGAACTATGTTCAGCCAACGAAACTTTGTTGATTGACTTTTATCAAAGAACATCTAACAAAAAGAGTACACACATCTCGTATATTGAAAAGTTTAATATGGCGGGCAGTTCTGTTACGACCCACTCTCACAACTTGTATAGTAACTCTGTGCTTGTTAACGAACCGCCATTCACCCGGTGGTGATATTATGACCCGGTCTCACAAATTTTGCGAAAACTCCCTGCTTTGACGAGCCACCGTCACTCACCAGTGGTGAGTGGAGAACGGCCGGCTCATCAAAGCACCAGAGTCAGAGCATACACTCTGCATCATGCCCATGCTTGCTCTTTGCTTCTTTTACCTCTTCCCTAAGAAACCGGTTTCATCAAGAATACATTGTTTGAGATAATTTCCATTTACTTTGCATTGCAGTAGAACAGAGAGAGAATAGTAAGATGATCGGATGGGATAGGAATTGGTGGTTGACAAGCAGTCAGGCTGCAAAAACTATGTGCATGGCTGGCATCGGCGTGTTGTGTACAGCTATGGGGTGGCGGAATCAGAGAGAGAACAGATCAATATTCTCTCAGTTTCAAATCTTTGCTTCTTCCCGTCTGTTACCTCCCGACCATATCAACATTTTTAGAGGCCATATGAAGCTTCTTGTTAAGCTATATGTTCTTTGCTTTAATGCATTTGACGCGTCCTTTCAAAAAGCAGAAAAATAATTAATTTTTTCCGGCTTCACGGAGGCTGTTTGATGAGTCAATGATTTTTATAAAAGATGGCGGGCATTTTGACATTTGACTTGTTATTTAGATATCCATACAAAATTTTAAATATATCTGTCAAATTTAGAAAAGTTTTGACAGCGTTCGATAGTGGATAAGTTCGTGTTTCCTTGCTATATAATGGAAAAATTGATTTCGTGTGCAAATAATAAAGCATTACTTTTTGAGTGCAAAAACTATTAAGGAAATTTAAGAATAGCTAAAAATCTATTATGCGGACTCTTCTCCATCGCATCCAATGACACACAAATGGTTCACTGTATCTTACCGTGGTCGTACGCAAGAGGAATGATGATTAGCACACAGACAGTAGAGTGAAGATACTGCAAAGATGACGGATTTGCTCACAGTTGAAGCAATATTTCAATATGTTCAAGCGTAATTTAAAACAGAAAAAAAGTCTCTTACACCAGTTGAAATGTCTTCAATGCCATGGCCAAAATTATTGAATTGCGCTACAATCTGCTCCTCCATCCACCCTGTTCAAAAGATTTGGCGAAATATCTCTTTTCAAACATAAAAAATTCGCATCGACCGAGGAAGTCACCGTTGAAACAAATTCTTATTTTACAGAATTCGAGAAGGCGTATTTTTTAAAACCGTTTAAGCAAATTGTATCGGAGCTAAAAGGAAACCATGCCGAAATATATAACGGATTTTGTTAAGAGGAATCAGTACCAAGATTTGCAAGTTTCATACATTTTTCAATGCGAATTTCTAGCAAACTATTTGTAGCAGAATAATGGATTTATATCTTAAATTAAAGGTAACGAAGAGGTCTAGTAAATAACGTCGAGAAAAATGAAAAAATGTATTGGAATGGAGATATTAGCTCGGAAACTTGTAAAAAATGGTAAAAATTGATTTTTTTTTTTCAAATCAAATTCCTCTTAGTAGGTATTCTCATTTCTATATATTTTGACTATTTTAGAGAGATAAAGCCTAGATCTAGCAAATAATGTCGAGTTTTTTTCATTTTTAGTGACGCATTTTTTAATTTTTTAACTCTAATTGTACTTGTTTTTTCTTTCGATATTTCACCGACGAGAAATTGCAATATTTCGTTGAAAGTTTTAGAAATATAAAGCAAAATAGCATATTTAACAACTATGTGCAAAATAAAATTTAGGAGAATTGTTTCTCTTTAAAAATTTTCAATTTCTTTGAACTGCAAGCTGTCATTTTCGTCTTAAATTGTCGCATGTTGGGTTTTTGTCTTTTACGCTAGATGTCTCTAATGTGACTTGTGGTCTAGGCTAATTTTATATGTATTTTCATACTTTCAGGACACAAACCTACGTATAGTAAGTTTTATTGCCTACAGGCTCGCTGGCATCTAAATTGAAATTTTTGCTGAGTACTGACTCCTCTTAAAAACTCTGTATGCAGACAAAAGAGAGGGGTGGGGGCCAATTCTAAACTTTCTTGGGATTTATCAGCAATGACTTGTGTAAGGCTTTAGGGTGAACAATGGAACTTGTAGCGGGCTATAATTTAATTTCTGCGATTTTTTGTGGACTATAAAGGTTTTATTTATGTAGGCGTTGCGTCACTATTTAACAACCTAAATTATTTTCCGATATATTTCAGACCACTATAAACATATACTATATACAAAATTAGATTTTCTATATGATTTTTAAAATACATTTTATCCTTCCGTCCAAAAACTATCAAATTTTATGGAAGTTCGAAGTCATTTATAATTCAAGCCGTATACAATTCAGAAAAGAAAAAAAAATAACTTAATTTTTGTTCTCATAGTACCTATACACATACATAAATATCTTACTGAAAAGGAAGATCAAAATTGATTATTGGGTTTGAAATCCCATCGATTTCATATGGAATCGCTTAACTATGCCTTAGTTTTCAAAATATAAGAAAAACGTAATGCGGACTACAAGGGCACCTATTTCAATGGAACACACAAAAAACAAATGTATTTTTTTATATAAATTGTACTGAATTATTTGCAAACGGAAGTGTTTACCTTTTTAGCTAAAAGCTACGACGAAATGTCGGTTAGTAAATTCGGCTTTTATTGTGCGATGGTGCTTACCTGAAATAAAAAAAAATGAAATTAATACAAACGGAAAAATTAATATTCTTTTCAAAACAATAAGTACACTGACGAACGAAATTTAATTTAATTAATTAAGTGTTTTTTTTTTCACATTAGGAATAAGATTAAGGCTTCATACATATAGAAGGGATGCTTCAGTTAACCGATTAAGGAATGAAGTCACAAATTGGTTGGCTGGTCTGCTTTGCTTATGGGAACTTCGATCAATACACGACAGCTCTTCGCAATAAACTATGTTCAGTGATTCCGCTAATACGGCAAAAACCAAAAATTGTTTGTTAATATTTTCATCATATTTATCCACTTGGCTGCTATCTACAAGGTGTGAAGTTTATGCAACTACCTATACATATTAATTGCGATAAAAAAAAAATGCATTCATTCTAAATTCGTTATCCAAAGGGTGCGCATCTTGCATGAACTACATGTATTTGATATTTGGTTAGTTAGTTTTTTTTTTTTCAAGGATGGGGGACGAAAGATTCCAAGCACAGAGACCAGGGCGACCCATTATGCTAACCTTCTAGAAACCCTCTCAGCGCAAAGCTTTCCTGTCCTCTTAATGCCGCGAATCAAGTCTAGCATACAGAAAGTGTTCTATTGTCTCAGGTTCTCCCCCCATCCTTGTTAAATGAGTGTGAAACGGTGTGGCCGGTGATGATGCCAACGACAGATCTGCATTGCTTCCTTCCGAGACCCAAGAGAAATTCAGAGAAATTCATATTAGCCCCATCAAGTTTTGTAAGTATCCATCTCTGTTTATGCTTCATGCGAACATCTGCTTTGATGAGAGGCCTAATAACCGAGGTGGGAACACCTACAGCGGGTTCCGGTCCAAGGAAGGAAGATCCAGAGACAGACTTGGCTAGAGTGACAGTGTTTTCATTCCCCATCCACTGAAGGGACACCTTGTTGTGGATACATTGCCTATCCACAGGCGACCTACAGACCTCCTATAACTTAGATGTTATCCGAGGGCTACTGAGAGCCATCAACCCAGCCTGACTATTATTTCGGATAACAATATCCTTTCCGAAAAAAAAAAATTTACTTTTACTAAGAGCTAAGCTATTGAAAACTTACGATTGCAGGACAAAGAAAATATAAATTTAGAGAGCTACGGTTGCTCTATAGTAAATTATTTATGTGCAAAGCTTTTGCGTTAGTCTCACAAGAATAACAGTGTATCACAAAAACCTCCGAAGTGGTTAAATACTCTTGTCTTTTTGGAAGAGGTTTTTCATTCCTCGACTCGTTCATCATCGTTCGAGTTGGTCGTCCTGAAAACCAGTGAAAAACGTAAAAGGTCAAGAAAAGACTTTTCTGGAGTGCTCGATACGTATACGAAGCAGATAAGAGTAGAGGAACTGGTAAAACTTTACGATTGGCCATTGTGCTGAGACTTGATGTGCGTAAATATTCCATATTCCTACAGGCATAAAACAACTAGGAAAAAAAAAGGCAATTAGTCTAATATTATATGTGGCACCCATAAACTTGCCTGGTCTACTAATAATTACACCTTAGTCAAGAACTGTCAATAACAACTTTCCAATTCTTTTATGCATTCACTGTTACAAACTTGTGACGAAATCGTTGTTTTTGAATTTCATCACATACTCACATTTATCCAATGCGTATTGCGTCAAATATCGTCGAAAGGCATGCAAAATGCATGAAACCTTGGAGATTTTTTTTTTTACATAAAATAAATACTTTTGGAAATGGGTTTTAACGTATTTTATTCTTCTATCAATGGAGAGAAAATTCTAATTTTATTTATAAAAAGGCATCCAAAATGGCGACTCCATAGCACCCATCATACAAAACCGTGCACGGCGCGTTTTAGTCTGCGCGGGTCCACTCCACAGCTCTGCCAATTCATTCGAAACATATACGGTTAAAAATGATTAAACTTGATAAAATTTGGGGGGCCGCCTTACCGGTTTTCGTTTTCAGAAAAACCTCTGAATAAAAACATGCTAGCCGTTTGAATGCCCTGTTTTTTGTTTTATTTTCTTCAACAGACGAAAAAAGTATTTGTAAATAAATTTTTGCCAAAAATCGCTTCCTGATGGCCCAGCAAATTGAATTTCCTTTTAATTGCGCAAAGATTCATGAGAATCGGTTCATCCGTTGAAGCTGTAGACCATCCTGACCGCTGAAAAATTTTGTTCCCAGAAAGACTAATATAAAGTTTAACGTTATAAAAAATCTTTGACGGCTTACTTCAATTATTCCAGCACCATACAGTGGCCCTTCTTCTTCCTTAAAGAACTGATTATGCTGAATCTGAAGGTTAACGCTTTCCCGAAATTTATAACGGTACCTCCTCAAGTAGCGAGAAAAGTTTTACCCAGTGCTTTAGCTACCTGTTTTCTAGCCAACGGACGGTTCCACTCTCAACAGGCTGTGAGTTCTAAAATACTTTAGACATGAAAATATCCTTTTACCCACGTGTTCTTAACACTTTAAGGATGATAATTATGTAAAAAAAAAAACGAATTTTTCATCGTAATGAACGGTAACTTTCCCTTAAGGGACTCAATGTCTACAAAAGCCATATTCTACTGATGGATTTTTGTCTAATGAAAAGCTGTACTTGACTTTAGTGAACCGAATACCAAGTGGTGAAAAGAAGTTTAATTTAGACGAGCCGGATGGATTACAACATAACTGGCGCGATCTAAGAAAAGATGATTAAGCAATTGCGACTCTCCCGCAATTTTGGTGGCGGTTCGGTTATAATTTGGGGATACTCCTCAAAGACTTGTTTATTGATCACGCAGAGACAATTACTGAACCAGATTTTATCTTTCAAGAAGACTCCCATACATGAATCCTGTGAGGCAAAAGCTTGGTTTAACTCAAAGGATATATACCAGTTTTAGAATGACTAGCTTGTAGTTCTGACTTGAACCCTATAGAGAATCTATGGGGAATAAAATCGAGAAGGGTATATGAAAACAGAAGGCAATTTTCGAACAAAAAATAATAATTTTTATTTTAGGTTTGATATAATCATCTATTGATGAATACCTGTACACAAATCGAGATCGTTTATTGTTCAGAGCAATTTCTTAAAAACGATTGCTTATCGCGGCAAGAAGCGAATCGGCCGTTATAAGGTCTTCTGTCAGAGGATCCCTAACGATTATTTTTCCCTCCCAATATGATAACATAATTGGTTAGAAGTATTTTCGTCTGTCAACTCTTATCCCTTATTTGTTTCTTGATATAAAATACTCTAATTTGCCTTAAATCTTATGTGGGCTTTGAACTTTCCTATTAATAGACGGATTTCAAATATGTACACTGAGAAAAATATTCCACATATTATTAAAAGGATTCACTTATTAATCCAAAATATCGAGATTTCACATAGAAATTACGAAATTAATAACAAGTACATTTAAAATTTAAAACGAAGTCTCTTTACAATAATATGATATATCTTCTTGTAATTTATTGCGTCATTTTACTAGAACACATTTTAATATAAAAAGAGACCACATTGTTGTATGTGACTCATATTGAAAATATGTGTGAATTCACATTGAATATGAGAAATTTAGAAATCAGTTGCACTAACGGGGATGTTTGATATTAAAACAATGTGCGATCCCATTTAATTTTATAAGTTATTCCTATTGAGTTAATTTATTAATAGGAAAATCGCATTAACAGTAGATGAATCCCTATTGTTGCAAATGATAAATCATGGCTGTCTGAGTTCATTTGATGTCGAGCATTCAAGCTATCGAATTTAGTGATTTTCGGATTTTTAAAGTCAATTTGTAGTGAAAGTGAAAATTTAGTGAACTTTTAAAAATGGTTGAAACTCAAACAGGTGCAGTTGATTTTCAAATAATTTTGGATGCACCACAGTGTGATGTAGGTGAAGCATGCATACTGTTGAATACATACGGAATAAACAAAAAAATACATTTAGAATCTGTGGAAAGTAATGATATCCAGGATTTCTTTTATAATTTTGATAGTTCTGGATTTTTCGGAGACAAAATGCTGATTTAACCTACTATATTGTTAATTATTTCCTCACAAAGAATAGTTGTATGAGCTTTGCAGATATGAGAAAATGGGAAATTGTTTATGAGAAATGGAAAGCAACTTCGTTTTTAAAAATAACTGAGTTCCAAAGAGCTGAAAAGGTCCTAACAGCATTTTTAAAAGAATGGCTAAGGTTTAATGATAAGGACGGATATCAATTGGTAAGAATTATTTATATTTATTAATTGACTGAAATAAAGTTTTTGATTTTCGTCTTACAGGTGGAAATAGACTTTGACAATAGAATCAAAGTCTATTATAACGAGGAAATAAAAGCGAAATTATGCAGGGAGAAGCTAGCTCTTCTAAATAATCAAGCCATTGACAAAAGTAAGTTAAAAATGTTTAATTTTTTAGATTTTTATTAACATTTATCACTTATAGGCTCTAGAGATTGTATTATTGCTTTTTTCTGTTCTGCAACTGCAAAGAAAAAGTAAAGCACATAAGCCTACAACAGTTGATGGGCAGGAAGATTTTGTGCTGCATATATGCGAAACAAATGATCTTCAACCTAAACTGGAGACAGTAAGGATAGAATATGCTAAGAAGAAAAATACATTACAGCCGAAGATTAACGTTGTCGGACAGAAATTAGACGATTTAAAGTAATTTTATGTTTTCTGTGATGGTGTTAAGTATAAATTGGCTACTTTTACTAATTACTTATATGTAATTATAAAACTTTGTTATTTATACCACATTCAATATTCACACATAAGTAAATTAGTTTGGACATTTCTGGAACAGAAATCCTCAGCAATTTCAAATTTAGTAAACAGATTAAAACGCTAATATTAAAGTATTCATACCAATATGTCAGAACTAATTTGCTTTATGTGTGACACTAGCATTAAAATAGCTGAACAGCTAATGAATCATTTCAAATTGGTACACGGAATTCCAACAAATTATAAATTTTTATGGAAACAAGAAAACTATAACCAAATATTTCAAAATACGTATGCATTTAAAAACACTTGAAAAAGCACGAAACCTTTGTCTATAGATAATACACTTTCCAGTAATCTCAAAAATTTAGTTCTTCTTATCAGAATAATAATAAAGAAACACTGATATTAATTATAAAAGTTTAGAAAATTAGCTATGTACTGTTGAACAAATAAATTAGGGTATTATGAAATCTTCTGAATTAGATGAACATTACAATGGATGTTTATTTTAAAACTACATGAAAAATTAGGATTTATGTACATAGTTGAAAATATTACAGAACTTATAAAGAAACCAATCTTTAATTTGATTTCAAGTTTATTAAAACCTGAAATTATGAGCGATGGTATTTTTCAAAATATCGCAGATCCTTTTTCTGAAATAGAAACAGAATATAAATTTATTAAACTTTTAGAAAGTCGCTACAAAGAGTTCCCAAGAGTTTTATAATAAGTAATGAGTTATAAATTTTACATCAAATCTGTTTGACGGGGCCCCAATACACTTTTACTACTTACTAAATAATGGAATGAAACTCATTAGGATGAAGAAATATTGGCAATAAAGTATATATTTATAGCAGTTTAAGATTACGATTACCAAAATACAGTAAGTATAACACATTTTGTAGTATAATACATTGAATGTAATTGATTTATTATTGTTTTGTTGAATTTGACCGATTTTTTTGTTTAGTTTTTTATATATATGCAATAACTTATGAAAATATGTACAATTATAAAAAGTATAATAAATGTTAAATGAAAGTCTAGAAATCTTATTTTATTTAGAGATAATCATATACATATGTATATTGGTTAAGTTCATAATTATGAAAAGAATATTTCAAAAGAAAATAATATTAAACCATATTAAAATAGTTAGTTCAATATGCTATTTCATATTAAAAGGTCAGTTATGACTTCTTATTATTTTAAAAAGGATTCACATTTCTTATTTATTTTATCATGATTTCCTTATTATTTCAAAGAGATTTCCTTTTAATTAAAATATGTGACCATCTTGAAATAAGAAGACGTCCAGTTACAACATCATATAAATTTGAATGGGTATCTACTTGAATTGTTTCACAAAAGTTTAAGATGGAAATCCATTTTGCTTTAAGCAGATGGTCATTTTGGATGAAAACCGTAGGTATTTCTTTTTACTTTTGTTCCAGTTTATGTGACTTTTTTTCTCAGTGTAGTGATTGTAATAACCCAGCATAGCAAAAATTACAATATCGAAGAATTTTGAAATTCTTCTTCGTACAAGTTAGTATACCGCTATTACAATAAAATTTACAGCTGTCTGTCTTAAATGTTATATCAATAAAACAAAAATTGTGTTTGAGTAGTTACACACAAAGCGTATTTGAAAAACAAAGTCTGCTATCACGATCATATGCGATTACCACAGATCCCACAAAATAAGTTATCAATATCACGGCCAGTGGTATGTAAAAGTGTTAATTGTTTTAAGTGGCTGACCGAACGTTGCAGAATAACTATACCCAATATATGTATAGGTAGGAAGGTAAACAATTGTGAAGCAAAAATATGTTTCTCTTGGGCAATGAACTGTTAATTGATGTTTACACCTAGAACACTGTTATTTAGTAGGAGTGGATCAAATATTTCTGCCTCAAAAATTGCAGTTTAAGCAAAATATCACAATATACTATTTAGAGTGCCGGATTAAGACCTTTAGGATACATAAACATGGAAGTAAGTAAAGTGACCATAATTTGATAATAATAATAATAATATAAGATATTTAACACTAATTCACTAACAACTTCTATTATTTAGTTTAGACGAATAAAAAAATGTTATCAGTAGTTCATAATCATACCCGGTTAAATACATATATGTACATATGTGTGAAATAAACAAACCAATAGGATGCAGAATGGAATGGAGGTTGGATAAGAATTTTTCTTATCATTTCCGAATCATCCTATAATTTTTGGAATGACACATTTCTGTAACAATTACTGAAAATATATTAGATAGGTTATCATTTATTTGTGTCTTCTGTTTTTTTATTTGAGGCTTGTTGAACTGAGTTTATGAATTACGACATTCGACATATTGCTATTTCAGTATATCCGGCTCGAAGGACCAATGTTTAGATCTATACGAGACCTAACAATAGAAAGGAGCTGCTGAGTTAAGAAATTAGAATACTGAATATTTGCAATATGTAAAATGGTTTTTCTTTAATTCATAAATTCAGTTAACTATTAAACCACACCTTATAAATAAAAATGAAAATGGAGATGGAAAAATAAAGATCATGTAAGCTCTAGTCATTGCCCTGAAATCATAAATTTAGCCTAATCTCTTTAATAGGATGAATATTCAACCTATATTGGAAATTCATACGATAATTACTGTAAAATAATGTAAAAACTATTTATTTGATATCCTGGGCTCATAGATTCAAATCCTTTGATATGTTTTGGATGACTGCTCAAATCTCCGGCCCTGTTGCAATTAGCAACCATTCTTAAATTTACAATAGTTAACTTAAAATAAAATAATTAAAAGTAGGAAAATATATATAGAATTAAAAAGCCACAATTTTTGTTAAGAATGACAAAAATTTTCTTTGTGGACTACACAAATGCGACTTTGAATTTTTCGCATTAACTACTGCAATATCCAAAGTGCAGGGTTTTCTTCAGGTCATCTATGTCCTCCAAAAAAATATACAATATTTTCTGGAGTGATCGCATCATTTTTACAAAAAAATATACAATTTTTGTTAGAAATAACAAATTAATAAACAAATTGACAAGAAGTAAATTTGTCATTTATTTACAAAATGTCAAAAGAACACAATGCGAATAGTGGCGTCCCCTTAAATCGAAAATGTAAGGTCTACAGCGCCATGTTGAAGTAAACGAAGGCAAAGAACAATAGACGGCAGATGACTAGAAAATCCTTTGTTACTCGGTTTTTCACAAGTAAAGGTTGCCTCACTAGTTTTTTTCTATTCTTTTCCTCAATAGCCAGTAATTGCCACACTTTAAAAACTTTGTAGGGTTATTCCCACAGATATTTTTTTTTTCGCATTACAATACAAGGTAGGCAAAAAGCATAAAATGATTTTTTTTTTAATATTACCAAAAAAATATTAATTCAAGGTTTTTGGAAATCACCAAGCTAAGAATTAAATGCTACTACTTCAGGTGTTTTTTGTTTTGTTTTTGTTTTGTTTCCTAATTAAACAAAAAGGGTTTTTTTTTGGAAAATAAACAAAAAGCATTTCTTTTTGTTTGTTTCATTATATATTGAGATTTAGAATAGAATTCGAAGTTTTTGGGATATTACCAAGCTAAGAATAGAATTCTTTAATCTGTTTCTTTTTATTTATATCAGTATTCATTCAACAAGTTAATTTGGGAGATATCCAATTAACTAAAGCTGAAATAAGGTTCCGCATAATATTTTACTTTCGCAACATATCCAAGTGAAGTACTATTTTGAACCCTGTTCAAGCACCAGATTAGTTAGAAAACAAATAGTATGAATTCAAGTTGAAGTCTAAGCTATAGGTTAGCAATAAACCTTTTGGGATATTTTCAGAGGTGTATTGCTGATTTGGTTTGGAATCCAGATTTTAATAGGGGAACATAGATCGGCATTGCGCCCCTAATTCAGGGTTCATATTAGAAAATCCAATGGCACAGGAAGTAATTACACCTACCACGCATCAATGAAGGGTTACATCAAGGATAGTAAGATAAGTATACTAACCCAATTTAGATATATTAATAAATTTTGAATTACATATATGTGTTTTATTAAAATAAAATTTGAATTGCTAATTTTATAACAAAAGTTCTTTACAACAATTATATCTTTCCTTTTTAAATAACTTTTATCAACTCACAAGCCCCTGACTAAATAACTTTGTTCGTAAGGGCGACGTTCGTGACGAAAGAGTTTTAGCGTAGTAAACGTGGATGGATTTACATGTTTTTTTTTTTATTTAGAATGAGTGAATGGGGAGCTCTCTGATGGATTAAAATTTTCTTACGTTTTGGGGGGGTTTAGTGGGGTAGTAACTACCATCCTTGGGGTTGTCCAATATGGGCCGTGTGTGATATGAGTCGAGAGTGGTAAGTTGAGACTCGAGAGTCAAGTTAAAAATTGTCAAAAAAAGTTAAAAACAAAAGTTAAAAAAAAAAATTAAAAAAGAAAAGAGTTAAAAAAAAGTACAAAAAAGTTAAAAAAAATGTTAAAAAACATTTTAAAAAACTTACAAAAGTTTAAAAAAAGTTAGTTAAATCGTGATTCGTGAGGCGAGATTGTAGAGAGTGGAGAGAGTGTATAGAATTTATGACTAAAAAGTAGAAAATAAAATAAAATTAAAACAACTTTTAAAATAAATAACTTTCGTAAATAAATTGCAATAAAAAGTAAAAAATATTTTTTTATTTCTCAGAGATATATTGTACATAAAGAATAGTTTCGTTGCAAAATAAAAAATTCTACAACTCAATTCACAAACTTTAAAGATTTAATCTGAGTTGTAGCATTTTCTATTTTGGAACGAAACTTTTCTTGTGTATATCATATCACTGAGAAAATTTTAATTTTTTACTTTTTAATACAATTTGTTTACGAAAGTTATTTATTTTAAACGTTTTTTTTTAAATCCATTTTATGTAGTTATTTACAAGAAATGTGATTTTTCCAGCATTTTTTTCCTCGTTTAATTCTCATTCATTATTATTATGATAAGTAGGCATAATTTTTTCAAATGACAGCATTATTTTTTCAAATGGCACCTTCTCTCATTTGAAAAAATAAATAAAAAGTACATAGTGTTATATTTTCTACGATGGTACGGAGCTCTTCGTGCGCGAGTCCGACTCGCACTTAGCCGATTTTTTAATTCCTCGATTGTTTTCTCTCAGTCGTGTTAGTCAATATACAAGATTTTCATTTTTCTCTTCCCTTACGAATATATTTTCTGAGGCCAGTTTTCGGATGTGGTCTGATCATAGCAAGGGTAGCAATATTGCAAGTTTAGGTTGAAGTTTGATCACGTATGACTTGTTATTTGAGGGAGTAAGGAATCTAGAGGCATAACATCATTGTTCGTGGTAATTGGAAATTCATCATCTTGGACGATTGATTTAGCAAGAGGGCTGACCATTAGATGGTAAAAATTCGAGATCACGAAAATTGTTTGCATTAATAGGAAATATTCCGCTTACTAACGAAAAAGGTTTCCTAATTAAGCGGCTGACATCGTAAATGGTAACGGGCTTACCGACATATTCTGGAGTGATCATGAGTTCCTTCATCGCAGTGATATTGTATGATTTCGAAAGATCAAAATATTGTCCGATTAAGTGGTTGTATTTTATGGCTTGTATCTGTGTGGAAGGTGACTAAAATCACACAATTTTCTTTTGCCATATCGATAACAGAAACAGAGATGTGACTTTCATGGCTATCAAAAATTACGATACAAGGAGATTCCTTCGATGGTTTGGCATATTGTAAGAAACGCTTGAAAAAATAAACAAATAATTTTTGATTTGATCATTCGAAAGGATTTGCTGCACCAATTGTACCTGCAGTGACTCATTTAACATGAAATCTTTAAACTTAAAACGCAGAAATATTAACAGTGGTGGTATAGAAACCATCACCATCGCTAATTGCTGCTGCCATCGTAGTATTTGTGCCTCTTTCTGCACTTATTATTGTAAGTCAATTTCACAATTTTACAACCAAAAAACTGAAAACTTGAGAAAAATGGCTGACCACGATGTATGTATATGTGTTGAACTCGAAGAACTTAAGAGAGCGAAATATTGACATCTATATTTTCCCATTAGAAAACTTCCTTCATTTATTAAATTCATCCATTTAAGATAAAAATTCCAAATTGTGCTATAACATGGCGTAATTAGATTCTTGTCGTCCATATTGAGAGATTTTGATGTGGACGTTCCACATTTTTAACTATCTTGCGTCCACTTGCTATCTCTTTTCTTCTCATTAGTTAAATTATTAAATAATATCTTTTAACGAAGATATTTTGGCACTTTTTTAAGGCCGCCATCGTATTGTTCGTTAAAAAAAAATACCCTAATTTCATGTGTCATATGTTGGCAGTACATGAAGTTTGACGGTTCCGCGGTCTTGAAGATTTCTGTGTGTTTTTCCGGGGAAAGTATGCAGATGCTACAAAGGTAAGTTGTGCAAAGTGTATTATAATCATTACTTAGTGTATGTGTGTATTTTTTTTGTAAGAAATCTCGTTTTTTCTAATAATTGTGTACTCATAACGTGTCTTCAGGGGCCGGATTCTGTAACTCGGAGAGTTTGCGACTCTAACATACTTGGGGAGTTAAAGAAAACGTAAGAAGTGTCGAAATATTGAAGGACGGCTAACTCTGTGTGGGAGCGTCGTAGAGCTTTGGGGTTTTTTCCTACGGATTTAGAGTCTAGAGGACAAAAATATATGTAGGTAACACTTTCCGGGGAGGGGCTCGAGGATGGGGGTCCCCCCATTGGGGATTGTCCAAAATACGTCATGTTTGGTATCAAATTAAAGAGGGAGAAGCCGGTAATCGAGTGGTGTAGCTTTTTTTAACTTCATAACTGTCTTTTTACCGCCGAAAGACGGATTTTTTGCACTTGGGTCATATACACCCCAGTTCCGATATTTTACATATATTTCTTCCGTTCTTTGTTTCACATTCATTAGTACTCTGTTGTGAACATTTTTCTCATGGGAAATGAATTTTCACGACTTATCAGTTCTACATAATGATGAGTTGAAAATATGTCCATTTTTGTACCAAAAAATGGCCATTTTTTAATTAGGACTGATTCAGTTCTTTTGCAGTTATATCCAAAACCATTTACTGGACTGAAAAACTACTTACATATCTAATTAAAATGTAGATGCGATTTCATCCTCAATACAATCTTTAACGTGCATATTTAGAATTTTTATAGCATCTCTTCTGTACTGGAAGACGACCAAATTGACCATTTTCGCGTGAATTACAATTTTTAGCGGGTATACCTTGAGACACTAAAATCCTTATTTCTCTGTAAGTATTGCAAGGATGTCCATAAGTTGTTTTTGTAAACATAGCCAGCATAAGCAGTGAATCTATAATTCAATTTGAAGGTCCTAGGTACATTGGTACCTTCACAAAGTACAATAAAGGCAGTTGAGAATATTGTTCTTATTTACTTATAGATTGGTAAATCTCAATACAAATTCCACGAGTTACAGAGTTCCCAGTGGAGAGTTATGTGGCAAAAGAGCAACTCTCCCAGTTAGTGAATCTGGCCCCAGGCGATATTTTCTTTTGTTGATTTTCGCGGAAAATCAACGTGGGATGTTTTTTTGTTTTGGTAAGGAATAGTTTCAGTAGTTCATTTTCTTTGATTTTATTATATTGTTAAAATTAGATCTTATAAAAACTCGATATTTGAGTACTTTGCTTTCCCTTGCGACAACTGTCAAAGCGGGAAAATTTTGTGTGAATTTTCCTTCAAATTGTTCGCGGGAAAGTGTGTTTTCCTAGTTGATGTGTTCTATGACTATTTTTCCGTAGTTGATGTAAATTTCCAGTGAAAGACATCGAAATTTAAGTAATTATGACATAATTTCCATATCTCATACTGTTGTTGTGTTATTTTTGCATGTATTTGTTGTTGAGGAAAGTTGGAAAAATTGTAGTTTTAATATAAATTTGTTAATGTTTTTTAATCTATTCGTAAATCATTATTTAATTCATTTGTTTAATTAAAAATTTCTTTTCATTTCAACTGTTGATGTGCATGTAGGTACCTGTTCTACGTGATAGGAAATGTATGCCAGTCGACTTCCCTGGATTTGACTTTAAGTTAAATACTTCAAATTTGTTAGAATTTTTCTAATTCTTTTTTCTTTCTTTTCAGCCTTGTTCATCGCTGAACACAAATTGATAAGCAAATTTTTTATATTTGTAAGAGTTAAACCATATTATAATGTAGCAGGTTCTTTTATGTAATTAAGGAGAAGTACCTCTTCTTCTTCTGTGAACACTTTCTTAGCGGAATTACTACTACTACTACTAGTACTTTGTTCGTTCCCAATCTTCAATATGTGATCTCGGTGTCTCTTAAGGGTGCTGACAGACACAGTAGAGTTCACATATTATTTTTTAATAATTGAAAAGCTTTTATCAATTTCTCATTATCTATTATTACCCTCTTAACTCACCTCTTGCTACGCGGAATATTTTAAACTATAAAGTATAATATTATATGTAAGGAAAGTATTAAAATAATCAGTACACACGTTGGACCGTGAACTTGTTCGAGGTATCACGTGCTCATTGTGTACAAGGTAATTAATTAATAAGTTTATGGTTTACCAATTTTAGCTACTCGTTTAAAAAGATTAATAAATAATAAAAGACTTAGGTATTTTTGCAATTTAGTTAATTGTAACATATTTTAGGTTATTAAGGCAATACATACCAGAAAAAATGTACTTTTTGAGTGATAAACTTTTAAATACGACTCACCCTTGTCAGGAAAAATTTGAAACTAACGAACACACAGCATGTGGTCAACTGCCAGCAGACGCCTTGAACACAATAGGTTTTTTGAAAATTCAAACGCGGAAATATTTGAAAACAGCTATAACTATGTCGGAGGTACCACAATTTAACCCTATAGAAGATCTTTAAATTTAAATTTTATTTCAAGGACATCCTGGATGGTTTACTATCATCTGATAAAAGTCTTCTTCATAGAATACCTAAAAGTACCTAAAATCATAAAACCCTCTTTCTTCAAAACAAAACATTTGGCCATCCCCTCCCGCACAATTTTTTGTTTCTCTAACCAAGACCGATCACTCTGTCAAATTAATGTATAGTTATACCAAACACACTGAATAAGGAAGCACTTTAAGATAAATTAGCCAATCCGAGTTTCCCCATGTACGTACATACATATATGATGATTATGCGCTGAAATCATGATTGCGAACCGTAAATATTAAAAAAAGAAAAAAGAAAAAAAAACTCCAACCAACGTGCAATTTTAATATCAATTTCTCTGTTCTGTTGTCACACAAAGAAAAGTTATATCATCCATCATTTAACTATACAAAAATAATGCTGCGCCTTAATAAATAATCAAAAGTATGAGGAAGATCTGACTGTTAAAGACCGACGCGCAGGCGCACCTAGAATTCTTTGATTTTAACGAACATATCAATGCGTTGCGCGCTGCTCTAAAGATTTCCTATATTTAGTTCATAGATGCTGGTATTATTGTACTCTCGGCGTACACAATTGTAGGTACATACATACTATATGCATCACTGACACTGACAGTCAAGTGCAAGTGAAAAGGTGAATTGAACCGGAATAAAAGTAATCGTCGCACCTCATTAAAGGTCTCGAGTTCACGGATATTAAAGATAATATGTCCAGACATATAAGGTAAGGAAGAGAAGAGAAAAGAATATTACATCTATGCAAATATAGACACCTTATATGCATACGTATGTATAGTATGCGCAATGCAAGAGATAAATATCTTACGAAAGAGTTAAGAAAGATGAACAAAATGCATCGTGAGAAATATGCGCAATAATAAGATGAGGTGAGGAGAGGTTGGAACGATAACAAAATTAACATACCTAGGAAGAAGGGGGGTTTGCTTTAGAGTGTCTCTCAATTTAACGAGGTGTTTTTAAATGAAGTGATCCCCGTTGAATATAATAGCCTCGGATATCTCCTTTTAAAGTGTTATTATTATACATACTATATATCTATACATACCGACATACATACATCTCTCAAGATTTCGGTTGTGCATTTAATTTCGTCTTTCCAAGGACAATAAAGAGTGTCGCTCAAAATTTCAGGGTTACATAAAAATAATGTTTTCTGATTATAATTTATTAAAATTAAAATAATCTTTTAAAATTCTCCTGTCAACAAATTACAGGAATGAGGGAATTTTACTGTTTTTGATAATAAACTGCTCAGCAAAAATTTCAATTTAGATGCCAGCGAGCCTGTAGGCAATAAAACTTATTATACGTAGGTTTGTGTCCTGAAAGTATGAAAATACATAACTATAAAGTTAGCCTAGACCTAGACCACAAGTCACATTAGAGACATCTAGCGTAAAAGACAGAAACCAACATGCGACAATTTAAGACGAAAATGACAACTCAAAGAAATTGAAAATTTTTAAAGAGAATTAACTCTCCTAAATCTTATTTTCCACATAGTTGTTAAATATGCTATTTTGCTTTATATTTCTAAAACTTTCAACGAAATATTGGAATTTCTCGTCGATGAAATATCGAGAGAAAAAACAAGTACTATTAGAGTTAAAAAATTAAAAAATGCCTCATTAAAAATGAAAAAACTCGACGTTATTTGCTAGATCTAGGCTTTATCTCTCTCAAATAGTCAAAATATAAAGAAATGAGAATACCACCTACTAAGAGGAATTTGATTTGAAAAAAAATCAATTTTTACCATTTTTTACAAGTTTCCGAGCTAATATCTCCATTCCAATACATTTTTTTCATTTTTCTCGACGTTATTTACTAGACCTCTTCGTTACCTTTAATTTAAGATATAAGTCATCACTCTGCTACAAATAGTTTGCTAGAAATTCGCATTGAAAAATGTATGAAACTTGCAAATCTTGGTACTGACTCCTCTTAATTCAATCTAATCTGAGAAGTGTAAGTATAAGTATAAGATAAGTTAAAAAAACAAAAACTATAAATGTGGTATTCATTAGTACGTATTTAATATGTCGACAAAGTTGGTGTTGGAAGCCAGTGAGATGTGAGAGTGAGATGTGATAATATAGACCAAAATCGGATAGACTTATGTTCACCATTTTGGATAAAAAATTTGCTTAAAGTGAATCCAAAATGCATTTCAATTACCAATGGAAATTTTTTTAGCGTAATTCATCTTTTTGTTGCATCTGGCTTGTGACCTTGCTGTGGACTATTATATATACACCTGAGATCACCTGTACTTTTTGAAACTGTATGTATTATTTTTATAAAAACACTGTATACAAAATTTCAGCTCTCTAAATTGACGTGCTCTCAGGTTATGTAGTGAAAAACAAAATTTTTGTATAACCGTACGAAAAAGTTACCCGATTTGTCCTATTTTCAAACTTAATTGTTTATCCCACACCAATATCCCTTGACGATCCCTTGATACTATTTTTCCCCAATGCTCTTAAAAGACGAAGAAAGGGAACACAAAGTTTCGAGTTCAAAATAGAATTATTAAATAGAATACTCATCTAAAAATATTTCGCGTCCATACAGGATGATATTTCATTGGAAGTTCTTCCCAAATTCCTCAAAACAACATTGGCTGAATTCCAAAATATAAATAAAACACTAAATTTAATTAACAAATTTACCCAAAGGCCACTTATCTCCGTATATCGACATTGTTCAATGTCATCAAGTGACATTACATCACATCGCAGCAACCCGTATTCAAGAAAACCATGAAACCAAGCGTTTCCAGGGCAACACGTCATGCAGCAGAGACAGCGGTTCACATCGGCTATAAAATGGCAACGAACCGCAGCAGAATCACCCATTCTCATTTCCGAATTTAATCTGAAAGAATCAGAATTTACTCTGACCTACCCATATTATCCAAAATAAAACTTTTCTTCCATCTAAGCAGGAATTTACTCCTGCTGAAGAAATTTACTTCTGCTTCATTTCCAACCTTCACCTAAGCAGTAATTTACTTCTGCTTTATTTTCATCCACATTTGAGCAGAAATCTAATTCTGCTACTACTACCGTGTTCACACGGGCAGCACAGACAAAAACTTCTATTTTCTTGAGTCTACACGGCACACTACACTTCAATTATGTTTCTACGCAAACATAAATATAAAAACAATTCTGCTCTTGTTCTACAAAGGCCTACACGTAGCAGTATACTTCGAAAAATCATATTCTGTTAAATTAAGTCATGAATTTAATTGCAGATATTTTTCTGTGAGTTTTAAATGAATTTTAATTTGTTGAACTTTGGATTTTTTTTTTTTAATTCGTTGAATTATTTTAGAATATTATGAATTTTAATTTGTTAGTAGATTTAAGTGAAATGAATTATAATAATAGGAATTGAATTAGTTGTAAGCAATTACTTTTTTTTTTACAAGCACATCTGTAAAATTTCAGCTGTCAAGTACACGCGGCCTTGAATTATCATGAGGACAAACATGCAAAAATCTAAATAACTTTTAATATTATGCGTAAGTATCCAATCCATTTTGCTTTTTTCTAGGTGTTATAAACGGAATGACAAACTTAGTATACCTTATGATTTCATCTAGAGTATAACAAGTAAACCGATGACGAATTCGTGCCGAACGTCGCTACATTAATAGAACATAGTGTAGAGATGGCCTTCGAGTCAACCTATCGAGCCATCATATCTTCTGCATCGTAAGAAGATTTTTTTTATAATAACTTACTACGATTATCAGCTATGCAAACGCTACAGCATGTATACTGACTTAGCATGTTCCCGGTACCAAAAAGGCAATCAGGATGTTTCGTTAATTTTATTGACAGATTCGCCGCCGTTATATTTATACTGTCGATACCTACATAGTATATAGCAAAGGACCTTTATGCTAATCCGTCTCTACTTATAGTTTTTCCATCTCATACTTTATCTTAAAAAAATAATTCAACAACTTAATGCGTTTCTTCTCGTATTTAAAACTTCGAGATAGCAGTGTTAGTAAAAATAGTCAATGAAACTAATCATTTGTTTCATCTAAAAGTTTCGAACATATTTCAATTTTGTTTTTGATTATACTAATTTCCATTGTTTCTAATAAAATTAGAGATTAATCTTTAATTTTTTACCGGGGCAAGCTTATATTTGTTCAAAAAGGCATTTTTTTGGATTCTCCGGTATATAGCAAAAGCTAAAAAAATGAGTGTAAGGTTTTCTGCTAACACGAAACGCTTCTTCTTCTTCATTTTTCTTTTTTCTGCCCACTGCAGGCGTACACAGGTTCGATTCGTTTCAAATGAACCTGATTTTTAAATTTCTTTTCTTCTATGTTTCTCAATTTTTTTGGTTTTTTTCATTTTTTCATTTCTTTTCTTTATTCTATTTTTTCATTTGTTTTTCAAGTCACTCAATGTTGCTATTTGGGACCTGTTGATGAGTCAAAACCAAGACTTGAAACTTGTCACCCAAAATCAAATGGGCTGTTTGATGAAATAAGTTATAAACAAATTTTTAGCTTTTGCTATATACCGGAGAATCCAAAAAAAATGCCCTCTTGAACAAATATTGCTCCTAATGTACATTGTAGATTGTAGGCGAGAGTGAAGGAATACAAAAAAATTTCATTCAGAACTAGTAAAACTGTAAATCGGTTGTTCAGTCAACATGGTAAGATTCCTCAACGAAACAGTGCCATACCTTTTTAATGATCATCGTGTCCCAATGTACAATTTTATCGAAAATATTATATCCGTAGCTAACCTGGTCCAATATCGGAACCAAGCCGCAGCAATAGCAGACATTTGAATTTCTCCAAAATTAAAAAAATTTCATTCCAAATTGCATTTTCACACTAAACACTTCTGGTTGAGGTTTCTCTCCTCGTCGGACAGTAAAAATGATTATAACTAATTTCATAGGATTACATATTCTGAAGAACTTTTCAGTACAATAAAAACATCTAAGGCTGATCGTTTTTAGAGTATACGTAAAAAACTTAAATTTTTATATGGCAACACCAAGAAGGGGTTGCCCGATTTAGTCAATTTTTGAAACTTTATTTACTATTACTATGAAAACACTGTGTATAAAATTTCAGATTTCTACCTCGACCCACGGCAACTCTACGAAGGAATTACCCGATTTGTCCCATTTTTTTTTTTTTTTTTTTTAAATTAGCCCGTGTGCTGAATTTCAGCTCTCTAAGTGAACGCGTTCTCGAGTTATCGTGAAGACGGATGGCGAACAGACGGACGGACAGACATGCAAAAATCAAAATATCTTTTAATATTTTGCGTGGGTGGGTGTCCAATTCATTTTGCTCTACCATCATTATTTCTATGTGTTATAAACGGAATGACAAACTTAGTATACCTTATGATTTCATCTATCTATAGGGTATAAAAAGTACACATACACAAAAAACAAAAATTGCGATTATAGTTTTACTAGACAACGGTAGATGGCGTAGTTTCTCTACCCCTTTTCTTATTGGTCTTGTAAAAGAAACAATGAGAAGTCAAATATTCATATTTTTCAAATATACCTATAAAAAAAAAACTTTAGTCGCAATCCTATATACACTGCTATCAAGAAGTTCGTTTTTTAAATTTGTGAGGAGGCACTTCTAACCTTGAATTTCATTTATAGTACGCACTTAATAGCTTAGTCTTTTCACCTAACTAATAATTTGCCATTGAGTCCATGAGATATCTCACAAGACGAAAGTTACTTTTGGATTCATTGAATCAGCCTCCTCCGTTTATTGCTACCTCCTCATACTGCCTGCCTGCCATGCCGCCTCAATCAGTGAAAATCTCCCTAATTGACTACAGTATGAATCTCCCACTGTGAATAACTTTCTCGGATGCAGGCGAAGAATCGAGTCATGAAATTAATTGAAGCGGTCAAAGAGGAAGTATTCTTTATGGTTACTTTCACAAACTGAATCGACTGTGGGTATTATACCCGCGCGCTTACATATTTTCTACCTATGCACTATCCATCGATTGCATCCGTTCTATGTGAACGTGCATGGTTAGAGTTAAAGTTCGTTTGTTTGGATCTCCTGGCATTCATATTATATAGAAAGTGAGAGACGGAAGTGGAACAAAGCCTCCAAACCAAACCAGATCCCTGAACTGATGTAATTAACCAGAATCAGACTAACTGCTTATGCGGATGCCTTGTTGTATTGAGGTGCGGCACAATATGCATGCTACATACAACACTATAAATATATGTATACACATATGTATAAGCAAGCATCCAACAATATTCAGCGCGACGAGATGATTTCCACATTCCTCCCTCGTGCACGCTCCTCATTACACTTTTCATTCCTAATAGATATTTCGAAACTCCCTGCCATGGTGGAACGTGAATCAAGATAAAATATTATGCGCTGCCCCAACCCCCCTGCCCATCCAGATATATTGAACTCTACGTTTTTATTAAGATTATTCAGTGTTTTTTTGTTTTTTTTTTTTTTTTTCATCTAAATCTTCTCCTATAGTTTAGCAAGTAAGCTCAAGTCGAAGCGCAAATGTTTACTCTCGCAGATATTTCTGCTATACGAAAGCCACTAAATGTAGGAGTGGTATTCTCTGTACTCGTTTATAGATTTAAAGATCAAAAGTGAATAGAATCACGGCTGCCATTATATTCATTTACAATAGAGAATGAAATTAGTACCCGTCAGTCGTTTTGTAAAATCAATTGTTTTGTTTGTTTTTGTTGATTTAGCGTTTTACACATTTTTTTTTTTTTATAGTAAAATTTCGGAAAAATTAAGTATATAACTGGATACGTGAGGATGTCTGAAAAAATTTCCTAAACTCACTAATATCTAGGACAGGTAATCTGACATTTTCTTTGCTAAAATCGACTTTACAATACAGGACAAAATTGGGATACCACAAAGATTTAAAACATGCGTTCTATAGAAGCTTTCTTCATACATACGTCATTTATGAAGGGCCTAAGGATTGCAGCCCCAGGATCCCGTGGATCTCCGAATCCCGAGATCCCCGTATTTCTTCAAATCCCGAAATCCTCGGATTGAAATAACTAATGCCGGCAATTAATTTTTGTCTGAATTATATTTTGAAATTTTTTTCTCATCAAAATTTTTTAAGAATATAATTCTCAGAAAATTTATATTTTTTTTTTTTTTATGAAATATGTACGTAGAGTATTTAAAGACCAAGAGCTCTCTCCTCCTCTTTCATTATGGATTGAAAGTTTTCTATCTGGTCGCATAATTCGTGTTGTATTAGATGGCGTTACATCTGAACCTCACCGTATAAATGCCGGTGTGCCTCAGGGTTCTGTTATATTTCCGTCTGTCTTTCTAATTATCATTAATAATCTGCTCTCGCTAACTTTCAATTTCAACCATAGCTTTCCCGATGACAGTACCATTGATAATTTTGCGGACTACAGAGGGAATGACGCATGTGTCAAACGAGATTGTATGACTAGATCATTGAATAACGATCTTGATATTATCCTCGCTTAGGGCACAGCGAATTGCGTCGAATTCAATGCATCTAAGACTCAAAGTTGTTTCATCTCTTTAAAACAAGATCACCATTTAACCACTCCTATTTCATTTGATGGAGCTTTAATCAGATTCACCGTCACTGAGCATTATTGACATTAGCATTTCCAGTAAATTAATCTGGAGAGACCACATATTCTCTGTTGCCAAAAAAGCATCGAAATGCCTTGGATTTCTAAAAAGGTGTAAGAAATATTTCAGCCCATCAAATGTAGAGCTACTCTACAAGTCCTATATCAGACATGGAATGGAATACAATTCTCACATCTGGGCTGGGGCTAGCCGTACAGTCTTTTTTTTATGCAAGGGGACAGGAGATCCCATCCCAAGCACGGAGGCCATAGCGGCTCATTCTGCTGCCCTGCTAGAAGCCCATTCACCAAAACTTTCCTATCCTCTTAGTGAAGCGCATCAGGTTTTGGTTAGGAAGGATTTTCAGCTCATCCACAGATAGAGGGGCAGACCCTAGAGTATCCAGCCTGATTCGGGCGAAGGCCAGACACGCACACAAAAAGTGTTGGAATGTCTCAGGCTGTCCCTCCAGGCAGGACAGACACTCAGGGCTGTGAACAACTCCCATCCTGGTTAGATGAGCGTGAAGTAAGTTGTGGCCGGCGATGATCAAGAGACAGTTTTGTAAACCTGGAAGTACTCAGGTTCGCCCATCTCTGCTGATGGTTGCTATGAACATCCGCTTTGATAATAGACCCCATACTCGAGGTGGCAACGCCTACGGCGGATACCGGCCCGAGGAACGGGTAATCAGAGCCAGCCTTAGCTAAAAGGTCAGCCCTTTCATTATCGCCATGTAACCAGGAACCTACGGGAGAGACACCTTATCCACAGACTACCCGCAGTTCCCCAGTAACTTAGATGTTATCCGAGGGCCACTCAGAGCCATCAAGACTGCCTGACTATCCGGAAGGATAGCAATGTCCTTCCCTTGATTTGCTCATCAATCATATCATATCATTGGATAATGTCCGAAACAGAGCCTTTAAGCTCATTGGCGCTTGGCAATATCTTATCATATTGACTTATTCGAGCACCCCTGCAGTTTTGGATGTCTTTCGCTCCTTTATCGCTACACGCCTGACCATTGTTCTGGTGAAATATCTAGTCTAATCCCTTGTAGATTAATTTCTGCACATAATACATACTCGCGCTGCAAGCCGCGCACATTCTGTCACTCTTCAAAATACTTTCGTCCGTACGGTAAAATTCCGCGATGTTTTCTTTTCCCGAACTGTGCAAATGCGGAACAGTCCACCATTTTCTGTTTTTCCTTGTGCTTATAATTTGCGAAGGTTCAAGAGTGACATACATCGGGACCTCCGCCACTTTCCTCATGTCCCCTAATCCTTTCCCTATCTCCTTCCTGCCATGCGTTGCTTTGCATCATAGAGTATCCCCTGAGCTTGGCTTAATTATACAGGGTTTCCTATACGTACCGCATTTCCTTTATACCCCGGATTACTCACTCAATTTCGAGAAATTGTATGGTAGGCAAGCCGGAAAATGCACGGTGTGGGCGCAGTAGGGGGATTTACGATTTTTAGTACTGTTTCTACTTTATATCTTGTAAATTTCTTGATATACACCCTATCAAGGCGAGATTTATCTCAGGTGATAGCAAACCATCTAAGCTTTGCAATGAATGTCCAACCAGCCCTACTGTCATCTTCAATCTTAAGTTGTAGTACGTCAAAGTCCAAAAATTGGAAAAAACATCCTATTTTTTTTAAATTTTAGCGATTTTCCCGCCAAAATACATGATAAATATATAGTTTATTTACAAGATTTAGAGACCCCGGAATGTTATCTTTAATTTGACTATGCACACGTACCTACCTAAATGCAACCGTTTTTGAGATATTACCGTTTCTAAGATTCATAAATTCATGAATTTTTTGCTAATTTGCATGGAATTGCATAAATTAGACGCGATTTCTATTGTTATTAGCAAAATTAATGAAATTATGCATCATAAAAACGGGAATATCTCAAAAACGGTAGCATTTAGGTAGGATCAAATGAAAGGTAACATTCGGAGGTCTCGAAATCGTGCAAGAAAGTGCTATCCTTATCTTGCATTTTAGCGGGAAAATCGTTGAAATTGAAAAACAAATTGCAAAATTTTTTAATTTTTTGATTTTGATGTCCTATAACTGCCGAGGGAAACGGAATAGAGAGGTGGTTGGACATTTGTTGGAAACCGTAGAGAATTTACTATCACCTGAGGTGCAAGTCACCTTCATAGGGTGTATAACAAGAAAGCTACACGAAAGTTACGTGGTATTAGGATAGAAAGAACAAAAATCACAAAACCCCCCTACCTCTCTCACTGTGCATTTTCCGACTCTCCTCCCATACAATTTTTTTCTCGAAATTGAGTGAGGAATCCGGTGTATAAAGGAAATGCGGTACGTATGGGACACATATAAAAAAAGAAAAAAATTCTCAACAAAATGTTCCAATAATTTAATTTATGCCGTATTCAAGATATATTTAATTACCATTCTTTCACATCTCGTATAGGTTTTTATTGAAAATTGGGCACGGGTAAGAAAATTTGCGAAGTTTTTTACACTGCATATTATTTTTCAATAAGAAAAGCCCGCAATAATAAAAGATCAATACCAATGCAAGTCAATCAATTATATTCGTATTTATGTAAAATGTGTTTGTTTGAATATTGAATATTCATTATCTTACATAGCGTCCAATCCTAAATCCGGTATTTGGATAATGTAATCCCGAAAACCCGGAATTGCAAACCCTTTGAGGCATTATGCGAATATTTCTTGCTGCATTTTGTTATAGGTAATAGAAACTTTTCATAGATGGCGCACAAACTTTTAGCTTTAACGATGCTAAATCAAATCAATTATACAAGAGGAAAAAACAACACCTCGTCCGGGGTTTGAAGCCGGGACCTTCAGCTTTCCGGGCGTATGCTCTTACCACTGAGCTAACGAGACATTTTTTTGAATTTCTTTCAACCAACGGAAATTAAAACGTTACCTACTAATGAAGAACACACACCATATTTAAATGAACTAATCATAATATTCATTCGCTATGCTTACTACATATTACTCCGGTCAACATAAATTTTGAGTCTGAGGTCTACATATTCGATTTTTGTTTGTTCCTCATCATTAAAAAAAAAAAAATAGTTTTACTCGAAAAAATTTGGTTTTGTAGCTATCAGAATGAGATTATGGATTTTAAGAAAGGTTCCCTTTTTTCATATCTTTATTGTATGTAAAAATAAAACAATCTGTTTCTATTCATTTGAATGACCTCTATTTACAAGAAAACAATTTAAAACAATCGAATTAGAAACTTTATGAAATTTCAATACTTTGATTAATTTTACATTAACACTTTAATGGCCGCACATTTACCAAGTGAAACTTCGCCAGGGGCCGGCAATATTTTCAAAGAATTAAGTAAAAAAAAACAAAAACGTCATTTTCAAAAAGTCCTATCTCGAGAACGGAGCAACCGATTTATCTGATTCAAATGCCACATGAAGCTAAATTCTTTACATTTACAAATATACCAGCACAGAAGGAAAACATTTTTTTTGTTAATAAAAAAATAGTATTATTTAGTACTGGGGAGTACTAGCACTTTGTTTTCTATTTTTATTTTGAAGATATAAGCCTTATCAATCTATGTACAAAAAATTGTGATGGGGTTCGGCATTGTTTTTAAGATATGAATTTTTAAAGTCATTATATGTATATCCAAAGTAACGCAGTTTTGGCGCACTGTACTTGGAGAATGTAGCATTGTTTTTTCTACTGGGGACCTGTAGTAGCTTTTTATACCCTAGATGAAATCTGTAGGGTATACTATGTTTGTCATTCCATTTGTAACGTACAGAAATAATGATGGTAGAGAAAAAGTGGATTGAAGATCCACTCATAAAATGGAAAGTTATTTTGATTTTTCCATGTGCGTCCGTCTGTTTGTCTGTCCGTCCATCTGTCCGTGCGTCCTCACGATAACTTGAGAGTGCGTTGTCTTAGGCAGCTGAAATCTTGCACCCGGGCTTTTTACAAAAAAAAAAAAAAAAAGTAACTTTAAGTTCGAAAATGGGATCACATTTGTAGGGTTGCCATACAAAATTTCCCTTTTTACTATATAGTACTTCTATATAGTTTTCGAGATAAGAGGATTTAAAAATATTTGAGTATGTTTTTATATATCAGCCTGTAACTTCTTAACGTTACAGTCTATGACGATAATTGAAAATTTTGTAGATTCTTAGATAGCTTGAAATTATATCTTTCAAATGAGCCATATTTCACTGTCCTAGCATAAATAGAAAAATATATATGAATTTTTTTAAAGAAGACCAGGACAGCATTTTTGCGAAATACACACTAGAAGGATAAATTTTAAATTGTATTTTTGTTTTCACAAACTCTCCAAGTATGTAAAATTTCAACAAAATTGGTGTTGGTCATGTCATACTTTTCGTGATTTTTGGTCAATTTGCTATGGAATGCAACTATTACCTACCAACTTAATAGAAAAGTTTAAAAATGTTTGCGATGAAATAAATGTTGCCAATTTATCATTTTGGCAAAATACCCAAGATAGGACGGATTGAAAGAGAAGAACATCGCTGATCTAAATTTCGAAAATTATTTCCAGTACAAGCACAAATTTTCAATCCGCCTAGCATAGTAACTTTGTTTGAAATAAAATCTGAACTAATTTTTCAAATTCAGAATTTAGGTTTACCGGAAAATTCTGTCATTTTTTTAAATAAAAGAAAATTGTAATACATTTTCAATACATTTAATAAATATTTTCTGACCAATATAATTTCCATAGTTACTTCTTTTTCCTTCTTTTTCCACTAGCTCCGTGATGGTAATTTGTGAACTCTATGTATTTCTGTGGTATCTTATCCGGGGGTTACACGAGATGGTACAGCTTGTATGCATGCAAGCTTCCCTCTTCCAACTTGACAGCAGAAGGCAGTTCGGTTGGTCTTATCATCTTACATGCAAGCTCATTTAAAAAATGGCATTGAGACGTAAAGTCAAAGTCTTGCGTATATTAGAAAATTATAGCAATAAAGCAAGTAGCAGAATGATAAAAACCCAAGCAAAAATGAAGATGCAAATGACACCAGAAAATCTCATTTTCCTAGAATAAATTTATCAAATTCTCTCAAGCATTTCTTTTCCGCCATCTTGAAAACTGTATAATGTCAAATTACTATCACTTCAGCTGCCATGGTTTTTCATCATGCAAGTTCGCTGAAAGCTGAGCTCCCAGCATGGCAGTAGAGATTACATGTGCAAGAAGTTTAGCAGTGCAAGTTGCATGCAAGCTGTAGTATCTCGTGTAACCCTTGGGTTGGGAGGTGAAGAACTTAAGCAGTGACAAACTGACATCTGCTTCATTTTTAATTTTTTCCCCCTTAGAAAAATATTGCAAGGAGAGGAGAGAAATAGATCATAATCGCGCGGCTGGTACTAAGTCCGGAGGGTATGGTGGATGTGAATGTAACAGAATTTCGCGGCCTGGATCTGTGATTTTCTGACAAGTCGGCAAAGCTGCATGTGGTCTGGCGTATGATTTGTTTGTATTGATTAGTTTGATTTGTTTTCAATTGGTCAGTGTCTACCCTATATAAACCAGTTTTCCTCACTAGTTATAACCGGTCTACAAACGGGTCGCTTTTGTTCCGAGCAAGTAGTGATGCACAAATGACAGCTGGTTCATGTAAATTTTTCGCTTAACTAATGTGACACCTATTTGGAATATACTTATATATTGCATTATTGCATTTCGTACAGTAAGTGTTGTTCTGCATAGTACAAATTTTTAAGGGTATAAAACAGGATAACCATTTTGTAAAATTGAAAACACAATGTTATTAACGACAAGTATTGTCTCCAAATCATGTAGTCTAACACTAAGAGAACAGCAAATTTCGTTGTGGTATGCAATTTTCTCAGAAACCACAAGTATTCCGTGAAACAATAACAGTTGTAATGGATCACTCTTGGAAAATCAGCGTGATGCCGGTTCACAAGAAAAATTGCGGAAGGAGATTGTGGGAACTAAATCTAAGCTAAGTATCGCGAAAGAGGTCGGAGTTTCGGTTCAGCGTGTTATATGTAAAAAGTGTTAAGGATCTTCAGCCTTTAGAGGATAAGACAGAATCGGTTCGTCCAACAGGTACAGTTGACAAAAACGTCGAGTCAAGTGTCTTGATGGAGATTGATTTGAACAAATCATCATCGATACGCGAACGCGATATCGTTCGAAAATTGAAAACGAGTCACACAATGATTCAACGATGTGAATAAAAGAAACAAGCTAATGGCCAGTTTCACAGTCGTGTTTAAAAAACGGTTTAGTTTAAACCATCCTCCAAGTTTAAACGCAATTTAAACCAACTGGGGTTTCACTTTTAGTAACGTTGGTAGTACTGATTAAATTGTGAACTAAATTAGTTTTCGCCGCCATTGTGAATCAATTTTTCTATCAATCAGTCTGTCAATCGGAAAAAGTAAACAGACCAGAAGGTAAAAAATAAAAAAATATGTAGTTATATTGACTAATTTTAAATAAGCCACCATCTAAAAGGGCTGCAAATTTTAGTAGAAGTGTAGTTGATCTATTGCTTTCCCTAATGTATAAAAAAAGACATACATACACATATAGTAGAGTGCACGAAAACGGACAAGAATAGATTCGAAGACAAAGTGACAAATATCTTTATTTAAACGGAATCTAGCATAAAAATCAATGTCCTCCCCTTCATTAAAATGATTTGACCGATTTCTAATTATTCTCAGTCGTCGACAGAGTATTAAATTTAACTGAAAAAAGACTTCTTCATCGCTAAAAATAATAATAATAAAATAATAAATAAACAATCAAAACAAACATTTTAAGACTTGTCTGATCTATAGAACGTCAATTTTCAACTGAAAATAAATTATGAATTCCTTGCTCATTTCAACGTCGTTTAGACGTAAGTTTTTTCCGAAACTAGATAATGTTGGTAAAATTTTTGTTTATTATTGACTTATTATTGACCCCTTTCCAGCGACGTCATTTTTACGTAAATATTTGAAATTTTAAGACAATCGAGCTTGTTTTCCGTCAAATATAGAATTCGTTTTGACTGGCACTTTTTTAAGTTGACATATGACGTCTTTCAGGAGTTCAAGTTGGTATAAGTTTAAATAATGTAAACAGAATTTGATCACAAAATGACCGACCGACCATGCATGCATTTTACAGAAATATATGAAAGAACGTCATTTAATGACTCAAAATAGACCGTAGATTTAACAGCGTTTTTCCGTCCTTTAGACGTAATCCTAGTTAACCTTCTAAAGCCTAATATTAGAAATTTTTCCATTGTTCTTAAACTCTTTTTGATATCTTACTTTTGCCGTCTTTTTGTCGTCATTTTTGCTATTGCATAGACACGTCTATGTCTATGTCTATGTCTATTTCTTGTCATTTGATAACTGATAATAGACCCTATAGGTTATAACAGCGCTTTGCCGTCCTTTTGTCGTCAGTTTATTCTATTGCATAGGTACGCGTTGTCTATTTCTCGTCAGTTTTTGACTGCATTTGAAAGTGGCTCTGCTTGTCGTCATTTTCACGTAATTTCCTGATTTTTCGTAGCTTCGTGGATGGACGGGCATTCAAGACTTGCATTAGTCTTGTTCAAGCAGCAGTATACGGGCAACAATTCTATGGTGTTTAGTCAAAAGTACATATCTCCAAAAATGTACTATGCGCTACTTACGAAGTTCTGCGCTTTTAATCGAAATAATATTCAGTTTGGATACACGGTTTTATTTCAATGTTTTTGTGAACGAAAATTCAACGAAAACATTGAAAAATTCTTTTCTCGATTAACAACGTAAAAAATTAATAATTTCTTCCGAATAATAAAAACATAAGAATTTCCATATCTTTTAGTTTAAGTTCTATTGGAAATATTCGTCTTCCCAGGGTGGAAAAGTGAGTTTTTTCATTAAGCGTTTTTGTCTTTCGATGTGCCAACTAGAGGTCATTTTGTATTAATGATTGCTGGCTAATATGACGACTTTATTTCCGTCTGAAGACGTGTTTCAGCCGTTAATATGACGTCTTCTGGGCAACCAAAATGTACTCATTCAGTTTAGTTTTGGAGGTTATTTTGGTGGCTAATATGACGACCTTATTTCCGTCTAAAGGCGTGTTTTAGGTGATACATTGTCGACAGGTCGACGTTAAAAAGATGTTCGATTTACCCAAATTTTGAATTTGACCACTTTTCAATTTCAGTACAAACGGTCTATTGTATATAGTACTATTGACCAGACAATGTTTGTTGGGTGCTACTGTAAAATAAAATGTCACACATTTGAAATACCTTTATCTTGAATTTAAACCGAGGGATGGCACGGTTTAAACCCTAGTATAAACCGGGGTTTAAACCAAATAGTGAAACATATTCATCGGGTTTAAACTAAATATTTGGTTTAAACTCAGACTTTAAAACTGGCTATAAGACGTATTTCACCAAAAAGAAGTAAGGAACAATTGTAGGGAGCAATTTTGTGAGTTCGTAAGTTTTACAATGGAATTTAAAAAAAAAACTCTGACAGCTGTCTTGTTTTGAATGACTAATCGAATTTTAAAGTGAATTTTTCGACACTACCCCAGGCCCCCCAGTTTTATACCGTTAGAGCTGGTATAGTACCTACTTCCTAATGCAAAAAAGTCAATTAGAATAGAAAAATTTGGACCAAAAGCTATGGTTTCGCAAGCTATTTGTCAATGTGACCTCAGGAGCAGGCCATTCTTCACAAAAGGGACAATCAATGCAAAAACTTATATCAACGATTGCTTGAAAAATAGTTTACTACCATTTATAAGACAACATACACGCTCTGTATTAATTTAGCCTGATTTAGCTAGCTGCCATTATGCAAAGCACACCGTTGAATGGTACAATAAGAGCAACATTGATATTATTCCAAAAGAAGTGAACCGACCAAATGCTCCCGAACTGCGAACAATCGAACGGTATTGGACTCTATTAAAAAAAAGAGTAGTTGAAACTCTCAAAATTGGTGACTAAAGACATCATTACGAGTTTGATGGAACGTATTCCCGAAAAAGTTAAGGAATTCTCTAAAAATAAAAAATAATAAAGTTGGTGTTATAATAAATCTTAAATATACATTATAAACGATTAAATTTAATATTAAATTAAAACATTTCTTAAAAATTAACGGAATTTTTTGAGTTTATGGGACGACAAGACTTTTAGTTCCAGTCCTTATAGGACAACAGACGGACATGAAAGCCATAAAGGCACTGAAATTGCGGTATATCGACGTCTTTGACGGAAAAACAAAACAACTCCTACTGCTTAGGAGAGCAGAGCTTAAAATGATTACAGAGCTTTTGTCAAGCCATTCATTTAATTATAGTTTTAATCGGAGATTTTAATCGAAAGTGTTAACAGCTAGGCCATTCGACCTTGTAGTTGTCTTTAATGACATCTTAACCGCCAGGACTCCTGACATGATATTATCAGTTAGTAATCAAAATGCCGTCGAGACTCTACACCACCAGAGGACTCCTGATGCAGCTTGGACTTCCTGCAAAGCAACCTAACCACCTGGAACTCCAAGGATTTTTTGTTTTGTTTTACTACTAACTAGTACTCTCAGAAAAATTACTGAACCACCTGGGACTCTCAGGATTATTTATTTTCATACAATGGTACTCCCAGTTAAGTTATCAACCACCTGAGACTCCCAGAATTATTATTGCACTGCTCAACTTCAATCTATGACAGTGTTAAAACTAAAAGCGACTATGCGAATTCTATGAGCTCTATCTATATGTATATAACGAACATTAGTATTTGAGTCTTGAAATTATACATTATAATTAATATACCTAGTCATTTCATAAGTTCTGACACAAATATAAGAAAGGATATTAGAAAAATAAAAAGGCCTTTACTAAAAGTATTTATATAAATTAATTCACAACCTAATACTAGACGCTTACACCTACAAATTATTCAAAGTGCCTATCCTTAGCCTTAACACAAGCCCTCAAACGACGAGACCAATCATCTATTGAATAACGTTCGGTTTCTAAGCTTGAATTCGCCACAGCTTTAATCAAAGCTCGCTTCAAGCTTTCTAAGTTCCTGTAGCGGGACGAGCAGACTTTTTCCTCTAAAACGCTCCATATTTTATAATCCAGTGGGTTCAGGTCCGGGCTTCCTGACGGCTAATCTTCATGAGTAATAAATTCCGGAACATTGGTTTGTAACCATGCCTGAGTGGATCTGGCTTTATGAGCAGGAGCTGAATCCTGTTGGAAAACCAAGATAAGAAACTCTTAGCCAAATCATTACAGAAACGGGATGGTGGCCACGCTGAATACGGGAAATCGCTTCTTCCGCTTCTTTACTGCTGTGTTCATAAACTATACTATTTTGCCTATTTACTTTTTCCTCGATGGTGAAAATTTTCTCATCAGTGAAAAGGATGTCCCGGTGTTTGTTACTAGCGTTTCATCGCAGAAGCTTTTTTGATCTTTCCAGTCGTATTTTTTTAAAGCAGGTATCAAAAGTTGGCCAGTCCTTCCACGATAAGCTTTTAACTTGAGATCCTCGGATATAATGCTTGACATGCTTATCTTGCTTATCTTCATCTGCTGAGCCATTACTTTTTGTCGTCGAATCGGATTTCTGCGAATTCGGGCCTTTAGCGTGTTGTCCGTACAGAACGTGGTCCACCGGATCTTGTTCGGTCATCTGCTGAGCTGACCTCATTGTACCGTTCTATGGTTCGATAAATAAAACTATGTGTCAAATTAAGTTGCTCGAGCAATTTAAAAATGTCACTTGCAGAGTGATTGCACTTGTGCAACACAATGATTGCGATCCGATTTTTCTTTACGGTCCATTCCATTTTAATGCTTAAAGAAAACTGAACTAAATTTTATGTGTGGTTCCTAATTCATTGGTGGAATCTAAAAATCGGTGCTGCTACTTGTTCTAGAATACTTAAGTGTCAAAATTTCATTGCTAAAGTCTTGTGTCAGAACTTATGATATGACTAGGTATCTGGAAATGATAATACCAACCATACCCTATAATCGAATCGAGTTTTTGTTGTTTCGATTCACGTCATGAATAATTTCTGGTTTGAATCTGAACTCGGAAGTATAGAGTTTTCGCATTAACAATACCTAATGAAAATCGGCTGTAGCTATGTTAAATTTTATTCGGCTTTTATTCTAAGTTGAAAATCTGTCACATTAGCCGATTTTCGGCCCGATTGGCAACACTGCCCAAGTCATTGATAATAATCTATATAAACCTAGAACTCACAAAGATCTTTTAGGTCACAGTGAATGCAACACAAATCCCTGTACACCCCTCCACAATTCTAATCTAATCTAGGACAACAAATAGATAGATGCATTTTTTTCTCTGGCTGGACTGGTTTAGTGGTAACCCGACACAAGGGATATAATGAAATTCAAAATAAATAAATCTTCAAAAATTTCAAGTAGGTTTTCAAATTTGTTAAGTCACTTTCAACCAATCATCAAATAATTTTATCAAAAAAACATCTTTTGAGCATCTTTTTGAACATATACATAGATATGAAAGATGATATGATAAACAACAATACAGTTGAGAGAAAGAGAGTGAGAAAAAAGAAAAAAAAGAAAAAAAAAGAGCAGCAGACAAATTCGAAATAATTTCAGGCACGGCACGCCTCCATCATGACGAAAAATAAAAAAACATGAAATTTCCTAGATCAACTTTAGATTCTAATTTAAAATAATACCATGCAGCTGAGAGAACGATAAAAGGCGCTCCGTTTGATGTGAGAACTCCTTGAATCTTGAGCACTCCTTCCTAGAAATCAAAGCAGATTTACAATTCTCGTGCAATGGTCAAAATGTGTTCATTTACATTCGAATAGCATACGGAGCTAAATTATAATGAAAAGATCTTGATTTCAAAAAATGTTTCATGAATTTAATTTTCTGTGCTTGACTCCGCGTTTCTGTCTGCTTTGTTTATCTTTCTTCGGGGCTAAGTGCTGTTTCTGTTTTGTTTTTGTTTTTTTTTTGTCTTAATCGCATTTCTTTGGGGTTTGTTATTATTATTGTTGTTGTTGTTTTTGTTGTTCCTATTGCTTTTGTATCCTTCGGATATTTCTTCTTTATGCTATCAAATTAAAAAAGGTGGGCACATGTTTAATTTATGAGATCAAAGGTGAGAGGAGTAATGGAAAAGTACTTTTCAAGTTTTTATTCTTCTTCATTCGATTGCCGTATAGTAGCTAGATATTCTATACATATATGCAATATCCACACACATATTTAGATGCCTATCTGATGCCTGATGTATATTCAATAATAATTTTATGCAGTAATAAAGAAAACAATTTGGCTGAGAGAATTTAATGAATTTTTTCAATCATCCTTTCACTTGAGATATGTATTTGCAAATTTTAATGAAATACTAATGATGCGCAGTTGAATAATGACTGTGAAATCTCTTTCTATAGCTATTTATTTTGAAAATTGATAGATTTTATATTTTATGGCAAAACCTTGAACGATAATGCCATGAAGTTGAATTGATTTAAAATTATTTCGGATTGAAAAATTTTACAAATAATTTTATTCCCGAAAGGGGTGTAAGAAAAATTTGATTAGTCGAAGTTAAAGTCCACAACGAATAACATAATTGAATCGGTCAAATTAAAAATTGGCCATGTGCGTTGAGCTTAATTGTTGGCAAATGAACAAAAACTGTACAGTTCTTCAATTCTTTGTTATAGACATTCCAAAAAATTCTATCATATAAAATTGACGGGCCTACTAGCATATGCAATGCAATATTTGTGTCTCAAACTTCTCTTCACCCCGTCAAATCTAGCGCTCCTTTACAAGTCTTATATCTGACCTAGAATGGAATACAATTCCAATATCTCGGCTGTTCGCACAGCCTTAATTTCATTGGAAATTGTCCAAAAACTCATTGATGATTTGGCAATAACTTGTCATATCGACTCACTCGAGCAAATTGCGCACATCCTTTTACCCTTACAATTACCTTCGACCGTACAGTAAAATTGCGTGCTGCGTTTTTATTCCGAACTGTGCGAATGTGGAGCAGTCTACCATCTTCTGTCTTTCTTTCGGCATACAATTTGCGAAAGTTAACGCAAGGTACTTCAGCTCTTGAATTTTAATGCGTCTTTTAATAATAGAGGTTATGATCTCGGCAGTATTTGAAGAAATCTTACCGCGTTTAGTAATATAGAAAGAAAAATCGCGATATATATATAAGTGACAGTAGGACAGAAATTGGCATGTTGAATCGATATCCTTTGTTGAGAATGTTGACAATCAAGCGCAATACCTCACTCTCTTCCTCCCCCCACATCTGTGGAGCGTTTGTTTTCATTTGCTGGTCTGGTAAATGCTCCATTATCTGATGTGATATTTGAAAAGCTTGTTTTGCAGAGATCAGAGATCGGTAGCATGCTCAGATTTCTTAGAGAACGATCTGGAGATAAAGTAGGACAGTTCCCAAGAATAGATAGATAGTACAGAACGAACCCACACGTTGGCCTAAGTATGGCTGGCGAGAGTTATTCCAGCATCACTGCTCTAACCCATCTTAAAGCGTGAATTACAATTCCGACTGATCTGTCGACTGTGATTTGATTTTAAGTCGAAGTCGACGCTGAGGTGAAATTTGTAATTAAATTAAAGCTTCAACTGCTTAAACAAACCAGAAGTCCCGACTTCTGTAATTGAACTGAAATTGGACGCAGCGAACACAAACTTTGCACTTTGAGCAAAGTTTAATTTTAGTCGGAGTCGCAGTCGAAGTCGAAGTTGCAATTGTATCTTGCCGCATGCATTTATCATTTGGGCAATGTCGTAGTCGACTGATCAGTTGTAATTGTAATTCAGGCCTAACTTATATTGGACTTTGTGGACTCATTCAACAAATTATTTGCTGTTAATATAACTCTAGCGTAATAGAACGAAATCTTTTACATTTCTTTTGAGTTTGAAGTTGGAGGAAGTTTTTTTTGTTGTTTTTAATCCCTTTGTACGTTTACACAGCTACTTTTAAAATGTTCATAACAATCATAATTAGCAAAATATTCCAACGGATGGTTCCGGATAGTTTCATTAAGTACGAGTTTCAATGTTAAGGCGGCAAATATCCCAAGTACAGCACAATGTGTACCAGAAAATATCTGGAACTGATCAAAATTATTGGGGAAGAAAATTTGCCTAGAAATCTATATTAGCCGTATCATTCATTTTCTTTTCTTCCACAGAAGAAATAAAATCGTGGAAATAATTCTGTAGCATTTGAAGCTTGCCTTTTCGTATACATAATCTACTTAATTTTATTAAAGTACGAAAATAAAGTTTCTTTCCTAAATTGGCACAGAAGAAAGTTGAACTTACACAGAATTATCTAAATTAGTGATTAAACTTCTTCAAATTCCAGCTTTGTCGGCTGGAATAGAGAGGTCTTTTTCTAATTGGGCTTACGTTCATTCACCAGTAAGAAATAGATTTACGTTTGAATATTCCAAAGAATTTTTACATTTCTTTTTTGCCTTAAAACTCGCAGACTCAAATGTTACTGATGAGTAGTAAAATAAAATGTAAATAATAAAAAGGGTACTAAATTTTACTGTTTGAGTTTCATTTCCATCTTGTAGGTAGCAAATAATTTACATAGGTAGATGTAGAATATTCATGTAGAGTTCATGTAGATTATATGTAAATTATTGTGTATATTACACCATGTAATCTACGCGCACATCACTGAAATAATTTTTTCTTTTTTTCTTTTTCAAATTTTTTTTTTATTCTAATAATATATAAGTAACCCACCGCGGGCTACCACTCTGTAACCAGCTGCCGTACAAATCTCGTAATATTTTCAAAAAATCATAAAAAACTCACAATGAACTTAGCAAAAAGAATTTTGAAAATCTGTTGGAATTTAGCCGAGAGATAACGGGTGGTAGCTTTACAGTATACATAGGGCTGCTAATTAATGTAAGTTGAAAGTAATTTAGCAAACCTCACAATTTTATTTTGGAAAATGCTCCTAAATTTATTGCAGTAATGACTTCTGGTTTTCTGCATATGAAAGATTAACAGATTATAGATAATTGTAATGAAATGAAAGCAACTTAAATGTTGCGAATATACCCGCAAGATGGTAATTATCAAAATTTGCCGAAATGTCCTACTTTTAACCCCGGGCTCACCTACATTATGCATTATTTCAGTTTCACTTGTCCATCTGGAGTTTCCACTTACGTCACTTTCATTTCTAGTCAAGCCCAACATATACTGTGAATTTGGATGAAATCGGTGATGACGAGTAGGGACTCTCTCCGCATGACCTATCCATAGCCTTTGGCTGTAACACCACAGACGGAACAACCCTGTATAAACGAAATGCTAGTATTATTTCATTTAGGGTATAAAATTGTATCCGGGAGCACGTAAACTGGCTTAGTTAAGTACAAATCAATAGATGATTTAAAAAGGAAATTCAGCAGAAAATAAATTTGACAAGATTAAATAAATTCTATAAAATCAAAAACTTTTTATTATTTTTATTATTAACTTCAGGAGACCGACATGATCAGAGAAGCATCTGGAATGTTGGATGGATGAATTCTATAAGGAGAAGTTTTTCACATCCATAACCTAAATTTGATTTTCTAAAATACATAAAATTTCATAATTCTCACTTATTAGATAGCCTTTCTCCGACAATGTCTCTCAGAAGAGATAATTACCAGGCGGATGTTTGCAAAGTTAGCTCAGTGGGGCACAATCACCACATGCTTTTTCGTTAAGTGAAAAATGCAAATTTTTCAGCAATATAATTTTAGTTAATTGTTGAGCCCATGAAAACCCTGTTTACCACCTAATGGACCCGCCGACAACAATGAACACACAGAAAACTTTAAGTACCAAAAATTACACTCATTTTCCTGCTCGTCACCCCATTGCATTGTGATTAATTTCACATGACATAAATGCAGAGTCACAGTCACTGTTGCGCCCGCCGCCGCCGCGCCGGTGTTGCGGTGAAAGTAAATTACCATTCGCCGAACGCGCCTTGTTTCGTTCCTTTTTGTTTTCGTTTTTTTTTTTTTTTTTTTTTTTTTTTACCTTTCATGCGAAGACTATACAGATGCGTCAGGCAGAGCCATTATAAATTAAATTACAATAATTATATTTTGACACAAGAAGTTTTTTTTTTTATTAGGTTTCCTTTTTTTGGACTTTTTTACGGTCGTTGTTTAGTTATAGAAATTAGTTAACCTCAAAACCTAGTCAAAGACAAATTGGCGATTTGAGAAATTGCCGGAAGTTGAAGTTAGACACAAAGAGATTAATTTCAGTGTACACTGTGTACTCTTACTTCAGATTATGAATTTCGTGATTTCGTTGTTGTTCGCGTGCTGTTTCACAACAGTGTAATAAAGTGAGCACATTTGGATCATGGATAAGTAGTTGAACGAATTTGAATATCTTGTATTTGTGGGTAATTATTTTTAATAAAGTGAAATAAAAAAAACGTATTTTTAAAATTTAATAATATTTTTCTTAGATAAAGATGAATGGGTGGAAAGTCGACGGACGGACGAACCGGTGGGAAATCGGACGGACGGACGGTCAGAATGTAATTATTTGTTAGCGTTAGAAATTTTGATCAAACACACAATACCCTAATCACGGTATAAGAACAATGTTAATTATATTTTTTAATTACATTATGAAACTTCAAATAGGTATGATTACAATTTTATAATTTTTTTTAAATTTAATTAATTTTCAAATAAATTTATCGCTTAAACAATTGTAAACTTGAAAACATTTTTTTTTTAAATATTTATTTAATTTTGGATTGCAACAAAAGTTTATAAATTCTATGTTTCAAAAACTTCGAAGCACCGAAGGGCTAGACTCTAAACTTCAAAGAACCAGCTATTTCGAATTCGAGGACTATCTACATCCCCTACACGCTATCATATCCTCTGAGCCGCAGACTTATAAAAATCTAATTTTTCCGTAAATTTTATTTAACATTTTTTTTTTTTTACTTATTATTTTGTCTTTTTTAGACTTTTTGAATTGTGTAATTTTGAAAATATTTATGTTTCATCGATACCCTATAATTAAGAATTGAAATTGATAATAAAAATTTTCAAATTTAGTCCAAAAATACGAAATCCTTAAACCCAAAAACTTTAAGATACTGAATTAAATTTTACCACAAATTTGTAATCGCTACCCCCAAAAATCCCCAGATATCGATTTTGTCGAATCAGACTATAAATATTAAAATCCATCTTGATTTTCTTAATTTTAACCACACATTCATAATTAGCAAGACGGAAGACTTAAATATCGATTTTGAGTCGAATCAGATCATATACACCCAAAATTTGTTCGCCATCTTAAAATTTTGAACAAAAATTCGTAATCAACGAGCCCGAGAACCACCAGATATTGATTTTGAGCTGAATCGGATTCGTGCGATATCTTTTAGCCGTCATATTGATTTTATACTATATAAAAGTGCAAAAATGTATTTTCATGTAAGATCTATATATAAGTGTGCCAAATTTTAATTAAGCAGGAAGTGGGTAAGATTATCTTTATAAATATTGAACAACCGGGTGTATATGGTAGCTTCGAAGCTTTGATTTTCTTCCGTTTGAAGGTCGAAGTTTCGATATTCGAATATTCTAAATAAATTCGGAACTTCTTTGACATGACAGATTTTGTATACTCCGGAGTACATGATGCATGGCAAAAAAAAAAAAACGGTAGCAAGTCTACTCCGATTGGAATCTGGTGGGATCACTGCCATTAACGCTTGAGCCCGAGGAAGATATTGGAGAGCACTGCTTCTTTTGATATAGACCTGTAGACTTCTAGTTTCCACATAGCTAGTTGAATGCCACAAACTTTCCGGTGGATATATGCGTTAACAGGGATAGTTCAGCACCACTACTGCGGACATTTTTTAATTGAATATAAATTGAGATCCTGTAGAAAATTAAACGGATATACATTACTACCAACATCTGGAATTTATCTTATACCGTACCGATTAAGGGAATGACAGACAAATATATATATAGAAGCTTACAACAAAAACTCACAAGAAACAAATTACAAATATAGATTTATGTATCACCAATTAGAAAATTATTCTCCTAAATTTAAATTTTTTACTTGTGAAATTTTATATCAGATATTTCCTTTAAGGGAATCGTGGACTGAGGGAAATGCCTTATCGAGCCTTCCTCGGTCCGCTCCAAAATTTTCACCGACAGCTCTCTAACGAATGAGGGAGCCGGGGCGGACGTTTCCTTCCTGAACCTGACATTGGGGTGGAGTACTCATTTGGAAGACACACCACTGTCTTCCAGGCTGAAGTCTTCGCCATCGCAATGCCAGCAAAGATAGCCATTGATATGAAGATCAAAGCAAAGGATATTGCTATCCTTTCTAATAGTCAGGCAGCCTTGATGGCTCTGAGTGGCCCTCAGATAACATCTAAGTTACTGGGGAACTGCGGGTCGTCTGTGGATTAGTTGTGTATCCATAACATGGTGTCCCTTCAGTGGGTTCCTGGTCACATGGGGGTCATTGGGTATGAAAGAGCTGACCTTTTCGCTAAGGCTGGCTCTGATTCTCCGTTCCTCGGACCGGAACTCGCCGAAGGCGTTGTCACCTTGAGTGGCGGGTCTCTCATCAAAGCGGATGTTCATAGAAAGCATCAGCAGAGATGGGAGAATCTGAATACTTGCAGGTGCACAAAACTGTATCTTAATGGGCCCAATAGAAATATTTCTGATTTTCTCATGGGGCTCGGAAGGAAATAATTTAGAACTGTGGTTGGCATCATCACAGGCCACAGCTCGCTTCACGCTCATCTAACAAGAATGGAAGTTGTTGACACCCCTGAGTGGCTGTCGTGCCTGGAAAGAGAGCCTGAGACTACCGAAAACTTGTGTGCCCATAGCAGGTTGGATACTCTATGTTCTACCCTCTTATCCATAGAGGAGCTGAAAACCTTTTCTTACCAAGACCTGATGCGCTTCATTAAGAGGACAGGAAGGTTTTGGTGATAAGGCTGCTAGCGGGTTAGCACAATGGGCCACCCTGGCCTCCGTGCTTCGGATCTCTCGTCCCCCAGCCTATAAAAAAAAAATCCCCACCACCTTGAAATGCAACTCTTGGCAAGAACATTGCTGTAAAAATGTTCATTGCTCATTCCGGTCGAAGTAGCTTTCGATAACCCACATTTTTTGGAAAAGTTCGTTTTACAGGATCAGCTTAACTAGAGTTAATATGACAAAACACAAAAAAAATATCCAAATATATACAGGGTGTCCCACGTAACGTGTTCCCTGGGCATTTTTCTCGAAAATGTGCGGAGATATCGAAAAAGTCCTAATAATCAAAGTTACGTATCATTAGTCAAGGTATCCTTTGGCGTAGCCAAAGTTCTTGAAAAAGGTGTTGGAAACGAATATATTGAAAAAAAATTTTTTTGAATTCCACGAATAAAACTAAAACGAAAGTGCTAAATTGAAAATTCCAGTTTCACCCATTATTATCGAGATATAAGGTCTCTGTACCGTGTTCCTTTGCCGGTTTTCTCGAAAACGCATACAGATATCATCGAACAAAAGTTACCCATCATAAGCGGGCTATCTTTTGGTATTGATAAATATTTCAAAAAAAGCCACACGAAAAAAGGATATCTTCGGTTTGGTCCTTATCGTCCTTTCTGAGGATAAATTTTGGCTACATTGAATAACTGCAAATCAAATTAGAAAAAAAGTGTATATCTACTGAAAATTCTTCACAAAAAGAAGGTGAATCATTTACAGGTATGTAATATGTTGTCATAATTCCTGAGATAAAAGGGCCAGAATTTCGTCCCCATTTCTAAGTAAATTATCATTATCTTATTTTTATTGTTAACGTAAACTTCTGTGGCAGAAGCAGGATACAGATACAAGTAGAAAATTCACGGAAAGGAGGCAAAACCAGAAAATATAATTCAAACAATAGTTAAGTAGGTTTGTACCTAATGTACTCATCCCTAACTATATCCAACTTTGGTCTAGTGCACGCGCTTGAAATAGGATTAATTGGTGATATGTAGTATGAAAATTTTATTCTAAGTTTGATCTTTGATATAAATATTCTTGTAATGTCGCTTTTTGCAAATAGTGAATTGGTAGAGCTGCTGATTACATACGGGGAATGTAACCGTAATGCCGCAAAAACTGTAAGCAGTTATGCTGAACGCTTTCCAGAAAAATGGTGCGCAACTAGGCAACACTTACTGCGATTAATAGAATAATAGAACGAGAGCAAGATACAGGACCAACATTACTCGGCAACATATTGCTAGAAATACTCACGTCAGCATTCGCGAAATATCGCGAGATTCTGGATGCTCAAAAAGTACCATACAAAGGACGCTGAGAGGATTAAGAACGCACCCCTACCACTTATACCTTTCTCAGAAATTAGAGGAAAGGGTTTCCAGTAGTAGAATACAATTTTGCAACTGGGCTCAACAGAAACTACGGGAAGATGCAAATTTCTTCAATAATGTATTATTTACCGATGAAGTTAAAATCAGGAATTCGAATGAGCCCAATAGACATAACATAACAACATATTACATACCTGTAAATGAATGACCCTCTCTTTACGAAGACCATATACCACTTTCTATCCAATTTGATTTGCAGTTATTCATTGAAGCCAAAATGTGTCCTCTGTAAGGACGAAAAGGACCTAACCGAAGATATCCGTTTTTCGTGTGCTTTTGTTTTTTTTAAATGTTTAACATACCAAAAGATAGCCCGGCTTATGATGGGTAGCTTTTGTTACTAGCACTTCGATGATATCTGTGTGCATTTTCAAGAAAAATGGCAAAGGAACACAGTGCATAGAGTACAATTTGAGGTCTTATATCTCGATAATAAAGGACTAAACTGGAATTTTCAATATAACATTTTCGTTTTAGTTTTATTTGCGGAATTCAAAAATGTAATCTAAATGTTTCCTTAATAAGGACGAAAAGGAAATTTTTTAAATATATTATTTCCCAAGTCTTTTTTCAAGGACTTTGGCTATGCCAGAGGATACAGTGACTAATGATACGTCACTTTTATTATTAGGACTTTTCCGAAAACTCCGCACATTTTCGAGAAAAACTCCCAGGGAACACGTTACGTGGGACACCCTGTATATATGAAGAAGAAGAAAAAAAAAAGAAAAAAAGCCCCAATTGTTGCTGTCATCACCGCACAATCTCAATCGCAAACGTAATCGTACCGGTGTCGATGATATAGTATACATACGGCTCGAAAACGAGCAATGGGGTCAGACTGAGGGTACACAGCCCCAAATGCCATATTGCCATATATCAAGGGCTCTGGGCTCTACCCCTACCATATTCCAAGCCGAGGTATTGGCCATAGAAGAATACCTGCATTGAAAAAGCCATAAATGGCACTACCGGACAGTCAAGACACCCTCAAGATCTTAAAAGCCTACACTATCAAGTCGAGGATTACCTGGGAATGTCTGCAAGCCCTTAAAATTTTATTAAGGAGAAACACAGTTATCCTCATGAATATGAGGGCCATAAAGGCAAGGAATTTGCTGACGTCCTAGTCAAAAGAAACCTCCTCTGTCGGACCAGAGCCATTTTGTGACACTTGAAAGTGTTACTTTAGAGTTATCTAAATAGCTGGAAGAATAATAATCAAAAATCCTTTTATTGGGAAAGGCTACAGGGAATTCATCAGACAAAAAAGTTTATCGACATCTCTGGCGGAAAATCAAAAGACACCTCCTACTTCTTAGGGGAACCGAGCTCAACGCCATTGCCCATTGAGGTATTACCTAAACAAGACGGGCTTGACATGAGACTTCATACTGCCGCTTCTGTCAGGATGCTCACAAAACTTCGGAGTACTAGTTCTGCATCTGCGAAGCATTGGTCAGGCGGAGATTACTCCAATTCTGACAAGTTTTTCCTGCACCAAATTACGTGTGGAGCTAAAATCTCAGAATGATTCTAGACTTCATTAACGCAGTCTAAACATAAAAAGGTAATAAATTGAACGGACTCACAATAGATATTTCAGATCGCAGTGAATGCGATGCCAACGCTTGAAGAACACCCCTCCAGAAATCTAAATGTAATCGTATCCTGCCTGGTGTGAAAAAGCCTTTAACCAGAATCGAGTTTGATTATATGTAGATATTTGACACTAATTTCAAGTCTTATTGCTAAGTATTATTTCTTTGCTTTATGAATCTTTCAGTTTAGTTTCTTTCTAAGTTTTTTTTTCATAATTTTTTAGGTGTTTCCACATTAAAAAGAACAAAGAAAAAACACCAACAATCATAATAATATTTAACGGTGCTTGCATTTTTCCGTTTCCGTTAAGCAAGATTTCTTTAAAAAGAAAGAAAAAAATAGCACCCAAGACAATTCTCTTAAAATGGTATGTCAGGTGATTTTAATAATAAAGTTCCTGCACCTTTTAAGGATTTTGAAAAATATTTCATAGCAGGGGAGATTAGTAGCTTAGATGAGATAGTATGATACTCCCATCAATATCAATAAAAAAAAAAATATTCATGAATTTTCACAAATTAAATAAATGGATACAAAGATTTTGTGATAAATGTGTATGCGCGCGCGCGTGCGTGATGTTAAACGTCACTTTTACACGTTTTCGTTAAGCAAAAAGATTTCGAATATATTTTCTTTTTAAGTGCAAAGGACTGAAGTAGCTGTTTTATATGGCAAAAACTTTCCGACTTAGTCGACTGGGTATAAATATTATAGTGCATATTCAGAAATACATATGTATGTATGTCTGTTAACCCCGGCGAAGTCTTGTGCCATTCTATGTAAAAGGCAACAATACCAAACCGGATCACGATGCGACGACTGTGAGTTTTTGCACGATTCAAATCCATAAATCAGGCATAATGCCATGAAATATATTAATGAATCTTTCTGTGGACACTTTACTGATTGTGTGAGTTCTTTATTTGTCTCGCTTTGCTATTTGAGATTCATTGCTTCTTAATTTGTTTTTTTTTTTTATTGGTCCACCACCATCACCACTAAATAACAATATTTCACCGGTTTCACGAAGGTATTCCATGATTTTCATTTGTAGTGTTTTGACTATTAAGATGCAGGACGCATACGAAGAAGGATTTTTTTTTTTTTTCAAAATGTTCAAAAAACATAAAACGAAAAATATATGGAAGCGAATAGCGTAAGTTTCAGCTCAATTCGATACGTGATTTTGAAAATAAACAAGCAACATATATTTTTTGTTATTTACTACCAACTATACCTACTCGAATGTAGATAGGGTGTCTCCTGGTTGTTTTTTTTTTAACTAACAGTAAGATTAAATGTGTTTACCGTGTATCCATTGTTAACAACTCTGTTCAGGTGTTACTTCTGTTATAAACAAAAAAATCTTGAAGTCGTTGACCATCAGCTGATCAAGTTTCAGAATGAGCACGATTATGTGGTATCATGTGTAATGTGGTGGGTGTATTTATTTCGCATAGATCTTAATCTTTGTCGCGAAAATAACTTTTAACAGCAAGTGGAGAGTTATTTGCATTCCCACGCAAATATTTGCTCTATTATTCGGTAAGAGGAAATATCTACTTAAGCAAAATCTTGGCATTTGAAGTTTGGGAATAATTAATGGTATTTTTTGCTTTTTTGATAATACCGCTAACTGCAACATATGTTATTGCTTTATGCCCCATATATATACATACAGAGCTAAGTGACATACTGTTCATTATAAGTTCATTATAACGTCATAGAAATTTCGAAATATAATAGCAGCGTTCTTTATTCACTGATATAGATTAGTTCAATTCTACATGAACCTGGGTTTCATCCAGTTCTTTTTCAAATTATCCGGATTCTTATTTAATATCACATGTGTAGATACTTCTTTGTCTGAAAAGTTTCCGGCCTCAACATGAAGATGGCAGCACTCGTAAACAAAAGTTGGTGAATGTGTTTGCGCATGCTTTGAAAGGTACTCACCAAAATTTCAGCCATTTTTGACGCGTTTTTTGACAATCATTTGAGTGAGTGAGTGAGTCGATGTGAATGTTTTTTTTTGGAAAAAGTCGAGTATCGAGCTGTCAATAAATAATTGTTTTTAAAAGGCAATACGCCTACGCCAATCAAAGACGAGTTGTACGCTGTGTACTGGAACTCTGCGCCATCATTTACCACCCTGAAATTTTTGTCAGCTGAATTTAATGTTACCGTACCAGCTTAGATCACGATGAACGTTCGAGACGTCCAAAAACTGCAACCACTGACGATAACATCGCTCATGTTCACCAAATGGTGCTAGACAACCGTCGAATTAAAGTTAGAGGAATAGCAGAGGCTATGAACATGTCCAAAGAACGTGTTTGTCACATATTGCACGAAGATTTAAGCATGAGAAAGTTGTCCGCGCGTTGGATGCTGCGTTTGCTGCCCAAAAATGACGCCTCACACGTCAGAAGTTGCCATGGCGAAACTCCATGAATTGCGGTTTGAACTGTTCGACCACCCTCCCTCTTAATCACCAAATCTAGCCCTAAGCGACTTTTTTTTTTTTTTTTGTTCCAAAACCTAAAAGCTGCGCACGAAAGACAGAGATTTTTGTCGAATGAGGAGGCCATAACCTTCGTAAAAAACTATTTTGCAGAGAAAGATGCCGAGTACTATTTGGACGGGACGTTGGGACCATCGCTGGGAGAAGAGAAAACTCCGCGGAAAAATAAAAGTTAGTTTGAAGAAAAAATTTCTTGTATCTTTATTAGGTCAGAAACTTTTCAGACAATCCTCGTGCTGCGTTGGTTGTGGTTGAGACACAGTTTCATATGTTGTTTTTGCCATGTATAATAACATGGACTAGTTTATTTCCGATTTTCATATAATATAAGTTTATAGAAATTCTTTTTATTTTACGAATTGGATGTCAGCAAATTCTTCAAACAACTTAAACTTCCCACGCATTTCACACTTTCGAACGATTTCCATCATTTCACTTTTACATTGTACAGTATTATTAAATTATTGATCTCTTCATTCGATTCGGAATGTAATGCAAGCAATAAATTTAAAACACTTGAGATTCTTACTTCATTTGATAAATTCACTTTCACAAATGAGCAAAGAATGTACTGTCTCCAATATGCGGCTACACTATTTCCCTCTTGCGTTAGTTAGGTTTCCTGTGTTCACAAATTCATACATATCTCTAAAACGAAGCCGGGCGGGTACCATAGCAATAGTAGCATTAATAAGACTAATTATGGCTTAAAGAATATACAAAACAAAAAAAATGGTACTATTGATGACATACAATAGTAAATATTACAATTTTTTTGGAAAAGTACTATTATTAACAAAAAAAAGTGTATCGTTCGGTGTTGCTAAATTTTTTTAATGAAAAGTAGAAAGTATTTAGCTTCATTTGATATTTGGATCAGAAAAGTCGATTGCTTCATTCTCGAGATATGATTTTTTGAAAATGTTGTTTCATCGTTAAATCACGAAATTTCGAAACCATCGTCTTAGTATTACAATCAAAGTTTCATACAAATCGAAGATGATCTAGGTCTAGCTCCAATTCCAATGTGCTCGATTTCGTATAATTGCTGTATATATGTAGGTAAATGCCATATATTACCCACTGACATATATAATATGGACTGATTAACTTTCTATTTCATGTGGGCTCGATTGGTTATGTCAATAAAAGTTCTTACGCCGGTGCCAACATTGAAAAAATCATTGGCGGGAAGTTGAAAAAATAAGCGCCCAGCTCGAAAAGTGATTATAATAAAACGTTTCGAACTTCTGCTTCATATCTTATGAATATATTGTCTTTGGTAAAACAATTTTATCAGTAATAACCCTAAATAATTAATATAAAAAGATTTATTTCGACGGACCCATTTATTTATTTGTTGTTTACAGTTCTCCTCAGTTGGTACTTGGTGCTTAGACCGAAAGAGTCAGCAATATAAAAGTGAGCCCACTTTTTGCAGTGCATTTCCATTAATGTAGTCAGTCCATATTATACATGTCAGTGATATTACCCAATCTTTCTCTCTCTCTTAGTTATCTTTCTTATACATATATCTCACTCATTATCTCTCTTTTTAGTCTGTTGGGAACTTTTCAATCTCGAAAATCCCACATATTGCCCAAATTTTTCCCACATTTCCCACAGTTCGAAAGCTGAAATTACCACAAAAATCCCACCATATACTTATATACTTATTAATTTAAATAAAAAATTATGCATATTTTAATTGTACTACTGTAAAAATGTAGAAAAGTAGAAGATCTCACACGATCCATCCACAAATCGATAAAACTCTTCTAAGAATTTCTAAAAATCCAACGGACCATCTCAACATTTTAGTATAAAACTCTTCTGAAAAGAACAGACCAACCCAGACCTTTTAGTATAAAACTCTTCTAGGAAAATTTTGGTGATAAATTTTCCAATAAATTGTTTTACTGTAAAAATGTGCATGAATGTATAAGCAGAAGATCTCGCACCAAACTATCCGTCCACAAATCTATAAAACTCTTCTAAGAATTTCTAAAAATCCAACGGACCAACTCAGACCTTTTAGTATAAAACTTTTCTAGGAAAATTTTGGTGATGAATTTTCCCACAAATTGTTCTACTGTAAAAATGTTTTCCCTTTTTCCCACAGTGATGATTTAGAGGGCCGAAATTCCCACAAAATGGGATTTTTCCCACAAGTTCCCAACACCAGACTCGACAAGTTACTTGCACAAGTTTAGACTCTCTTCACTTCCCTATGCCTCTTCTAAATTCAAATGTTTACTTGCAACAAGTTGGAAATCTTGTTTCACTCTTTTCTACTTTTTAGAGCAAGTCCATATTTTTAACTTGAATTTTAAGCATGGCGGATGATGTAAATTGTCAGATGAACCATAGATTGTGTTCCAATTTAGTTCCACTTCAGGCAAATTCCCGCAAAAAAACTTGACGAACATGAACTTGCTCATATGTTTAGCAATCTAATTGTGCAAGCAACTTGCCGAGTCTGAAAGAACCTTTAGGAATAACTTTTGAGTAAGCTTCTAATTTCTCTTTAGAGTTATTACAAAAATATCTGGACTGACCCGATAGTCACAGTGGCAGTGATGAAGAAAAATTCGAAAATTCAGGAACTTTTTGAAATTAAAATATCTCATATGCTTCACTTTGGCGATTTATCTTTATCGTCACCTAGTAAATTACATTTTACCCATCCTTGGTTGAATTTCTTGATAATTTCATTGCTCCAGTCAACTTGCGCTATCTTTTGTGCATAAGTAAAATTTTGCAATACATATAAATCGAGAATAAATCTTCCTGATAGTTAGATGTCCATGTAAGATTGTTTTTATTCGGGCCATAGATATATGCAATGGGTTGAATGAATTACATCGGTATATCGATTATTTTCAAGCTTCATATTACGTATAACTTTGATAGCTTCTGGGACCACTACACTAACTGGAAGTCCTACTTGTGGCTGAAACTTAACCGAACTACGCCCAATACCAAAAATCACAGAGGCAAAGGATGGTGTTGTTGAGTCTATTATCCTTAAAAAAAGTTATGGTTGGAATATTTTCGTTTGTTAAAATTAAATGACTTTTTTCTAGTGCATAGATAAAAACAACAACAACAAATTTCCTTTTTAATTTGTGGAAAGCATAAAGACTCAAAGAATTCGAAAATAATATTTCGAAAAGTGACATCTTGCAGGAAACAGCTACACAGCAACATTCGTGCAGGTGACAGCAGATGTCTTCTAAATAAAATTGAAATTCGAATGTAGTGATTTTCGAAAAAAAAAAAAAAAATTACGTACGAATCGATCATTGATATTTCCCATCTGTCCAGAATATTAATCTTTCGTCGTATTCGGCCATAAATTCCATTTTAAAATATCAAATGCTCGGAATTTTTTGATGCTTTTCTTACGTTACATTGTTGGTAATCTAAAAACCACAAATTTTCTATCAAGGGGTTATCAAACTCACGCTTAAAAATTCAATCTTACTAAATAATGTTATCCAGAAAGTGTGGAGTATATACAGACAGCAACACACATTTATATGTATAAAGAAAGATTATTTATTCCTATCGATTTTATAATGTAAGTAGGCATAATATGGATAGGATGGGATGATCCATCGATCCGATTAACAAAAATGAATTATTAAGAAAACCGATGTCACCTTGATCTTGGCTAAATAGAAAATTACTCAACTCTGTACGTCATAATGTAGGTAAGAGCATACAATAGCTTTTAATAGAAATCACACCTACACGCTAAGATGATTGTCTAATTAGTCAGGTGTCAACAATAAAGATTGTTTTCTTTGCGTTGCTTCCAAGCTTCTTTATATAGGTTCGCCTTTATACGTATTATATATATATGTAATTTCAGTATTTCATTTTACCTGTCGCCAACAATACTTGTAGCCCGTACAAATCTAATATTAAAAGAAAAAAAAATTCTCCTCATGACTTTTATTTCTAAGTATTAAGCTCACTTAAATGTTTCTCGGAATGGGTAGGTATGATGTGATAGTTGGAGTTTTCTGATGCTCAATATGGAAGTGTAATGACATCAAACGAATAACAATGAAATTTTTGTTATTTTCTATGACACTGTCCTATAGATGACTTTGTGATCTTTGAACTGAAATATATTGTTATTCATAGAAGGCACTCCCAAATTGATTATCCGTGAGCTTTTTCAGTTTTCTGTTGATGGTAAGGGGACTAAGCAAAATATTTGTTTTGAGAATAAAATTTTTTTACAGCATTTTCTACTGCGCATGGTTCGAAGTCCTGTTTCAGTGGTCTTATACATATAGTAAGTATATAATATTAATGGAAATGTCATTAAAAGTATATGTATAAATGCAGTTATATTTATAATTGCTTTTTAATGTGCACAAAAAGAGGTAGGGTAGGGTAGGGCTGAAAGTGAAATTTCTTGAATTGTCATCAATATATCATATGCTTTTAGGTCAAATTTTATTTTTTTTATGTAATCCCGAATAGTGCTTATGTAACCTGTTGCTTTAAATTCTAAGCCAACTGCTCCAGCTTGGAAGAAAATGTAACATTTTGCCAAACCAAGAATAGAAAATTAATACGTCGCCCAACTTTAACTGACTGTACTGAAGAAAAAAAAGTATTACACCAGTTTGGCAAGTAACTTTAAAAGTTTACGTATTTAATAAGGATTCTAAAATTCTTTAACACGTGTTACATTATTTCTTAGATTAGTGGAAAAAAAATTTTTTCTTCAAGAAACCCAGTTTCGAAAAATTTCATTTTACCTACTAAAAATGATTCTAGTGTACCCAAAGCTTGCCTTAAGAGCGTAACTTTAAGATTCTAGTTTGAGTGAGACGGAGAGTCATTCCATGTAGTGTGAGTGAGACAGATAGTGTAACACCGCCGATTTTTCGGATGTAGCACCAGGGTCATTTGACGTACCCTTTTTCTAGAAGTGCAGGTTAATGGAATGATTTCGGTGTAGGATTGCAAGAAAAATGTAACACTTCTGCTACAAAACGTGATCAATGAAAATCGGTATAAGTTACTCATTCGAAAATCTTGCTTACTTCACTTTACTTTAGAGCAGACTCATTAAACACAGTTCAGATCACTTTAGAGCAGTGTTCTGAATTCATTAAACACGATTTTCTGCTCTAGAGTAACCAAGAGTAGCTCATTAAGCAAACTTTTAATATGATAGTCTAGCGTTATTTGAGCTGCATCACTTTAAAATGTTATTTTTATACCCTAGATGAAATCATAGGGGTATACTAAGTTTGTCATTCTGTTTGTAATACCTCGAAATAATGATGGTAGAGCAAAATGGATTGGACATCCATTCATAATATTAAAAGTTATTTCGATTTTTGCATGTCCGTCCGTCCGTCTGTCCGTCCGTCCATCCGTCTGTCCGTCCGATAACTCGAGAACGCGTATACTTAAAGAGCTGAAATTTTGTACGGACTTTTAAAAAAAAAAGTAAAATTAAGTTCGAAAATGAGACAAATCGGGCAACTCCTTCGTGGGGTTGCCATATAAAAATTTCGTTTTCCGCTATATATTTGGACACTGCCTGAGAACGCATCGACGTAGAGAGCTGAAATTTCGTACATGATGTTTTTACTACATTAGCAAATAAAATGTCAAAAATGGACTAAATCGGGCAACTCCTTCTTGGTGTTGCCATATAAAAATTTCGGTTTTTTACGTATACTTTGAAAACGATCAGTCCAAGACATTTTTATTGTACTAAGAACTTCTGCAGAATACTAAATCCTATAAAATTGGTTATGATCAGTTTTTCTGTGCGACAAACTGTTCTAGAAATATATGCGAAAAACAACTTCAAAATCAATACTTGAATAGATCGGTGACCATACGAAATTTAATAGAATTAATTAGAAAAATATTTGTAGCCGCATTGCAACTCAAATTGTTATTAATATTTAAATATGCAGATATTACCTTTAGTCTTTTTTATCTGTATTATATCTAAAATATGTTTTTAGATAGAAAACAATGACAACAAAGAGATAAAGAAAATAGAAATATAAAGGTTTTTACTTCACTTAACCATGATGAGTACATTCAGCATGAAAATTAAATGTCCGACACGATGTTTTGTTTTTACTTTTTGCCAAATTAATAGCACTATTACACGTGCACTCTTACCTAATACTAGTAGATTATTTCTCGTCTACAACAGACTGAAATTCACTGAAAATAATTTCAATGAATTTCTAAAATGCATTGAGAATGCAGAAAAAATCGAACTTTTCGACCCAGCAATTAGAGAGGTCTCATCAGTATGGTTATCTATGATCGCCTACCATAGAACCTACCTAATGCCTGGCAGTGAGTGGCCATGTGGCGAAGAAATGCTTTTAATAGGGTTTTGCCTTTGTAATTTAACACCGCACAATTCACCATATCTTTGAGACAATATAATACAATAAAACTAAAAAGGAAAATTTTTCTAATTAAGTAATGATCCAAAGAAATAAATTGACGTTCATTAGGTAGGTACTGTTAATTTTTATAACATGAGGCATACATGTTAGATGCATTCCTTCAGGCTAGCTAAAAAAAATATTTTCACATATACCACATAAATCACAAAACCTCCTTCTTTAGTAGATACAGAAGTTATACTATTTTGGATTCTTGTCAAAACTATTACTTTGCAGTTCTCTTTCTTCTGAACTATGTATATGTAGAACTATACAGGGTGATTTGTAATTGGTAGTCATAAATTACACAGCTGATAGATTGAAGTTTTAGGAACAAGAGGGAGGAGAGGAGGGGAAGGGCGGAGGGTAGTCTCAACCGTTTTGGATTTACAGGGTGATTAAGAAAATATGCTAGTTTTTCACAAAATTTCCTCTTTGGGGATAACCCTATGAAGGTGATTTTTAGCTCAGATGATAGTAAACTAAGTTTAAGCTTCTAAGTAATGTCGAGCCATTACTCCACCCCCTCATGTCGTTTTTTTTTTTTTTTTTTAACGACTTTTTGCCAAAATGCCTGATAACCGTTACATTTTCTTACAACATTTGCAAATAAACTTGGGGATCGACGAATATAAAAATAAGTGGGATTAAAACGCAAAACCGATAAGATGTCCCCCTTCCTCCCATACAATTTGTTGTTTTTAAAGAAAGACGCTTTACATTATAATAGCATGCATTTTTTCTAGAAATTGTGAGGGTGATAGAAGATCGTATACGAAAATTTATTTATGAGTGACAAGAGAAGCAAACGCCTTCTGTATATTTTGTAGACCTCGTTTTGATAATGTGTATGTGTCTTGAAAATTTTACTTTCATAAAAAGTTCTTCTTCTTTCTTCTTCGTCTATTGGTTATGATCCGGAACTGTGGACTCGACATGCGAGCTGACGTTCCTTCACAATGGCTTGACCCTATGGGGTATAACGCCAACAAAATGTACCGTGTCCGACTAAATGTTGTTGATTGCCATGTGGGGCTATTTATTGTTTTATAATTGCGTTGAGTTTTGTTTTATAGTTGCGTTTGTATTTTATTTGTACTTGTTTTGTTTGTTTATGTATTGGTCGATGTAATACAAGAGCATACGTTTTATGATTGAAACTACCGTTACCGACGATACGCTTGATTCATTGTTACAATGATGAAATCAATTGTTGGGTGAAATTTTGATTACGAACACTGTATACAAAACACCGAACACCAAAAATATATCTGAGAGATTACAAATCCGATAATGAATTAAAGGTATCACCAGGGAGAAAGAATCTCACGGAAAACCTCTAATCTTGTCCAATCGAACGGATATGGTAAAACGTCCGACCACACTGAGGTACAACTTGGAACTGATAAAAAGTTCTCAAGTATAGTAAAGTTTTTATGGGTGTTAATAGTAAAACATTGTCACTGACAACCCTAATCTGTCAATTTTGACTACTGGTAACACATTTTACTATTATTTTATAGCAAATATTTATTCAATTACATACTTGTGAAAATGCAAGAAGCGTAATGACGAGTTTTTTGCGGGGCATAATAATTTTTCGATTTTCACATTCTGGTAGGCTCAATGAAGACTTGATTCAGAAGACATAATTTTACATTAGAGGAAAATTCTTTGTCAAGGAAAATTACTTCAACATTTAGTGTGTGTTAAGCATTTCGCAAACTGTGAATTTTCACTTTTTCCGACGTTGATTACTCAAAAACCTAGAGATCGGAATTTTATAAAAACAATATTTTTTCGAGTAGGTACTATGAATATAAATTAAATTTTGGAATGTAAACCTATTTATCCTAAAACTTCCGAACTCGTGGAATTGTTTTAAAGCTAAAATATCAGATCTTTTCAGTTTGCATTTTTCGAACTCGAAACTCGAGGTGTTACTAATTTTAGAATGTATAATTTTATTGTAAAAACCATATTCTTGCAAGGCTCATTATGGTCATTAATTAATAATAATATGTTTTGATAAAAAAAGATGTTATTTTATGTATTAAATATAATTCGTTCTTATGCTCCATATAGTGACGAACTGGTTATCATTCCACTTAGATCACAAGGATGCTAGAAGATAATTATCTATATCACATTTTGTCCCTGATTGACATTGGTATATTTAAAGCTTCAACAAATCGATTCAGGGATTTAAGAAAAATCGTTCATCATTATGCCCCGGGATCCCTTATAGCTTAGGGTTAATGTAAAATCTATGTCAGGAGGCAATAATGCTGTCAGAATGAGTACACCAATACGTTCTTTAAGTTTTCTGTGAATACCAGGGTTCGAGGATATATATCATGATATATATCCGATATATATCAAATGATGTTTTGTGATATATAACAATACAATACGACTCGCGGCAAATTATACCTCATTCCTTTTAAATAAGGCATATCAATGTATATAAATGCATAGAGAATGAACAGACGAATCAGACGATAATAACTGTTCGTTTCCCGCCGATTTCGTCAATCAAAGTTAAGATTACGCAGGCTCCTGTGCGGAAAAACCGTATCAATGAACTTAGATGGCTGGTCGAACATACACAACGACCCGATTGCTTGTTGTAGCATCACAACAGGTGAAGGAGATTCCGTTCTCGTCGATACTGTCGATATATCAGGAAATTCACATTCTGCCGAATATTTGACAACTGTTGCTAAGCAATCAATCAAAAAGACTGAAGAAAAATTCGGAGTTAACGTACGCAATTTTGTTACGGACAATACTGAAAATGTCACTAAGATGCGACGTGAGTTGGAAATGCATTGGAATACATTGATATTATCCAATATGAATGTAGTGCACATTTCTTAAATCTACTTGCTGAAGATGTAGAAGTTAAAGGTGTCACTAACCACGACATTAAAGTCGTTAAATATTTCAGGAATAAACATTTGCCAGCAGCGCGGTATAAAGAAGCCAAAGGTAAAAATTGATCATGCCTATTGTCGTACGCTGAAACTCTATTTGTGATACAGTACGATCATTCGTTGAAAATCGCGGAGTAGTAGTGCAGATTTAGCAAAATCATCGAGAAGCGATTGAGAGTAACATTTACCAAATTGTCAACTACATTCAAGTTGCCAATAATTTTTTGGATTTGCTAACAAGGCTGGATCCAATCGCAAAAGCCTTAGATCACTCCCAACGAGATGGCACGACGATTTCAGTAGCTGTCGAGATTTAAAACAATCTAGAGAAAGACTTATCAACTCAACTGACTGAAGTGATATCTGCTTTCAACAAAAGGCGCGATATGGCGTTAGATGCACCATATTACTTGGCAAATACTCTTGATCAAAGATTGGCAAATACTCTTGATCAAAGATTGGCAGGCAAAAACTTGACCCCTGATCAACGGAACACAGTATTTGCTGAATTGAAAATAGACTTTATGTCAATGGTTACATTGATAATGACCCAATCATCAATTCTTCCGCAATATCTATTTGGGTCTCAGTTTCAAACAACCCCACCAATGGATTGGTGGAATCTTTTAGACTTGAACACCACGGATGTACAATGTCAGCAATGGCAACACAAAAAAAAAAGGTTTCTGAATATGTCTGAACAACTTCTGACTGCAGTTGCATCCACAGCGGATTTTGAAAGATTTTTTCAAGTTTTGGTCTGGTGCAGTCAAAGCTGAGAAACCGTTTGGGAATTGACGAGGCTAATAAATTGGTGTACTTGCTTAAACGCCTTAACAAGTCTTCAGGAAAGAAAACGAACTTGGATTAGCTATCAAATCCAACACACGATGAAGATCTTACTCAACCTGCTGATGTAGTAGAAGTAGATAATATGATTCAAAATGTCGTTGATGTCATAACCAGGCCTGATTCAGAATCGGAAGATGACCTACCTTTACCTTCCTTGCAATCAAAATGATGAACACGGCATTTTTTGATTATTTTATTTTATTTGATAATTCATAGTTTACCAAATGTACACCATGACTGATTTGATAACGAAAAGACTTATTTGATTTGTTTATAAATGTTGAGTTATGCATCTAATGTTTCTTGTTTTGTTGCCTAAAGTGTAGGTATTTATACTCATGAAAAAACTAATGAACCCACTGATTGATCAGAATTTATAAGATTTTATCTTTTTAAGTTTATTTTCCTGATGTTAGGCATAAGAAGATTTTATGCTTTTTAGTTAATTTTTTCTAATTTACAAGAAGATTTTGTTTTTGAGTTGATATTCAATTATTTTGTTCAATAAGTACCTAAATAAAATTATAAAATTATTTTAATTTTTTTAATAATTTATTATGTTTCTAAAATACATATGCAAACAGTATACATAAATAATACAATAAAATAATAATATGGCTGTCGTACAAAATGGATATATATCAAATTTTTGATATATATCGGATATACAGTAAAACCTACTAATTGGACCACCTCAAGGTCGCAGCAATTACTGGTCCGATTTTACAGGTATAAAGGAATTTATGTATGTATAGACATGTAGACATACATATACCAAAAAGCTGTACAAAGGAGCTATTTTCCCACTGTGTCCGACGAAATGAATAAAAGGAATAAATATGAAAAATGAGGGAACTAATTATGATATGTAAACTAAAAAAATGCTTTTAATAAAAACGAATATAAAAAAGTTCAAACTGTTGATTGATAAAATTTATATGTATGTACACTGTAATTTAAAGAAAAATAACATTTTACGGGAATCTAAAAGCACAGCCTAGGTGCAATATAAAAATTATTTCTTAAAGAAATCTGAAATCTTAGTTTGTTTTTTAGTAGAATTTACGTGTTCTCTTTCAATCATACTTTCGCACTCATTTAGTTTTTGTAATACTGTAGGTATGTTCCTTTTTGTTGCGTAGTTTTTAAGGCTACGAATGCTTGAAAGAGCGTCCTTAATAGTCATGGCCGAAATTTCATTCGAAGCTTCATTTTCGGATTCGACAACATCTTCGGAGCTGCTGCTAGAGTTACTTATAATATTTTCAGTGTCTTGTTTTTTTTTAATCTGTTGAAAGAAATTGTCTTCCCTGTTTTCCGGTAAGGTCTCATAAGTGGCCAAAAATACATCAACATCTGCTAATTCCCTTACATTTTCCTCTACAATACTATCTTCAGTAATTATTTCTTCGGTACTATTATCGTGAGTAAAACCACACCTTCGAAAACATTTATGGATTGTTGATTTAGTTACATTGTCCCATGCAGATTTAAGCCAACTGAGAGCATCAAATGGAGAAATTTTCTTTGCAAGTTCTGAAGAATTTTCAACCTCATCCAAATAACAAATTAAATTGTTCATCACGTAGTTACGGTAGTTTACTTTTAAATTCTGGATGATACCTTGGTCCAATGGTTGTAAATGTGAAGTACAATTTGGTGGTATAGATATTGAAGTTTTATATTAGTAAGCTCATCGACCACATGACAGGCAGCATTGTCGAGGAAGATAAGAATTTTTCTTTTCTGTCTTTGCATTTTCGCATCTAGTGTATGCATCCACTCACTGAAAATAGTAGAGTTCATCCACGCCTTTGAATTGGCTCTCCATGTAATAGATAAATGCTGTTGAATATTTATGCTGCCAAAAGACCTCGGCCTTTTAGCCTTGCCAATTACTAAAAGATCTTCTTTTTCACCAGCTAAATTACAGAGAAGAGCCACCGTTAAGCGTTCCTTGGATAGCTTCCCACCTGAGCATTTTTCACTCTTCAAAAGAAGTGACCTGGTTGGTGTTGCTCGGAAGAAGAGTCCTGTTTCATCCAGATTAAAAATATTTGAAGGTTCGTATCCCTCGCAAAGGCTTTGAATAGTACTGCGATATCCCTCAATCGTACACAGATCAACATCTGCTCCCTCTCCTGATAGCACACCGAAAGTAATGTTGTAACGCTTGCGGAATGACTGTAACCATCCGTTCGATGCCTTAAATTCAGTCAAACTTAACATTTCTGCAATTTTTAAAGCCTTCTTTTGAAGAAATGGTCCAGATATTGGTAAATTTTTTCCACGAGCTTTCACAAACCATTGAAATAAAGTGCTATCCAGTTTTGCATACGGGACGATTAATTTTAAGCGCTTTCTTCCAGTTGGTTCAAATCTCTCAAGCGACTTTTTTATTTCATTTTTATTTTTTTAAATTCGCTGCACTTGGCTTTTGCTAATTTCAAATTTTGCAGCAATCTTCCTCTGACTAAGCCTATCTTTTTCAAACGCTTTTATGACTTCTAATTTTTTACTAACGTCGGATTCCTTGTATTTTTTTCCATTTTTAAAAGATGTTAGAGTGGGTATTTTTTTTTTCCTTAAAATTTACACATCATTTATTTGTTTTGAGTTCCCATTTGAAAAAACCTACCTAATTAAAAATGAATCCTCAGGTTTACTTTCCTATTTAATGAAGGGGTCCTTGTATGTAGCTTGCTAATTTTTGTTCAAAAACACTTAATTTCACAAATTATTAATACCACTGCAGTGATAAAAAATTGTATGCTTAATCCTGAGTAAGATCACATAAAATGAGATCCTTACTTACAGTCACGTAACTCATGAAAAGTGTTATGCGTATCTATTTATCAAATGACTCATACTCATAGGAATTATATTTCGGGGAATCACACAAAAACCTACAAAAATGTTTGAGAACGATTCGTGGTCCTGCAAATATGTATAGAAATACGCCGCTCCGATGTAGGTAAAAGTTTGCTTTGTCATACAGCCCCCTCCCTTTAATGTATGCATCATGTTCTAAAAAATATACAGGGATTTTACACAAAACAGCCATTCTGTTTCATATTGTAATTAGATACAGAAAGAAATTTTTCATAATGTCAATCTCATGCACATTTATTTTATTTTGCGATTTTTCTTTACGTCTGGTCCGATTTGTAAAGTTCAAAAAGATCAAAATTATGGATAAATATGTGGTCCACGGTCCGATTTAACAGGTGCCCCAAATATACAGTGAAGTTTGTTCCAGAAACTCTTTGTGTGTCGGTAGTGTGGTCCAATTGTGCAAGTGGTCCGATTGGGCAGTGTCCCAATTGGTAGGTTTTACATATCATAAATATCCGATATTTTGATATTTATAATAAATATCGGATATTTTCGAACCCTGATGAATACATTATAATTCTTTTAAGTAAAGAAACATAATTACAAGACCTATAATACGCACACACACACATACACTTAAATCGTAATTCTTTCTTAAAGAAAAAATAATTTTCCTTGTGCTCTCTAGTTCAATAGACTTGCATAACCATTGCATCTAATAATTTCATCCTCCTCAGTTAAGTTGTATAATATACAAAGAAAAACAAAAACGTCAATATCACGATTAAACAGCTATTGAACTGCAAAACCGCACAAATGGATAGATATTATTCTCGAGAAGAAAAAAAAAATTGTCTGTGGTTACTACTTGCATTTTCATTCAAGCATATAATAAGTTTGGAAAGATATTTTCTTTGAACACCTTATGCCTACTTCAATAGAAGTAGAAAAATAAACCGCAAAATGCTTGTTTGTAAAGTTTTTCCTTTTATAAATAAACTTAAAAAATCGCCTCGTATACTTACCTATGGTAAGAAATTTTTATTATTTTCAATAAACAGAAACAACTATTTATTGTTGCTAAAAAGCACGTATTCTGTCTGGCACTCACTTGACTATCAGCAAATGACTTGTTTTTGAAATTTTAACACGCACGTTTCCCTCGTCCGATTAGTTTAAAGTTTATAAACAAAATCAACTTTTTAAAAAAATATTTGGCAATAAGTGTACACGCAGTGACTAAATTGATCATTTCTTAATACGTAAAGGGTTTTCCAATAAGAGGTGTTATTTTGATATTCAAAGAAAAATGCCATTTTTTGAGATAAATGATCGGATCTTTATTTCATTATAAAGAGGAAGGTATGCCGTTAATAATGGAAAATAACATCAGCCAAATTACCACCACGACCACGCCTACAGGACCATATCCTTTTCATGAAATTTTCCATAACCAAATCGCGCAAAGTGGCTGCCCTATGTCCTCGATAGCCTCACGAATTCCATCTTTGAGGTCTTGAATCGACGCTGGGCTGTTGGCGTAGACCTTCTCTTTCACGTGGCCCCAAAGGAAAAAGTCGCAAGGTGCTAAGTCACAAGATCTCGCTGGCCAATTGTGATCATCTCTTCGAGAGATAACACGGTCTGGAAACTTTTCCCGTAAAAGATCAATGGTTTCGTTGCTTGTATGGCACGTAGCGCCGTCTTGTTGAAAGTAAACGTTGTCCAGATCAATACCATCCAATTCCGGTCATAAAAAATCATTAATCATCTGTCGATAGCGCAATCCATTCACCGTAACTGTTGCTCCAGCCCTATTTCCGAAAAAGTAAGGTCCAATGACCCCGCGGGACCATAAACCGCACCAAACAGTCACACGTTGAGGATAGAGAGACTTTTCAACAATAACTCTTGGGTTTTTCGACCCCCAGATGCGACAATTTTGCTTGTTGACGAAGCCATCGAGGTGGAAATGGGCCTCATCACTCAAGATGAGTTTTCGATAGAATTCCGGATCATATTCATGCATTTCAAGGACCCAATCAGCAAAGACTCGACGTTGTTGATGATCGGCCGGCTTGAGTTCTTGTGTTAACTGAACTTTATAAGCCTTAAGACCCAAATCTTTATGCAAAATACGGTGTAATGACGTTTGTGGAATGCCTAATTCCAAAGAACGACGAGGAATGGACAAACCTGGGTTTTCTTCAACACTTTCGGCTACATCAGCAATATTCTCGGCTGTTCTTGAGCGACGTGCACGGGTTTTATTCTTCACATCACTAACTTGTCCCGACAGCTCAAATTTTTCTACCAATTTCTGTATTGCGGTCCGACAAGGTTCTTCACGACGACCCAAAAATGTTCGAGTTTTACGAACCGTCTCTGCCACATTTTCACCATTTTATAGTGAATTTTAATAATTTCAATGCGTTGTTGAATCGTGTATCGTTCCATTTTTATTAATGGCGTAGTTTCTACTTGTCAAATGTCAAAAAATGACAGCTCCAAAAGTGACATCTACCGAAATAGCGGGCTAATTAAAATAACACCTCTTATTGGAAAACCCTTTATATATGTATTTTGATGCCGTCTAATTTAAAATTTTTTATATCCCCCACTTTTTCCATCTAGGGTATAGACGATAAAATCATAAGGTATATACTAAGTTTCTCATTTCATTTGTAACGCACAGAAATAATGCTGGTAGAGCAAAATGGGTTGGACACTCATTCATAATATTGAAAAAAGTTGTTTTTTACATTTCCGTTCCTCTGTATATCTGTCTGCCGCACGATAACTTGAGAACGCGTTCACTGAGAAACTTGCAAACGGGCTATTTAAACAAATTCGAAATTTAATTTCGAAAATGAGACATCTAGGGTAACCCCATCGTAGAGTTGCATACGCTCCTGAGAACTTTTGTACACACTGCTTGGAAACTAGCTCACGTTCAGCCTATTCCCAAGAAAGGAGAGGGTAGCGATCCCTCAAATTATCGACCAATTGCAATCACTTCGATTCTTTCAAAGGTTTTTGAATCTATCATTAACTCCAAATTAATGAAGTATCTGGAAACCAATCAGCTAATCAACGATCGCCAATACGGCTTCCGGCACGGACGCTCATCTGGAGACTTGCTGACTTTTCTTACGGAACGTTGGAATCGTAGTCTTCACAATTTTGGTGAGTCCAAAATCGTTGCTCTAGATATTTCAAAGGCCTTTGATAGAGTCTGGCATTCAGCCCTTTTAGCTAAACTCAAAGCACTTGGTCTTTCCCCTCCTCTTCTATTATGGATTGAAAGTTTTTTATCTAGTCGCCAAATACGAGTTGTATTAGATGGCGTTATATCTGATCCTCATCCTATTAATGCCGGTGTCCCCCAGGGCTCTGTTATTTCTCCGACTCTATTTCTAATCTTCATTAATGATCTGCTTTCCCTTACTTTCAATCCTATCCATAGCTTTGCTGATGACAGTACCCTTGATTTCGCATACTCCTTTGACACCCTTGCGGATTCCAGAGGGAACGCCGCATGTGTTAAACGAGACTGCATGATTAGATCATTGAATAACGATCTTGACAATATTCTCGCTTGGGGCAAAGTGAATCGCGTCGAATTCAATGCATCTAAGACCCAAAGCTGTCTCATCTCATTAAAACAAGACCATCACTTAACCACTCCCGTTTCGTTTGATGGTGCATTAATTTCTGAATCACCGTCACTAAGAATTCTTGGCATTAATATTTCCAGTAAGTTAAGCTGGACAGATCACATCTTCTCGGTTGCCAAAGAAGCATCCAAATGTCTTGGTTTCTTGAAAAGGTGTAAGAAATATTTCAGCCCATCAAATATAGCGCTCCTCTACAAGTCCTACATCAGACCCAGAATGGAATACAATTCCCACATCTGGGCCGGGGCTGGTCGCACAGCCTTAGCTTCATTGGATATTGTCCAAAAGAGAGCCTGCAAGCTCATTGGCGATGTGGCAATTACTCGTCATATCGACTCGCTCGAGCACCGTCGCAATGTTGGATGCCTTTCGCTCCTTTATCGCTATATGCATGGCCAATGTTCTGATGAAATATCTAGTCTGATCCCTTGTAGAATAGTTCCTGCACGCAATACCCGCGCTGCATCCCGCGCTCATCCTTTTACCCTTCAAATTACCTTCGGCCGTACACTTAAATTCCGTGATGCTTTCTTATCCCGAACTGTGCGAATGTGGAACAGTCTACCATCTTCTGTCTTTCCTCCGGCATACAACCTGCAGAAGTTTAAGGGCGACATACATCGGCACCTCCGCCACTCTCCTCATATCCCTTAATCCTTTCCCTATCTCCTTCCTGCCACGCTGTGCTTTGCATCATAGGGTATCCCCTGAGCTTGGCTTAATAATATAAAAAAAAAAAAAAAAAAAAAAAAAAAACACGGAGCTTTCATAAAAATAGTAAATTAAATTTCAACAAGTAAAAAAGCTAGAATTGGTCTACGACCAATTCTTATGATACCCTCTAGATGAATACCCGTATAAAATTTCGTATGATCACCGATCTATGTAAGTTTGATTTTTGAAGTGATTTTTCACATATACTTCTAGTACAGTTTGTCGGACAGAAAAAATGATTATAACCAATTTTATAAGATTTGCATTCTGAAGAAGTTTTTAGTACAATAAAAATGTCTAGGACTGATCGTTTTCACAGTATACGTAAAAAACCTTAATTTTTATATGGTAACGCCTAGAAGGGGTTGCCCGTTTTAGTCCACTTTTGAAATTTTATTTGTTATTACAGTGAAAACTCTCTATAACGAAACTCTCTATAACGAAAAACTCTCTATAAAGTAAACATAAGTTGAACTTGGTTGGTTCGCCTACGAATCAATATATTAATTCACTCCCTGTAACGAAGTGCGCACTCCCTGTAACGGAAAATCCGCAAAACATTGTTTGTATTAGGTTGCCAGATGCTCAAAAAGGTACCGATATTTTCGGAAGTAAGTATACCTAAAGTACCAGGTATGTCGGTTTTATGAACTTTTTGTTTTATTTATTAGGATTATACCTTTATTGACCACTTACAGACTCGAGGCGTAGGGGATGACTTACAATACAAATCCACTTATCGTTTTCAACCAATGGAAACGATCCTGCTGCTGCCGTGTCAATGTAATTCAGACCTTAGGTACCACCAAGTCAATCAGAGGTAACCTGATGTCTGATACCTGTTTATTGTGATTTATTTTGTCCATACATACATATTTTGCTCTAATTTTTATACATTCCTTATAACGAAATAAATTGGTCGGTCCCTTGGGTTTCGTTATAGAGAGTTTTCACTGTACTAAAAAAAAACGATTAGATAATCGAGCAAGATGATCAGTAACAATTTGTTGCTGGAAAATCTGATGATATTAAGAACAAAAGCAATAAAACGTTTTCAATTTCATCATCTGAATCGTGTATTATCAACAAAAGTACGAATGCTAAAAGCATGTATCCACTGAGGGGTGCGCAGAGCCCATGAGCCGCGCGCAACTTCAGTGAAATACTACGCATTTAGCCCGTGAGCTTTTTATCCATCGAAAGAAAGAAAAAACCAAAATTGTCACGCAATGCACACGCAATTCGCAAGCTAGAATTTGCGTGGTTCCGAGCAGAACACATGCTGCATGCAGTCTGCCGCCTTCTCGTCGTTGTCATCGAGCTAATTGATGCTATAATCCAGAAAAAAAAAACGTTTGCTCACTTCTGCGGACGATTGCTGTCCGGTTTCATGAAATTTTGTTAAATTTTTTCTCGTCTATATTGTTTACTACATTCGATCTCTATCTAAGTCTCATACTGAGAATTAAGTTTCCGAAAATGGACTAGCTACATGAATAGATCCGGTTTAAACGGGTCAATGTAAGGTGCGTTTTGAGTTATCTCAAAATGTCCTTCATGATTACATTAGTCAACTAAGAAAACGGAATACAAAAAACGTCTGCAAATCATTCGAAATGTATATTTGTTATCCATTTCACATGGGAAGCAACAAAACTGCTAGCTTTAAGCACTCTGTTAACTTTATCATATCCTCCACAGAACTTACTACGCCCAAGTACATTGCAGGCAGGCAGCATCTGGCTCCCTAGCCCGCACGCTAAGAAGCAACATGCTCAATGGAAACACTTCAACGAACGAGCCGCAGGCATATTGGAGTAGTAGAATCGATAAAATATAGTAGTAAACTTGAAAAAAAAGGGAGTACATATATGCATATGTACACTTTTTTATAATTTTATTTTGAACTTAAATAGTTAAACTTATCAAATACTTAATAGTAGTAATGTTCAAACGATTATTGCTTTCATATAGTTTTTATCAAATTCAACTAGAAAAGCCTTTCTGCGCAAGTATTGCTGTGGTGCACTGTACTTAATTAAAAACGTAATATCAGCGAGATAATTAAACTCTTGTAACATGTTTTTTGCTTTTTGTAAATTAACTCAAAATTGAACAATATTTTCTTCATAGTATTTCGAAATTATATTTTTTCTCTGATATATGATTTTTCGATTCAAAAAATTAAATATTTTTTAAATTTGTCTATTTTATTTTAAAATTCAAAATATTTTGTTTTATTAAATTAAGCTACAAATATCAAATTAATTGAATCAATATATTCCTCAAATTTAATTGTAAACAAGTAAAAAAGCTAGAATTGGTCTAAGACCAATTCTTATGATACCCATGATGAATGCCCGTATAAAATTTCGTATGATCTATGTAAGTTTGATTTTTCAAGTGGTTTTTCGCATATATTTCTAGAACGGTTCGTCGGACAGAAAAAATGATTATAACCTATTTTATAGGATTTCGTATTCCGAAGTAGTTTTTAGTACAATAAAAATGTCTAGAACTGAGCGTTTTGACAGTATATGTAAAGAACCAAAAATTTTTATATGGCAACAGCCCAATTTAGTCCATTTTTGAAATTTTATTTGTTATTACTATAAAAACACCATATACCAAATTTCAACTCTCTATATCGACACATTCTCAGGCAGTGTCCAAATATATGTATAGTTGAAAACGAAATTTTTTTATGGCAACCCCACGAAGGAGTTGCCCGATTTGTCTAATTTTCGAACTTAATTTTACTTTTTTTTTAAAGTCCGTGTAAAAAATTTCAGCCTTCTAAGTAAATGCGTTCTAGAGTTATCGTGCGCACGGACGGACAGACGGACGGACGGACATGTAAAAATCAAAATAACTTTTAATATTATGCGTGGGTATCCAATCCATTTTGCTTGCTTTCAAAATCAACATCAATACAACTTACCAAGTCCGAATTTTTTATTTTTTCAAACTGAAATTTTTGTTAATATTATTTATGTAATCAATCAGTTTTATACAATAGATTACTTAAAAATGTAAGAATTGATTCTGTATTTGTCGTATTTGCTGCTTCTGAATTTTTAAAGGAATATAATGTGAAATAGCGGCGCTGCCGTTGTTCCAAAATGGGGTTAATTACATTCTCAAAAGGCCTAACGTAAAATATTTCAAAATTTTATACATGTTTACTTAAATGTATTTTTAAAGTCGTAACACTCAGATTGTCCTTTGGCACTAAAAGCAAAAGAACCATATATTCTTTACAAATTACTCAATTTCTGTAAGCATTTCTTTGGCAGCTGCTGATAGGCAAAACGCTAAACTATGACAAACACGTCCTTGATAAAATAAATGTCTGTTCGATAAAAATACCGGGTAAATCTAGGGCACCACAGGGCTACACTACCTTTTTTTTTTTTTTGAAAAACCTAGGGCTACCCGAACTTACATTAAAAATTTCTTGCGATAAAATTTTGACATTTGTCACTTGAAATTCGTTACTGATTGGGGTATATAAATTACTTCTTAAGGAATAATAAGCGAAAATTAGAAGAAAATAATAAATAGAATAATAGTTAAGGCACATTTTACTTTAACTTTTCTTTAACTTTTCACAATATTTATACTCAGGAGAACACTGTCAGAGAAATGTCATTAACATTAGGTTTACACTAAATGCAAATAACTTGTTCGATGAGTAAAAAATGGCAGGCAATATGAGAATATCTTGCATATGAGAATATTGCAATGCTGGAAGAAAAAAAACTTTTCTTCGCTTTTTTTTCTCTTTTTGCCCCCAGTGTATAGCTAATCAGTTGTACCGTTTTTACATAAACAATTTTAGTTAAAATTATACAGGCAACGACCTCTTAAAGGTCGCCAGTAATTCCATATTAATAATAATTCATTAAAATGATTGCCGGAATGATAATTTATGAATTGCATTTAACGGTTGAGAGCTCACGAATCATAAATTTTATGATCATTAAAAAAATATTCAGTTTTACTGTTACGTCTTCAAGGTTAGGTTAAGCTTAAGAGTACAGGAGACTATGCCACTTTGCGTATACGGCAATCAGAGTTGATCTATTTTGTCCTACGTCTTAAAGATGCATATGTGCATGAAAATGTAAGTTGCGTGCCAGCATACCATCTAGTTGTAAAAAAAAAAGAAAGAAAAAGGAATCCTGAGTAGAAAATAAAAATAAATTATTGTTTTCCAAACGTTCAAAAGACATAAAAAAAAACTTTCTTTATTCAATCTAATTTGATTGAATAAATAAAAAAAAAACATCTTTTTACAATCTCTGTTTCCTCGTAACGGATTATCTTTCATCCGATAAATATTGCAGTAATATCGGCAGCAACAGTAGGTAACAATATTAACCAGACATCTGGTGGGTGATTAGTTACAACAAACAAGACATCATCAAGAAACACTTTTGTGCACCTGCAAGTATTCAGATTCTCCCATCTCTGCTGATGCTTCCTGTGAACATCCGCTTTGATGAAAGACCCGATATTCGAGGTGGCAACGACTACGGCGGGTTCCGGTCCGAGGAATAGAAAATCAGAGCCAGCCCTAGCTAAAGGCCCTTTCATTTCCCATAATCCCCATGTGAGCAGGAGCACACTGAAGGGACACTTTGTTTTGGATACACAACTTATCCACAGACGGGAGACTGCATGCCCCCAGTAATTTAGATGTTATCCGAGGGCCACTCAGAGCCATCAAGGCTGCCTGACTATCCGAAGGGATAGCAATGTCCTTCTCTTCGATTTGCATATCAAGGGCTATCTTCGCTGCCATTGAGATGCTGCTTGTTTTCGATACGAAATTATATTGAAATTCAATGAAAAACTGTTTCGCTCCGGATACTGCATTATTAAATAATTTATAATATTGTTGCGAGCGTGACTTTTGATTTGTTATTTAAAACACAATATTATAGATTTAATATACAAGTTCTTTATTTCATTCTAATCTTAGAAAATTCATAAAAAATTAATTAATTAACTAAACGTTAATTATCGCTAGTGCTGTATCTTCGATTATCGCAATTCAATTAGAACACTTCCGACTGTTTATTACTTTCGCTTGTTAACACTACAATGTCTAAGACAAGACTCTTTCTAGTAGTGACAGATGTTATATTTGTACCCTAGGAACTCTGCAGATTCTTCTGGAGTGTTATATTCGAAAATCTTCTTGACTATTCTATTCCTGAACCTTCCCTTCCCTTCTATTATCGATTCACCGAACCTGAAGTTGTTTACTCCCCATTTCCAGTAGATGTCACCACACCACTTGTCTCTATTTGTTGTACGTAACAATAGCTGTGTTCAATTGGGCTGAGTAAAGTACTCGCGAGCACTTTCCGAATGGAACGCAAGTTTGTGTTGTCAAGAGTAAAACATAACCTCCAATTTCAGATATTTCTGTTATGTTTCTGTTATATCAAATTTCTTATGAAAATAGTTAGGATTATTAACTATATTACCCAAATTAATTTCATTAAAGGCTACTAATAATAAGATTATGAAAAACTAGACTTATATCCGAGCTACTTTCCTCGAGTAGTTGTACCTACTACCTAGAAAATTTAAGGATAAAAACTCGTGTCTGGTCGATATTTATTATATTCAAAGTTCTTACCGTATTTATTTTCATAACGATAATATATAAATTTGAATATTTCTCCTGTTCTGGATGAGTTAAATAATTTTAGTTGTTTTTTTATAGACATTTTCTCTCAAATTTCATCTTTCTGACATTTCAATAACCACTTAGCATCCAAATCCACCTAGCGGAAAATTTTTGCTAAACTACTCATCTAAATACTTGCGGACAAGAGCATGCAAAGTTGTGAGTAGGTAGAAGTACTTGAGAGTACTTTACACAGCCCAATGGAACACAGCTAATATGTAGTTTGAAAAACCTTTTTTAGAAATCACAATTTACATTTTGAAGGAATTTGGCTGTTGAAGAGTCTTGAAAACTGCACACATATACATATGTTATGTATAAAGCCATTTGGTTGCAGCAGAAAATAAGGAATGGCTTTTCCATTTATGAAATTTAGATGGTAACAAATTCTTTAATAAAACTATATACCAAAATGTATAAAACGATGTGGCTTTTATTGCAGGAACAACAATTATAAAATCTTTATTTTTTTCATTTATTGTCATCTAAATCTTATTTTTAATAAAACAGAAATTATTTACGTCATCCATCGTTTTTTTTTTTTATTTTTAAACTTGAAAGTTAAATATGATTAAATTTGCATGAAAGCGCTAGAGTCTTCTGCGAAACAGCCCTGTCTACTTCTAGATGCTTGCAATTATGAAAGCTTGTCTGACTTTGACCACTAAGTCACTAATAAACAGAGAGCTCAAATTGAAGAGAAAAATATTCTTAAAATTTTTCTTCTTCTTCTGTTGACATTGGATCCCACAGCATTCATTCTCGTAAATTAAAATTTTTTATTCGATTGATAAATTGAGATATAAAACGATCATAAAAACGGGGGACGAGTAAGAATTTGTGGCCGACATAGCCATTCAACCACGGTCCCACCCAATGATAGCTATTTATTTCGGGCCTGGCTCCCAGGGCCACTCAAAATGTTTATGAGCGCAGAAAGCGTAAATTTTTTTTTTTTAGGAAATTGACATGCAAATTTTTCTTTTTAAATTTCATACGTAGATTTTAAATATGTGTACATGTTATATTGAAATCAATAAATTGAGCCATTTATTTTGAAAGTGTTTTTTAAGTCCATTTGGGTATAGTATTTCTATTTTCTTCAGAATTCTTTAGTAAACATAATTAATTAATATATTTACACTGTCTTTGACTTCAAAACACACAAAAGTTCACAGTTAAGAGCTGATTACATAGCGCCCGTTCCATTCCGTCAAGTAAAGCTGTCAAATTTGAGCTTCCCTAATGCTGTGTAATTGCTCAGATTGTAAGAAACGGATCGAAACGGGACGAAGAAGTTGAGCAAATTTCAATTTCGACGGAAGACGGACTTTGTTTCTACAATTAAAGATTGTGGTGCTACTTGATCGAATTTAAATTAAATAACTTATTTATTTTTCCCGGACGGGAATCGAACCTACACTTGTTAGAATCAGTGAATGATGGATAAAGAAAAATTTTAAGAACTTTTATTTTTAACGATTCTAAATCAAATTAATAAATACAAGAAGAAAAAAAAACAACCGCCTCGTCCGGGGTTTGAAACCGGGACCTTCCGCTTGCCGGGCGACTGCTCTTACCACTGAGCTAACGAGATAACTTATATAAAATGGACAAAATGGATTATTTAGTATGATATTTCCAACGGTTCTTTTGCCCATTCTAAGACTCCATGATAAAAATTAGGGCTCACACTTTGGGCACAGTATATTCTATACCTTGGGATAAAAACCTGTAATACAATAATGTTATCGCCAATCTGCATTCGAAATCTTTGTGGGCCGAATTGAAGCTTTTGTTAATTATGACTTTTGTTTCCTTCATCCTTTGGTATGTTTCTACGTACATAATAACCAGTAATATCCCTGTCCATGTTCAGTGGTTTTACCCACCGCCTTCTCCTTCTGCCACTCCAAAACTTTTTATATTCAATGTAGAAATTGAAATAAGTCCAATAAATCCTCCATTTAACTGATACCATTTCACTTCAACTTCAAAGTGAAGATCACAGGCCGAAATGGAACTTAACGGAACGGGCGCTATGTAATTAGCACTTTTTTTAAATGAATTCAAACTAAAATATTTCAATATTTCGTCTTAAAGAAAAATGGACTTAAACCACTTTCAAAATAAACGGCTTAATTATTCTTATATTGCGAAAGATGTGAATAAAATATTGGAAATTTCTAAGGAGATCCCCATAAACTTCTTTTTATATTAATACTTTGGTTAAACAGAATAATCTAAAAAGCTGATATTAGAAACATAATATATTAGATATAAGTAACCCTTGGGATGAAGCTCTACTCAAAATAAAGGGTTTTCCAATAAGAGGTGTTATTTTGATATTCAAAGAAAAATGCCATTTTGTGAGATAAATGATCGGATCTTTATTTCATTATAAAGAGGAAGGTATGCCGTTAATAATAAATTTTCCATAACCAAATCGCAAAGTGGCTGCCCTATGTCCTCGATAGCCTCACGAATTCCATCTTTGAGGTCTTGAATCGACGCTGGGCTGTTGACGTAGACCTTCTCTTTCACGTGGCCCCAAAGGAAGAAGTTGCAAGGTGTTAAGTCACAAGATCTCGATGGCCAATTGTGATCACCTCTTCGAGAGATGACACGGTCCGGAAACTTTTCCCGTAAAAGATCAATGGTTTCGTTGCTTGTATGGCACGTAGCGCCGTCTTGTTGAAAGTAAACGTTGTCCAGATCAATACCATCCAATTCCGGCCATAAAAAAATCATTAATCATCTGTCGATAGCGCAATCCATTCACCGTAACTGTTGCTCCAGCCTCATTTTCGAAAAAGAAGGTCCAATGACCCCGCGGAATCATAAACCGCACCAAACAGTCACACGTTGAGGATAGAGAGGCTTTTCAACAATAACTCTTGGGTTTCTCGAGCCCCAGATGCGACAATTTTGCTTGTTGACAAAGCCATCGAGGTGGAAATGGGCCTCATCACTCAAGATGAGTTTTCGATGGAATTCCGGATCATTTTCATGCATTTCAAGGACCCAATCAGCAAAGACTCGACGTTGTTGATGATCGGCCGGCTTGAGTTCGAGGAATGGACAAACCTGGGTTTTCTTCAACACTTTCGGCTACAGCAGCAATATTCTCGGCTGTTCTTGAGCGAGTTGCACGGGTTTTATTCTTCACATCACTAACTTGTCCCGACAGCTCGAATTTTTCTACCAATTTCTGTATTGCGGTCCGACAAGGTGCTTCACGACGACCCAAAAATGTTCGAGTTTTACGAACCGTCTCTGCCACATTTTCACCATTTTTATAGTGAATTTTAATAATTTCAATGCGTTGTTGAATCATGTATCGTTCCATTTTTATTAATGGCGTAGTTTCTACTTGTCTAATGTCAAAAAATGACAGCTCCAAAAGTGACATCTACCGAAATAGCGGGCTAATTAAAATAACACCTCTTATTGGAAAACCCTTTAGTAACTCTCCCCACCAACCACCTAATAAATAATAATTATGAGATTTTAGGTGTATGGGTGGAAAATGAAACTAAATGAACGAATATGACACAGCAATCTCCCTCTCGTACTTAGGTGCTATTTAATAAATAATAGCAATAAGCAATGCCTGATTATTTATTTGACGACTGAATTATTTTTAATTTACATTCGTTTTTTCCCCAGAGGACTTAATTGCATTTTTTCACAGCCAACTTCACACTTAAGCCGCATTGTCATTATATATTTTGACCTTAACTAAAGGAAACCAAAAACCCTATCGGTGTGAGGTAAACTCGGTTTTTGGACGAAGTGATGGAAATTTAAGAAGAATTTAACCAAGTTTAACTAGCTAATGTCAATTGTATCAAATCGAATTAAACGCCAGATTCCTGTTCAAAGAACCTTCTAGTTGGCCTTCTCTTTCTACGCCTTAAGGTCGGTGCACACTTACCGTCACAGCACGAACCGATACAGGCAGGCATCGACCGGCACCGGCATATTTCGTGCACATTATAACGACATAAAATGGAAAGGAAATTTTCAGTTAAGGCAGGTATCGCGAGTTTTTTCCAAAGCTATTTTTCTCGCAGGACAAATCATCAAGTATTAACCATAAACCTGTTTTAATTAAGTAGGATAACCTTAGGTAGAAAAAAGGGTGAAAATTATAAAAATCGCTGTCTGATTATAAGAGCTTACGAGTAAGTTAGCATTTGCATATTGTTTTTGAGGAAACTTTTAGTTCCTGAGTAGATTTTGAACAAGACAGTTCTAAGCAGCAGTTTGCCTAAATTTAATAAAAAGCAGATAATTTTAATAGCAACCCTATTAGATGAAGAAGAAAAGAAGAGAGACTGGATTCACTCACTACTCTTGAAGAGGACATATGAAGAAGAGTTTCTGACTCTCTACAAATGATAACTCGATAATAAGCCAAAGTTTTATTTATATTTCTGTATGAGTATTTCCCAATTTAACTGGTTACATGATCAAATTCGCTGAAAAATCCAGAAAAAAAGCACGAAATTCAGAAATGCAATTCCTTCGAAACTAGACCAGCAACCGACAAATGCCGGTCTGGTTTCTAGCCACCGATAGCGACCGGCAATGAAGTTTCCGTTTAGTGCCGGTATCTGCCGGGGCCGGTTGATGTGAATTAGTTAGCTTATTTTCATAAGAAAATAGTTTGCCTGGCTGTGCCGGTTCGTGCTGTGCCGGTAAGTGTGGATCGACCTTTATTCAACAACGTACATGGGTTTATTTATAGCTTGTTGACCTACTCCGAACTAAAGTGAAAAGCAAATATTTAGAACCTGTTAAGGTTTTCAGCATTTAAAAATGAGTCATAGGTACAAAATAAATTTAGGTTTTCACAAGAGTAACTTCAAAGAACATTCTAGTTCGCCTTCTCTTTCTACGCCTTATTCAATCAGTTATATGAGAAGGCAATAGGTAACGTGTTGAGTTTATTTATAACTTGTTTTCCACATTTAAAAATGAGTCATAGTTGCATAAGAATTTTAGGCTTTCACTCAGCATTTCGAATGAGTTATTCGAGGCTTGGTTTTCAGTGAAAGTGGTTACCGCCAGTGCTAATTAAATTGTGTTTCAGTAATTATAATTTGATAACTTTGAGGTGGGTGGAAAAAATTAAATTACTTTTACTAATCCTTTAACAAAACGAAGGTACATATATATTGTATTTGACAAAACTAATACCATAAAATTATTCTCTAATTACAGATTTAATGCAAGAAATAAAAATTTTAAAAAACTCAGTAGAGGAGCAGAAAAAAATTAATAAATTCACTAGTTTTCACAGTCGAAATGAATAAAGAAATTAATGAATTAATCCAAAGTGAAGTCCTGCAGCAGAAGTCATTTGCCGTCAACTCATCAAACGTAAAACTACTAAAGATGTCCTTAAATATATTAAAGAATTAGAAAACATAGAGAAGGAAATAGAAAATATCGATGGAAGATAAATGGTAGATATTCACCAAAACAATGTTTCTGGGTATTGTAATGAAAAATAACTTTTCATTATTTATGTTCATACATATGAAAATGAAACATGTTATTAAGAAATTTTCTAAATTCGTAGGCATCTACGATCGAGAAAATTATTAAAAATTCAGGGTTTCAGAAAAACCTGAACAAGGACATAATTCTAATTTCCAACTACGACGGCATACATGGAAAGCAAGCATTCAAGGAGTTTAAATCCTTCAATGATGTACTTTTCAGTAAGTATAATAATAAATGAATTCTATTTTAAATTATAGATTATAATTACATTACATTTTTACAGAATATGTTAGTGGCGAAAACAATAAATTTATAGCGTTAAGGCATGAATTTAAAAATGTATTTGTGTATGTGTTTATTGAAATTAAATTTTTTTAATTTTTATTTTTTATACTCATGCATATATGCAGCATAATGAAGTTCTTACAAAATTAATTCTTCTACCATGCGTTCTGTATGGAGATGCAAAAGCACACTTTCCATAGGGCGATGTAAAATATGACTTCTTTAAGTACATCTTCAAGAAACGAGCTGAAAAGTATATGCTTGACCTCCAGTCCCGCCGTAAGGTAAATATAATACGGGCTATATTTAAAACAAGAACTAGTACCGGATCCCTTAGAAGGTATGAAAAAAGGAATTAGTGTACCTGAAAATTCAGACTTGCGTGAAGCTCTTATAAAATTACTTATCCTACCACGCGTTCTATAAACATATATAAAAGCATCAATTCCAAAAGGCAACATAGAGAGTGCTTTTCTTTATCATTCCGAACATTCAGAACGCACCAAAAGTGTTTCTTTACCCATTTGGAATATTCCGTTTATTCCATTCTGTGTTTCTTTATTCGCACTGGTGTATTGTGAACGTATTCTTTTTAAACTACCTCCTTAGGTGGAATAAATGGAATACAATTTTAGAAACGTCAAATGGCACACAACAATCCAACAAAATGGAAGCCAGCAACAGCAGAGGTAAGAAAATAATTGATTTAGTTTTGTAATTAAAACGGGATATTTTATTTTCAGGAACTGACAATTTCATTAGATGGTCTCCAGGAGATATTAAATGTTTAATAAACATATATGAAGCGAACATCATCCGGTTGGAGACTTATGCCAAAAAAAAAAGTATGGGAGGAGATAGCAAATGAGATGCGGAATATGAGAGGAAAAATGTTCACTGGTGAACAATGCAACGACAAGTGGAAAGGGTTGAAGACAATGTACAAGAAAATAAAAGACCACAACAGAACAAGCGGGAATAATAGGAAAAGTTGGGAGCATTTCGATGCTCTTGACTCCATCCTTTCCAAACACCCTGAGGTGAATCCACCTGCCACTTGCTCAAGTGATGATAGTAGTGTAGTTATAAATCTAGGTGGGTCAGAAAAGGATTATGATTTGGACGATTTGATAATCAAAGAAACTGCAATTAGCAATCCTTCGTTGCTTACTTCAAAATCCAGACGAAGGAAAGCTCAAAGATTGTTGACGAAAGACGAAAGTGTTCCTTAAACTGCTTGTCATCAAACCGCGGCACTGTGTTCTCCCAAAATCCGAAATTTTTTGCTATATTTCTACGATCACTTGTACATCCATCACTATCACTTTCACTATCGAAAAATACTTCCCAAGCCTTGGATAGCAGAGGAATTAGAATTTGGTTGCTTGCCATATCCTTCTTCAAAATCAAATTGACGTTTTGCGTTGTGCACAACTGTCAAATTTTTAATCTTTTCTGTTTACTTATTAATTCTGTTCCCAATATTCTTGTACCACGTGATCAACATTCTATTCCTTCCGTAGAAAAAATAAAGAAAAGCACTCAGAAGCATATCTTCCTTAATGTGTTATCAAGGCATGCCTTCTTTAAGCACATCGTCAAGAAGCGAGCTGGGAAGTATATACTTGACCTCTAATCCCGTCGCCATGTAAAATTAATGCGGGTTATAATTAAGACAAGAGCTACTACCGGATCTCTTAGAAGGTATGAAAGAAGGCATTATTATATATCAAATGTCCGACTGGGAGCTTCCGGAATATATATACCAAGCCATGAAGTTAGTCTTAAAAAGAGACTAAGGGGCCGGTTAGCGGACGATATCACAATCTTCTTGCCTTGCCTTACTGCAGGGGTTCTTCATATAAAAGTAGCTTGTAATTTTTTTTTTATATTGTTCAAACGCTATAATTTCCATTAATTTGTTCTAAATGCTAATTTTTTTTTACAACCATTAGAAAGAAAACATATTTGCTGTAATTTTTTTAACTTAATTTTTCTATGGGACCTGTTTAAGATGAAATCTTAGTTCTTCCTCCATGACGGGTATACAAAAACAGTGAGAGTGATCTCTTACTGCATAGTTATAGCCGACCCGCTAATGTCTTTTAATTTGTCGGTACCTTCGCCAACTTCCTGGCTTGTATTATATTCTGGGGGTTACGGCTTACTACTTTATATTATATACTCTAAGATTTTGACAGCTGATATAGCCAGGTGTGTTTGTTTGATTCTGCGCAATAGGTTTTATTTGGTGCGAGTATCGAAAAAGTAAAAATGCAGTTTAAGCAAGAAAAAATTTATTCGATGTGTACGGAAAAATTGACAGAACGTCAGTGCCAAAAATTGGTTTGCAAAACTACGTTTCGATAATTCTAATGTTGCAGATTCACTACGTTTTGGACTGCCAGTTGAAGCAAATGAAGACCAAATAGTAAAGGCATTCATTGATTCAAACCGCCGAATAACAACTCGTGAGATCGCTGAGAAATTAAATTTATCTAATTCAATAGTTCATGATCATGTGAAATACCTTGGCTCAATTTTAAAACTCTATATATGTAAGTACACTCGGCAAAAGTACTTACGAATGTATTGTTCTATAAACTATACAGCTGTTTGACCGCAAAGTGTTGTTCGTTCATAAAGATGCCATGGGGTAATGCAATATGGCTATAATAATGTTTGTGATGTTTGACAGTTCTACCACAGACAATATACAACTAGATAAGAAAATCTCCATATAAGCCCGGATCACTTTTTCAAAGCTCTTTAACTTTTTATTCAACCAAAGAAAGCTACCATTGAGAAGAATTTATGTGACATAATACAGCAAGAGACAGAAAAAATGTATAGAGCTTTCTATTAGAGGGCCATTAGCTCATTTTAATTTGACCGCTTTTTTGTGAGGTTTTCACATCTAGATGAAAGTAGTCTTAGGTTCTACCAAGCCGAAAGACATTGGAAATGAAACAGAAATAGTTTTGCTTGTCGTTTTGCCCCTTTTCTTCTAATACAAGTTTGTGCATGCTGTAAGTTCTCTTTCTTCCACTTTAAATTTAGGAACCTTTTGTATTAAAAATTGACTAGAAATATAAAGAATAGTCATATTATAGAAGCATCCTATCTCATCTGACAGTTTTGACATATCTATTCTACTGTGATATGGGTTCCACATATTCTTACAGAAAGAAATTTGCTCCATCGCATTGCGGATGCGAGACCTTATACAAGTTTGGAAGCTACTCGCCAAAGGATATACTAACACACCCACCATATTATTCTCCAGATCTGGTACCATCGGATTATTACTTTTTCGGGTCTTTAAAAAAAAAATTTAGACGGCAAAACCTTTACTTCAAAGGAGGACGACAAAATGGTCTTGGATCAGTTTTTTACCGGCAAAGATCAGAAGTTTTATGAGCGTGGAAATATACTGTTGCTAGAAAGATAGCAGAAAGTATTGGATCAAAATGGAGAATATATAAAAAAAAAACACTTTCCAAACAACCCAAACAGTTGGTTTTATTTTGATTGGTAACCAATCATTATTTTTCCGAATTAAGACCAACAACAAAAAGTTTAGTAGGTATATACGTATTTTCCGATCTTCTGATATTTAAAATGTTCAGTATTGTTTATTGCTTCAAAACATAATTTGAATACATTCGTTTTTATTTTGAAAACAAAGGGATATTTTTGAAAATGATGTAATGAAAGAACAATGGCATCTATACAAAAAAAAAAATTTTTTATATTTTTGAACATTCATTTATATTTTAAAAATATATTATCATTTCTTCTAGATAACTGTGAATGTTTCTATCTTTGGTAAGTCCACATTTAAAGAGATTTTTATCATATAATAACATAACTCTTCAAACACTCAAACAAGTCATTAATTTTTTTAGAGGAATCTAGCCGTCGCAATATATGCTTGGTTGTCAATTTTGAACACATTCTAATTTGCGCCATGTTTTGTGTCTAATTCAAATAATTTTACAATGATTTTTCAAGAAATAATTCCGGTAAGAGTTTCAATGTCACTTTTATAAGAATTTTGCGCAACGATTTAATTAGATGCAGCACGTCATACTAATGTGATAAAAAAATAAGCTGAATTTGCTGAATTTCATGGCCTTCAAAGTACTTCCCATCCGATGCAATGCACTTATGACTGTTATTTTTCCAATCCTCGAAACAGTCAAAAAAGTCTTTTTCCGGGATGACCTTCAACAGTTTCTTCGATTTAACTTTTATCTCCTCAATCGAGTTGAAAAGATATACCCGGAACGGTCTTTTCGAGTTTGTTGAACAGCCAAAAGTCGCACGGTACTAAATCAGGTGAATACGGTGGTTGTGGAATGATATGGATTGAGTTATTGGTGAAATGTGCTCGAAGATTTTTTTTTTTTCTAAAAAGTTAAGTGTGGAATCAATTGCGATTTGACGCGTTTAAGGCACAAAAATGACTTGGATTGATCCAAATAAAATGTTCAAAGCATCAGAAATTGTCAATTGAAGATTTTCGAGTACCAAATCTTTGATTTGCGACATTTCAGACATAGTAAAAACGAAAAACTATTTCTGCAGCAATTGAATATATTGACATGAAACTGTGCATAGATGTTATAGACACTAATACCAGTCTATAAACAAAATTATTTTATGATGTCATAATAGTACCCGTGACGTTTAAATGAAAAAGTTAGATTATTTTTGATCACAGAAGTATATACAATACATTTGTAATGTAATTCAAAATTTGAAGCTACTTCAATACTCTCATTTATGCACTTTTGTAATTTGTTGGCATTTAAACTTTCAATTGGAACACAATCAACGTAGCATAAAAACGGAAATATTCTTTCCTAATTGAATCTATCTTTTAAAGCCATCATCTACAAATCCCTGAATTTCATCCTCATGTGAATTGTACTGCATCCCTTTTTTGATGGCACTTTCATCAAGTAATAGTATAGGTTCCCTGAATGTACTATATCTTTCCTTCAATTCGTTGGATAGACTCAAAGAAGCCTGAAAACTCTTCAGCTGAGCTTCATAAAAAGAAGAGAAAAGCTTCCTCTCTCTGCACATCGATTTTCAAAGAGCTTTTTTTTTATGATTTTAGCCACATCTACTAAATCGACATATCATCACTCTTCATTGGATTCAAGGACAACCGAAGAAAAAGGGAAAATAAATCGGATAGACCTAGAAAGTGTTCGTCTCAAACGAAACAAATCTCCGTTTAACGTTATGAAGAGAAACTTCTTTCAAACATTTCCTAGTCAATACAACGAAATATGAATAAAATATTTTCCGTCTGCGCTACTTTTAGGAATGTAACAATAAAACAGCCATACTATTTTACAGATTCACAGATGTACTATATTGCCAGAGTCATTGCTGTTAATACGGATCATTGGATAATCGTATCCTAGATGACTTTTTCCGATGATCTTAAACAAATCTCGGAAAAAAAAAAACACAAAACAGATAATTCTACTCTTAAAATCTACAAGCTGCGTTAAAGATCGTTGCGCCCTTATTTTGAACTTCTAATATGCATCCAGTCCCACAACTCTGAGGACAACACACATTTAATTTAAATATCAAAACGATGCTTCCATACATAATGCTAATTAGAGCTCTAGTAAGTAGTTTGAGCTCACCACCTAAACCATATCCGCAAAGCTCCTGTGATACCCAAAATTTTGATAAGGTTTTTTAAATTAATTAATCGATCGTTCCACCACACCAAGATCCCATAGATGAAGACAAGAGCTTACAGGATTTACATACTTAGAATAATTTTGATATAAATTGTTGTGAAACTATTTTTTTTTTTTCCATTCTCAATCGAATTAAATATTAAATATAGATTCATGTAATCTCTATTTGAAATTCCTCATGGATATTTCTCAATTAAGTGTAGAAATCTGTATCATGATCTAGCTATATTCTCTCTTCCTTTTCGCAGTAAATATACTCTGACGATTTATCTTCAACCATAACTCTATCAATAGCTGCACTATAGTTATTCATTTTCAAAACGTGTCCAAGTCATCTAAATTTACCACATTTTATTCATACAAGTACTTAGCCGTCTGACCCATATCAAAAACAAACAAAACAGACAAAAAACTTATGTAGAACAAGTCGTTTTCAGAAAATTTTTATAGTGCATACAGACAAAACGTTCTTACCGTTCCAAACGAACAAAATTACCACCTTGACCGGTACACTTAATATGGAATATTGCTAAAATCTTTCAACACAATTCAAAGGTGCATAACCCGTTTTAATAGCAGCCCATTAAAATTGTCTTGATCTTCTTGAGAGAATGGTGCATCATATAAGAAGCATTCAAATAAATTCGAAGAAGTCGCTCTAAAGTGAAATTTTTCTCTTGAAGAAGTTTATTACAAGAGACACTTTCTGTACATTTTAAAAATTGGTGCACATTGACAGTAATTAAAAACCCATTTCGTTCCAGCGGAGGCATAAAATGAGCAGAAACAACAACAATAATATAAGAAGAAGGGCACCCCATGTTTTCGCTTAATTTTCAAAGATTTCTTTACAAGGTAGCAAAAATAAAAAAAAAAAAAAAGCGACAAAGTGTAAAAAAAACCCTAATAAAACAGAAAGCGAAGCGGTACAGAGCAAAAATTATACTGACGACGAAGCAGCTGAACGCGGAAGTCATTTTTAGGACACTTTCACCGAAAGCTGATTCAGTTTGGATTTCGTGCGAAAACAACAATGAAAATTTAACTTTTTTTTTTTTTGTTTTTTTATGACTATCACCCGCACCGATCTCTTGTTTTGTGAAGTTCATTAACGTAATCCCCTCCCCCTGACTACCTATAGTAATGTGTGTAAGAAAAAAAAACCCAAAAATTTTATGAGAGTTCAATAGCAGATCCGGCGATTTGCTGTTATAAATATTTATTGACTAGTTCAGATCATCAAATTCTTTGTCAAGAACTGGGATTTATGATAATTGACTTCTTTGCATAAATAAAAAAGATTTAAGACCTATTAGCTGGCTGACTCAGTATAGATTCATGAATTCGGCATTCCTTTTCGCACTACACACATGTATAGTAACAAACTATCGATTAACAGTTGACGAAATTTAAATATAGAATTTGATTGAAAAAAATTAAAGATCAAGTTATAAGAAATTCTGAAGTAAGACTTAATTCAGTTTTGAAAAATGATCATTGAAGATATGCGAAAAGTTCACTCATTTCGGAAATTTTCTCTCACTTCTTTATGCAAAATGATGATGATTGTTATATGAACAAAAAAAAACTACCACGGTGTATAACACGTATTTAGAAAAATGTAAAATTTACATATTAACCCAAGCTCGAACTTCACGTGCACATATTTACAAAGTTTACGTATAAGTTCAGTTGCTAAGGTTCGTGTACACGTGCTTTCACTAAACGAAACTAAAAAAACAAAAAAACAAATTTTGAACCCTGAGAACCGGTCGAGATGTGAATAAAATTGGCAGTTTTTTTTTTTGTTTTTTAATATTCGCATACGTCTGATGATGATGAGGGGGAAGGCTTATGGGGAGGAGAATGATTACAAACAAATGCCGTGGACGTAGAGGTGAATGAGAAGTTTAGATTGTTCTGTAATATTATAAATTTTAATTTGTTATTTAGCCAACATTATATAAATAATAAATTAGAAATCACTTCAAAGCATAAAATTTCTAACCTAACTGCTCTTGTATCAATATTAAAATCTAAAGAATTTGCAACTTTTTGTTATAAATTCTGAATATATGTGCAACTTTTGTCTGTACAGATTCAATCCTATGAACTGTACTGAAAAGTACTATGGACGCATATATGCGCTCAGAAAAATAAGCTCATAAGCTCAAGGCCTATAGACACAGATGTGCGCTTAAAGAATTTGAAAAAAGTAACGGAATTGACTCAAATAAATTTTGTACGATAAGACATGTAAAATGCAGTTTATAAAAATATCAAGTCCGTGTAGTTTCATTGGCAGCCACCAGGGGTCGAATTCTGTAACTCGGAGAGTTTGGGAGATGAAAATTTTCGTTTTCCCCGATTAAAACTCCCTAACTCTCCATAGGGCGGCTGACCCTGCGTGATGAAGAATTTATTAGGGATGGGGCGTACTCCACCCCCCCCCCCCCCACAAATTGGAGGTTGTCCAAAATACGTCATGTTTGGTATCAAATTAAAGAGGGAGAAGCCGGTAATCGAGTGGTGTAGTTTTTTTTTTTTTTTTGTGATAATTTTAACTTCAAACTGACATTTTACCACCGAAAGATGTTTTTTTTGCGCTTGGGTCATATACACCCCAGTTCCTATATTTTGCATATACATATTTCTTCCGTTCTTTGTTTCACATCCATTAGTACCCTGTTGTGAGCATTATTCTCATGGAAAATGAATTTCCACGACTAACCAGTTCTTCATAATGATGAGTTGAAAATATGTCCATTTTTGTACAAAAAAAAAAAACCGGGCATTTTTTATCTTTAGAAGGATTGATTCACTTCTTTTGCAATTATCTTCAAAATTATTTACCGGACTCAAAAACTAATTACATATGTAGATGCGATTTCATCCTACATATGTATAAGCTTTTACGTGCATGTTGTGAATCCATAATTCAATTTAAAAATCCTAGGTACATAGGTACCTTCACAAAGGACAATAAAAGCAGACAATACTGTCAGTTGAGAAATATTTTTCTTACTTCTCCACAAATAATGCATCCGAGAGTTTTGTCGAGTGGAATAGAGAGTTTAATAAATCTCGATACAAATTCCCCGAGTTATAGAATTCCGAGTGGAGAGTTAAGTGGCAAAAAGAACTCTCATCTCCACAACTCTCCGAGTTAGTGAATCCGTCCCCAGGCGGCATCTAATGGGAATGTAAGTTTTTTTCCATTTTAATAGGAAAATGAAATCTGAGAATACTGAAATTTGGTATAGGCAATCTTCTTATGATTCCATTTATAGCAAAAAAAAACATCGTAGAATGAAATTTCCAAATCAGTTTTCAAGTTAGAAATTCGGAGTGAACTATGCGAGCCATGTAATATAATTTTGTTAATTGTTCCCAAACCACTGCGAATAATGACTTTTTTTTTTGTTTTATGATAGATGACAGATTATTAGATACATAATTTTAAAAGAAAAAAGGTGGCTTTAATGTTGCCAAATATAGAAGAAAGATGGCGTTAAATTTAATCACAAATAAGTAATTTTCTTCAAGAAAGAATTTTTTGGGATATCTCCGGTATATAGCAAAAGCTAAAAAATGTTCTAATTTGTTATTTCATCACACAACCCATTAATTTTTGGTGACAAGTTTCAAGTCTTGGTTTGACTCATCAACAGGTCCCAAATAGCGAAATTGGGTGATTAGAAAAACAAATGAAAAAATGAAAAAAGAAGAAAGAAATGAAAAGTTTAAGAAAAATAGAAAAAAACAATTTTTTTATTTATTAAAAAAATTTTAAAAATTTTTAAAGAAACAGATTCATTCGAAGCGAATCGAGCCTGTATACGCCACGCAGTGGGCTGAAAAATGAAGAAGAAAAAGGAAGAAGAAGAAGCGTTTCGTGTCAGCAGAAAACCTTCCACTCATCGGTGCAGGTTCGATTCGCTTCGAATGAATCTGTTTCTTTAAAAAATTTTAAAATTTTTTTAATAAATAAAAAAATTGTTTTTTTCTATTTTTCTTAAACTTTTCATTTCTTTCTTCTTTTTTCATTTTTTCATTTGTTTTTCTAATCACCCAATTTCGCTATTTGGGACCTGTTGATGAGTCAAACCAAGACTTGAAACTTGTCACCAAAAATTAATGGGTTGTGTGATGAAATAACAAATTAGAACATTTTTTAGCTTTTGCTATATACCGGAGATATCCCAAAAAATTCTTTCTTGAAGAAAATTAAGTTTAACCCGGTAAAAAGTCAAAAAGAGTAATCTCTTTTTATTTACAAATAAGTAAATAAATATACAGATGAAGAACGCATATCAGAAAAATGAAAACCTTATCAACATCTGATATCAAAGTTAGTTAGCTACGACCAAAATTGTAGCTAAGAAATGTTGTTATAACAGAAAATGTTCCTAATGTTCAGGCACACACCCAAGTCTCTATCTTTTACCAGAGTAATGCAATTCCTCCATCCAATGTAAAATCAACGATGCCTCCACCTGATGTAGAAGGCCCTCAATGTTTTCTTAGAAATTGACCGGAAGTTTTTTCTTAGAATTTATTCGGATTTTTGGAGACCGACAACAATTTTTACGAGAGTAGACGCGTAAATATGCAATTAGATTTTTTTTTAATTTACAGAAAATGTTTCGGTAGAGCTTTTATTCACCGATTGGAGTATTTTTAAATACAATACTTTCATTTGTGCCTCCAGTTGCCAATAAGCATTCATACCTCCTGACGTTGTCAGCCTCCAATAATGCATAAAACTTTTAATGAATAAATTTTCAGTAAATTTCTAAGAAAAAATTGGGGCCTTCCTACATCAGGGGCTGGATTCTGTAACTCGGAGAGTTTGGGAGATGAAAATTTTATTTTCCCCGATTAAAACTCCCGAACTCTCCATTCGGGATTCTCTAACATACTTGGGATTGGGAGTTAGGGAAAACGTGAGAAGTGTCACAATATTGAAGGGCGGCTAACTCTGTATGGTAGGGTCGTAGATCACTGGGGTTTTTTCCATCAGATTTAGGGTCTAGATTACAAAAATATAGATGACAAATTTACCGCCGAAAGACGGATTTTTTTCACTTGGGTCATATAGACTCCAGTTGCTAGATTTTGCATATATTTCTTCCGTTAGTACTCTGTTGTGAACATTTTTCTCCTGAAAAGTGAATTTCCACGACTTAGCAGTTCTTCGAGGTGAAAATATGTCCATTTTGGTACCAAAAAACGCCCATTTTTTTCATCTTAAAAAGGATTGACTCACTACTTTTGTAGTTATCTCCAAAACCATTTATCGGACTCAAAAAATAATTACATATCTAATTAAAGAAAAAAAGGTAGATGCGATTTAATCCTACATAAAAGCTTTAATGTGCATATTTTATAGCATGTCTTCTGTACTAGAAGACGACCAAATTGATCATTTTCGCGTGATTTAAAATTTTTAGCTGGTACCTTGAGACAACAAAATCCTTATTTCTCTATAAGTATTGCAAGGATTTCCATAATTTGTTTTTGTAAACATAGCCAGGATATGCGGTAAGCCCATAATTTAATTTGATAATCCTAGTTACCTAGGTACCTTCACAAAACACAACAAAAGCAGACAGTGCTGTCAGTTGAGAAATATTTTTCTTACTTCTCCACAACTAACACAGCCGAGAGTTTTGTCGAGTGGAATAGAGAGTTTGGTATTTCTTAATACCTCGAAGTTACAGAATTCCGAGTGGAGAGTTAAGGCCGAGTTACAATGTGACGCTGTCGCGAGACGCGGTCGCTGTCGCTAAACCTGTCAAAAGTTGAAATGTATGAAAGTGCCCAAGCGCGGGTACAGTGTGTCGCTAAGGGTGTTGCTGACGCTGGTCGCGTTGCTTAAAGTTGAAAACATTTCAACTTGAGACGCGCAACAGTTGACATCTGCAGTGGAAAAATTTGATTTTTGCGGGAAATTTAAATTTGTAGTGAAAATGGTGAGTTTAAAAAAAACTGTAGTATATAATAACTAATTAATTTAATTATTTCAAATTTTATATATTTATTATTATATTTATTTCAAATTTTATATACAAAATTTTGCACATATAACTTCCTGATGACAACCAACTCTGACACTTTAAAGCGACATCATTGGAACAGCAATAGCAACAGGCACTGCGTCCGCGTCAGCATCAGCAACATCATTCGCGACCGCGTCTCGCGACAGCGTCACATTGTAACTCAGCCTTTAAGTGTCAAAAGAACTCTCATCTCCAGAACTCCACGACTCTCCGAGTTAGTGAATTCGGCCCCAGGTCGAGACATCGTCGATTTTATATTCGAGTGAGACGTTGCAAGATGTAGATATCTAACTTCTGGTTTTCAATTCTCCTATTCGATTCGTTATCTGTATATTTACTTATTTGTGATTTAATGTAATGAGAATGACCGATAAAACGTCGGAAATCATCGTAGATACGGTAATTATAATCGGATCGTGGTTTAGTGAAATTAATTATTTTTTAAAGCAAATAGGGGATGTAATTAACCCCCGGCCTAATTTAGATCTCCTTGGTAATTTTGGTACTAAAACTTTGATCTCAAATAAATTATTTTTCAAAAAATTCGAAAATTTTCCCGTTTTTATCTCCCCACCACTCTGGGCGCTGCCTTTAAATTTACATTCTAGTAATGCCGGATATCTTGGCTATTTTGTGAAAAAAGAATTATTGAAATCATCCAACATTTATAAAGAAATATCGATTTTATTGTGTCAAGATAATTTGAGGTGAACCGAAAAAAGCTCAATTTGGTTGTCTTCGACCATAGAAGAGACTCTATTACAATTTTAAATATGTATAAGCGTTTGTTTGAAGAACGAAATCACATCTACATATCTAATTAGTTTTTAAATTCGATAATTAATTTCGGAGATAACACAAAAGAAAAGAATTAGTCCTTTTTAAACTGGAAAATAGCCGTTTTTTGAGTGAAAAATGGCTTTATTTTAATCCCTTTTTGCGAAGTACCTTTACGTTGGGGAAATTTGGCACCCAAACAAAAAATATGGAATAGAGAGTGTATATGACCCAGTGCCATAAAAGACAAATCTAACAGTAAAAACGTCCGTATGAAGTTTACAACATTTAAAAAATAGCCCCGCAATTACACTCTCTTGCGCTGTAGTCTGATACCCCACGCGCAACATCTTGGATTTTGAACAATTTCCCCCCCCCCCCCCCCTCCGGAATTCAGTATCAAAATTTTTTTCACCTACCTTTTTCTCACAGTCTCTACCCTCTTTAATTTGATACCCAGCATGATATATTTTGAGCAACCCCTATTGGGGTCGGTATTACACTCCACCCCTCAAGCCACCATACTTTAGCTCCTCACGACACAAAATACAACTGAAGAAACTGCATTTCTCTACGACTTTTGCACGCAAAGCTATGCACTCGCCAATATTGTTAAAAAAAAACGTTTATCGATAAAGCCTGCCAAACCTTAAATTACTATTAACCGAAATAAAATATAGCCTATTGCACCCACGCAATGGACAAAATTATTTCTAAGTTTGTCGATTGGATCTATAGATCGTGAGCTTACCTTGTAGGGTTTGACAGCTTCTGGCAACTATTTAGCGATATCGGTATAAATCTTATATCTAATATCTCAGTATTCATCACTAACCCATTGTTAGGGAAATAAACGCAAAATTTTAACAAAAAATATACTCGAAAGGTATTTCTTCTTTCAGAAACTCCACCAGAAATATTTTAATAATAGTACAATATTCAACACGTTCGATGCTATTATTATGAGAGCTTCCAATAGACTGGTCTGGTTTAGCGAAAAATTTACTAACAGCACAGGTTTTTATGTATATACTTGAAAATCATATATAAAATATAATGATGTACGCAATTCCAGTCTATAAAAAAGTCTACGGATCTTTTTTTTTGTGTAGAATTTCATAAACTACAATTTTTCTTATAACTATTTTCCTCGAAAAATTGATAATTTTCAAGATAATTGCAAAACTTCTAAAAATAAAAACAGAAAATCTACTTCTCAAATTAAGGCTGGGTCGCTGTCACAGCTCGGTGAACAATTCGCAAGAAAAAAAATTTTTTTAACATAAGCTTTTTGAAGTTAATAAGCCGAAAATAACGTTTTCCAATTTTTAATATTCTACTTATATCTACGACAATTTCACGCAATAGATTGCTTTACCTGCATTTTATCCATTAAGAATATTGCTTTCTATTGCATTAAATTTTCATAAAAAGAAGTAGAATTTTAAAAATCGGAACACGTTATTTTCTGCTTATTAACTTCAAAAAGCTTATGTTAAAAATTTATTTAATTTAGTTCAAGTTTGTGGCAGCCCCGCTCCGCAAACCAGATAAATTAAAAAAAAAAAAATCTTTGAATTTTCATTTTTAAATCATTTTCAATAAAAATTTGGGGACAAATTTATAAACCAGAAAACGTTATATTGTTGCCTTAGGTGTTTAAAAAAATATTCCATTAATCAATTTGCGATTTATTAAAAAATCTTAACGCCCCGCCCCCCATCTTGCGAATTGTGCACCGAGCTGTCCTATTTATGACAGCGACCCAGCCTTAAGTTTTGCACTTTTTGTATCTAATTTTACTGTGGTTATGATTGAGGTGACGAATTTTATGGAAAAAAAAAAGTCAAAATGCTAAAAACATTTAGAAAAACATTTTTAATCCAGTTTCAAAGAAGTTTTGGAGTTGCCATAGTAATAGAAGCAGGAGAACTGTTTTGTTTTATTGTTCAATGAATATATGTAGAGTGCAACTATATGTAACACATTATATAGCATTATCAAATTACAGATTTTACAGAATTTCTTCTCTTGGTAATGTTTTTCATTTTACTTGAAGGAATGAATAAAATATTGGCAGAAACACAGGTGATGGATTATGGATTGGGTATAATTGACTGCAAGCTAAAATCTCGCCTTTTTAAAATCTCGCATTTTAAAAGCCTTGTTACTATAATTTCCACAAAAAACGCAATTATTTGAATTGTTATCAGAACTGTCAACACAATTTATAGTTGTCAAATACCTGTTCTAAGTTACTTCTTCGAAAAAGGTAGAGTAGGAAATTTTGCTCTAGGTTACTTCAGTTTACTTTAGAGCAGACTCATTTAACACAATTCAGTTCATTTTAGAGTAACTTTAGAGCAGTATTCTGAATTCATTAAACACGATTTTCTACTATACAGTAACCTAGAGCAGCTCATTAAACAAAGCTATTATATATTTGTAATGCTATAAAATACAATGTTCTTCTGGAATGTTATTGACACGATTTCAACAAACTTTCCCAGGACACAAAATAATGTTGTAGCCCCTGGCACAGGTGACATTATGAATAAAAGGCACATTAAATTTTATAATTTTGGTTAAATATCTATCCAATGATTTAATTATGGGAAAACATAAACTGCATCAAGATTAAATCGATTTGCAAAAAACGAAATAAAACGCTTTAAAAATTATTTTAGCTAGAAGACTTCGAATGTTAAAAATTTAATATTTTGCGGACATAGCCAACACCTCCTTTTTTTTTAAAGATTAAGAATTAAATGAATTGAACTTAATTAAAATGTGTCTTTCAAATAAAAATTGTAAAGAAATTGTTGTTTGTGTCAAAAAATGAACTTTAAGAGAAACTTGTGCTAATTTTTTGTAAATAGTTTTTCTCTAATTTCGAGATTTTGGAATTTTGTTTTTTGGGATTAATCTCTATAATGCGAGGTTTTGTTATTAAAGATTTTAATTTGTGGTCAATCGTACCGCTTCCATGGATTATTCTAATAAGTAAAAGGTATAAATAAAGAAATCTGAAAATGTTAATATACAAACTTAAATCTTATCAAAAACTATAAAAATTCTCTTTAATCGGATTAATTAATCAATGTTTTGCTGATTGGTAATACTTTCAAATTTTTTTTAATTACTGTCGTTGAGCCTGCACCTGGATAAATGTTTTTTTGTTTTTTGTTTTTATTAAAAAAATTATATGCTATTCTCTCGTTATTGTGTACATTTCAACATATTCCAAAAATTTTCTCCCTTACCGGATATATGGTAAAATTGGTTTTTGTTTACCTGAAAAAAAAAGAGAAAAAAGAATTATTAATGGTTGTTATTTACAGCAACAATAACAATATTCATTTTATATTTTATTAAATTTATAGCAATTAAAACACACACAAAAAAACACCTAAATATAAGAAGATTGTATGGTTTAAGGCAGTGATGTGCGTCTACGCGTCTAATTTAATCATATTGTGTAGAGTAAACAGACATATGTAGAATATGTATATTATTTATGCAAGGTAGATTATTACGTCAAAAATAATTGTTTATGTCTCATTCTGCGCTGCACTTTTTTCCCTATTCTAGTCTCATATACCCGGGGATTACACTACTGACTAAATTTCTGTCCCAGTTAGTACTAACTAGTCAGTAAATTATCAAACGTAGAATTAAAATGGCCAAAACTGAAAATAAAAGGTAGATGCGAGTGTTAATTTGTGTTTATATTTCTAATCCTCTCTCTTTTAAATGGGAAATGACTGAAAAGAGTTTTATATACATTGCAATGTTAAGTGTTTTTAAAGAAAACTGACGGAGTCATTACAAACGCATACAGAAGAGGAATGTCTGTACCGATTGACGAAATTTTTATAATGAACTGACTATAGTCAATTGATTGTTTGTAGTGAGCAAAATTAACAGACTAAGTGAGTATTGACCGTCAGAATTGTATAATCGCCGGGATAATTTGTTGTTTCATTCACATCTACCAACTTTGTGAACGGCGGCTGATGACTACCGATTTTAAGAGAAAGAACATTTGCAAGCATTGGAAATTTTGTTTTTATATGATACCGTTACTTCTATTTCGGATTCCGTTTAGTTGTGATTAAAATTAGAACAAGAAATCGAAAATGATTTCCTTTCCAGCCATCTGGAAACCAATAACATTGAAGACTCACATCATTTCTGGATTTGAACGAAATATTTATCAACAAGTTGGTAAAGTTCAGGTTCGAATCGTTACATGACAATTTTTAAAAAAATTAAGTTCTAAATAAAAAGTTCGTTTCAAATTCAGAACTACGAGGGTTGTCTGAAAAGATTCCGACCTAAACAAAGATATAAGAAAAAAAATTCAAATAAATTTTAATTTTTCTATGTAGTCTCCTTGTAAGTCTATACACTTCTCCCAGCGACGACGCTCGCATCTTTTCAACCCGTCTCGAGAACGGAGTAATAAGCTTAATATTTTTGATAAAAAAATATAGCAGCACTAAACGAATTTTTTGGTTCAAGAAATTCCCGACAGGTGGCATCACTTAGCAAAAACAAGAATTCACTAATTCGAACATAACTGTTTTTGCCGCCAAATCGACCGAAAATTGGCTTGTCGCGGTTAAATTGGCGCAGAATATGAACGAAAGCGTAAATTCATTCAGATAAAATGCCAACTACAGGGAGATGTGTGGTTTGCTAATTTTATAAGTGCCATGTGCGTGACTTTTCAAACAATGCCGGTAGATAGCGAAAAGTAAAATTTTTATAGTTTTTATTATTTTTAAATAGATATACAGGGTGGGCCAAAAGTCACCATGGGGTTTAAAAATAACTAACTTTTTCGTTTGTACATTGCTCCACACCCTGTTGACCGTATCTCTTCATTCCTTTTTTACATGATAGCCAACTGTCTGTTCTTCATAGGTAAGCATGTTTCCCCACCCCACCTTACCCCTCCTTTTTTTCATCCTACTATATTTACCCATGGTGACTTTTGGCCCACCCTGTATATATACAATGTACTTTCGAAACTTGATCAAACGAAATGTGCCGGATACTAGACATCTAGCCAAACAAAAAATTTTATCGGCGCGGAGGGGGGGGGGGGGTCCACATCAACCGTTTGGGAGTTACAGGGTGTTTAAGAAAAAAAGCTAGATTTTCACATAACACCCTGTATCTTAAAAACTACTTAAAAACTACAGGGCGCACGGTCACAGTTAAAAGCTCATTGCATGCATGGCCTTTTCAACGACTGCTCAACCAGCCCCATACCCTCTCTCATCAAGAATTATGGTTATCTAAACTAAAAGTTTCGGATTTTTTTTTTACCTTTTTTTTTTTTTTACCTCTATTATTTTGCAAAAAGGTCATTAACATAACCTTTTTTTATAAAAAGTGTGAACTTTAGACTTTCCTCTTTAATTTGACCTATTACACCCTATGTGCTAAGTGCAGCCTTTTAAGAGTTATTAGCTCTTAACCTATTTTCAAACCTATTTTCAAACCTAATTTCAACGATAATTTGTTCCTTTAGTGACTGAAAACACGTCATTTAAAAAAATATCGTCTAATTTTGGTGTGCTCTGAATAGGTTACGAGTGAATAACTGTTTAACGGCTACAGTTAACACATAGGGTGTATAGGTCAAATTAAAGAAGAGTCTACAGTTTACAATTTTAATAAAAAGAAGTTATGTTACTGACCTTTTTGCAAAAATAATATAGGTTAAATTAAAAAAAAAGGTAAGAAAATCCGAAATTTTGAGTTTAGATAACCATAATTCTTTACGGGAGAAGGGTATGGGACTGGTTGAGCAGTAGTTTGAAGTTCTGCATACAATGAGCTTTTAACTGTGACCGTACGCCCTGTAGTTATACAAGTATTAGATACAAGATATTATGTGAAAATATAGCTATTTTTCTTAATCACCCTATAACTCCCAAACTGTTGATGTGGACCCCCCCCCCCCCTACCATACAATTTTTTATTTGCTTAGTTGTCTAGTATTCGCACATTTCGTTTGATCCAGTTTCGAAAATACACATTGTATAGGTATAGATAATCTTTTAACAAGCATGCATCCATACACAAAAAAAAAATTGGATTTAAGTTTCGAAATGAATTTTTCAGACAGAGGTCAGCTAGAGCCTCAGTAGAATCAGTAGCAATATCATACTAATTTAATGAACACAAGATGAACTATTTTTAATTAACTGACACAGTTAAGAGTATCTGTTTTGCTAATTGATAAAGGATGATGCCACTAAATGTATGGACTCTGGTACCCGCTCTAATATAAATAAATGATTAATCAATGGAAAGGTATAAACATTTGAAAAAGAATACCGACGGCGCATGTCTTGATTTATGTATATAGATGTACAAAAGTCCCGCCGCATATTACAATTGCTATCGTGTTTTCATCGTTTCCATGTATAGCTTTTGCCATAGTCAGGCTCCGATCTATAATACTCGTATCATTTCTGTTTACAGGATATAGTCCTGCAGGGATTTGGAACTACATAGGTGCAATACTAACTTCTATTCCGCTCAAAAAGAGGCTATGGCTATTGGAGTTGGGTACCAAAATTTTCATCATCTATTATTCTTACCACACTCGTTATGTTGAACTAAATTTATCACGAACGGGGTATTCGATTCGTTATCAAGCATTTGTTATTCAAGAATACGCCCCCAGATCTATATATTCAAATAATTTCGAAATTCGAAAATTTCTCTAAATAAGTCTCTCTAACAGGCATTCTCTTTCTAATGAAACATCATCAAGCAAATTTTGCACAGCGGTCGCAAAATTGAAGTATATAAAAAATTGTTTCGTTTACTTACTTTTGACACCCACTGTGAGTAGCCCTAAAAGTCCTTGGTAAACTGCCATTAATTCTAGGAAAGAGTACCTACAGGTTCAAAATCATTTTCTGTCAACTCAACAACGTTTGAAAAAGAACCTCAAAGTTTTCCAAACCTTAAGTAGGTATTCTGTATATAATAATATTACTAACCCATAGCCTGTAGCATTTAAGTGAGCAATTCTAGTTTTCTTGTTAGGTAACTTATTGCTGTTATTTCTGTCTTGCAATATACATACATATTTACGATATTTGCTGTGCACCAAAGCAAATATATGTACATAAATAAATACCTGTGTACCACCATATAATTAAAACCTACGGACCTAAAAACGTTTCTTTTTTTGTGTGTCTTCAATTTGAATGCAACGAACCTAGTCACGTAGGCTTTTGAGATTTATTTTACGAATAATACAACCTATGTAAACTGGTGCTTCTCCACCTACGATCTTTTCTCTGCTAAAAATACATATTATGAAGCAGCATTTCCTTTCAGTTCCAATTATGAGTCAATTCATGTTTCTTTCACGTAAACATTTCTACCTTTTTGAAGACGATAACCATAAAAAACAAAAAAAGGAAGGAAAAAAAGTGGAATGAAAGCCTGTAACAACAAAATCTTTGACATCACAATATTTAACTTTGAAAAGTGGAAAGTCTTCTTTCGATTTCATTTTCAATTTGCATTTTTGTAAGTAGATAACTTCTTCGTAAACTATAAAGCCGCTTTTAAATTGCCTCTATGGAAAAAAGTGAAATTTACATTGGGTATGTGTCTGACCAAACGAAGGACAACATTATTTTTTTTTTTTTTATATACCTTATTTTGATAATTGTAACTGCTTATAACTAGATTCAAGTAGGTACATATGTATGTATGTATGCACGCAACAGTTTCACTTAATTTCCATTAATTAAAAGAACAAGAAGTTACTTCATAAAATCTACATCTCATTTTCTGATGTTTATTTATGATGTCTGTTGATTTAAGATTAATTTTTGGGCAAATATTTGAGCATTTTTTTTTTTTTTTCATTAAAATCTTATTATTATTACCACGACAAACTTCGGGGTCAAATCTTCTCGCCTGAATCCGATTCTTCATTTATAAGATGTTTGATTCCATTAGTTCTGAATAATAAACGGCATAATTTTGCAGTTTGTTTCGATTCTATAATTTTTGTGGATTCTTCTATTTCAAGCGATAAATTTTTACAAGCTTTTATTTAACTTTACACATATATGTATGTATGTATGTATGTAAACATGTGTAAAACTTGTAATGCTAATTTCACCACGTATAGTCTTCCTACTTTTGTTACAAAATTAATTTTTTTTTTTTACTTCTTCAATATTAATATAATAGTAATTGTAATAGTAATAAATGGTATAAGAGCTAGATGTCGCATGCAGTACCAAAGTATACAAAATTTATATGGCTGGGTCATTCCGGAATGGAACACAACATTTGAAATGCTGTATACGTCGAGTGATTCATATTTTTTCATACCTGAAATGTTGAGGAAGTCGATCAAATGTATACAAAACTGCTGTTATAAAAACTCTTGCTTTCGGCACACTCGAAAACATGTTATGGTGCATTCCAGAATGCAATACCCACACTGTAAAAAATGTGTACAATTGTTGTCGCAAAGCTTAGGTATTTGCCCCTAAAATGTAGGGAATATTCGTTAAAATGTAGGGAATTTTCATAAAAATCTGGGAAATATTCCATATATTTTAGGGACAAATACCTAAGCTTTGAGGCAAAAATTCTGCACATTTTTTATAGGGCATTTCACAATCTCTGTATACTCTGCTGTCATGCGACATTTAGTTCTTGTGCCATCTATGATAGTAGTCATTTGGTAGTTCTACCTTTTTCCGGAAGTTTTGAGAATTGGTATTTTTATAGATTTCGATGCGCTCTTTCTGAATTTTCACTTTTCAACTTCGTATCTTGGCCATTCGCGCCGCCATATTGAAAAAATGGCACTCAAAAACAGTTTGTTTTTTTGCAATATCTCCTTTCCGACGTATTTTACTATGAAAATGTTTATATAATAAATTAAACTAGAGAAAATTTCCTATAATTTATAAACTAAACTTTTTTTTTGTAAAATAAATGGTTTCAGCGTACGGAGAGCCGACCTAATGTCAATATGCGTGTTTCAATAGACTTTGCGGCGCTCGTACACTGAAACCATTCATTTAAAAAAAAAAAAAAAAAGTTTAGTTAATAAATTATAGGAAATTTTCTCTAGTTTAATTTATTATATAAATATTTTTAACGTAAAATGAGTCAGAAAGGAGATATTGCAAAAAAAAACTGTTTTTGGGTGGAATTTTTTCAATATGGCGGCGCGAGCGGCAAACATTCGAGGTGGTAAAGTGAAAATGCGGAAAGTGCAGATCGAAGTCTAAAAAGCCACACTGTAAAAAATAATAGGACTGATCCCTAAAAGAAAGGGAAAACTCCCTAAAATTTAGGGAAAAAATCTGCATTTTAGGGAATATTCCCTAATCTTATCGAAAAATACCTATGCATTGTGGCAACAAATTGCGTTAATTTTTTACTGTGGACTTTTTGAGTAACAATTGCCTATACTATTAGTGACATTTCTGATCTATCTAGCATTCCGCCTACATTCCTCGTGATCAAAGACCTCTTTCTAAGTTACCTGACGGCTTCTCTTGTGTGAGAGCAACACACACACTGATCAAATGACATTCCACACGATCTAGTACTGCTACTGTTTGTCAACCTCATTTAAGTCTTTTTAATATTCTTTCTCGCGGTAACTATGGTAGCATTTTATGTTGGGCTAAAAGGCTAGCAACAATCCCTACGAAGAATTTTAACTACTATGAAAACAGCAAACGGATCCTCGGAGCAAGGCTGATTCAACATTACAGCTCTAGCTTTTTAATAACGGACACGAATTGGAGTGAAAAAATAGATGAAGTCTTAAGAGAAATGAATCGATAAAATATCATGGTTATGAAACTCAGCGAAAGTAGATGACATGATATTGAAGAACATAATATTTGTCCACTTGGCGAATACTTCTTCAACTCTCGTAGAGATCCAACGAAACAACATAAGGATGGCGTTAGTATAATAATCCAGTTTCATTAAATGATCACCAGTTCCTGAAATGAAGACATTCAATTTTTTAGAACTGCATGTGCAAGAAGTGATCACCACTTTGTCATAGCTAACATGACAGTAAGGATTGCCACAGACAGAAGCACATAACGCAATGCGATAAATCGCAGGGAGGCGTACGTCATGATCCTCACTTTACAGATAATCTCACTGGTCATTTGATGTCATTGGATGATCTTATGTGTATATTTTCAATAAAGTGAAAATCATATACAAATAGTGCGAAAACGAGAAGTAACCGTCCTATCAGATTATCTCTCAACCGACGGCAGTAAGATTGAATTTACTTCAAATGAAACAAAAAAAAAGCTAGATGAATGCCCGTAGTCAACCCTGATTGTTAAAGTTGTTTTTCGCATATAACTCAAAAGCGTTTCGTTGGATAGTAAAAATGATTATAATTCAATTCAATTTTATTTTATATAAACTTACAAAATTATAAAATAAACAGAGTGGAACTTGTGGTTTATGAAGAGTTTAGACTTTATGTTATCTGTCTTTGCATCTTAAAAATATATAACTAGTATACAGATACTTAAACTTAGCGTAAACATGATAATAAAAGAGGAAAAAGTTAGCAAAACCTCATTGACTATTAACCCTACTTATAAACTTACATGTAACTATATATAACTTAACAACTATTTAGGCCTAATTGCCGAATCAAGGGATTGGGAGATTGCTGGCCTTTCTCGAAAAAGGTTAAAGCGGTTGTTTGTGCAAAATTTTTAACTAAACTTATATTAGCAAGCTTATGCAATTCACTTGTGGAAAAGTACCACGGTAGGTTGAATATAACTTTTAAAATCTTATTTTGCATGATTTGATATTTTTTAATATGACAGTGAGCACAATTGAACCAAACTGGAGCACCGTACATAATAATGGCGTGGAATATAGCTTTATAGATCAAAAGTTTATTTTTTTGATTTAGAGTTGATCTTCTGTTGATTAAAGGATAGAGCATTCTGATCTAGATATTTAACTTGTGAATAGTTTGTGCTACATGTGGCTTAAAAGTCAATGTTTTGTCGAGTACTGTTCCGAGGTATTTAACATTTTCAACCCATTCAATATAAGACGGGATCTAGGTAAATAGCATGCTTTCCTCTTGCGTGTGAACAGCATAGCTTGTGTTTTGCTACAGTTTATTTTGATTTTCCATCGTATAAAGTAGTCAGATATTGTATTTAATGAGTCTTGTAAGGAGAGTATAATTTCATCGGTACTTTCCGAAGACGAGAAGATTGCTGTGTCATCAGCAAAGATGCATGAGTGGCAGTTTTTAAAGGTCGGGAAGTCCGCAGTGAATAAGATATAAAGTATCGGACCCAGTACAGAACCTTAGGGAACACCCATGATTATAATTAATTTCTTAGGATTTTATATTTTAAAGAACTTTTCAGTACATGAAAACGTCTAGGACTTATCGTTTTCACAATACATATACGTAAAAAATATATTTTGTATGGCAACAGCAAGAAGGGGTTGCCCAATTTAGTTTAATTTTGAGCGTTTTAGTCTCTTAAATGGACTATCAAAGCCGGTTAGCCAAAATTGTTATTCTGCTTCAAAAGTCAAGAGATGTTAGAAGTCAGCTAATCTCTTAAGTTTAGTGGAGATATTTTTTGTTAAGTTTTGTAAACAAAACTATCTGTCAAATATTTCTTAACATAAGAGGAGCTGAGTGTGGATGCTTGTCGTTATAGTCGCAGATGTTTTTTTTTTTTTTTTTTTTCAAACATGCGAATTTTTCTTTGGATAAAAATGCTCTTAAGTATTATATAATATACAGTGTGTCCCGTAAGTGGAGTGAAATCTGGAGGCTATGGATAGGTCATACTTAGACGAGCAAAAACTTGTATGGGTGGTAGAGGGGAAATCCTAACGGTTTCCAAATTAACAGGACTTAAAGATATTTGAGTATGTTTCCATAGATCACCCTGTAGCTTCTCTACATTACACCCTATGATGTTGATTTAAACTTTAAAATTTCGTTTTATTTTTATTTAACTACTATTTTTATCAAAAAACACGCCATGAAGACCATACTGGATTTAAGAAGCGCAAAACTTAGCTTTAAAAATAATCTACAATATTACACTATGCACCCGAAAAATTGAGTTTTTCTCAGTTCTTTGCACTTTTTCTTAAGAGGACTCAGTACCAAGATTTGATTTATATCTTAAATTAAAGGTAACGAACTAGTAAATAACGTCGAGAAAAATGAAAAAAATGTATTGGAATGGAGATATTAGCTCGGAAACTTGGAAAAAAATGGTAAAAATTGTTTTTTTTTTTTTTTTTCAAATCAAATTCCTCTTAGTAGGTGGTATTCTCATTTCTTTATATTTTGACTATTTTAGAGAGATAAACCCTAGATCTAGCAAATAACGTCGAGTTTTTTCATTGTGACGCATTTTTTAATTGTTAAACTCTAATAGTACTTGTTTTTTCTCTCGATATTTCACCGACGAGAAATTGCAATATTTCGTTGGAAGTTTTAGAAATATAAAGCAAAATAGCATATTTAACAACTGTGTGCAAAATAAAACTTAGGAGAGTTGATTCTCTTTAAAAATTTTCAATTTCTTTGAACTGCAAGTTTTCATTTTCGTCGCATGTTGGGTTTCTGTCTTTTACGCTAGATGTCTGTAATGTGACTTGTGGTCTAGATCTAGGCTAATTTTATATGTATTTTCATACTTTCAGGACACAAACCTACGTATAGTAAGTTTTATTGCCTACAGGCTCGCTGGTATCTAAATTGAAATTTTTCCTGAGTACTGACTCCTCTTAAGCATATCTAGCGAAAAAGTTAAATAAGCGCCAGAAAGTAGGCAATTATCTTTTTGGGAGGATCTTTTTAAGCCATTTTCACTGGATATCATTGATTATTTATATATAGATGTGCCCAAAATCATTGACGTCTTAGAAAGAAGATGTCGCTACTTGGAAAAAATGCGATAAAAACTTTTATTTAATGGTTTAAATAAAACTTTTCCAGCATATAAAGTAAAAATAGTTAAAAACCAAATAGCATATTATATCCAGTCATTGAAAATTTTTTTATTAAAAGTTTTAAAGCTGGAAATAACAAGCGAAATACAAGTAGCGACATCTCCTTTCTAAGACGTCAATGATTCTGGGCAAATCTATACATAAATAATCAATGCTGGATATGTTCAAGAAAAAGTGCAAAAAACGAAGAAGGGATCAATTTTTTTGGGTAGAGAGTGTAATAGACGATTTTAAAGCTAAGCTTTTGGGCTTCTTAAATCCAATATGAAAAATTGGTTTTGATAAAAATAGTTAAATAAAAAAAAAACGAGTTAAAATTTTGAAATTTTAACTTGGTGAGACCCATAACTTCAAAACGAACGGGTGGAGGGGAAAAATTTATACATAGATCGTTGGAAAGGTCCAACCAAAGTTTAAGTCATCATCATAGGGTGTAACGTGGAGAAGTTATAGGGTGATCTATGAAAAAATACCCAAATATCTTTAAATCTCGTTATTTCGGAAATCGTTAGGATTTCCTCCCCACTACCCATACAATTTTTTGCGCTCGTCTAAGAATAACTTATGCATAGCCTTCAGGTTTCACACCACTTACGGGACACCCTGTATACGCAAGTTTATGAAATATATACAATATAATATTAAACAATTTATATACAATATAATATTAAACAATTTGACATTGTCAGCCGTACACAAAGAACAGTCCTGGGGAGCATGAGGGAGAACAGACAGACAGACATACGGACACGTGAAAATCTATATAATTTTTAATATTATGCATGGGAATCCAAGCCATTTTTCTCTACTAGTATTATTTCTATGCATTAAAAAGCGGAATGACAAACTTAGTACCGTCGTTTCCCCTAACTATGGACCAGCGTAACCGTTTTGGCATCATGGAAATTCAGTTGCACATACTAGATCGACAGTCTCTATGCTTATTGCCACTTGTTTGCAAACATCCAGTGACACGCTATGCATTTAGTTAGTAGTGATTTCGATTCCACAGTAAGTTGTTCTTGTAGTACAACTTGAAGTGCTATTTTTTATGGAAAATTATTATAATTATAGCAAGGCTAATAAAATAAAGTGGAAAATACAAGAGATTGCATAATATCATATACATAGTTATCTTTTTTGACATCTTGACTTTAGTTATAAATTTTTTCCACATTATGTAGTAGATACCTATCGCTTTACTTTGCAAGATATTTTCAAATTTTCAAGAAATGAGAAGTTGGTGCCCAACAATGGACCAAAATTGTACTAATGTACAACGCTTTCCTAAATGTGGGACGTTCTGGAAATGGTCGCATATCGATGACAAAATAGAGAAATAAAAAAGTAAAAGTAAAAAAAAAACACTCAGAAATTATCATCATCATGGAATATTTTTAAAATCCCTGAAATTGAATATATTTGGAGCAAAAATAAAAGTTAAATAAAACTGAATTTTATATTAAAATCTCACACGTATATGTATGTATATGTATTGTTATTGAAAAAATAAACACGATGGTAGTAAGCTTTTCTGCAGGGCGATCATAGTACGAAAAACTTCATTGTGAGATTAGATGTATGTATATGATCGATAAAATTATCTTCAGTAGTATCAAAATGAATCTAAGGGACGAAAATACAGTCACAAACAATTTTTAGTTCAACTAAAGGAAAGACTTGTAATACTAGGTATATTGTAAATATGTTTATTCGGGATTATTTCGGATTATCAACGATTGAATTGTAACGATTGTAAAGTAACAGCAGCAAATCATATAAGTGATATTACCGATCGTAAAACGGACTGCACTGAAGATCATGATAAATATTTATTATTCTAGAAATGACGTGATATTTCATTATGTAAATTCACAATTACTAACATATACATATATAAACCATATGTTATTCTAGAAAGACGACTTAGGTTTGTAAACAGATCACCATAGAAAACAGAGTAAAGCTTCATCTATACCTACTATCCTATTATTTATTTTGAATGCATTTTTTTTTTATAAATTAAAAACAAAGGATTTACAATAAATAAAAACATAAATCCCAGTTATATGTAATATGTATATACAAAATCCCATTGCACCGCACCGGTCCGGTAGTTATTGGTCGGGCGCTCTATAGTTGTCACGGTTCAAGCAATAGTCTGATACTCTGGTCTCTGATCTTTATTGCAGTGAAGTAAGTGAAAGTTGTCATTAATGTCTGTCTTACTATACAATCCGCGAAGAACCGGTTTCTACAACTCAACCGAACATTGCTCAACCGCAACATTTGCTTCTGCACTACGGCCGAAGCGGCGAAACCAGCAAATTCTCTATACTTGTATTGCTTGCAGAGTAGTATATGGTTGAGAAATCATTGCAACAACAAACGAATCATTCTAAGAAAATTCTCTTAATAAATTGATTCACCGTAGAAATAATAATAATAAGAAGAAGAAAAAAAAAGTTGAAAGAGAAAACATCTGCATCTGTTAGTTGGTAGTAGATACATATTATGAATGTATGTAAATGGTTGCAAGTAAGTAGCAAATCGGCTTTTGAGAGCAACGGAAAAGTGAAGCGAATCGAGTTTCTACCCCCTGGCTATTTCATCGTGCTGCTATCTTTCCTTGGGCAACTATGAAGCATGTCCATTGAAAAATTACTACCTCCCGGCAAATTTGCTCTGATTTTCCACACCAGTTATCTGTAGAGCTATAGAATTTCAATTTGCTTCTTTATACAACTTTCCGATCGATTGGGTTCACTGAACATCTCCACGAAGAATGACACAGATTCTCTTGAAGGCTTCAATAAATAAAAAATTGATGCTTGGAAAAAAATTACACTTTTATTATGCGGCTAATAAAAGACTAAAGTCGATCTTCTTTTTGGAATAAAATAAAAGGTAGAAAATGTTTTTTTTTTTGTATCGACTTTAGGTAATAGTGCATGTAAAAGATAAATGTAGTACGCCTACTTTTTACGTTGCGATATTAATTGTAGTTTTCAAAGTGTTAATAATATTGTTGTACAATATCTACTACACGGATTCAGGACTGCGTCTGCGCAACACTTCCAAATTTATGACCACTAGAATAAGATCTAAAAAAATGAATTCCATTCAGATTTGGGTGAAATCGAGTTTATAGAGGGTGTGCTACGCTACACTAGGCTACAGGATGGTAGCTGAGGCTTAAACAAAAATTTTATTGGAATGTGGAGTAGTGCAAAATTTGTCGCTCGTTTCTAAGGTAGGGGGATTACTGATTTTTCTTTCATATTTTATGAATCACTCTATAACTTCTGGACAAAATACTCTGCCTTTGATTTAAAATAGATATTCGTAAACAGTCTATATCGGGCACCCTATTATATTTGACTCTTCTATCTGAAAGATTCGCGTGTACCAAAAGTTTCGTATTTCTGATATTTTATAACGAAACGTATGCAAAAATGTGTACCACAAAATAACGACGAAAAGATGAGTTTTGCGATAAGAAGGCCTTTCGATAAGCACTGTTTCATTGAGACAGACGCACAGTGCTTCGTAATTATACCTGCGACTGCTCAAAATACAAATGAGGGTAATGATTAATTTATACTTGCAACTAAAATCTATATGAACTGAACTTCACTAACTCGTTATTACTTTTTCCTAACTACCTTACAATAACATTTAGGAAGTGACTAAAGATAAGTATAGATTGGTATACCTACTCGAAATGCATCGAAATTTTACTTACGCTTGTGAATATGTTTAATATGTTCAGTGCTTTTTGAAATATTTATTTAAAAATAATGAAGACTTTAAATGAACGTATTTATTCTAATATGATATTTTTTTTTATAGCGCTGTTATTTTATTTTTAGATTTTATTGGAGGCTTAAATTGAGCCATATGCTTCTTTAAAAATTGTTTTATTTTGACTAGCTTTGACAAAACTTTTAAAAAAATTGACAATTGCGCACTCAACCACTTTTTTTAATTAATTGAGATTTTAGTATATCTAGGCATAGTAATTAATTACTAAATTTAGGTTCGGAGCATACTTAAAAAAATGTTTTTCAGGTACATGACAGTCGGTGACAAATACGAGTTTATTTCGTGTATGGCGAGAAATCCCTCAAGGAAATAAAATTAGTTCTGTTAGAGTTTATTTATCTCCTTTCTTCGATTTATATAATTACTCTAATGAAGAAAAGTTTATTGTTAATTATAGCCTCCAAAAAATGTCTATCCGCAGGAAAAAATATGGATAATTTTTCAAAATATAATGGGCAGTAGCGAAGTGGGGAACTGGGATTGCCAGCCTCTTTATAGAGGCTATCAAAAGACGAGGCGCAACCTGGAATTAGTGACATAAGAGGAAGACATCCCAAGGCGTTCGAACAGTGTACATCTTCAACTAAGATGAAAATGGTTCACAACCAGTTGGAAACCCGTTCTACATCGGAATTATCTTTAACAACTTCTTCGATATCGGCCGGAGAGGACAACTACTACTGCTGCAACCCTTGCGACGGACTTTCTACATCATCAGAGGCTGCCAAAAATTTGAAGAGCATGAAAGAGAGAGAGAAGGATACAAACAAAACTTTATCTGTAGAACAATCTTTAGCGTTATATTTACGATTTAAATCTCTCTGAGTCCAAGTATAGGTTGCTTCTAACTACTGTCAACAGCTTGCATAAAGACACAGTCCCCAGCATTTATGCGCTAAGAAATTTTAAGAAAACGTGTTATACAGCTGAGCAATTTATTGAAGTATCCGAAAGTCACGCGGAGGTACATTTTCAAGCTTTACTGGATCACACAGTAACTAGGATTGTAGAGATGCAAGCGGAAATTGTTAATCTTTAATCTGTACCTACTTTAAAACAAATAAGTCTCCAGGCACGGTCTCCGAAGTTAAGTGTAGGTCTACTCGGAAAGCAAAAGGAATCAAGTGGAGAGAGTTTGACAAATTGTTACAAAGAAATTAATAAAAAAATTAATAATTATTATAATGGACTTCCCACAAGTTTGTTGTGCAAAATTTGTACACCAACGATATACATATTGTTTAAAGCTTTTTCACTTTTCCCATAACATAAAAATATTAATAACTTTTGAGATAATTCTTTAATTTCTTACTTGATAATTAACAAAGATATCTGGAAAACTCTAGAGACCAAACTTCAAATTTCGTGTATATATACTTCGAAGACGTGTCTCTAGAAACTTCTTTATTATGGTCTCCGGAGACCTAGTTTTTTAGTCTCCAGAGACAAAAGTTTCTTGTCGTGTAAACATTGCGGAGATTTTAGTCTCTGTAGACCGGAGACTGCAAATCAAAATTCTCTCACCATGTATCTTTACCTTAAACGTTATAAACGAAATGACAAACTTAGTATACACTATAGATTTCATCTAATTTTATTGAGGAATATGAGTTTCTTGATACCTAATACCAACGGCTTGCAACCGTCAATTCGAATTGGTTTTGGAATGGTTTTTTTTTTTTGTTTTTTTTTTTTTAAGGTTTTAGTTTCTAACAGAACAGAGCATAAGAGGTGGATGTGCTTGTGATTTAGGAAGAAGACAGTGTATAGTTCATATTTGGAGTATTGGTAAAAATGAATAAATGTTTTTGAAATCAAACGGGCATACCGGATTTAAACTATCGTTCTAACAATATCCTTGTATAAAATTTCAAAGTTAAAATTTTTGAATGGGAATAAAGCCAGTTTCGATAGAACATGCAACGAATTATATCAGAGAAACTTTTTTGGGTTATTTTCAATTGCCCAATAACCAGAGTTGGTTAGATTAGATTGGTTAAGCGGTTCAAATGACAGCCATTTATTGGCTTTTGCTTTTCTTTCTAGTTCCAGCAGAACTTCTACTCACACACAGTAATATTGAGCTTATTCATAAACAATCTCAGAAGCTTCAGGCTCATCCTTTGTGGCTTGCCTGCACTGAATCTTTTTGCTTGTATAAATCTTATCACTAAGGTCAATGTGTCTGTTCCATTTGATTGTAGATCCATTTTTGTATGGTAAGTTTTGTGGTGTTTTAGGAAATTGAGAATAAAAAAAAAATTACATATTTTCCTCGGTAGATCTTCTCAGTTCTAGTTTTTAGACAATCGTTCCCAAACCTGGAGTAAAATTGTTTTCAGTCGCCGTCGGTAGGTTTCTTGAATGAAAATACTTACTTACTTTGAATATTGAATAGATATACATATAAGGATTCAACCTTCATATTTCAATGGTCAAATTTTCCTTTTGAATGTACATGCTGCAATCTAGGAAGCATTCGTCTATAAGCTTAAGTAAATCATAATGAGAAGCTTCTAAAAGCATTTCAATCAAACCTGACGATTTATAAGTAACATAGGAATAAATGGCTTATTTCACTTTCTCATCTATGCCGAGTTCAAGCTCGTATAGTTAGCATCCAGACCAGGTACTTGGGAGTAGTTACGGATATTGGATGTCCATATCCATATCGCTAGTTTCAGTCCAAGAACTTTGAAAAAACTATGTGTGTTCTCTACAGAAGGAAAGCCAACTACAAAAGAAATGGTTCCTAAAGTAGTAAGTGTGTACATCTTTCGAATTGACTAGATACTGTAACAGATAATTTCTGTCTAAATTCGATACTTACTTTTATTTTATGAAAAAGAGAAAATTGGAATAGACAGAGATTTTTTTTTTAGAAGCTTTACGTTTTTTCTTGTCCATACATGATTTCTCCATGTAAAGTAAGCAATGTTTTAGAATTTTTCCATCTAGATTTATTATATATTATGTAGATCATCATTTAACGATCTTTCATTTAGGTTCCATACATTGAATTCTATGTTACATACATTCTGCCTCTCAATGTCATAAGAATCGCTTATATCTGAATTTCTTTTTTATCACTGCATTACAAAAGAAAAATTTAAATCTCTATAGATCCTGATAAATAATGAAATAAAATCTAAACTATTATTTCGCTCTAGAAAACGATCCCTTTTTTTAACGGCCTTTCATTCACAAAGTTAATTACCCAAAACTGATACTCTCACTCTCACTTTCCGAGTATGTGTAGTACCAAAGATAAAAACTAATTAACTTTTACATTTGCACATTAAATACAGGAAAAGAGCAAAAAGGAACAAAAAAAAAACTGTCAATGATTTCCATATTTGTAGTTGATACAAAGTTGTAAATTAGCATTGATGCTATTCTCTGTCTCTCTCGTTATGGACAGTTAGTTGTAACAGCTTCGGATGCTTCAGATGGAAATGATCAAATGCAAGACTCTGAAGATAACTGAGATAAATGCGGCGTAATGCATCTCCATTAGCTAGAGAATAAGGGAACACACAGAAGCTGTAGCAGCAGCAGCACAGAACATAAGTATTGACCCCATTGTCTACTGACCCACTGCGAGAGATTTCTCTTTGATTTCCTCTTCCAAGATGTTTGCTGAATGTGAATCACCAGTTCACCACCATTCCATCCAAGACAGACTCAGACACATTTCATGACTTGTCTCGTCTACCTCACTTTTGCAATTTGTGCGGGTTTCTTCATTTATTGCAGAGTTTTATATCACGACCTAACGATTTGCTTCGGATGGTGCTGTGCTGGTTGGTGGGAGGGAAGACTCGACACAAGAAAGGTTGTAAAGAAAGGCTAAGAAGGTGCATATACATACAAATAAGTAACAAGAACAAGACAAATCGAGCTAATTATGTTGACTAAATTCAGTATGTCTTGACAGTTTAGGCTTTTGGAGATGTTATCATTTGGAAATAGAAATAAAAATTCCTCTTCTTTTCATTATAATTAAATAATTAGCTGAAACCATTTTCGACGTTCTCTGCGCCTGCATGCCCCAATTTTACTTACCTCAGATTGCTTTGTATATTATATGATTGGTAATTAAGAGTGTCTTCAGTTCACCCATGTCATTATATCAATTTTATGGTGGCGTGGGTGCCCTAGTCTCAGCTAATTTAGTGAAAAAAATATAATTAATGTGCCAACTACGGAATTATAACGGTATATTGCGTGTGTTGGTTGGTAATTTAAGAAAGTGTTGATTACGCTCACGGCGGCGGCAGGCGTTTAACTTTTACAATATTCTCTGTTAGAAGCAGTGTAATAATTACAGAATTGTGTACCTTCTTAACCTTATAATTGACACACAGCAAAAATGTTAATAAGTCCCCCGGGCAACGTGTATATATATATATATATATATATTTTTTTTTCAATAGAATATCTATGATTTATTCGCACACTTGAGTTGAGTGAGGATTTTAAATCAGCCACGCCTCCTTTTTTAAGATGGCATAGTGCCTAATGACCGTGATCGTGAGAAATCCAAATCTGGTTGTGCCTGTGTACTTCTTTCGTTCTCATTTATTTAGAAAAGTTTTGTATAAAGTTGTTCGTTCAGGATATTTTAGTCAGTGAAACGGAAACCAAACATTCCGTAAATCAATTCGGAGTCTATAAAGTAGATTTCCAATCCAATGCCGACAAGCTGATCCATCCATAATATAGTGAATACAATAAAAAAGACTTTTCAATAGCTTCATTTCAATTTCAGAAACTCGCTTCGTCTCACCGACCTAGATCATCCTGATAATATCTATCTACTTGGTGGCCCGCTTACAATAGGACCTCTCAACAGAAAGTATTCCAAATTGTTTTAAATTAATTAAATATGGAAAAATCTAAGTAATATAATAATTATTTGCAGGCAAATCCTCACCATAATGCATGAGATTACATGGATTAGGTAGGTACAGGATGGTATCTTTTAAATTTTTTAATTAAACAAAATCTACAAATACAACATATGTAGGTACTTGGGAGCAAGTCCACTTATATCTTCATCACTGTTTATATATTCTAAGAGTGTTAGATCCTTTACCGAAAGCGTCAACGAGGTAGAATTCCTCAAGTCCAATTAGCACAGTACGGAACCTTGAAATTTACTAAGGCTGTGTTCGATGGGTACAAACCAAAACGTCTCAATCTCCTACGAAGAGATGAAGTTCAAGATTAGAACCTGGAACAATCACTGTTGTCGAAGGAAGGGCGGACAGAAGGGGTGGGTAAGGTCCTTATATGTATTTTGAATCTTCTAGCAGGGTCGGTATGATGTCTAGCGAATATATCAAGTATCTCAGGACAGGGTCATATCTCTACATATGACAAAATAGCATATATATAAACCAGTTTTTATAGATCAAAGTGTTTGGAAGTCCGTGAACCTTCATAATACTATGATAATAATAACTCCCACCATAACTCGCTCTTTGCGTGATCTCTAAGTGAAATCATATCGAATTACTTGCGATGACGACAGCAATTTCATCCGAATATCGACGAACGATGAACTCCTACTCATCCATCGGATCACCAGAGTCTAACCTGGGAGTTACACGAGATAGTATAGCTTGCATGCAAGCCTCCCTTAAAATGCGATTTTAAATGTGACAGCAGAAGGCATTTCGCTTGATGTCTTATCATCTTGCATGCAAGTTCATTTAAAAAATTTCATTGAGACGTAAAGTGTTCTGTATGTCGGAAATTTTATCAATAAAGGAGATAGCAGAATCGAAAAAAATAAACAGAAGAAAAAAAGAAGAGGAAGGTGTTGGTAAATGATGTAATGCAAATGATCCCAGAAAATTTCATTTCCACGGTATAAATTTATTAATTTAAAAAGCTCCGCTCTAGGTTTTTCTTCATGCAAGTTCGCTGAAAGCAGTCAGCATGGCAGTAGAGATTACACGTGCAAGAAGTATGGCAGTGCGGCTTGCATGCAAGCTGTACTATTACGTGTAACCCCCGGTTTATGGTCATCTTTTGGGCAGTACTTATCACAGCTATTTCACTGCATCCTACCACTTCTCAAGTGTGAGAATTAAAGTCTTTATCTAATGTAAATCTTACAACCGAGCGCAAAATAAAGAATAAAAAAAACTGGTTCCAAGAGATTTTAGGAGTGCTGAAAAGAACAGCAGGCAACTCCGAAATTTATGAAGTTGTAGTATGAACATCTCATGGTTAATATTGAAAGTCATTCATAAATAGAATCGGTAAAAGAAAGTCCTGAGGTACCTACATCGAATTTTTATAATGAAAATCAGATGTAGTGCAATCTAAGTCTATAGAATGTGCGATTGCTTAAAAACGAAAGCTTTTCATGGAAGATAGTAAAACAGAATCCACACCAATGTCTTTGAATTTTTATAAAGGGGCAGCACACCTATACCAGACTGACTCTAACAAAGACTTGATCTTCGAACCCCCAATGTTATAAAGGGAATGGTTCCATCGTTAAGAAATATATATATAATATAATACAATATAATGTCAAAACGAAAACTTTATTGATAATTAAAAAGATATTTTATTCACGTACTATTAATTATGGTTTTGGACACCTTCGAAATGATCGATGAAATGAGAGCTCAATGAGCTTTCCACGGACTTTTAGCCTAAAATGCGACATAACATTTTAATCGTAGAAGCGAAATACGCTACGTTTTTAATCGAGCTCCTTAAGGCACCTTAAAAGCCGCACGTACAAAACTAAAATCTGCTCCCATTGTGACATGTTTTGTAACAATAGTTAGGAGTAAGCTAAACAGAAGGTTAACTTTATCAAATTATATCAGTGCCGTATGTCCCTATTACACTTATTTTACTAAAGACCAAAGACCATATTACTAACAACTTTGCAAATGCAGCAGACCTTTTATTAGTTTCATCTATCTGCCCGATTTACATAAATTTTTGATCCTATGAGATCATGTACGCAAAAAACACAATTTCGAATCTAACTTGGCATGCAGCATTAATTTTGTTTTGTTGTTTCCTCATCAACTAATGAAATGCAACAAGTTAGGTAAGATAGTGACGAATTGAAGGCTAGTGGGATTTATAAAAGGACGTGCATTCTATTCCGGAAGTGTAAATGACAGCTAACTAAGAATAATTATTTCCACACATACCGAAAATCCCTATATGTCTAATAAGGATATAGCAAAAACATTCAAAAATCCAATAACAATTATCAAAAATCTTCTATAGATAGATTTCGGGAATCTACTGTCGGTCAAAGAAAGTTGGAATCAGGACGGAAATAAAAATCGAACAAAAAAATTTCCACACACGAAATCCTTAAGTATTGCTGATAAGACTGAAACAGTCCAATATAAAAAAATAAACACTAAGGGCTTTCTATGCCCAGAAAGAATACACCAGATAAAATAAGTGAAAGGGAAAAACAAAATTCAAAATTCAAAAGACGGAAGTTTATCAAAAACTTGCTAACAATATTCGACTACAACATTATGAACGACGAAATTTTACATCAAAGCTGATTTCAACTAGCTTCTGGGATAGGAATTTAACATGGCGAAAAGAAGAGGTCTACAAAAATGGAAAAACTCTTTACAAACGAAAAATTTTTGAAAAAGAAATTTCTTTTGCAAAAAAAAGGGCGTTTCGTATCAGCAGGAAGCGTATACTCATCAGGACGGCTTGGTTCCTGTCTGCCGTATACGCCAAAGTAACAGCCAATCATATAAATATATACACTTAAAATAATTTTTATATTTGAGGGAAATAATTACTCCCTATGCGGGACTACAGAAATATCAATGCATTCCTTATCAAATTTTTAGATTGGTAGGCAATATGCACATATAAGTCCTACTAGGAAATCAGCAACTTTTTCAATAGCAATAAGAGTCAACACAGATGTCTACGTAAAGAAATTTCATTAGAAACATCTTTTTTCATTCATTCAATCAAGGAGTAATACTTTTCTAACCGAATTTAGCAACTTGTCACGTTATATTGTACAATACCCATTCACTTCATTTACGTCGAACCGAAACACACAATTCCACCAAATTACCTGAAACTTATTCCAGTCGAAAAATATTGTGTTAATATCAAATTAAATAAAAAATCATTTAATCTTGGCAATCTTAAAAGACAATATAAAAAAGCATCTAATTCCATCGAAAACATGTTTAAAAAAAGGTATACAATTTTTTTAGTGTAAAATAAATTTCTTTTTCTTTTTTTTTAATATATGTAGGTAATTTTAATAAAAATAATTAATGAATAAAAATATTTTTTTTTTTTCATTTCATGATTTAAAAGTCGGTTTTTTCTGAATCGATCCTTATCCTTAGAACGCAAGTTGAAAAAAAAATTGTTTAAAATTATTTCGGCTAGAAAAACCCATGATATCGGCAATATGAGTGATTAATTTGCACGTTAAACTTTGATGAAAATCTTAAAAACGTTTGACTTACTGCTTCAGTTTAAATTTTTGTTTGTCTTTATTTCATGAAATATATCTTCCCAATCTTCATAGGACTTATAATTTATTTAAAAAAAAAAAAAAACATCATCGCCTTGCTTTCCGTATATATTAATATGTATCACAGAAAAACAAAAACCAAATTAAATAAAAGTTTAAATCTTCAAAATTATTTAAATAAAAATAATAGAAGGCATTGCATATGGTAACATAAATAATTCATGCGAAAAAGCTGCTACGTTTTTCCGGGAAAGACACACACATCAAATTTGATTTATATTAAAGTCCCAATTGGAATCATGAAGCTAGAGTGAGATAAAAGATAGAATTCCCATTGCAAATTGACGCTCTAATTGGTCCACAAGTATGGAAATGAGGTTTTTTCTACCTGAGTGAGTTGATAAATCACACAACATATAGATAGCACTACGTTAAGAAACAAGCAAGGTAAAATCATATTTTTTGTATGAGTAGATAAAATAAATGAAAAAAAAAAATTGAGTTAAAATTCATGAGCTGTCTATTGATGCGATACCCATGTCTGATGCAAAAGCAAGCGAACAATGACATTTCCTCAACTTGTTGTTTATAAATTGCTAGAAAATAGCACAATAGTGTCGTCGGCTTATTTCCATTTCTCTCCTTTACGAGTTGGTGCCCCCAAACGTAGAGATTTTTAAAGAAGATTTGTTCATGTCTACTTTGAAATATACATAATTTCTGTGGTTTTCTGTTTCGCTGTTGCTGTTGTTGTCGCTCTGACTAATTTAGGCTTTTATAAAAATGGCCAAGAATTCCTAAAATGTATTCCCAACGTTCTTGAACTACATAATAACTTTTTTCTATAAGCAATGAGATTTTTTAATAAAACGAGAATGTCAGGCGTTGACTGCATAGAAACCGCCACAATGCATCTGCTGTTATTGCTTTGGTTGAGTTCTTTAAGTAATCCAAGCACTATTCATTCAAACATAAACACACAAATACGTGCGCGCAAACATATACACACACACACACACGTGTACAAGCGCTTGAACGCAACCAGTGCCAAGTTTTAGTTTTATTTGTTAACGCGACTTGTTTCTTTTTCTGTTTACTATCGACCTTGGTTTAAAGTTTTTTTTTTTTTACTAAATTTAACTGTTTCAAGGTGTTTCACGTCGTCGATTGCAACACTCTCAACACTTAACGGGCATATCTCTGTGTCTTATAGCAGTACATAGAAGAGCACAGTCAACTCGAGTATCAAGCCAACAAATGTCTAGGCCATTTAATCTTAGCACTCGGTATGGTAGGTAAATTATTATCAAAGAAATCTTCAGATAATTATCGAAAATAAATGGAATCGCATGACTGTCAAATACTAAATCTTTTTGCAACTTATTTATGTTTCAACAAAGTAACAATAGTATGTTCATCGGTAATTAATTAAAATGTTTATTAGACTGTACCCCGTACAATAGTATTTCTCACAAGAAAATTAAATGTTTTACTTATGCTTTTTTTGCAGTTTTTCTTTTATGCAGCAAATTTATTACAACAAAGTACAGTAAAAGTCACGGCAATGCATATAAGAAACTGAATTGTTTTCTAATTACAGTTAATATGGAACTTTCTAATCATTGAAGAGTTCTATAGCAAAAACCTGTGCCGTTTATTTATTTTTCATTTAGTTTATTTATACTTTATACGTTTGAATTATATTATTTATTGAATAAACATACTGGCGAGCAACTACTGTGCTTCCAAATGAAATATGATTGAAGCATTTCTATAGATAGGCATCACTTGGAAGCTTTTTATTATTTTAAGATTAATAGAAGCTCAAGCATTGATATATTTGTAAACCTATAAAGATGTTTTATGTATTACCATTCGTAGAAAAAAGGAATGAGGTGATGATGATAAACACAGGAAAATATAAAGGCCATCTTACCCTTATTGGGAAGGGATCCTTCTCAAAGGCTTTTGTGATTATTTAAAATTAAAGGTTCAAACGTATCTGAAAGGGTAGGTTTTTACTTAAGCGTTGTACAATATAGTTGTCATTTTATAACTCGAACTAACTTCAAATTCCCTTTTAGATGCAAGAAATTTAAAAAATTATTTCACTTTTTCGGATTGTGTTTTTCGGTGTGTCGAAATTCAGTAGCACCTTAATTTTACGTTATCCGAAATCGGGGCGATAAAGATTTACTGCCCGAGAGTACTCAAACATAAAAAAAAATTAAATACTTATTTATTCAATAGCTTAGTCTATACAACCCTTAGGCTGTTCGGTAAATAAATAGAAACGAGTATGCCAATGGATTCCTGTCCTAAACACATTTTTGCTCTAAACTGCCCTCCCCCTTCCCTCCTTTCCGAGACAAATTTTTTTAAATGCTCCTAAGTCCTTCCAACGATATCCAACAGGTTACAATTTATGGTAAAATGCTTCAATTATTGAATACAAATTTGTTATTTTATCCTTGATCCTGTGATATTTGTACACCGAGGACATTTTTTTTTCTAAAATGTCCTTTAAAACAAATATAAAAGAATTATCTCAGTTCTATTTCCGTTCAAAAGTTATTAATATTTAGATGTAATGTGAAAAGTAAAAAATGTTAATTTTAGCGGTTAAACTATCTCTTGTTATTTTCTCAATACTTAACGTTTTTTATGTTTTGATACCTTTGACAGATTAAAAAACTATTGCGCCCTTTTATTTTTATTTAAATAAGCACACGATCAACGAGGCATGCTGCTTGAGGACAACCAATGCACATACAGAGGATCGAGTCATTTCGATTCATATCCATTATTCGAATAAAAAGAATCCGCCGTGAACATACGTCTGTCAGAAAGATTTGTGCTCGATGGATTTCTCAGAATTTGATTGAGGCCCCAAAGAAGGTGTGAATTGACTTGGATGATAAAAAAAAAAAAATGTTCAAGAAAATCAACTTATGTGAAGCATGCACGGAGCATTAACTGTGTTCCATTGGGCTGTGTAAGGTACTCGCGAGAAGTTTCCGAATAGAACGCTATTTTGTTTGTCACGAGTAAAACATAACCTCCAACTTCTATTTTGTTTCTGTTGTTCTGTAATTAAGACAGTTCTACACAAATTTTCTGTCAAATTCGTCTATCTGACATTTCAATAACCACTAAAGCATTAAAATCCACCTAGCTGAAAATTCTTGTGAAACTATTCAGCTTCAGCTATCTACTCGCGGACAATAGTTGCGAGTAGGCAGAAGTACTTGGGGAGTACTTTCTTTACACAGCCCAATGGAACACAACTATGATAAGAAAATGGTTATGGGTTGGTTCTGTTGCCACTATTCCAGAGGAAAATTATCGTATGATGAATGGTGAACCATCTTTCGTTTGCCGGATGTTTTTCAAGAAATGTGTGACGAGCAACCAAGAGAGCAGCTTCAGATAATGCACCATTACACACCGCATCTCAGATTATCGACTCGCTAAAAAAGCTGAAGTGAAATTGATGACTCATCTCGTCCTGCAGTTTGGACTTACATTGTAATTTTTTTTTTTTTTTTTTTTTTTTTTTTTTTTATAAATAAAATGTATGAATTGTAATTTAACAGATCTCAAGGGCGATAAACTCCTACAAAAAATGTCTGCACAATGTTTGGCTAAACCAAAGAACATCTAAATTATATGCTCTTTACTAAAATGCAAAAATTATAAAATCATGAAAAAAAACAGGATTTCTTTGCCATATATTTTATAGTAATTATACTAATGTTTTAAATCTACAGAAACTGCGTTCTTTTGTGCAGCTTGCTCTAGAATTCCCATATACTGGAGAGAACAAATTGTTCTGTCGATCGAAGCGAACTATTTATACTGTTCGCTTCATTTAAATTTTCTATGAAAATGTATGAGGCGTTCTTTTGTGTATCTTTTGCTCTTCTCTGTTCTGCGGACACAATAGAGCACAGCTAGAGTATACATATCTCTGTTTAAATGCTATAAACAAATTTGAAATTTTCTGTTTTCACGAGAATAAATTCAACCTGTGATTTTGACAATTTCTTGAAATTTCATTTAAGGGCCAGATAGCTTACAAAGTGCGTTGGAATACTCTTGACTTTCACTTCATATTCTGAAAACCATGAAAATCAGTTTGCGCACCCATTGTATTCGCTCTCGAGAAAACTTCAAATTCGACTATAGCTTTGAAACAGAGTATTCCGGGGTGTTTCTGTGATGGAAGTCTATAGCGCAGGAGGTGATAGTGCTCACCTAGATGACGGGTGGCTGTACACACTGTACTTTATAAGATATAGGGTGCCTTGTGAAAAACTAGCATATTTTCTTTAACACCTTGTAACTCCAAAACGGTTGAATGCTTCCCCCCAATATCTATGCAAGTAAGTACTATCTACCTTCTGCCCTATAGACCACTTCCATGACTACAACAACCCCACCCTTATAAAAATCGACTACAGCAGCAGCGAAAACTGAGAGAAATGTGCGAAGAGTTCTCGACTTTTGTCACTTGCTTTGCTTTCTCACCTAATTCTTAAAAATTTTCCAGTTCAAATCTGTCTATTTTTTTTCTTCCGTTCCTATGAATTTTACACTTGTGATGAGGTGACAACCATAATAATGGTGCCTGTATAATAAATATATAGAAAAACAACGCCACGAATCCCAGCTTGTATTTAATGATAAATATAAAAGGTTTTCCAATAAGAGGTGTTATTTTGATATTCAAAGAACAATGCCATTTTTTGAGATAAATGATCGGATCTTTATTTCATTATAAAGAGGAAGGTATGACGTTAATAATGAAAAATAACATCAGCCAAATGACCACCACGACCACGCCTACAGGACCATATCCTTTTCATGAAATTTTCCATAACCAAATCGCAAAGTGGCTGCCCTATGTCCTCGATAGCCTCACGAATTCCATCTTTGAGGTGTTGAATCGACGCTGGGCTGTTGGCGTAGACCTTCTCTTTCACGTGGCCCCAAAGGAAGAAGTCGCAAGGTGTTAAGTCACAAGATCTCGGTGGCCAATTGTGATCACCTCTTCGAGAGATAACACGGTCCGGAAACTTTTCCCGTAAAAGATCAATGGTTTCGTTGCTTGTATGGCACGTAGCGCCGTCTTGTTGAAAGTAAACGTTGTCCAGATCAATACCATCCAATTCCGGCCATAAAAAATCATTAATCATCTGTCGATAGCGCAATCCATTCACCGTAACTGTTGCTCCAGCCTCATTTTCGAAAATAAGGTCCAATGACCCCGCGGGACCATAAACCGCACCAAACAGTCACACGTTGAGGATAGAGAGGCTTTTCAACAATAACTCTTGGGTTTTCCGAGCCCCAGATGCGACAATTTTGCTTGTTGACGAAGCCATCGAGGTGGAAATGGGCCTCATCACTCAAGATGAGTTTTCGATGGAATTCCGGATCATTTTCATGCATTTCAAGGACCCAATCAGCAAAGACTCGACGTTGTTGATGATCGGCCGGCTTGAGTTCTTGTGTTAACTGAACTTTATAAGCCTTAAACCCAAATCTTTATGCAAAATACGGTGTAATGACGTTTGTGGAATGCCTAATTCCAAAGAACGACGAGGAATGGACAAACCTGGGTTTTCTTCAACACTTTCGGCTACAGCAGCAATATTCTCGGCTGTTCTTGAGCTTGGCTTAATAATATAAAAAAAAAAAAAAAAATCACATCACTAACTTGTCCCGACAGCTCGAATTTTTCTACCAATTTCTGTATTGCGGTCCGACAAGGTGCTTCACGACGACACAAAAATGTTCGAGTTTTACGAACCGTCTCTGCCACATTTTCACCATTTTTATAGTGAATTTTAATAATTTCAATGCGTTGTTGAATCGTATATCCTTCAATTTTTATTAATGTCGTTGTTTCTACTTGTCAAATGTCAAAAAATGACAGCTCCTAAAGTGACATCTACCGAAATAGCGGGCTAATTAAAATAACACCTCTTATTGGAAAACCCTTTATTCTTTAGTTCTATCCCAGAATGATTTTTTTTTAATGAAAATATACATATTTAAAAAATAAAAAAATAAAGAAGTAAAAAATAAAAATAAAATTACAAATATTAGAACAAATTTTAAAAAATTGAAAAAAATTAAGGGGATAGCCACTCTGGTATATATAGAATTATATTCCAAACGATTATGTGCGTGAAAAATCGCAAAGTACTCCATTTTCGCATTTTGGTATTCTAGCGCAACCCCTCTTGTTCCGCAGGAGAGCTCCTTTTTTGAGCGCAGTAGTAGGCTGTAATTTGGGGGACTGTAGCAGGTATACGGCAGGGGATATTAAAATCATTTGATACCTGACTGAGTTCTTATTGCTGTGAAAGTGAAAATTAAATTCTTCTATCTTTTAACGAAAATTCGGACCCGTAGTTTGAATTTTTTGACTTCGTGTCAATTTTTTCGTAAGGAAAAGTGGCACGCGGTTGTACTTTTTCTACTATAATGTAGTTTACAATCGATATCTTTCAAACAATTACAACTTAAGAGGGTCATGTAGTGTTCTCAAGATGCGATTTTCGAAGGTGAAGTATTTTTACAAATTACAAAGAATATGTGCCGGTTCATAAAAAGGTATTAACTATTTCACTGTAGAGTCATTCCACAGAAAATCGACAAATAATGTATAAATTTGTGCATTGACCAACTCCGATTTTGATAAAATTTGATAAGTAGGTTTGTCTTATTGTTAGTAGTACTTTGCTGAAATATTTTTCGTTTTTGTCCATTTTTGACGGCGATATGGTATTTTGAAATTTGGAAAAAGTGGCAATTTTTGCTTGGAAGCTGTAAATTCAAAACTTTATATCTTAGGATGTATGCATCGCAAGCCCATGAAACAAACTCCATTTGTTTAAGGAAGCTTTAAAGCTCCTGAAAAAATTTAGCTGAGGTCCTTTTTCTGAAAATTTGTTTTCAAGGATAATGGATATGTTCGTTATCCTTGAATATCTCAAAATGCGCACTCTCGATTTCTTTTATTTTTTTTTAATTTAATCCTTAATGGCTTTTGAGGAAACTGTAGAAAGGAGAAAATGGAACACCTTGAAGTTTGGATGGAGTTATTTTTTAAATATATGTAGTTCAGAAAACTTCGAACGAAAATTGATGAAGTGTGCTGAGTACTCAGATTTAATATAATATATCTACATAATGTAGCTAGGATTATATCCTGAAATGGTCAACTACCGTAAAAATATTAAAAGAAACGTATTGATAATAATATTATATGTTTAATTAACTTTTTTATATATATAGGTATATAAGTATCTTAGAAATATTTATAAGTGAAATTAAAATTAATATGAGGCCTATGTACATTCTATATTTAAGATTTCCTTAATTTAATTAACTCTGCTATATATTTAATTTTACTGCCTGTTAGAATATAAACACCATTATTCATTTGAGGATTAATTTGACATATTAATGAAGATTTTAAAACTGATTGAACATCTGGTGCATTTGGAAATTGAAAGTGATGAGAAGGTCCTGCTGGATGAAGTGTTGTTACCTTAAACATTTCGTGCTTTTCGTCATTGAAAATAATGTAGCCCAACCACCAGGTGCTACTTTTTACAATTCTCTTCGAAAACCTTTTCTAGTTCTTCTTTTAAAGGGAGAAAGCCGGGGCACTGTGGACAATTATTTAAAAAACATTTAGTGTCGGGTGGATTGCAGATCATCGTGGATATGCAGCTTTTATAATTGGTAATATTTTGTTGGATATGTGTTTTGCTTTTGATAGCTTCAGTCATTAACTTTATATTTTGATGTGAAGTACAAACGCAGACAGAATGAGTACCCGAAGCACCAGCTAAAATGCAATTTTTCGGTCGAAGGGAGGCGAATTTTGAAAAACTGATTTTGTTCTCTGGATGCGATGACTTGAAGCTTAGGTGTATTTCCTTCAAATTCCCTAAAAGTAACCTTTTTTGCACATGGTTCCTTTCGCCATCAACCTGAATAAAATTTTGTTAAAAGAATCCTTGAAAAAATTGACTATTACCTTTATTGAAACAAAATCCTTTTTTCCAGGCATAAGCCTGCTGATTTCGTCATTAAGATAAAATTGTATCGTCATTTCTTTTAATTTCGTATCAATGTCTATAGATTTTCGAGGGCGTATAGATAAAATTCCTTGTTCTTGTAATATTTGCTTACTTTTCCTCAGCATATAGCTCGTAGTTCCTGGAAATGTTTCCATGATTTTTGTAGCAGTCCAGTCTTCCGGTAAAAGTGTCAATATCATGCATTTCATATTTTTATCCTGTGTTGTGATATACTTTTCTCTCAGTTTATTCGCGAATTTTTCCGAAAATCCACTAGATTTTGTTTCTTGGACGATTGGTACATTAAAAATTTTAGTGGATATGGCATCCATAATTCTTTTCAGTTCTCTTTCCACATATGTGCTTTCACTCATTCGCCTCCTTTGAATTTCTGGTTCTCCTAAGTAATGAAGACACTCTTGCAAGCAGTTGAGAACAGCGTCTCTGTCGAAAAACTCAACATCCTGACTATCAGCAATACTTTGTATATCCTCGGGACTCTCAATCTCTACAGAAGGTGAAGGACCGGGTAACTTATAGACTTCTAATCGGCACTGCGAACATATTTTCCATTTCAGCTGTAAATTTGGTAGACGATCTATCATCCTTTTGGTAACATTTCTTAAATTTTGGCGTTTAGAGGAATGACTTGATTTTAAAAAAGGATTACAACACTCCCGTAGTTTATAACAATTCTCCATGCTTAATGCTATAATTGTATATATGGTAATAATATACAGTTACGATTTATAAGAATAATTAAACTTAAAGTAATTTCAGAAAACTAATTTAAAAAAAATTAAAATTGCGAAATACGTTTTGCTTACTAATTGAAACGACGTTGCACTAATAATTTCAGATACACGGAGTCATCTCACTTTTATACTTACCAATTACTGATACAACACAACTGAAACACATTTTACTTTAAATTATATACACATATACCTACTTCATTTACCTTACTCAGATTGACTTGTTTCGAATGCAAGTAAATGCCTTTGGTTACCTGCATCCCCATTTCACCCCGGGCGACCAGTGTAGAAAATATAGATATTTAAATTATAACCGATCTTATAATATTTTCCATCTTAAATTTCGTTAGGATCATATATTGTTATACATATACATAGTCTAGATATATTAGGTTCGATCAGGTAAAATGGAAACTGTTGCCATGATATATGCGATAAAAGAAAAACAGGTAGAAAGGATGCGTTGAGCAAAATTATAACAGGTTTAAATTATTATATGGTAGGTAGAACTTTCAAAGATTATTTTCATATGTAAACATTGAGTAAACAATGAGTCCTTTAGTTGAGGTTTCTGATATAACTATATTCATATGTATATATATGACATCAATCTAAAAGTTGTAGTATGTGTATTTTCTTTTTGTTTTCCTGTATCACTGTAATTTTTAAAACCAGCTGCATACAAGTATTTGATAACGCACCGTATAACATCAATTTTCGTTCGAAGTTTTCTGAACTACATATATTTAAAAAATAACTCCATCCAAACTTCAAGGAGTTCCATTTTCTCCTTTCTACAGTTTCCTCAAAAGCCATTAAGGATTAAATTAAAAAAAAATAAAAGAAATCGAGAGTGCGCATTTTGAGATATTCAAGGATAACGAACATATCCATTATCCTTGAAAACAAATTTTCAGAAAAAGGACCTCAGCTAAATTTTTTCAGGAGCTTTAAAGCTTCCTTAAACAAATGGAGTTTGTTTCATGGGCTTGCGATGCATACATCCTAAGATATAAAGTTTTGAATTTACAGCTTCCAAGCAAAAATTGCCACTTTTTCCAAATTTCAAAATACCATATCGCCGTCAAAAATGGACAAAAACGAAAAATATTTCAGCAAAGTACTACCAACAAGAAGACCAACCCACCTGTAAAATTTTATCAAAATCGGAGATGGTCCATTCAGAACATTTGTCGATTTTCTGTGGAATGACCCTGTAACAAAATGATTTATAAAAAAAAAAAAAAAAAAAAAAAAAAAACTACAATTTGTCTTAAGACTAATAATATTATACTCTAGATGAACATAAAAGTTCAACAAAGTGAAAACCAAAAGCTCTGTATGGCAACACCAAGAAGGGGTGTCCGATTTAGTTCATTTTTAAAATTTTATTTTCTATTTTTATGAAAACGCCGTGTACATAATTTGAGCTCTCCACGTGCGTCGTCGCGTTCTTAAGCAGTGTCCAAATACATAGTGAAACCCCAAAGTTCTGTATGGCAATACCAAGAAGAGGTTGGCCAATTTAGTACATTTTTGAACTTATATTTGCGATTCTTATAAAAACGCCGTCGTCGCGTTCTTAAGCAGTGTCCAAATACATAGTGAAAACCCAAAGTTCTGTATGGCAATACCAAGAAGAGGTTGGCCAATTTAGTACATCTTTGAAATTTTATTTACTATTATTATGAAAACACTATGTATCAAATTTCAGCTCGCTAAGTCAACGCGTTCTCGAACAGTGCCCAAATTTACCATTAAAAACGAAATTTTTGTATGGCTAGTCTAAGAAGAAGTTTGCCTGTAGGGTGATTCTGTGGGTTTTGTCGATCTTGAATGTCAAAGTAATCGACTAAATAAAATGAACTTTTCTACTGATTTTTTCGTGTTTTTATTCAGGTCAGCAACCCTTGCATGACTTAGAATGAACTGAAAATGTCACTTCACATTACAAATTCAAAACAATATTTCGAATTTAAGCACTTGTAATGCTCTAATTAGGCGTAGAATTTTTATTTACCAGTGTAAAATTTTTGTCACAACCTCTGGGAGCAGTTGACTAATTTGTCGATTATTTAGTCGTGTTTTTTGACGTTTGTTCATCGAAAATTTATTATAGTTCATTTCGTGGTAGATAATAGTGAAGACACAAAATGAACTGTGTTGAAGAAAAAAATCGACAAAATATGTCAAAATTCACGACTAAATAGAACGACAAACAGCACAGAATCACCCTACTGATTTGTCCTTTTTCGAAATTAAATTCATATTCTTTGTAAAAAGCCCGTGTGCAAAATTTCAGCACTCTAAGTGAACGCGCTCCCAAGTTATCGTGCGGACGGACGGACGGACGGACAGACAGACGGATAGACAGACAGACAAACAAACGAACAGGCGAACATGCAAAAATCAAAATAACTTTTACTATAATATTATGCATGGGTATTCAATCCAATAATTGGAAAAGAAGATGTCATTAGTACAAAGTCGTTACATTTATGGGTCTGCACATCTTTGTAATTTGCACAAATGCTTCACCTTCGAAAATCGCATTTTGAGAACAGTTCATACACTACATGACCCCCTTAAGTTGTAGGTGTTTGGAAGATAATCCATTGTAAATTACATTATAGTAGAAAAAGTACACCGCAAGGCACTTCTTTACAAAAAAAAAACGGACACGAAGTCAAAAAATTGGAGCTCCGGGTCAGAATTTTCGTTTTTGAAATTTTTTAAAAAAATAGAAGAATTCAATTTTCTAAAACGACTTTCACTGCAGTAAGTACACAACTAAGTTCCGTTAAATTTGAAAAACGGTTCAAGAGAAAATATTGTCAAATTAAAAAGTTATGACAGAAAATGTTGAAATAATTTTTCCTGAAAGTTCATAACAGCAAAAAAAAGCACTATTTTCGATTTGAGCGACAAATTCTGAATGAGCATTTAGACATTTTAATACTTTTGCAAATTCATACATTTTTGGGCCACCCTAATGTACCTACATACATATGTACATGTAAAATTGCAAATATACACGAGTACATAATTATCATTTATAATACAGTTCTAAAATATATTCTTGCAAATGAAGGGCCCACATCAATCGTGGAGGGTGGTCGAAAACGTTAGATTTGATTATATAAAAATCTAAAAACGCAATGTCCATGGTAGAAATGGTTAGATTAGATTCGGACGACACAAAAGTGATTGGAAATCAATTTTCTGCAAAATTTGGTCAATCGTGACAGTTTTGACAAAATTCCAAATAATCAATGAACTGGAAGGGGTGAAATGGACCTGCAAAGTGTACGCATGGCATAACATGACTATAAATGAGAGTTAGGCTGTTTGCACTCATGTCGTCAGAGCCGGTACAGAGCAGGAGCATCGCCACTACAATTGCTATATATATTTTTTTTCCGTGCCGGTGCCCTTGACGGTACGTGTGGAATAGGCTAATTTTTTCCCAAATATTTTGTATGCACAACGGTACGGCAACGGCCAATGGCATCGCCGTGTCGTGTGTCCATACAGCCTTATGCTCTCAATCTATCCAATTTAAGTGCTATCATTCCGTAACTTATACTCTACTTGATGAAATGGCAAGTCAGATTTGCAGATCTTGCACTACGATTGGTTAACTTGGCAAAAAATTAATGGTTTCCCATGAAGACAGTGCCACTATTTTCTGACATGTATAGTACCTACATACATATATCACGTTTAGCATTTTTTTTTTACATTTTCAAAAAAAAAAAAAAAAATATTAAAAGAAAATGGCTGATCTTGAAGGCAAGATTATTTTTCTATTAATCTTGGGTAGGTATGTACATAATTTACCATTCTGCCAAATTTCACATTGAAATTTGTTTTTTTGAAATTCTAAATATCATAACTGCCACGATTGACCGAATTGGCAGAAAATTGATTTCCAATCACTTTTTGGTCGTAATTAACCATTTCTGCCATTGATATCGCGTTTTTTTAGATTTTTATAATTTTTAAATGACGCACTGACAATTGATATTCATTTACAGGAATAATTTTTACAGCTGGTTATAATGTACCAAAAAAAAAAAAACTTCATCCATCCATGGATAACACCAGACCTATTATTGCACTTATCTTTCTAACTACTATGGGCTCGAATGTATATGAAAAACTGAAGAAAAATATATGGACATGTAAGACTGTTCCACACCACTGATAAACACAGTTTCTTACTTACAACATGATTTACGAAACTCAAACGTACAATTTTCACGCCTAGAAAGATAGTTATTTGCCAGAAAACCTCACTTTTTCCGATAAAACTCATTCAAGTGTAAATTTTTCGTATGGTGTAGTATAATAATGTTGCCTGCAGTCTAATTGCAGTTGAAAAAAGAAAAAGAAAAAAAACAGTTGAATTAAGTGTTTCGCGAAATAAGGGTTTGATTTTATAATAAATAATAAGGAAAATGTGCTTGGCACGAAAGCATGAAAAAAAAGAACAGAATGATTTTAAAAAGTTGATCTTTCTTTTTATTGCTATTCCATGAAACGACATTTGATTATAGCAATTTATTTCAATGACAATCGAAAACTATTAAGCCGTTAACGACACTACAAAATTTATAAATTAGGGTAGAAAGTGTATAAATTCACTTTTTACAATTGTTGTAGTTCAAAAGAAAATCACTACGAACTCATTCATTAAAGTAAATTTGCTACCTTTTTCAGGTATACAGATAGTCGTCTAGTGGCGTTTAATATTTGATGCGGTTTATTGGCAGTTATCAAGGAATGGTATATAAGTGTATACATCTCTACTGAAGCCGCTGGCAATGATGATATTACGGTGTAATTTTTTTTTTTTAAATTATTGTGCATAATATTCGCCTAGTTACATATACAAAAATGAGTTGATAGAGACTTTTTCTAAACTAATAGGCATATGAAACTCCAGTTAAAATAGAATCCAATTAATTATAGGTCTACTGCAATATGGAACACACTACGACGCGACAATAATAACAATGCAAGGTGCAAGACTGGAGTCCACAAGAAACACATCTCACAGGGATATCTAATCGTACAATTAGTTGGTGAAACATGAACAACATCAAATTAAAGGTCTTTGAGTAAGCGTACTATGCTGAAACGAGATAACGTAATGCAGCACACAGAGACTGTAGACAAAAGTTGTGTTGTGTTTAATCAGCAATCAATGACCTCAAAGATTTTCTTTTGGACATTCGTCTCTTCTAATTAATGGTGAGCAACCTGATCTGCCCATGTCCAAATATGCGAGCTGTATTTCAATCTAGGTTCAGGAATTAAATAACATCGGAAAATGAAAGATCTCACCTCACAAAGAAGGAGAAATCACATGGGCTTTCTGCTGATAAACGAGATGCTACTTATATTATGAATCATAAAAAATTTGCAACATTTGCAATTACCAGGCTGTTTGAAATTCATTTAATGTAAGACCCCGAAATACATGAAAACGCACACTGGCAAGAAAAGTGACACACGTCAAAATTGGACAATTTTCAGATTAACGAATTAAAGAAATAGCAGAATATTGTTTTTGAAAATGTATGAAGACGATTTAAGTTATCAAGTTGTTATTGCATCCTATGTTTTGGATGCAACAGGAATACTTGGCGGTTTCAACTTAAGAAAGTCTGGTAGCGTTGATGAAAATTGGTGGTTGCCTTTTCTCTAGATTGCCAGTCAATTAAATTTAATGGAAAATTTTGCAGAGCATATTCGCCATATTTAGGTCTGTTATTTCAAAAAAGAGAAGACAGGAACCTAAAGCAAGAGAAAAGTTGTGCAAAGTTTATGGTGAATATGTCATTAAAAACTGACAGTGCCAGAATTGGTTCGCCCGTTTCCGTGAGGGATATTTTTCGATTCAAGGCCCTCATCGCTCTGGTAGGCCATGTGAGATCGACAACGATAAAATCAAGACGTTGGTGCAGGCAAATAAGCATTCAACAGTTCGGGAGCTTCCTGGCATTCTAGTCGTCGTATCCATTAGAAGCATTCATGGCCATCTGAAATTAGCTGGCTTCGCAAAGAATGTCGATGTTTGAGTGCCGCATGAGTAAATCGGAAGGGTGTGGTCTTTCATCAGGACAATGCAAGGCCTCATACAAGTTTGGCAACTCGGCAAAAATCGTTGCAGCTTGGATGGGATTTCTTACCACATCCACCATATAACCCAGACCTGCGCCATCGGACTTTTACTAGTTTCATTCATTACACAGAACTCTTTGAATCGTAAAACGTTTACTAACGAAGACCTCATCAAACAGCTCCTTGACAAGCTCTTTATATAAAATAAACGTATGTACTTGATTATCACTAGTAAAAAACACAATGACTTTTTGAACAAGCCAATAGAATGTAAAAAAAAATTAATTATATGAGTTATTCTAGGAATTATTTATTCTTATATTCAAAGCATGAAATTTCACTACATAATTTGATGATTTTGATGCGAAGTCGGGCTGAAAAAATGAATATTGTCAAAACAAACCAAAAAAGTGGCATTTTCCTGAAATGCCAGGTTATGACAAGTCTATATCATAAGAACTTTTAATTATTTTTTTTTTTTTTTATTTTTTATCATATTGCCAAAGCTCAGAGGCCTATGATGCCGTAGTACAGGCTTGGAAGGAAAGGAATAAGGGGTAGGGAATTAAGGATTAGTGGGTTGAGTCAAGTGGTGACGGTGCGCATTACACTTGAGTGTTTATGGCTCATAGTTGGAGGGGAAAACAGATGATGGCAAACTGTTTCACATCCGTACTGTTCTGCTTATGAATGATTCACGGAATTTCACATTACGGCCAAATTTGACTACAAGGGTGTGAGGATGAGCTCGAGTTCCAGAACGTGTGAAGCGCATGGAAAGAATTCTACAAGGGATCAGGCGAGAAATTTCGTCAGAGCAATGCCCATAGAAGTAGCGATAAAAGAGAGACAGATATCCAACATTAAGTCGGTGCTCTAGGGAATCAATAGTTGCTATTGATATGTCATCGCTAGTAAGCCGGAAGGCCTTCTTTTGGACTTCGTCTAACGCGGACAATGCAGTGCGTCCAGCCCCTGCCCCAAATATGGGCATTATATTGTAATCTGGGCCTGATATGAGACTTGTAGATTTGAGACAAGTCTGATGGAGTAAAATATTTCTTGCAACTTTTGCAAGAAGCCCAGGCATTCATCGCGTTTTTGGCAATACCAAAAATGTGATCGGATCAACTAAGATTGTTGGATATTTCAATGCCTAAGATGTTAAGAGATGGTGAGTTCGAGATATCTTCTCCATCGACGGAAATGGGTTGAGCGGGTGTTACAGTAAGGGTGATAAAATACAACACTGCGTTTTGGAAGCATTAAACAAGACCCGATTCACTCTGCCCCAAGCGAATATTTTTGTGAGGTCATAGTTAAGTGAACTGAACATGTGGCTTCGTTTGTCAGCTATAACATTCGTACGGGAATCAGCTATAGAGTCGAGCGAGTACACGAAATCAAGGGTGCTGTCGTCTTCAAAACTATGAATAGGATTGAAAGTGAGAGCTAGCAGATCATTAATAAAAATGAGGAAGAGAGTAGGAGAGAGCACAGAACCTTGGGATACACCGGCATGGATTATAAATCGTTCAGAAGTAACTCCGTCCAATATAACTTCAATTGCATTGAACGGCGAGAAAGAAAACTTTCAATCAATTTTAAGAATAGAGGGTCTATGTAGACCTAATGCCTGAAGTTTGGCTATAAGAGCAGGATGTCAGACTCTATCGAAGGCCTTCGAGATATCTAATGCGATCATCTCAGATTCGCCAAAATTATGGAGACATTGATTACAACACTCGGGAAGGAATGTTAGTAAATCTCCAGTAGAGTGGCCAGCACGAAAGCCCAATTGGCGATCGTTAATAAAGTGATTAGTTTCTAGATATTTCATCAATTGGGTGTTGATGAGTGTTTCGAACACCTTCGAAAGAATCGAAGTAAGGACAATTGGTCTGTAATTTAAGGGATAGCTTGCCTCCCTTTTTTTGGAATTTGCTGAACACGCGCAAGTTTCCATGCTGAAGGAAAAACTCCTGTCGAATAGGACAGGTGAAATAGTTTGTTTAGAGGGGTTTAGCTAAAGAAGAGGCGCAGCACTTGAGTACCAGGGGCGATATACAATCAGGCCCAGCAGGCTTAGACACAATGATTGGATGTGTGGCTCAATCGTAAACAAAGATTCTGTTTGGACTTCAACAAGTTTTCAAACCTCAATTATCTGAAGTTGGTCACAAATGAGGGAAATATAGTATATTGAAGGGCGTTTTTTTTCTTTTCGTGATTTAATTAACTTTGCAGTTACATTATTTGCTATTATCTTTATTACCTAAGTTAATATAGCAGTCTTATAATAGAGCTGCCAAATTTAAATATTACTCGGCACATAGTCTAAATTTGGTTTTATGTAAAATTGGTAAATTTTATGGGCAATGCAAAAATTTCTTTTTCTGCGCTCTCTAGTTTTGTTTTTTTTTTTTAAGATGACGAAAATGCAGTTCTCAGAAATCTTGTACAAAAACGAATGCCACAAACTGCGCCAACGCGATTGAATTACAGTTGAACAAAAATCCAATTTCACCACCATATATTAGAAAATGGAAATTATTAGCTGTGCTCTTTTGTGTACCTTGTTCTAGAACTCCCACATACTGGAGAGAACAAATTGTTCTGTCGATTAAAGCGAACTATTTGTACTGTTCGCTTCATTTATAAATTTTCTATGAAAATGTATGAGCCGTTCTTTTGTGTATATTTTGTTCTGCCCTGTTCTGCGGACACAAAAGATCACAGCTATTATTGGGCCTCCTAAAAGCACAAGGAAGCATGATATGCCACAAACAATAAGAATTTATACTGAAACTTTGCACACGATTATGGTTAAAATGTGAAGCCGGTTTGAAAATTATGCAATTTCTTGTTCAAAATTTTCTTCATATACATAATGTAAAGTTTCTGCAATTTGAAAAATTTTAAATACCTCCAAGTGGGACAAATTTTGATAGCAAATAATCTTGATGCTATTTTTTCTAAGAATTATTCATTATGTGCTTTAGTTTTAGCCCTCCCCTTTTGTACTCAAAACTAATTAGAATCAAAAATTTTTAATAAATACTGAAGCGATTTATTTCATCTCGGCAGGATATCAATCGAAAAAAGCTTCATAATAATCTAAAGTGTAAAGACGACTAGGTCTACAAAAAAAAAAAATCTATTAATGAAATATAACTGGTTTAAAAGTTCTCGGAAGGCATTTATTTATTTTTAAGAATATATTATCTAAAACGTTTTTCAAATTTTGTTTTTCTTCGTTTATTGAAACTGGCTTTTGTCTAATTGTTTTACCGCTTTCGTACGTTTTTATAATTTTGAACTACATATGTATACAGAGAAACCTCTCTAAGGCGAACAGACATTACACCAAGAAATATTGCCCGTTTAGCGGGATGTCCGTTATTGAGCGAGTCAAAATAAAAACACCAAGAATGCTATGCATAAGATACATATTGGTATATATACATATAAATACATACTTATTTGAACCAAGTTAGAGCAAAATATATATAAATAAAGAATTATTGCTTAATTTTTAACATTACATTTTTGCACTTTTTATGAAGGAACATACTTTGCAGTTATGTAATCCAAGAAGTCCTTATCACATTTTCGTAATGGAGTATGTCCGAAAACTGGAAATCATTTTAAGAGCCTCGTTATCTTACTGTTTGTAGACCAAATTTTTTAAGGACTGACATGTTTTATGAGACTTTTTGTGAGAACGGATAGCATTTTCTCTTACAGTTTCAGGTAGCACTCATTATCAATTTCAATATGGACTGCCTACTTCGGAATTGACTCGTACTCAGTATAACAATCCATTTCTTCAAATAGCTCTTATTACTGACAAGAATTATAAAAGTTGGTTAATAACTCTTATTGCGCAACCAAAATAATTGTGAAATAATGGTAATCCTATAACCAATAAAAATAAGTCGAGAAATAATTCTTATTTATTAAGAAGAATAAAAAAAATTGTCGAAAGTTCTTATTTCATAACCAAAAAGTACATATTTTGTAGTATAATGGTTATCGGATAACCAGCAAAAAAATAATAATCAAAAAACCATTAAGGTACAGTTTTTATTTTATTCGTTATACTTTTTTAAATTACCTACTCCAGTAATTGAAATTGTACCTTATGAGAATAAGATTAGTTCTATTCTTTTGAATATCTGATCATTATTTTTTTTTTTGAAAGTCTTCGTATGTTCGACACTTAAATTTTATAAGTGAGGCGTTGCCAACTGAATCTATCAGAAAAACTGAGAAAAAAGCTGAGAAGTTGTGAAAAAAACTGAGAAATGAAAAATCATAGTTAAATCTCTTTTATTAGTTATCATGTAAACTAAAACATAAATATAATCCAGTATATAAATTAAATAACAACGAGTTAACATTTATATACAATCTTGCCTTTACAAAAAAAAAAAAAACAATAATATTAATAAAAAGTACAGCCTTATTTATTTCGTTTAAAATCATACATATTTTGATTTAATAGTTGGTACATATAGTTAAAGCGTTAAAGAAATTCATGTTCCTTAGTTTTAAGTAATCTTTCCAATAAAGAATTCTACAGAGGATATCTGTGCCGAGTTTATTTCTTACTTTCGTTTTATTGATGTTAATTGCTGAGAATACCCTTTCTACATTAGCAGAAGAATGAGGGAGGCATAACATTTCAAAAAAGAATTTAGAAATTTTAGGGAAAAGTAAAGAATCGTCGTGTCTCTTAGAAAGTGATAATTTTTTAAAAAAATTTTCATCGGTTAGATATTTAAAAGAACTAAAATAAAAAAAGCTCGCAGCTCTCCAATCATCATCTAACTTTCGTATATCTGGTAGTAAGTTTGGAAAGTTTTTGTACTTTCATTTTGGCCCTTCAATATATTCTATGGATTAATAATACTTAAACTCCTTAAGATGGGATAATTGATCTTTGAAAAAAATTGTGAAAAATTGTGTGCTTAGCAATTTTTATTAAATTCTTTTGTTATTTCTGGTTTATTTATTGTATTTAAAATAGATTGCACACTTGGAGGTAAATAAATGCTGCTTTTAAAAACTTGCGGGTTTTTATATTCTATTTCAAATAAGTCTGTATTTCTTACGTGATCAAAACATATATATTTGTCCAAAGTGAGTCGTAAAAGTCTGTCCATATTACCGTATAGATTTAATAGTTTGATATAATTAATTCAAAGTATTGATAAGTTTTAAGTTATACGACATAAAAGGAAGATACGCTTCTTTAATGGGATTAGATGTAATTCGTAATAGTTTTTCTGCTGCTTTTATTTTACAAATAGATGTGCAAAATATATTCGTAATGGCTCTATTAAAATTATTAAGCGGTTAACAACTAATTCTAAAACTAACCATCGTGTTACACAAGGATGTAAAATTTAAATTGCTTAATTCAAGTATTCCCATGATTTTTTACTTTTGATGCTACATCAGAGTGTACCACACTGAGTGTGATGAGAATATGAAACGACCACGCACATCTTAAACTTCTCTGTTAAGGAACAGGGATGTATTCAGTGTGTTCAATAATTGGTTCATTCATTTACAATTTTAGTAAAAGCTTTAAAGGACAAAATAAGAAAAACTGAAAAACAAAGAAAATTTAATCTGAAAGCTGAGCATTTCAGGCTAAAAACTAAAAAAAAAAACTGAGAATTTCACTGAGAAAACTGAAAAACTGAGTTCCAGATAAAAAAACTGAGTTTCTCAGCAAAAACTGAGTAGTTGGCAACGTGAGAGTGAAGTGGACAGAAATTGTTCTTAGTAGGCTTTCAAAATTACGACGAAATTATTTTTTTCTAAAAGAATTCTGATTGGTTCCACCGAACAATCTGCCATACATTAATACATACCCAAAATTGTTCTAAGCACTTCAGATTAATTATACGAATTGCTTTGAACATGGAGTGCAATGACAATTTCTCTCTTTCAGTTTTATATGAAAATAGTATTGAAAAACGTATTTCTCTTTCCAAATGTAAAAATACATATTTTGGCACTTTATTTGCTTTTTAAGGCATGCCATCTTCTTCTCTTGCGGGAAAATCTGTCCTTATTTTTATTACAATCGTCGTTCATTGTCTATATGTAAAACATACGTATCTGTATGTACATTTATTATTGGAATCGATTTATCAAAAGATGATCAAAAAAATCAATTTCAATAAAAGTGCAAATAAACCGTCCGCTTATGAGATGAAATTCGACCAAAATTGCAGAAAAAATAATGTCCGCGTCCACCTAGAAGAGGTGTCCGGTTAAAAGGGGTAAATTTCCCAATCATCCTTTTGGATCCCACCTTAGGAGCAATACCTACCTGTTCGCTCATAAGAGGGGTCAGCTTATAGCAGGTGTCCGCCCGTTAGGAGAAATTTCACTGTAATTGAACCCCCTACAAACCGCCAGTTCCATGTTGTAGTTTCCATCAATTTCGTCATATACAGTTAGGTACATTAAAAAACCGAACGCATTTACATTACATATTTTACTACTGAAGCACTAATCCAAAACAATAATCTAAGTTGCCATTATAAATTTTGAAATCACACAATTCATTCATATGCTACCAGTTGGCGGGAAGCTGTCATATACAGGGTGTTTCCCACTAGGAGGTCAATAGAGCAGGAGGTGATAGTACTCACCTAGACGAACCAAAAATTGTATGGCGGGGGGGAGGGCGGCGGCGGCATATCAACCATTTAGGAGTTACAGGGTGATTAAGATAAAAAGCTAGTTTTTCACAAAGCACCCAGTATCTTAAAAACGACAGGGCGTACGGTCACAGTTAAGAGCTCATTGTATGCAGAACTTCATGACCTTTCCAACGACTGCCCCATACCCCTCTCCCCTCAAGAATTATCGTTGTCTAAACTAAGAATTCCGGATTTTCTTACCTTTTTATTAATTTAACCTCTATTTTATAAAAACTGTAAACTGTAGATGGTCTGCTTTAATGTGACCTATTACACACAATGTGCTATCTGAAGCTCTTTAAGAGTTATTAGGTCTAAACCTATTGTCAAACCTATTTTCAAACATATTCTCAACGATAATTTGTTCCCTTAGCACGTCATTTAAAAAAATATCGTCTAATTTCGGTGTGACCTGAATAGGTTATAAATTAATAACTGTTTAACGGCTACAGTTAACACATACGAGTATGGTGTAATAGGTCGACTTAAAGAAGAGAGTCTACAGTTTACAGTTCAGATAAAAAAAAAGTTATGTTAACAACCAGGATATGGTGCTACTTGAGCAGTCGTTGGAAAGGTCATGAAGTTCTGCATAGAATGAGCTCTTAACTGTGACCGCACACCCTGTCGTTTTTGAGATACAGGGTGCTTTGTGAAAAACTAGCTTTTTTCTTAATTACCTTGTAACTCTTAAACGGTTGATATGCCTCCCCCCCCCTTCCATACAATTTTTGGTTCGTCTAAGTGAGTATTATCACCTCCTGCTCTATTGACCTCTTAGTGGGAAACACCCTGTATGTGTAAAAATATAAGTTTTAGTGTTTCAAAGGCAACAATATCTGAATATATAGAAATAACGGGCTATCAGCTCTACGATCCCAAGAACGCAAAGTTGGTAGTGGAAAAAAATCGAGCCTAACAAAATCGCACATTGGCAGCTTACGAAAAATGACGTTAACAGATAATCCTTCAACACAAAAACATCTTGCAAAACATTTTAATGTGTCTAAGAGAGTTATTCAATACACCCTAAAAAGTATTTTGAAATTAAAATTACTAAAAAAAAACTGTAAGATCACCATCTTTTCGAAAATACTATTCAATAAAGACATGAACGTTCTCGTATTCTATACAACTTGCTAAAGTATAATACCAAGTGGAAAAAGTATGTGACGGTGGACGAAGCTTGGTTTCATCTAACGAATGCTGACGGGTCAGCGAAAAGTTCAGTACGTAAGTCGAGAACAATCACGAAAAGATTTGTGCGTATTTTCAAAAGCGTCCCACCAGAAGGGCGTAATCGTTTTCATGGGTATTACTAACAATGAAGCCACAAAACCCATTTTTGTTGAAACAGGTACCATAATTAATTCCGTTTACTTATATTGAGAAATGTTTAAAACCATTATTAAAAAATATGAAGAGTTTATATCCCGAAAATGATTGGATATTTCATCAGGATTCGGCTCCATCGCATACATCAAAGTAGACATTGGATTTCCTGACAATAAAAGGTGTATACGTCTTATTCCACCCAACATTAAAAAACCAAATTAATAAGAAAAAGGTTGGAATTATAAACGAATTAAAAAGACTGTTACAACGAGAGATCAAATTGATTCCTTTAGAAATGATACAAAAAGGTTTACATATTAAATAAAATTAATTTTCAAACCTCTGTATCTTTATTTTGTTACTGTTTGAATTCCCTGTATAATAAGATCTACAAGTATATTCAAAAAATTCTTCTTCAGATCTAAGATAAATAAATCGTATAAACCACTAATTATGTATAATATGTAGCAAAGTAGTCCTTACATCATTTTCCTTTCTAATTACAACTCATCCTAACTAGTGATCATCTTGTAAAAAATAAAACTCATATAAAATTACAATATTAATATCAAACCCCGATAAAATAAATTGTATTACTCGCGGAAAATTTCAATCGCACAACCTTACCAAAAAAAAACAAAAAAAAAAAAAACAAAACAAAAATATATAAAAAACTTGAATTCGTGACTTTTGATATTTTCGAAAGCCATAGTGCCTGCAATCTAACATTTATCTGAGATTTTTCACCTTTATACGAAAAGAATCAAAGAAAATATATAGCTGGAGGAATGTGCAGCAACCTCCTCCATTGCAAAAACCTAATATCTTAAAGATCCCCCACACAATTTATTTCGCAAAAATTATTATCATAAATATGAATAGTCGACCGCATTGCACAACGATGTGGGAAAATTTCCTAAGAGCAGGAGCCAATTTTCAGTTCTAGTTATATCGCAACTGAAGAAAACCAACCAATCTCCCGAACCCAAGTGCGCTTGAACATTTCGAAATCTTATCCGCATAGGTAGGTATTTCATGGCTGTCGCTGATGAACAACAAACAAACAGACTCTAGTTCAGATCAGCGAGCATTGATCGTGGCTACATTACATGGATTAATGGAATTTTGAATTTTTAAAGACTTATTGTTCCAAGGTATTAAAAAATGTTTTTAATTAACAAAGGTTTGACCTTTTTAATTATTGCGATAATTGCATAACATATTACTGGCAGGTATTGCATGGCATTAATGAGATAAGTCACACAAATTATATTACAAATGAAGCAGATTATATGATTATAATTTTAGGGCAATCTAATCTAATCTAAATCTTGATCTTGTAATAACGGCTAATTACATTACACTTTTGATAACATGCAGATGAAAGTCGAAGAAAACCTGTCTCAATTTTTGGACATAAAATCATTTTGAAATCGAACGAATCGTTAAATGGGTGTTACACCGGGAGTGTTGCGGCGCGCGGCGATTTTGGAGATTACTCAAAAACACAATTTTGCTGCTACCGCTAGCGGCAAAATTTTTTTCTTCATTCGAAATAAGTCCACACATTTTGGGATACCTGTAAGGCATAAAAACAAACCATAGATTCCACACGTATTTTGTAGAAGTTGTAATAAATACTTAAATGACTGGAAAGCGCATCAACGATCAAGAATGCCATTAGGTGTACCAATGATATCGACAGAACAAGTAGATCATGACAACGATTGCTATTTTTGCAAATATAACACATGAGGATTAACTGTGCGTAAAAGAAGGAGCATTGAATACGTGAAGACACCTTCAGCACGAAGACCTAGACCGCATGACGAAACTTATCCAGTTCCTCAGGTCGCAGCAAGCTCATCATCAGACGAAAGTGAAGCTAGTAATGTAGAATCTCCCGTCGAGGCCTCTGAAGACATCGAACGCTTTCCGTCAACGTCCACTCAAGTCCATTTAATCAACCAGAAACAACTTGTATAAATGATTTAAAAACTTATCGAAATCATAAGCAGAACTTCTTGCGTCACGCCTACAGCAGTGGAATCTTTTGGAAAAGGAGAGACATAAGTTACTTTATTTCGTCATCGTCACGAAGACTTACAGTATGGATGATGATTTAGTGTATTGCAACAATTGGAGGATTTGTGCTGACTTTAAAGTTATCTTTGTACTTTTGGGGGTGCAACAAGATTACACCAAATACTGTTGCTTTCTATGTCTGTGGGATAGTCGTGATAATGAGAATAATTATCTTAAACAGGATTGGATGGCAAGAACGCCAAGAAATCAAAATATTCAATATGTTCCTTTAGTGGATGAAGAAAAAATCATAATACTTCCTCTCCACATCAAATTAGGTTTAATAAAGAATTATAATATCTTCGAAAAAAGTTCCCTAAAATGAAGCCCTGAGGAGTTATTGTGGTCTAAACTAAAAATTTCGGACTTTGTTATGTTTTAATTTTACTTCTATTTTTTTTTTACTTACAAAGAGGTCATTAATATAACTTTTTTTTTATAAAAACTGTAAACTGATTCTCTTCTTTAATTTGACCTATTGCACCGCATGTGTTGACTACCAAGTCAATACAATGGAGATTTCCAGGCGAATCTGTTCCATCGGCCGGAAAGGTTATGGCTACCATTTTCTGGGATTCCAAAGAAATAATCCACATCGACTTTCTGGATAGAGGATGAACGATAACAGGGGAGTACTATAGTCAGTTATTCGACCAATTCGACGAAAAATTGAAAAATACTAAGCCCCATTTGGCTAACACAATACACCAGCTCACTCAGCCGAAATCGTTGCGGCTAAATTGCATAAGTTGCGTTATGAATTGCTGCCGAATCCACCGTAACCGCCAGATCTGGCTCCCTGTGATTTTTTCTTATTTCCCAACATGAAAACGCTCGCAGGAAGTTCAGTTCAAATGAGGAGATCATCGGTGAAACAGAAGCCTATTTTGATGCGTTTGTAAAATCGTATTTTTTAGAAGGTTTAAAGAAATGGCCGGAATGTTGCGAAAGGTGATTATGTTGAAAAATAAAAAACAATATTGATCAAAAGTTTGTGTTTTCATTCCTAACACGGATACTTATTGATCCACCCTCGTATACTAACTTGTCGCAAATACATATTGCATTATGCATATTGCTAAGATATTTGAAACCCTCGGATGTTCTGTACTTCCACTGCAAACTTTTCTTGGACTCTTTCTAGCACGGTATTATGAAAGGTATAAATCTACAATGACTAATTTCTGATTGTTTTTGGTTATTTTATTTGCCTGTAATGCATAGCTTCCTGCATGACTCACGAATTAAATAGCACCATTGACGTTCCTCAGGGCAGTTATCTAGAGAAACCACTTTTCATTATCTATTATATATCAATGATGAACCTTATTAATCCTTTGCTATGCTGTTGGTGTTAATGACAGTGAGCAGTATTTTAAATTTGGGATTTTTTTCTATAAGCCTAAAGGAACTTTCACATCAAAAACAAGAACCGAAAAAATGTAAACCGAAAAACTAAATTTATTGCACTTTAAAATAAGATTTTTGCTCCAATGATTAATAAAATCATGGGAAATAGAGTGAACTAATAGTTTTACTAAGAAAATAGTATATTTTTTTTTTAGATTTTCAAGAAAAATACAACTTTTATTTTTTATGAGCCGCATTTTACGGCCGAAAATGTTTTTCGGCCCATAAAACATTAAAGTTGTGTTTTTCTTAAAAATCTGAAATAAATGTAACTATTTTCTCGGTAAAACTTTTAGTTTATCCTATTCGCTGGATTTTATTAATCATTGAAGCAAAAATCTTATTTTAAAGTGCAATAAATTTAGTTTTTCGGTTTACATTTTTTCGGTTCTTGTTTTTGATGTGAAAGTTCCTTTAGGCTTATAGAAAAAAATCCCAAATTTAAAATACTGCTCACTGTCATTAATACCAACAGCATAGCAAAGGATTAATAAGGTTCATCATTGATATATAATAGACAATGAAAAGTGGTTTATCTAGATAACTGCCCTGAGGAACGTCAATGGTGCTATTTAATTCGTGAGTCATGCAGGAAGCTATCCATTATAGGCAAATAAAATAACCAAAAACAATCAGAAATTAGTCATTGTAGATTTATACCTTTCATAATACCGTGCTAGAAAGAGTCCAAGAAAAGTTGGCAGTGGAAGTACAGAACATCCGAGGGTTTCAAATATCTTAGCAATATGCATAATGCAATATGTATTTGCGACAAGTTAGTATACGAGGGTGGATCAATAAGTATCCGTGTTAGGAATGAAAACACAAACTTTTGATCAATATTGTTTTTTATTTTTCAACATAATCACCTTTCGCAACATTCCGGCCATTTCTTTAAACCTTCTAAAAAATACGATTTTACAAACGCATCAAAATAGGCTTCTGTTTTACCGATGATCTCCTCATTTGAACTGAACTTCCTGCGAGCGTTTTCATGTTGGAAAATAAGAAAAAATCACAGGGAGCCAGATCTGGCGGTTACGTTGGATTCGGCAGCAATTCATAACGCAACTTATGCAATTTAGCCGCAACGATTTCGGCTGAGTGAGCTGGAGTATTGTGTTAGCCAAATGGGGCTTAGTCTTTTTCAATTTTTCGTCGAATTGGTCGAATAACTGACTATAGTACTGTTCATCCTCTATCCAGAAAGTCGATGTGGATTATTTCTTTGGAATCCCAGAAAATGGTTTTAAAAAGAAATAAATTGAGTTTTTCTGTTCACATTTTTCGGTCCTTGTTTTTGGTGTGAAAGTGCCTTAAATTACATCTATGTATGTATGTAGATAAGTCACAGAAATTGGAACATTGTGTCAAAAAATGGTCATAAAATCCGAAATTGATAATTTTTAAATATTTATTGCCTTTCTATTTTTAAAGCTATTCTGGGAATTTTGGAATGGAATAATATATGAAAATCAGATAATAGCTTCTAGGTAGGCACAACTCGAGCACCATCATTTGACATATCAGAAATATTTTTACTATACCATTTCCACTAAAATTCCAAGATTCCACCGACCCAATATACCAAATATACAAAGGGGGTTAATATATTAAAAATTCATAGATTCGCGCTAAAAACATACCTTAATTTTTTCAAAATTCTTCCATTTTACTTGAAAAGATAGCAAACTTGATTTACGTACAAATTTCTTTCCAATAATAAATAACTGAGCTTGAAGAAGATAAGATAAGAAGGGATAGCTATTTCCCCTTTTCCAACCATTTCAGAGAATATTGCTTTTTTTTATATATTTATTTTTATGCCATAATATCAAAAAGAAAGAAGATTAACTCTCAAATGGACTAAATACTATTAAAATTCTATCAGCATCTGATTTCAACTACGTACTCTAGTTATGACGGAAATCTGAATTCTTCGGCTAAGATACAAGAAGTTGGTAAATATGTAATATTTCGACTCATAATGATTCATCCTCAGAATTTGAATGAAGCACAACATATTGATTTAATTCAATTTTTTTATTTAGGAGTCTATAATAGACAGGAACTTAAGGTCTTATGCAGGTTATGAACTGATTTTAAATTGATTTTTATTTTCATTTACACTTATATCTACATATATTGTAAGTGAAGAAATTATTTATTTAAAATGGAAATGATGATCTGTAATAAATTCCTATGTATTAAACTGAAAATTAAATAAAACAAATATTTATATTTAAAAAAAAAAACATATATTTTAATAATAAGAAAAATTACTGTATATAAATACACAACTTTATACAATAAATAAGTTTTACTTTCTATCTTATAAATTCTCTTAAATTAAAAAATAAAAAGCAAATATGTATTGTATGTATAAAAATTAAAGAAGAAAAACAATACAAAAAAACATTCCCCAAATCGCGCCTTTTTAACCCTTTTAAACCTTTATAAGGCGCCCCAAAATTAAAACGACAAACACATAAAATACAATAAATTTACAAAAAATACATCATACTTAATTTAAAACATGTACATTCTCTAAAATAAGCGATATAGATAACCTTAAATAATGTTTACTTGTTTAATTGTAAAGCAAATCTACATGCAGGGAAACTTAAAATTACACAAATGCATACATATTTCACTAGTTGTCAATCTACTAAATATAACTAAATATTTTCAGAGTTGTGATTCAAAATAATTTTATGACTTATTTCTTTAATCAAATAGAAGAAACCGGATATAAACGAAATAAATAATAGCATAAATGTCAAATTGAGATTTATTTCAATAGTAAATCGCTGCGGTTGTTTTTACTAAGCACATAACTCATATTGTGTCCTTCAAGAAGAAAGAGTGAGAAAAAAAGACGATTACATTCTAGTTCATCGTATGCATGCATGCACGCACATAATATGTATTTCCAATTCAAATCACGTAATTGCATATATACTTTATTCGAAAAAGTGTAAACCATTTATACTGTGACAATTATAGTACAAATTTAATATTCTCTGTGCATTGTGCATCAACAATGACAGTGGCGCGAATACATATAATTGTTTTTCGATCAAACCGTTAAGTGATAGTTATATACATATATGTAGACATATCTAATAGTTGCAAGCAATAAAACAAAAAATAAAAATAACGAAAAAAGGAAATCATCGAAATTTGAAGTGTAATTGGTATTTTTTGAACATATAAAAGACTCCAATGGCAGAGGGTACATTAGGATTTTGCTCATAATTCATTCTCTGCGTGAATTCACCTACTGAATAAAACAAAAACTACAAACACACTTTTTTTTTAGTACATAATTGATTGCCCATTGTTTTGCCTTTATACGTGATTTGTATATCTAAAACGATATTATTTCGTTTTGTTGTCATGACATTTAAAAGCATATTTTTACGGTCGGGCAACTAAATTGAGTGTTTTTATATTCCTACATAAGGGAGGCATTTATCAGATTTCATAATATCTTTATCTATAAACAAAGACCTTGTATACTCTACCTACTTAACAATCGAAATTACTAAATGAAATCAAAATAATAAAATTGTTTAAAAAATTTAGTTTTCATCGTAATGTAATTACATAATTTTATAACTGCACGAAAATTTCGGTTAAATAAAAAAATATTCCTATTTTATAGGATATTATAAAACTTTGAATTGTAAACAATGCATCATTAAGATTTCCTTTGGCCTCCTCTTATTATTATACTATTATTTCGTTTGATATCCTTACAAAATAATTGTTGAAAGTGTGAAAATATTCTGTAGTTAAGGGAAAAGGTAAAAAACTTAATTATGTCCAATAGCAATTTTTGTTTGGAATTGAGTAAAAAAAAAGAAATAAGGCAAAATGTACATTTCCTGAATTAAGATGTGGAAACGAAAGTCCTGAAAATGTAGATATAGGAGAGCCCGATGCATAATGACAAATGGGGCATTGTGTCGAATGAATATTATCTGTAATCAGTTTTATTCTAAACTCGCTTTATAATACCCAGAATGTAGGGTTAAGTATTGCCAATCTACGGTCAAAATTTTTTCCACATTAATCTATGTTTGTTGTACGAAAATAACAGACTAATTTTGCAATTAGAACACTCAAAAGTCTTAGCTTTGCCAAAGATTGTGTTTGACGAAACTTTTTAGGTGTTTTGATTTGAATGGTGAGTAAGTTTAGTATATTTTTGGTGTGCAGTTGTCGGAATAAAGATAGATTGAATATTAGTTTTCCATAAATTTTACATAACATGTCGGAAAAAGAACTAGTGTGGGGTGGGGTATAATGACTATTTTTTTACTAGGCATAATTGTTTTTCGATTTTCACATTCTGGTAGGCCCAACGAAGAGGGAATTCAGAAGACAACATAATTTTCCATTAGAAGAAAATTCTTTGTGAAGCAAAATGACCCCAACAATTAGTGTGTTTAGCATTTCTCAAGCTGTGAATTTTTCGGTTATTCGAAAATTGATTGCTCAAAAACCAAGAAATCGGTATTTTGTAAAAACAGTATTTTTTCGAGTACTACTCGTAAATACAAAAGAAATTTTGTAATGTCAATCTATTTATCCTAAAACTACCGAACTTCAGGAATTTTTAGTTTGCATTTTTCGAATTCGAAACTCGAGGTGTTACGAATTTTAGTGTAAAAACCATATTCCTGCAAGGCTCATTATGATCATTAATTAATAATAATATGTTTTGATAAAAAAAAAATGTTATTTTATGTATTAAATATAATTCGATATTATGTCCCGAGCCCTTCGTCATTATGCCTCGTATGTTTAGCATATAGTGACGAACTAGTCATCACTTCAATTAGGTAACCAGCGTACTTCATAAGGATGCTAGACGGTAATTATTTATATCGTATTTTGTCGCTTATTAACCTTAGTATATTTAAAGCTTCAGGGATTTAAAAAAATCTAGAGAAAAATCGTTCATCATTATGCCCCGAGCTCTCCTACTACATACGTTTAAAATATGCAGAAAGTTTAAAAGAAGAAATTTACTTTACAGAATTTCTAATCACTCAGCATTTACTTTCAAACTTTATTAGACCTATGTATGTGTCTACTGGAACACTTATTTCTCAGTAAGAATAAGAATAAAAACGAAAAAGTACGTACAAAAAGTATCAAAACTTATCGAAAATCAAATTCTAAGGAGCATTTCTTTGGATCAAAAGTTGTATAAGCAGACATAAAAAAATTGGTCTAATACCCATTCTTATGATACCATAGATGAATTCTCGTATGTAATTTAGTATGGTCATCCATCTGTGCAAGTTTGATAGCTGAAGTGGTTTTTAGCATATATTTCTAGAACAATTCATCGAACAGTAAAAATGATTATAACCAATTTTATAGGATTTCATATTCTGAAGGACTTTTCAGTCATACAATAAAAATGTCTAGGACTAACTACTTTCACAGTATATAGGTAAAAATCCTAAAATTTGTAGGGAAACACCAAGAAGGGGTTGCCCAATTTAGAACATTTTTGAAATTATATTTAATATATGTTTTTTTGTCAGGTTGCAGTGAATGCGACGCCAACGCCAAATCTAATTTAATCTGATGTTGTCTTTTTGAAGGTTTCCCGCCATTTAAGATTAACTCGGGTAGTCTTGTATTAAAAGTTTCAAAATGTACTATTTAAAAACTATCAACTTGCCGCGTCAAATTGGAAATTTTCCAACTTTTAGGAAAAGATTATTTATTATCAGCGTATTACGCTCTATTGTAATTAATTGTACTAGATTTTCCAACTTTTAGGAAAAGATTATTTATTATCAGCGTATTACGCTCTATTGTAATTAATTGTACTAGATTTTCTCGGCACATACCATAGTTCGGTAGTGTTGAAGGAATTTTGGGAAATTAAAAAGAAATAAACAAGTCTTTGAGACAACTTAATAAAGTTAACCATTCAACAATATTGTTACTTTTTTAAAGAATTTCTTGCAACTTCTATGATCAAATGGAATTTACTACTTTTATGTTCAGATGCAGAACCATACATGAATAAAAGCATGACATGGCTTAAAATTTTGGATCTAAATATAATACTATATCTTCAAAAGAACACCCTGTACGGTCTATTTTAAGACGGCATTGTATGCAGATCTTCATGGCCTTTCCAACGAATGCTCCTCAACCACCCCCGCATTCCTCCCCACTCCAGAATTATGGCGCTTGAAATTCAATATTTCCGTTTTTTTTTTTTTTTGAATACCCCCGCTAACGTACGCCTTTTTTACAAAATTTTGAAAGCCCACAGTCTAACCTACAACACCCTATGTACTAACTGTAGCCGTTAAAACGTTATTAGCTCTTAACCTGTTCAGGTCATACCAAAATTAGACGATATTTTTATAAAATGACGTATTTTGATGTGTTTGCAGTCACTAAGTGAACAAATTATCTGTGACCTGAATAGGTTTAGAGCTAATAACTCCTTAACCGTCACAGATACAACATAAGTGTACTAGGTTAAATTAAAGAGTAGACTCCGGGCTTTCGAAATTTCGTAACAAAAATGTATGTTAGTATGGGTAATTAAAAAAAAAAAAAAACAAAACAAAAAAAAAACAAAAAACAAAAATAAAAAAAAATTTAGTTTGAAGCGTCATAACTCTGGACTGGGGAGGGGTATGGGGGTAGTAGAGCAGTCGTTGGACAGGCAATAAGTTCTACATACAATGCCGTCTTAAAATAGACCGTACAGGATGTACTTTTGGAGATATAGGGTATTAAATGAAAAAAGAGAATATTTTACTAATCACCCTGTAGCTCTACAGGGTGACAATTTTGCCCCCCCCCCCCCCCTGCCCCACAATTTTTTACTTGTCTGGACGAGAGAAACCATTTGGCAAAATATTGACCTATTAGTCTGGGACACCCTGTATATAGTATATACAGGAATTCGATTCTGTACTAATTTTTAAAAATGTACTAGGCAACCCAGCAGTCAGTCAGGGACTGTAGGGAGAGATGTATGATAAAGGGTTTTCCAATAAGAGGTGTTATTTTAATTAGCCCGCTATTTCGGTAGATGTCACTTTTGGAGCTGTCATTTTTTGACATTTGACAAGTAGAAACAACGACATTAATAAAAATGGAACGATACACGATTCAACAACGCATTGAAATTATTAAAATTCACTATAAAAATGGTGAAAATGTGGCAGAGACCTTGTCGGACCGCAATACAGAAATTGGTAGAAAAGTTCGAGCTGTCGGGACAAGTTAGTGATGTGAAGAATAAAACCCGTGCACGTCGCTCAAGAACAGCCGAGAATATTGCTGCTGTAGCCGAAAGTGTTGAAGAAAACCCAGGTTTGTCTATTCCTCGTCGTTCTTTGGAATTAGGCATTCCACAAACGTCATTACACCGTATTTTGCATAAAAATTTGGGTCTTAAGGCTTATAAATTCAGTTAACACAAGAACTTAAGCCGGCCGATCATCAACAACGTCGAGTCTTTGCTGATTGGGTCCTTGAAATGCATGAAAATGATCCGGAATTCCATCGAGAACTCATCTTGAGTGATGAAGCCCATTTCCACCTCGATGGCTTCGTCAACAAGCAAAATTGTCGCATCTGGGGCTCGGAAAACCCAAGAGTTATTGTTGAAAAGCCTCTCTATCCTCAACGTGTGACTGTTTGGTGCGGTTGATGGTCCCGCGGGGTCACTGGACCTTACTTTTTCGAAAATGAGGCTGGAGCAACAGTTACGGTGAATGGATTGCGCTATCGACAGTTGATTAATGATTTTTTATGGCTGGAATTGGATGGTATTGATCTGGACAACGTTTACTTTCAACAAGACGGCACGACGTGCCATACAAGCAACGAAACCATTGATCTTTTACGGGAAAAGTTTCCGGACCGTGTTATCTCTCGAAGAGATGATCACAATTGGCCACCGAGATCTTGTGACTTAACACCTTGCGACTTCTTCGGGGCCACGTGAAAGAGAAGGTCTACGCCAACAGCCCAGCGTCGATTCAAGACCTCAAAGATGGAATTCGTGAGGCTATCGAGGACATAGGGCAGCCACTTTGCGATTTGGTTATGGAAAATTTCATGAAAAGGATATGGTCCTGTAGGCGTGGTCGTGGTGGTCATTTGGCTGATGTTATTTTTCATTATTAACGGCATAACTTCCTCTTTATAATGAAATAAAGATCCGATCATTTATCTCAAAAAATGGCATTTTTCTTTGAATATCAAAATAACACCTCTTATTAAAAAACCCTTTAGTTTAAAAATGTATAAACAATTGAATTTGCTGCAAATTCATAAATTTGATTTCATAATGCCCCTTTTATATAAGCTAAATTGGAAAAGTTTTTTTTCTTGGTATAAAAATAGCTTGTCCAAAAGTAAGAAAGAATATCTGCAGAATATTTTCATATTTTACCAATATTATCACAGAAAAACATTTTTCTGTAGACTTTTTAATCAAAAATTTCTGGAAAACTTGCTGTTGATAAAAGATGTGAAAAAATTAAAATATCAATTTTATCATTAGAACTCCTGAAGAAATATTCTTTGTTACTTCTGGAGCTTTCATATAATCATTTTTGTTGTTTCATGTTGCTGAATTTCATATGTTTTTGCTTATAGGTGACTAAAAGAAGAATTAACTTTTGGTTTTTAATTTTTAAAATGCATATTATAATTTTAGTGCATATTTATATGCATAATTTCCCATTTATAAGTGTATAAAAATCCGAAACCAATTTCTGAGATTTGCAAATCATGATAAGCTTGCAAAACTTGAGAATTTTAAACGAATTTCTTAACTTCGTCATTCCCACCACATCACTCAATAAGTTTCCGGTCTGATGCATAATATACAGCCCTGGCGAGCTAATTAGCACACCCCTATGCATATGCAATATATTGTCTTTTTCCATAAAATGACTCACTCATCAGTTTTTAACTGTAAAAGGTTTTGAAAGATGTGTCATTCATATTGCTTAATTACGTCTTACGGAAACAATTGAACAGTGGTGTCATCAGATATACTAGTGTAAAGGTAAAGGTGTCCAAGTTGCTCTGGCATTTTAATTAGCACACCCTTACATACAGGTGATTAATTTTTAAGTTATTTTATTTCTTCATTGGAATACAATTTTATTTTGTAGCTATTTAATTTTTCGAGCGTTATTTTCGGATTCAGAATAGTTATGGGCAAAAAAAAATAGTTCTACTAAGGAAGAAAGGAGGCTAATTTGGAATTTGTTCCAAAAGGAACAAAACATCAGTAAAATCGCCAGAACCATGGGCTGTTCGAGGAAAAAAGTGCAAAATGCTCTCAAACACTACCAAAATCATGGAACTTTTGAGAATCTGAGACGATCTAGGCCGAGAAAAACTTCCAATCGAGAGGACAGTCTGATAATCAGGCATGATCTTAGAGAGCCTTTCGACACTTCAGTGGAAATAAGAGCCCGAATGGAAGAAAATTATGGCGTTAATATCTCTGTCAGGACTGTCAGACAGCGGTTACTCGAAAATAATCTCCGAGGATGTCAGAGTCTCAAGAAACCAAAGGTTACACAAGGTAATCGAAGAAAACGAATAGCTTTCGCTAGAAGCCATCGGTCCAAATGTCAATCATTTTGGAATTCGGTCTTCTGGAGTGATGAATCCAAATTTAATCTGAGTGGACCTGATGGACGAACTTACGTGCGACGTCCGCCAAACAAGGAACTGGACCCTAAGTACACCAGGAAGACAGTTCAGTTCCTTATAAATAAATTATATCGTTAGGTGTGCTAATTAGCTCGCCACACTCGCAACACTGTTGACAGACACTTATGATTTGTGGATAGTACCTACCAACCTTCAAATGATAGGTGTCAAAATTTCATGACATTCTGACAATTAGTTTACAAGTTACAGTGATTTTAATGGCGCCAGTTTTGTAATTTTCAAAACAATGAATAAAAAAAAATACGTGTGTTGATTAAACATTGTTTTTTGATGGGGAAAAATACTGTTGAAAATAAACAGTGTCTTGATAAGCATTATGGAGACTGTACACTAGGGAAATCAACTATTATTGATTGTACAAACACCGATGATACTGAATGCTCTGATCGCTCAAAATCGACATCGGCAAATTTGGGCATGCGTAAGTTGCTTTCGAAATTGATGCCGCAGCTGCTCACAGCGAACCAAAAACTACAACGCGTCAAAGATTCAGAGCGATGTTTGGAGCTGTTCAAGCAAAATAAAAAGGATCCACTACTAGGCACCTGAATTAAAATTTTCCGTCAGCTGAGGGGACAGTAGCTGATGAAAGTCGTCCCAAGCGACCAAAAACTCAACAGTCAGCTGGCAAGGTTATGGTATCCGTTTTTTGGGACGCACATGGTATTTTGTTCATTGAATATCTTGAGAAAGGTATAAACTATGAATAACGAATATTACATGGCATTATTGGATCGATTGAGTATAGAAATCAAGAAAAAACGGCCTCACATTCAAAAGAAAAAAGTGTTGTTTCACCCTGAAAATGCCCCGTGTCACAAGTTGATGAAAACGATGGTTAAATTGAATGAATTACGCTTCGAATTGCTTCCCCACCCACTATACTCTCCAAATCTGGCGCCCACCGATTACTGGTTTTTTGCAGACCTCAAAAAGATGCTCCTGGGAAAGAAATTTGGTCAAATGAAGAAATGAGTGCCGAAACTGAGACATATTTTGATAGCAAAGACAAATCGTTCTACAAAAAAGATATCGAAAAATTAGAGAAGCGTTGGACTGAATGTACCACACTCTTCAAGGAGAGTATATTGATGAATAAAGTCGAATTTAAAAAAGTTAGACCTGAGCGTTATTGAGTAATGTGTTTTATAACTCCCGACAACATAATAATAGAGAAAACGAAAATGAAACGAAACGACCTGATACACCCTTAACACATCCCTCCTCCCCAATCATGTACACCTTTTATCATAAAGTCTTTTGCCTATCCCGCCCCCGCTAGAAATTTCGTAAACGACTTTCCGAACACTCAGTACAACAAAAATAAATCAAATTTAAGCCACGAATTGTGACGTAATAAAAATTATTTACCATATCAAAGAGCCGATGATAGAATTATATACAAATTACTTTTTATGAAATTTGATATGCAATAAGTATTACCTACATACATACAATCCAATTGATGTTCAACAATTTCTAATCAGATAGCTAATAATATCGCGGATGAGTAAGCATGATTGCTTGCTCACACCTTAAACGACGGTTGAGATTAATTAATGTTTCTTTCGAACTTGATTATGAAAGTCGAGTAGATTCATTCAACCTATGCAAAAAAAATTAATAATATGTCGAGAAAGATTTGTACATAACTTATGACTAAAGTCAAAAGTCAAGCGTACATATATTGCTTAATTTTATACCTGTCAATTTTCATGTATTCACTTAGGGTGCAATAGACTCGATTAGTTAAACTTAACTTTCCTAATTCGGGTCATAACAAAAATTCGTTTTTTTACATAGTTTTCAATTTTAATCCTTTAAGTGTTTAGAACATGACGGTAAAAGGATATTTTCATATCTATCTACAACTTCAAAGGATGAACCGATCCACAGGAATCTCTGCGCAATTGAACGCAAATTCAATTTGCGAGGCCATCAGAAAACGATTTTTGTCAAAAAATAATTTAAAAATAGTTTTTTCGTTCGTTAAAGCAAAAAAATGAGTTTTTTCAAACGACTGGCATTTCGTTATTCAGTTTTTTTTTTTTTTACGAAAACCGATAACGCCCCCAAATTTCATCTAGTTTAATAATTTTCAACCCTATTTATTTCGGATGAACTGGCACAGTTGTGGAGCGCCCCGCGCAGGCTAAAATACGCCATGCACGGCTTTGTTTGATGGAAGCTTGAGCCGCCGCCATTTTTTTTTTTTTATATAAATAAAATTGGAATTTCCTCTCCATTGATAGTAGAATAAAATACGTTAAAGCCCATAGTATTTATTTTATGCAAAAATAAACTCCCAAAGTTTATGCAACCTTCCGTTAAGACACTATTCATTGCCATACTTTAACACCGTTTTTATTTTTAAGATACTTAGTCCCGTCGTAAAAATCAGAAATTTTGGGCTAGAAGCTATGACGTCCATAGATGCGAAATTTTACAATATTTTATCAGCAATATAGAATTATTTCCTGTTTTTGCCTTAATTGTCGTTATTTTTATAAAAATCTGTCTTGCAGAGAATATAATGGTGTACAAAATACAATTTCAACATAAGACACGCGATTTTCTCGAAATCACATTATTTCCAGATATGACACTCTACGGGACCAAGTGCGATATACGGATCAGTGCTAGCATATTGAAGACGTATTCTTTTCTGTATTATTATTCATTTTTGCTGAGATAACAACTAATTTTTAAGCGATAAATAATTTTAAAAATTTTAATTCTGTCATTTATGAGTATAGAAACATATTACATATGTGAATAACGCTATCTATTTTTTAATAAAATTATTAATCGAAGAGGGTAAAATTCCATGCACTGTACAGTGTACTATACACTTAACATAATAAACACTTAAGGAATTAGTTTATTGTAACATAAAGAACACATCTACACATGGACTATCAAAATTAATGTATTTGCATTTTTTTAGCCTTGCAGGTCTGCAAAAATTCATATTACAGTGTGCGGCAGAAAGATCTGACGGTTTTAAAATAAAAACAACACAAAAATTAAATGTGATAAAAATTGTTTTATTGCTTATTACAGAAGGGTGTACATGTAAATTAATGAAAATAACATCAGAACAACCGATTTCATCCTTTTAAGATCTGAAGATAATGTCCTTTAAACGATATCCTTCTTTGACCAAGCATTCTTCCAGTCTTGCACTGAAGCTGTCGAACACCTTCTCTAACATTGCAGGAGACAGTTTGGCGATATCTTGGCTTATGGCCTCTTTCAGATCGTCCAGTGTGCGGGGTTTGTTTGTGTAAACTCTTGCTTTAAGGAACCCTTACAAGAAAATATAACAAATGCTAAGGTCTGGGGAGCGAGCTGGCCATACAATGTCTCCAAAACGTGAAATGAGTCGGCCACGAAACTTGCCCCATCCTGCTGGAACTTCACCATTGCAGAATTGTGTTACGAGTTAGGACTCTTCCTCTTGGATTCAAATTAAAATGCGTACGGAACTGCCGCTGAGCAGCAACGCAAGAATTATCACTTTTAAAAAACGCGTCGACAACAAATGCACGGTGCTCACCCGACCACTGCTACATGGCTACTAAAAATATCCACGTGTAGGCTCTGGAACCCCCACCACCTACTCGCTCAACAGTACGGCGGCGAAAACCGTCAGATCTTTTTGCCGCACCCTGTAATATATAGTACATATACAGACGGTCCCATCTTTGGTGGGAATTTTTCTCGAAAATGTTGGAGATATCGAAAACGTCCTAATAATTAAAGTTACGTATCCTATCCTTTAGCTTAGCAAAATTCCTTAAAGAAAGGACTTGGAAAAGGATATATTTAAAAACGTCCTTTTCATCCTTATTAAGAATAAATTTCGATTACATTTTTGAATTCTGGAAATAAAATTAAAACGAAAGTCTAAATAACAAAAAATACCCATCATTAGCCTGCCTATCTTTTGGTATAGTAAACATTTCAAACAAAATTTTCGATTATGTCCAGAAAATTCCTGCAGATGTTTTATTTAATACGTGTAGTAGAAGAAAGCTATAAACGGAGACTCTCACGCTGTATTCAACAAATTGGCAGGCATTTCGAACATTTATTAGCATACGAATTAGCTGTTAATTTAATATTTGTTCGAATATTTGTTTCAATATATGAATTTTTTTGACCTTACAGAACATTTCTTCCTTTTTCGTCCCTATGAATTTCCTACCTGAAATGAAATGGGAACGAAAAGCTGGTCGGTAACATTTATTTTAGAAATTAGCAGAACGAATTACTACTTGTAAATTATTCATCACTTTATTACAAGCAAAAAAGAATTTTCAGTAGGTATACTACATTCTTTCTAATTTGATTTCCAATTACAATGTGAGCAGTCAGTAAGAACAAAAAGGACATCATTTTTTCCATATTAGGTACTAAGGCAAGGCCAGCGGATACCCTATGATGCACAGCATGACAGGAAGGAGATAAAGGAATTAGGGGAAACGCAAATATCCTTTTTCCTGTGCCTTTTTTTAAAAGATAGCCCAGGCTTTATGATGGGTTACTTTTGTTATCAGTACTTTGTGCATTTTCAAGACAAATGGCAAGGAAACACGATACATGGAACCCAATTAGAAACCTTTTATCTCGATAATAAAGGGATAAACTGGTATTTTCAGTATAACTCTTTCGTTTTAATTTTATTTCCAGTCGAAATGTATCCTTAATAAGAATGGAAAGGACATTTTTAAATATATCCTTTTCCAAATCTTTTCCTTAAGGACTTTTGCTACTCTAAAGGATAGCTTGACTATAATGCTGCGTTAAGTTTATTATTAGAAATTTTTCGAGAAAAATGCTCAGCAAAAACATTACGGAAAAAAAAACTGAAAACGTAATTTTCCTGAGTCTATACATCATAAAATTTTGAAATAACTAGGTACTCGTGAAAAATTCTACAAGACTATATAATTATTAAAAAGTAAATTACCCAGAGTACCTAACTATTTTATACTCCTATGTGCACACAATATGTATAGGTCCCTGCAGTACAATATTAACTAGAAGAAAAAAATAAAATTGCAACGAAAATTTTTTTAATCGCAGAACTTGATCTATTTAAATTCAGAACTACATATCTTGCTAGCAATTATATTGTATACGCACCTGTTTGCAGCAACAACGCAACCAACTAATCTGTCTAGAATGTCGTAGACTATAAGACTAGAAGAACCGGACTTATGAGGTTGTGAACAAAGTAAAATTTAGCACGAGTTAGTTTCATCCTGGTGCTGCTCATGCTCAAAGATATTTTCTTTTAAATCACTGCAACCATAGAATACAACACTTTCAATATCTTTTAATAAAATCACATCTATTATAGGATTCAAAAACTATATAAAATGTTGGACATGATTAATCTGTATGCTCTATATGTGCCCCTTTAGTATTATAAGTACCTGCTTACTACGTGAGACAGATCAAAAATGGGTATAGGTATGTAAGCAAGATACATGAACAACATACTCTTTTACTAAGTTTATTATACTTGCACTTCTATATGTACATATAGATTATACACACAAATCTCAATAGAGATTATTTCCTCTAGATAGATTTACAGCAAGCAATAATGCGCTCTAGGAGGAGCTGTCGGTCTATCTACAGAAGTAGAACGTGCAACAAAAGAAATAAAGTCGATCATAATATGAGAGAGCAAAATACTTGCTTTTGATTAAACAATTTATTTAAATGTTCACGCTATAAATTAATGGATAGACGGACGCTTAATATTGTATTATAAATGATGTGGAATTTAGCATCTAAATTAATGGATTAAATTTTGCGCGATTTTCTGCACTATGTAGAGAGAATAAGGGAAGCTATTATTATATAAATTTAGGATTAATTAACAATTTATGTGTATAACTCTCGTCTCGTTCTTAACTTAATTTAAATAAAAAATATGCACAACAGTTAGCTATTATAATATAGTTATGCTATAATATATGTCAATATGATTCTTGATTGTGGTTGACTTTTTCTTTTCTTATATAGGTATATACACTCTGTTGCAAAATTATAAATCCACCCAGAAATTTGAAGTTTTTCCTATTTTTCAATGGAAATTTTAAAAACTTTCTTCTACGAAAGATTATCGCCAACGAACAAAGTACTTTCATTATGGCAAGACTGTATTAACGGTAAAGGGTTTTAGATTCTTAAGAATTCCGAAATTTAGCCAACAACTTAAATTATTCTTAAACTATTATTTTGCAACAATGCCTAGAGGAAAAATGTTAAGTGATTAGAGAGGTGACAAATTGTTAGTTTGCCATCTGAGGGACTTGGTCTTAGAGAAATTGGTCGAAAAATCGGTCGGTGTCATTGAGTAGTGTCTTTTTAAGTGATCCAGCTAAATACGGTTGCGTAAATGGGAGAGGAACAAAAAAGAAGCTGAATGAACGCGACGATCGAATCATTTGTAGAGCGGCAAGCAACTCAACCAAGAGCTGCAGTCAACTTGCGGCGCTATCTACAGTAAATGTGTGTCGGCAAACAGTCTGGAGAGCACTAAAACGTAATGCCAACATCAGGCGAGCTAAAATGAACCTGGTTCCACGATTGTTGCAGCGCCACAAAGACGCCAGGATTAAATTCGCAGAAGACAACGTGGGCATTTATTGGACCTCGGTAGGGAATTTTCAAAAAATTATTACGTCGATATTTTTCAATGGAAATTTATGTTCAGGTTATTTTTTCAGATGAAAAAAAAATCAACCTTGATGGTCCCGATGGGTTTAATGGATACTGGCGTGATCTGAGGAAGGAACCACAATATTTTTCTCGTCGTAATTTCGGGGGTGGAAGTTTAATGGTGTGGGGAGCGATTTTCGACGAGAAGCCCCTTGAGATTCAGTTCACTTATACTCGCATGAATAGTTGAGACCATATCACGGTTCTCCGAAACAGCTTAATTAATTTTCTTCAGGAAAATCGACACAAGCACTGGGTGTTCCAGCAATACAATGCCGCTATTCATACAAGTAGGCAGACAATGGCATGGTTTCAAGCTAACTCGATAAAAATTTTAGATTGGCCAGCATGTTCTCCGGAACTAAACCCAATGGAGAGCATTTGGGGAATTTTAGTTCGGCGAGTTTACGCTGACCAACGCCAATTCAGTTCAGTTGAAGAACAGAAAAATGCCATAGTTGAAGAATGCGGCAAATTGGATAGTCATTTACTAAAAAAACTAGTTTTAAGTTGAACAAGAGAATTTTAGAAGTAGTGAAGGCTAAAGAAAGTCAAATAAATTATTAACAAAAAAAAAATTTTTTTGATTTCATGTGATTTTACCAGTGGATTTATAATTATGCAACAGCCGAAATTTCGGAATTCTTAAGAATCTAAAACCCTTTACCGTTAGTACAGTCTTGCCATAATGAAAGTACTTTGTTCGTTGGCGATAATCTTTCGTAGAAGAAAGTTTTTAAAATTTCCATTGAAAAATAGGAAAAACTTCAAATTTCTGGGTGGATTTATAATTTTGCAACAGAGTGTATGTATTATGTAATACCAAATTCTTGGCTTTAAGCAGTGTTACAGTACAGAAAATTTTTGTCAATTGAAAAGCATATAGAATCAATCCAACTAGAGTGAAAATGCTAGAGATATTTCTTACTTAGGTAACTATTTGTCTAGTTTACTTCCCCTAACTATATGCTAGGAAAGGACAACTAATAACATTTTAATTTGACCAACTGCCATCTAGCTTTTATCGCATCACCTAGAATCTTCGAAGGAACGAATATAATAATATTCAATTACACCAATTCTATTTCATGAATATAAATTAGATTGGAGTGAGGTAATTAATTAATGCGAAATTTTAAATTTTATTTCTAAGTTTAAAATTTCACTTCAGTTACCACACTATACCCACTCTAAAAAATATCAAAGTATAAATAATATAAAATATCAAGTAACCACAATCATTAAGTTATGCGGCTATCATAACAGAGCTTTTAGAAAAACTGTTCGCATTTATTCAGCCTTTTCGATAAATGCAGAGCTGGGAAACAATACTATGTTGCTAAAAATACAGTTTATGTACATTTTGTAGAAAAATACTTTCAACTTCAATCCAGTTTTGTGGTTAGGCTATTTCCTGCAAAGTGTCGCTTTCCCAAATGTAATTTTTCAGATTATGTTTTTCATATTTTTAAAGCAAGCTTCGACAGATCAATCAAAAAACAGTTTTAACCACGCGTTCAAAAAAAAAGTCATTTCGTTGAAAATGGAAATGAAATATTAAAAACAAATTGACTCGAGAACATTGATCGAAATACCTAAAAACGGTTATTTGTCGATGAGCACCATCTTTGGCAACTGTATAGAAGGATGATTCACGATGGACATAATTCGTCATATCTGAACATACTATATGTTCATCACTCGAATAAAAACAATCCTGCATGAACATCTAAGCGTCATGAATATTCTAAAAAGAGCTTGCTCGAGCTTGCCAATTAGATTAGAAATTAGTGTACCTATAACAAAAAAAAAGGAATAATCATAAACGTAATTTCGAATTCTCAAAACTTCGATATTTAAGGTCATATCCATCGACCAAGATTATTCAATAAGTAAAAAAGCATTGGTCTAATGTAAAACCAATTCTTCTGATAACCTAGATAACTTTATGCAAATTTGATTTTTGAAGTGATTTTTCGCATATATTTCTAAAACTGTTCGTCGGACAGTAAAAATGGTTATAACCCAATTTTATAGGTTATCATATTATGAAGAACTTTTCAGTAACCGCATAAGACTGATCGTTTTCACAGTATACGTAAAAATCCTAAATTTTTATATGGCAGCACCAAAATGGGGTTGCCCGATTTAGTCCATTTTAGAAATTATATTTACTATTTTTATGAAAACATCATGTCAGATAGTGTCCAAATATGTAGTGAAAAACGAAATTTTTGTATGGAAACCCTACGAAGGAGTTACCCGAATTGTCTGTCCCATTTCCGAACTTAAATCTAAAGTGTTTTTTATAAGTTTGTGTGAAAAATTTACCTAGAGGACGGACAGACAGACGGACATGCAAAAACAAAAATAACTTTTAATATTATGCACGAGTGTTCATTCTTTCAATTTTGCTCTACCATCATTATTTCTCGACCACGATCTACTATTTTCTCTTTTTTTTTTATTACGTTGCAATTGCAGTTTAAAGCAAGCAAGTAAAAACAGTAAATGAGTTTTTTTCTAAGCAATTTTTTTCTAGCTAATTTATAGCCACCATTATTTAACTGATTGGATCCGAATATGTATTGAAGAAAAAAAAACTTTCTCTGTTGTTTTTCCTGCTTCATGGCTAAAATCAAGTTTTCTGTACTTTTCATTTTCTGAAGGGTTGAGTCGTGGTGAAAATTGGATTCTCGAACATACTGTTACGTGCAATAGAAAAAAGACGAGCGACATCTATACATGTACATCGCGTGAAATGACTAATTAAGTACGAACGTAAACAACTTTCGGTAAATCATCACAGAAAAGGGCAAGCGACATCTATGTATAAAGTACGGATATAAAAAACTTTAAGTTGGGAAAATCGATGTTTCGAGAACAGAATAATCGGGAAGGTTCTAGGACAATTTGTAGAGTATAAATACGGCGCTTATCACCGCCAGAAGGTGAGTCTTATCTCAGAGAGTGAACCGAACGTAGTAAACAGAACAAAGTGTTCTAATTGGATTGCGAATATTTGAAGTATAGTACTACCGATGATTAAAAGTAGAGTTGTTTTGTGATTGTTTGTGAATTTATTAAACAGTAAACAGTGGAGCATAATAAAGAGGACTTGTGAATTATATTTGAAATATTGTATTTTGACTGACGAACTAAAGCCACGCTCGTAATAATACATTTGATTAAGTTAGAATTGCTTTTCATGTTTTTATAAAAATTTAATTATTTTGCTTTACTTTCACAAAGAATTCATTCTTATTTGAAAATATAGTAGCAATACACACAATAAATCTAACTCTAAAGCTGAATCCATATTTGTATTTATAAAAACTGTAAGTAATCAAAGCGAGTTAATATCAGTAGAAAAGTAAGTCGTAAGCAATCACGAATTGAGCATATTTCTGAAATTTCGAAATTTTGAAAAAAGAAAAATTAACTGCCACAAAGCCATAATTTTGGTTGAATGAAATTTTTCGAAATTCCAAATTTGGGAACGTTTCTAGGAATAATTTTTTGTTCATTCATAGAAAAAGAAGATTGAACATTTTTCTCAAATCCTATAAACGTAGGTACTAATTATCGCATAAAAACAATCTTTCTCAGAAAGATATTTATGCGAAAAAATATTCATAAAATGATTTAACCATCTTATCTAGCCAGAATCGTGCTAATGATCTTGAATTTCCGACTTTTAATCAATCATGCATCATAACTTCATGAAATTTATTGTGCAATTTTCAATTTTACCTCTCTCTTTTCTAGAATTATGATGGAATGTGACTGCTGATTTTATATGTAAGCAGCACCAAAATGCAATACAGTGTATTTTATTTTACTTTACGGTGCATATTAACGATACTGACACATTTTTCATATACATATGTATTTCCAATTGTTAACTAATTGAAATTATTTCGATTCGATCTTTGAATAGAACGATCGTTTCTTTACCCGCCTATCACCTAAATATTTTCAATATTTATACTGCATTCATTGCATTGGTATATTTCAATGCGGCGGCGTATATATTCTAAATTCAAATGGTGTCTTTCTACTTTATTGGATTTACTGTATTATTTTTTTTCTTTGTGCGTTTTCTAATTATCATATTCGTGTAGTAAAAAAACTTCTCGTTTTTAAGATTCTCAACTTGCATTGTACCAAACGTCCTGAACTATAGCCATCTGTAGACCAATCTTTTTGGTTTGAAAACAAAATTGAAACAAAATTAACAGATATATTTTCGACGCATATTACGTTCGATCTAAATTGAATATGAAATTTTTCGCTTCGCATACATGAACACCTTAACTCCTCTAAGCGCCATAATCGGCTCTATTTTATTACTTGTCCTGTTCGACGAATAGTTTTATTGGGTTTTCAATTTATTTCCGAACTTTGCACTGATGATGAAGGCAAAATTCCTTCCTAAGATCAAATTTCCACACTTTACCAAATTAATTTATATCCGTGGTTAAAATTATGGAATACAATATATCATGTATCTAAATCACTCATTCCCTTGACCCAGCAGGTCATTCTGGAATTTGGAATAAAATCTAAAACTTTTAAAGAATTTTTAATTCAAAAATATCGGTACACTGCTCAAGAGTATAGTACAGCAAATAATTCCACGTCCATATTTATTGAGGCTTAAGACACTCAAAGATATATTTTCTAAGTACCTACAGACGCAATACTCCAAAAGACCAATTAGTGAACCAAAACAAAAATTTGTACATTGTATTTTTAAATTGAGCAACTAAGGATAATAATATAGACAATCTAATAACATACAAAGGCTGCGCAAGTAGAACAAAAACCAATAACGCCTCGCACGAATATCAAATTGACGATGCCTCGACTTGATGACGTAATCACACTTGTTAGCGGCCCTAGTCACCCTTTGTCGGCCTCCAATAATGCATAAAAATTCTAAGGAAAAATTTCTAGTAATTTTCTAAGAAGGCCTTCCCTACATCAGATCGAGGCATCATTGATTTATTATGAGCGAGGAATTGTTGGCTCAGGGAGTCGTTGCGTGTGGAGGAAAAGTTAACATTTGATTTTGTCTACAACTTGGTGTGTGCATTCCAAGTCGTACGATTTGCATGAGCGTGCGAAGCGGCCTTTACGCTTTGGTTACGTCATCAAGTTGAAGCATCGTCTATTTTATATTCGAGTGCGGCGTTACTGGTTTTTGTTCTACTTGCCCAGTCTTTGCGTCATGAGTTTGTCTGTGATACTAATCTGCGCAAGTAATTATTAATAAATATGTAGACTGAATAATAGAGCTATATTTCCACTAACTGAGAAAATTATTCTGGTTGACGAGTTTGAATTGGTTTATCCATGATTTTTGGCAAGGTATTCGCTAGGAAAGGCAATATGCTGATTTGCCTAAATATAGTCACACCACTCCTTAGGAGACGAATGTTTAGCTATCGGAACTACAACAATTTCTTCCAAACCGAAGGAAATTGACTGATCGGTGTGAGTTTGTATTGAAGTTTCGAAGCATTGGTATAATTATATATTACCTAGTAAGAAATGTAGAAAAACCTTTATTTAAGAATGCCTGATATAACTGCTTCCAACCGTTTTCAAATCTCATTCTAACCCTCAATACATATTAATGTTATATAATGTATTAAAAAACAGCTGGAAAAATAGAAGTTATTGCTTGAATTATTACAGAGTTGTGCAAAGAAGCTATAAAACTCACCAAATAGGCCAACATAACTATTAAAGTATTTCAATAACAGATTAACGTACTACAGGGTGTCCTCAATAAAGTTATTAATTAGGAAACGCGAGCCATTTTTATTTCATGGCGTTTAAGTTAGCTATCATTTGACTGGGGGCTAAGAGTAGACATTTAAAAGCAAAAATGGATTTGTATACACGATTGAAAAACGCGTTGAACTTTAATTTATCAAAATCGAGGCTGGGAATTTGGAACATAATGATATTCAGCCACATAGTACATGAAACAATGATAATTTTGAATAGAAAATACAGAAACAGCTAATCTTTCTAACAGGCGAAGTCGATGGACTATTAAATAGTCCAATTTCACAGCTTTAAACTTTTTTATGCGACAAGTTATGGCATTTTGAAATAATTCTCCAATTCACGAAAAATGTTATGATTTGGAAAAAAAAACAATTCAAATATTACTTTGTGGATCTTAATTTGTTGCTCTCTTTGAGATTTTTTTCTCTAAAGTCAAGTGGAATCTACGTATGTATTCTATTTTCATATAAGTAGGTTATAGTTGCTTTTTCACCAGATCTCACCTAAGCTCAATTAGCCAAAACTAGGGTTAATTTGTGACTAATTATTCTCTTGAAGGTCAGCCCAGAAAAACAGTAGAATGTCATAAACGGTCGAATGAATGATAAAGTTTAAAAGCAGTTAACGTCTTTACAATCAATCCTTTTTCAACTTTGCTGATCTTGACTCCACTGCAACTGGTGAATTATTCATTTGATTGAAAAATGTCTCCTACAAACATTGCAGAAAATTGTATGCTCTATAATTTTTGTAATAGCTATTTGTAACCTAGGTGGGGCTGGAGACAAGATATACTCAAAAGACTTGTTTCCGGTACAGTTTTTCCAATATGGCGGTACGAGCGGCGGTCGCTCAAGATCGCAAACTAAGAATATTAATTAGGACACTGTAAACTGTACAAATCTACCAAATTTCAACTCTCTTTGACATTTTGTACCGAAATCCCCCTTTTCAATGCCTGGACTATAAAGGAATTCAAGGTGGTTCACTCTATCTAAATATTTCCTAAAACGCATAAAAAATTCATAATTTCGAATGAATTATGAAAAAAAATATGGAAATTAATGTTAAATGTAAAGAATTTAGAAAAATTGATAAATATTTCAATCCTTCCTGGTCGCGCCATGGGTCAAAAGTCTTATTGACTATGTTTACGTTTACTAGCTTCCCATAGTTATAGATATATTTCTATTTAACGTTTAGTTTTGATTATTTGTGCTTAAAACACATAATAACAACAACAAAATCTAAAAATTATGCAAGAAAAAACAATAAAAAGAAAGTAATGCATTTCTTATACCTACATACATAATATATGCATACTTCACACTCAACTCTCGTAAAAGGTTTATACGACCGTCTCAATTGAGTCTGCCATTTCAACAGCGAGAATATCAAATTACAAATTTCCACTATAGCTCCATGAACCCATACAACAATAAGTCAATATTGAAGAAAGAAAAAAATAACCGATGACTTCGAGGGGTTATATAGCAGCATTATAAGAAGAATCGCTGCTTCTTTTTCTGAATTGATTTAACTGTGGGTAAACAACCTTAAAAAGTCTTTTATCACGTAGACTTGATAAAAACATTAAATTTATGATAAAACCACAATAATGACGGAATAATATAAAAAACAAGGAAAGGAAATTGCAGTCTAATAAAATAATTTAAAATTTTTATGTCCTCATCATCGGTTGGATTGAATGCATTTATATTGCTTTGGTTGAAAAAAAAAAATGCATCGAAATAATTGCGCAAGTCAATCAATTACATCAATGTTAAATTAATGTGACATTTAGATTAGGGACTCACAAAAAAAAACTAAAAGTTAATTTATTCTTGTAATCATAATTGTATAAACTTCGACATTAAATAGCTAGGAAAAAAATATATAAATTTCGTCTGGCTTTATAAATCACTTGGAAGGGAAGCGTGTTTTATGAAACTGGGCTGATTACTGAGTAGTATTAAGTATACCTAAAAACACACTTATAAAATGACACCATATTTTTTATGGTACTATGCATAATGAGTTACATCAAGGAAGTAAAAAAAAATCAAATTTATGTAGAACATATCTACTACACAGGAGATGCTCTGCAAATTATAATTTTATTTCCTTGAGGACTAGAACTCATTTTACTACTACATATTTATGTAAGTGTAATTTTCATACACACTATTCTGAGCTCATTTTTTTCATTTCGCTTTGTGATATATGCCCTCTAATATTCCAGCACTTTTGATTTGAGAGGTTTAGCCACCACCAAGCAATTACAACAGAGACTGAAATCCTTTGAAATAATATGAAAACTGGAGGAAATTTTAGATATTCCCAATATACACGAAGGAAATTATTTGAATGGTTTCCAAGAAAACGCTCGACGAACTTGTTTGATTCCGACAAATTAGCGTCAGCGTTTAGAGTCGACGTTTGCATTTCACATCACGCAGTCATGGCAAAAACAGTGAATTTTACAAAGATTGATCTTTGATTTAGTAAAATATCGTTATCCATTAAATGTTTTTAGTTAAAATTTCAAAGGCCTCTTCTTCTTTTCTTTTCTGAAACATTTCATTTACGGAATTTCTTTTAACTAAACTTAACAATAACAGATCTTCTTTATATACATATATTTTCCTCATGCACTAAAAAAAACTTCACTTGCAAAATTCATTCTACTATTAAAATAAATATTTTGGTTGTATCAACTAGAAATTATCACACACGACAATACTATTTTTTTGAAAACCATACGGAACGGCGTTGAACGGTAACGGATTTACGCTGACGCGTTTGCTTTGCACATTTGCGTCGCCGGAATCTCTTGGAAACCGAAGCTTTAGAGTGATATATAAGTGAGACCCATGGAAAACAGTATAATACCGTGTATATATATATACAGGATGATTCGTAATGTGTTCCGACGTGTGCCAATGGATTCCTTACAGTGTTGTGTTCAAGATGAGCAAATTCTCCGTAAAAACCCTCCTTCAACCCTTTTTTTAACAGATAAAGATTGGGTATGTTTTCATTGATCACCCTGTAACTTCTGAACGTTACACCCTATGATGATGATAAGAAGCCTAAAAGTCAAAGGCTTAGCTATAAAACGGGCCAACAAATTCTGTACCCAAAATGTAACCATTTCTGCGTTATTTGCAGTTTTATTGAACATATCCAGCAAAAATGGATGAAAAAGCTCATTTCCAAAAATAATTGCCTACTTTCTGGCACTTATTGAGCTTTTTCGCTGGATATGCATAAGAAAAAGTGCAAAAAACACAGAAAGGGTTACATTATGGGAACAGAATGTGACAGATCATTTTAAAGTTAAGTTGTGGACTTCGTAAATCCAATATGAAAAATTGTTATATAGTAAAGGGTTTTCCAATAAGAAATGTTATTTTAATTAGCCCGCTATTTCGGTAGATGTCACTTTTGGAGCTGTCATTTTTTTGACATTTGACAAGTAGAAACTACGCCATTAATAAAAATGGAACGATACACGATTCAACAACGCATTGAAATTATTAAAATTCACTATAAAAATGGTGAAAATGTGGCAGAGACGGTTCGTAAAACTCGAACATTTTTGGGTCATCGTGAAGCACCTTGTCGGATATATATATATATATTAATTATATAGTTAAATAAAAACAACTGAGCTAAAATTCCGAATTCCACTTTTGTTGAGACATAACTTAAAAACGAAGAGGAGAAATTGAAAAAATTACAGACCGTTGGAAAGGTCCAACGAATATCTATCTACCAAAGTTAAAATCATAATCACAGGGTGTAACGTTCAGTTACAGGGTGATTAATGAAAACATACCCAAATATCTTTATCCGTTAAAAAAGGGGTGAAGGAAGGGTTTTATGGAAAATTTGCTCATGTAAACACTGATCACAACACTGTAAGGAATCTTTACGAATCACCCTGTATATATATTAGAAAAATTACCAAACAAGACAAGACAAAGACTCCAAAAACATGAAAAAGCGATTTTTTCCGAGTTGAGCTGGCGCAATCAGAACACTATCGTACCAGCACTTTATCAACAAGTACGCAATCAACCGAATTTAAGTATATTTATATAAATCTAATCCGAATTTCCTGTGATTGTGTCACATTGTTCTGGAAAATTAGTAAATACGTTATCGATTGTTATGTTTCTCCGCATTAGTTAGCGCCATATTTCATATGTTTTATTTAAAACATTTAAAATACTTATAATGTTAAATATCACTAATAATCAAGGATACAGACGCGTGATCTTTTAAGAGTTGGTCTTATTGGTAAAAGTTGTTTTATAAGTTATCACACAAAAAAAATTCCCAGCAACTATAATGAGACTAACGAAAAAAGGCGCAGTTTTCCTTTCCGATTATCTATGAATTAATACCAACTAACCCTGATAATATCAACATTTTAGCTTTAGAAATCTAGAAGAAAAGAGAACATTTTGAAACTAATTAACCAAAATTTTTTTTTTAGAATCCTTCAAAGTAGCTTTCAAACAATACCTCGCGATAAAAAAGAAAAAAAAAGTTTTTTTTGGGCCAAACTCACCCCCATTAAAAATAAAATAAATCACAATTTTTGACTATCGATATATGTGCACGTCACGAATACATACAAATTTCAAATACCAATGTTACGACGTTTTCGGAAAAAACTTCTGTGACAGACAGATGTTGTTTTTTTTTTTTTTTTTTTAGGTACGGAACCCTAAAAATACGCTTAAAGGCAATACCGAAGATCACGTCAACAAATCAAAAATTCTAATTATCGATAAATAAACATTTATGCTATTTTAAGCCAATTCTTGAAGCTTAGTAAAAAAATATTTTTGGGCGATGACGTTTGTTTGGTCTAACATATACAAAGGTTTCATTTTCCGGCATTCCACACAGCGAAACGTAATAATGATCATTTTAACAAGTAAAAAAGCTATAATTGGTCTAAGACCAATTCTTATGATACCCTAGAATCTAGATGAATGCCCGTATAAAACTTCGTATGGTCACCGATCTATACAAGTTTGATTTCTGAAGTGGTTTTTCGCATATATTTCTAGAACGGTTTGTCGGACAGAAAAAATGATTATAACTAATTTCATAAGATTTCGTATTCTGAAGAAGTTTTTAGTACAATAAAAATGTCTAGGACTAATCGTTTTCACAGTATATGTAAAAAACCTAAATTTTTATATGGCAGCATCAAGAAGGGGTTGTCCGATTTAGTCCATTTTTGAAATTTTATTTGTTATTACTGTTACAAAATTTCTGCTCTCTATATCGACGCGTTCTCAGGCAGTGTCCAAATATATAGTGGAATACGAAATTTTTGTATAGCAACCCCACGAAGGAGCTGCCCGATTTGTCTTATTTTCGAACTTAATTTTACTTTTTTTTTAAGTACGTGTACAAAATTTCAGCTTTATAAGTGAACGCGTTTTCGAGTTTTTGTGCGCATAGACGCACAATAATAATAATAATATGTGTGGGTGTCCAATCCATTTCGCTCTACTATCATTATTTCGAGGTGTTACAAACGGAATAACAAACTTAGTATACCCTTTAGATTTCATCTAGGGTATAAAAAGCAAAGAAACTAAACAGAAAATCATTGGCAAAAAGGAAAATTAGCTTTATGTGAAATCTTTCATTTTGAAAATGTTTCGTACTGAATATGAGCTGATTACCTTCAGGTCTGAAACCGAACATACATATATGTATACTGTTTAATTTAGTACCAAAAATCGCCATGAATTTTATTTAATATTTAAGCGTCATTTCACAAATGGCGAACCTGGGGGTGGATTCTGATCTTTTGTTGTACTTTAATGTCAAAATAAAGGCCTAAATGAAATAAACTTTTATTCAGTTCAGCAAGCCTTGCATTGCAGTAGAATGAACTCAAAATGGCACTTCACATTACAAATAAATTCCAAATTTCATTTCGAATTTAAGCAGTTGTATTGCTCTAATGAGGTGTAGAATATCCATTTACAGTATAAAATTTTTATCATAACCTCGGAAGCAGTTGACTAATTTGTCGTACTTTTAGGCGTGTATTCCGATATTAATTCATTGCAAATGCATTTTAGTTTATTTTGTGGTTGATGAAAAGCATAAATCAAAATGAATATGGTGAATATAAAAGTACGACAAATTTGAGATGAAATGTTCAAATATGTGACAAAAATATACGCTAAGCTACGACAAAGAGATCACAATCACCCCCCAGAGCTTGAAATATGTAAACGTAATGTTTTTCTTGTAGCTAACCTCTGTGATTACGATTCCATAATACTTTGAAGTTATGAATAACAATTATGAATATTCGATAATCGTAATATGAATTTTTAAATCTGTATGATGACTACATACATATATTTTAGAAAAGAGTTTATAATCATTTTGACGATTTTCTAAAAGAAGGTAAATCATTTTAATTACTGAAAACTATTAAAAGTAGCCGTTAATTACATCTTAGTAGCTTTCAGAACTATGTCAAATAATTAAGAATAGTCTTCAATCATGGTTAACATTATTTCACTGCTTACATAATTACTTGTCTTCTTAACGTGTATTTTTACGTCAGTGAACGAAAATAAACGTTCTAATCTATCTACTGAGCTCAAACAAATATTGAATTTTCACGCCACCAGTTCTGATTATTTGAAAAAAATTTAAAAGTAATTTGCAAAGCAGTTTCGAATGTAAGGTTTACTTTTAATTACATTGGAATAATTAAAAATAATTACATTATTATGTGGCTAAATTTAATTATTTTTGAAAATCATCAATGTAATTATCAAAACCGTCTCAAATTTAGAATTTAATCATATTTATAGCTTTAAATTACAATTATCGAATAATCAGCAATTTTTTACATATATAGATAGATAAGGAACAGAACTTCAAAATGAAAATATAAAGAGAAAAAAAAGATCCCCAATAGAAAATATTTTAATATCTGCACAACAGACCGAATCCAGCTTAGGAAAGAATATCGAAACATACATATAGTACATGAAATAAAGAAATATACATAAATGATCACACCAGTCTTAGGTGAATCTATGTATGTTGAAATGAAATGTACATTATCCTACAATTTACATAAAGAGCTGTGCACTTTACTTATTATAATGCTGACATGATAGTAAATTAAAAATTCAACATTTCTAACAGAGCAGTAGTGGCGGGATAATATCTCATTGTTGAATAAGATATGTAAGTGATAATTTAAATATATCAAGACTTGTCCTGTCCTGGCATACAAACAAACTTGTTGACATTTAATACCAACAAATTTTCACTTGGTCAATAACAGATTATATTCATATCTGTGTTAATATGATCGACATGGCCTTCATTTAGCCCAATAGGTATGCTCCTCAAAAGATTGTCAGCGCATAAATAAATGGATGTATCTTTAATTACTTCTGGGTGATCATTGATTTAAAAATTAAACATAAATGGACCGAAAATCGATCCCTGGGATGCATTACAAAAAAATAATTGGAAACTCAATAACGAGTTTTGCATTTACTGCTTGTTGTCTAATTGAGATAAAACTCTAAATAACCTTGGTAGCTGAAGCGGAGAAATTAAAAAAATCTAAGGAACTTAAAAAAATAGCCGGCTATGATCGACAGAATCAAAAGGCCTTACTGAAACCAAGAAAGACGAGGATTTTGAAGTAATTTAAATCTAAGGAAATGCAGAATAAAGTTTAGCTCGTTCCAAATTCTGCATTACTTTATAACGATTCTAAATAGCAACATTACGGGCAATGATCTATTGTTGAAACAGAAATTTGTCTTTCAGAAAGAAAAGAATGTGTATTTCGGATGTTTTCCAAGAACAACGTCATGAAAATACTTTTCTGCTAACTTCGTAGGGGAACATACTTGGTGCAAAATTGCAGTAGTAGATTATTCAAGGTTTCAACTTAGTTAAATTAATCAATGATTCCATAGATCAGCCACACTGAAATTACCGCTAACAATATTATCAGAGTAATAATGATTAACGTGAGAAATCGTATAGAAATATTAAGTGGGCGATATTTGTATATATTTTATTGCGCATATTATATTAATCAAATGGCTATAAAAACAAAACCAATTTTAAAAACAAGACGTTTTTACCAAAGTTCTAATACTTTATTAGGTTTTTCGCAAAAAAAAAAAATTTTTTTTGGAGCAATTTAATAAAATGAGGTTGTTATAAGATTGGAAAAACTATAGATTTTTATTACAGCTATAGTAGGATGTTCCTAATTTAAACTCTACTACTCTTAACTACATTTCACATCAATCAAGAAAAAAAAAAAGGGAAGAAGAAAAAAATTGCACCTCTTCACTCTATACAGATTTCATTCTCCCATATCTACAACACTTATTTCCGACCCACTTTTCAAGATAAATCGAATTAGTTAATCGTTGCTAATGGGTTGTGAGATTTAAGATAGCAAGATAACCTTAATGATCGACAAAAATGAAATCATAAAAAAAAAATATGCACGCTCTAATTAACTAATAAAACTATACCCTAAATATACCTACGTATAGGTATTAGTATGTAGTAAGATCGTAATCGACCACTTTCACACAAATAATAGAAATCTCTACTAAATCAACGAAAACGATTATCTACAGTATGCAATCAAGTAAAAAAAATCAAAGAAAACGATATAGACGAGAAGAGAAAAGAGATGAGAAGCATTTTATTAAACGCTCCATTCGTTTACTGTGCGCACCTACTAAAAATCATTGTTTTGTTTATTCAATAGAAATCTCCCAAGAGTACTAAAACCAAATAAGAAAGAGATAAAAGGAAAAACAAAAACTGGTGGAAAAAAGCTTTTTGTACAAGATCAATTGTCTTCAAATTCAATTTCTCATCATCCAACAACAATCTCTTACTAAGCAGAGATAAAAACAACCACAGAGACAACCGACGTGCTGCTATTAAACTTTCCAATTTAAAGAGCGCTGTGGAAAAGTTATTTGTCGTGTTTTTTTTTTTTTCGAAATATAAAAAGCCATTCACTTTCACCACTTAACAGAGAATGACTATATATTCAAAAGTTTGTTGGCTTTCGTATCGCCACGCCATGCCGAACCGCGCCGGTGAAAGTGAAAGTACATATAATACATACTTAATAGCATTTTACTTACATGATTCAACACAGTAAGAGATTTTAATCTTATCTTTAAGTACATGCATACACATATCAGAAAATAATATAAATATTGTTTACAAGATGATTACTTAAATATATATAAGCAAAAAATGAAAGTAATACATATTCGTTGAAGCCATCCTTATAAGTATAATAATATGAGATGTCCATGAATATAAAATTGATAAGTATAATCCAAATTTGTGTTGTTGTCTTATGGGTTAAACTGCAGCTGAATTTTTTCTTCCAATTGGAAGTAGTTTCGATCCACTCCACACCATATCAAAGCAATTTAAAATTTCATTTTCACGATCTTTTTCATGAAACATCAGAAAATTATTATTATCACTTTGAAATAATAAGCTTTGTTTATTTTTATTAGTATTAACACTAGTAATAGTAGTATCATCGATGATATCGAATTCATCATTATTACTATCATTATTATTATTATGTTTCGTTGTCGTATCGAAAATATTATTAATATCACCAGTACCACAGAAAAATGTCGCAGCACTTTTTGTTAATGATTCTAAATTATTAAGCACATCATCACTGATAACACTATCGGAGAATACACTTGATGTATCTGATGAATATATATCACTACGAAGATCAACAGTTTCCATAAGTTTCTTTGATATTTCATTAATGCTTTCAGTTAGAAGAGATTCAGCAGTTGGAAATTGACTAATATCACTTTTACGATGATCATTATTCATCGTTAAACATTTTGATGAATTTAAATTGGTGACGAACTCTGTGGTGTGTTTTTTATTGGAATTGCTTAAACTACTATTATTGTTAAATAAATCTTGAACGAAATTTATTCCACATAATATTTCACATCCAGAATCACCAGAATCACTAAAACTACCATTTCTCGATAAGAAATTATTATCATTTGTATCCATATCCATATTAGTTGAACTTCTCCATTCTGTTTTCGAACTCCAAGAACGATTTGAACCAATAACACCAACATCTTTGCTATTATTTCTATGCATTTCAATTTCGGCAGAATTATCGGAACAAGATCGACGCAATGGAAATGCCCAAATACGATTTGAAGGATCACAAAGACGACAATAACATGCACTTGCATTTATAGAGTTATCATTTCCATCAAATTGTTTTTGCTGCTGTTGCTGCTGCTGCTGTTGCTGCTGCTGCTGTTGGTGTTGTTGGTGGTGTTGTTGCTGTTGGTGTTGCTGCTGCTGCTGTTGTTGGTGGTGTTGCTGCTGTTGTTGTAATTTAAGAAAATTTACATTAGTTTTTTGCATGTGTGTAGACATCTCCACTCCAGTAGTAGTAGTAGATGATGATTGATGTTGTTGTTGTTGTATCATTGCCTCAACATTTGTTGTCGAGATGCTACTAGCATTGTTGCAATTATTGTTTATTGCTTCCAAAAATGATAAAGTTGAACAATGATTGGTTGTTGTTGTTGTTGTTGGTGTTGTTATTGTTGCTCTTTGATCACAACAATCAACAGTAGCACTAAATTGATTTGAATCGGTTAATTTTTGAATAGATGATGCTAACATCATATTTGAATTAGGTAAACATACAACACTTTGTGGCTTTCTATCTTTTTTTCGTCGTTTTCTTGGCTTTATAATGCGCGGTAAACAAGCATCTGATGTTGAATGATTATTTGTACCGACACCATTTTCATCAATAATAATCGCTGCTGACTGTATTGAATCATTAGCGCAACTAGATCCTGTACATTTAACATGTGTAAAATTTATCTTATCACCTGCAAGTATATTATTTCCATCAAATTTACTTTTTGCATGATTCAAAATAACGCTCGATATACCAACGCCTTGTTTCTGAGCCATATTAGTTTTTTGATTGTTTCGATTTCTATATCCTCTAGTTAGAATTAATGGGGCACCATGTGCATGTATTGCCAGCTGAGATATAGCATTATCATCATATTCCAATGAATTTTGTGTTAAAAGCTGTTGTTTTATTCCACAATTATTATTATTATTGTTGTTGTTATTATTATATGCATAATTTTTTCTAGGACGTCTTGTAGCTGTTGATATTAAAGGAACACCAGCCCAACCATTATTAGGATTAGAAGAAAAGCAGCCAATCATGTAATTCGGATGTCTTGATAATGATATATGATGCTGTTGTTGATTATACCTTTGTTGTTGTTGTTGTTGCTGCTGTTGTTGCTGCTGTTTTTGCTGCTGTTGTTGTTGTTGTTGTTGGTGCCCCACACCAGACCCATAGTAACTATTTACTTGTGATTGTGTTAAATGTTGTGGTGATAATGATGATGGATGATGAGGCAACATAATCCTATCTTTATTTCCATATCGGTCCACACTACCATTAGATGATAAATGTGATATCATAATCAATTGTGTTCACTTTTTGCGCAACATTTAAATGTATTTTAAATAAAATGTACACGAACTATTAATATAAGAAAAATGTTCTATATCAAAGTCTATTGTAGCTCGATTTCATTACAAGGTTCTCGCGTTATATAAAATTGTCACATTCAAAAATGATGAGAAAAGTTCATAATAACTTACACGAAACGACATGACTTACTTAATACCCCCCTCCTGACGAACTCGCGTCATATCAGGTATAATAATACAAAAATTGTGATTATTTGAGAGTTTTACCAAAATGGGTAACTAGTATTATAGCGGAATAAAATCCATATGTAACACGTCGTTGTCACACCGACAAAAGACACTCGAAACACAGACACAAAGAATTGGGCCGCGTACATTAAAAGAGAAAAAAAAAAAAAAACACAAAAACTCCGAACAATATTACATGATTTCGTTATTCAAGCCGGAAATTTATTTTTATTATTATTTTATAAATTTTGTTTGTATTTGACGAATTTTTTATTAACTATAAAAAATAAACTAATAATTAAATTAAAATTAAATTCTCGTCATTCCATTATGCACAAATTACGCGAGTTTTATCGAAATTAAAACAATAATCCGAGACGAGAAACAATATAGGTACAACAATGACGAGACCCGTTCTGGCTTGATGTCGACAGACAACTAAAAAGCAAAAGACCCCATTCAAACTGACGACAGAGAAGAGGAAGAAGAAATTGAGAAAATTCAGTGGCGGGAGTTGATGTGTTGTAAACTCCATGTAAAATTAAAGTAAAGCAGCCAGCAGCAAGCAATAACCAGCCAGCAAGTAAGTAAGGAAGGTAAGGTGAAAAGTTGTATATAGACTCTACTAACTAGTAGAGCTCTAAACAGCAAGCCATATACGAAATTGCTGACTCTACCACGAAACCACTTATAAAAGATTGTAGTTCCTCTAGTAGGCAATGAGTGTATATTCAAACCAAAACTCAAACTAAACCAGCAAACAGCACGATGACGATACAATGCACAGCTCGCTTATGAAGTTTACTCCTCGACCGACTCTTGTCTGTCTACTCGATATGCATCATAAGAAAGAGCTTAGAAAAATATTCTCGTCCAGCATCATCCAAATCCAAGTACCCATAATAGTACAAGATACTTTACTGTGATAGATGACAAAATATCAAAGGCGACATTCAACGGACGTTGGACAAAATTTCAATGGTAGAGTTAGCTCAGAACAAGATGATATGAGCTCTTCAACTCGAATTTTTCTATATTAATAGTGAATAGATGGATATCCAACTCTCAGGGAGTATGCCATCGTCTTTCATGTTGTGTTTATGGTGTCAACATAAACAATCTGATTTCTGTTTTGTATATACATATGTACATAAATTCGTGGATTCGTGGAAAAGTACAGAATAGTTATGAATTCAGTTTATGTTGGGGTTGTATGAAAACCAAAGTATGCATTTCAATTTTTAATAAAAGTTTGGATTTGGATTTATGCTAATCGCGCTTTCAGGGGGAATTGAGTTTTACAAATAGGAAAAATTTGAACTTCTAGCTAAAAAAAAAAAAAAATAATAATATATATATATGTATATATAAATTTTATTGAGAATCCCCAAGAACTTATGTCAGCGGGCACGCTCAGTATGTGCACTTTTAAAGCAGGTTTTTAGGTAATTTACGCAAAGATTATAGCGCTTTCGTTCATTTCAAATTTCACAACTCCCAGTGCCTGTAGCTCCTGGCGAGTAGCCCGACTTGACTATAGGTTATAGCCAAAGAAGGCCTTGTCGAACAAGAAGTGATGATGCCCGCAGGGAATAGGTTAGAAAAATATCGGCCATTCCCTATAAAATGACTACCGTTATGGTATATTTTATGAACAGGGAAGCACTACGAAATTTAAGTAGGTATGTAATACCAAGATTGTCAACAATTTGCTACTCTTGAGTCTTCTTGATTTTTTTTTTTAAGTTACTTTTCCTAATTAAAATTTCTGAACCTGCTTCGATAGATATTTTGCGGTTGTTATTAGTAATTATGAAAATGAATTATATATGTATACCTCCTTTAAAAATAATACATATACAGGTATTACAGCTATAAGGAAAAAATAAAATTTATATATTTACATACCGAAATAAGCATTTCTTCCTTATCCGGTAGGTAATAATTTGATTTTTGCTTACCTGAAAATAAGAGAAAAAAGAAATTTATTTTTTATTTTTTTTATTTTATTTTTTATTAATATAAAAAAAATACAATCGGAGACTAGATGCTCTTATACCTATTATAAGGACTGATTCAGAAAATCTGGCAGTATGGCGGGTTTGGCCTCTTTTGACGCAATATTGTTAGGACTAAAGAACTTCTGGGCTTTTTTTCTATAATGGCATTTGACAAACTCCAACCAAAAAAAAGTAAGGACGTTGTGATTTTGATAAGTAGCAATAATAGTTTATCCAAATACTCCTTGATATTTTGATATTCTTTGGACTTTAAACTTTGAATCAGCTGTTCGTCTTACATTATATACATAAAACTATTGTCCAAGACTTGAAATAAACAAAGTAATATACGTTTCGTCGTTCATTATTCAACACTGAATTTTTGTTAAAACAAGTAATTCGTCTCATAAAACCAATTCTTATGATATCCTAGCTAAATGATTGGCCGTATATAATTTTGTATGGTCACCCATTTGTGCAAGTGATTACAACCAATACCATAGGATTTCATATTCTGAAGAATTGATCGTTTCCCGATTTAGTCCACTTTTGAAACTTTATAAACACCGTGTACAAAATTTCATGTTTATACGTTGACGCATTCGCTGGCAGTGTCCTAATATATAGTGAAAAATAAAATTGTTGTATGGCAACTCCACGACGGAGTTACCAGATTTGTCCCATTTTCGAACTTAAATTTACTTTTCTTTAAACGGCCGTGTGCAAAACTTCAGCTCTCTAAGTACATGCGTTCTCAAGTTATCGTGGCGACGGACGAACATGGAAAAATCAGAATAACTTTTAATATTATGCGTGGGTGTTCAATCTATTTTGCTCTAGCAGCATTATTTTTATGCTTTACAAACGGAATGACAAACTAAGTATACCTTATGATTTCATCATCTAGGGTATAAAAATAACCAAACAAATTTATTGTCCTACTTTTACCCATTGTCAGATTTACCTGATTTCTGTCTAGAGCTTTCTGAAACTTTAGGTCTTAAGTCTTATCCTGGCTTTAACCCAATGAATAGTGTTTGAAATCTAATAACTCTATCCGTCATTACACGTTCTGAAAGTTTTGCATTTCTTTTGTATCTAGCAGTTATTTCCTTTTTTTTTTGCCTGAACCTGGCTATCTTTGACCATAACATTCTTTCTTCAATATTAAGCAAAACGTTTTTTTATAGTAAATCGCGAGAACTTAAAAAATATGTCCAGTTTGTTTTTGTGCAGTTTGTGAATTTTAATTTTTTTTTTTTCATTTAACGACATTAAAGAAATCCCACTTTCAGCAAGCGTAAAGTAAAAAAGCTGGATTCTGGGATTCAGCTGGGGCACTATTTTGAGGTGAGCATTTTAATTATTGAACAGTAAATCTAACAAGTAAAAAAGCTAGAATTGGTCTAAAACCAATTCTTATGATACTCTAGATCAGGGGTGGCCAAACTTTTGAAGTACGGGGTCTACATTATAGTTCAAAATATCGTAGCGGTCCACCGTCAGCTACGGTTTTGAATAAAACGCAAAAACTTTTCTTCAAAAAATCTGTATACTTTCGAATGCTCCAGATTTGAAAAATACTTATGTCGCACTAACTATAATTTCCTCCTCGGCCACAACAAATTCAGCATGAATTAATTTGCCATAGATACTCTGTGAATGTTAATGCCATCGTTAAAAGGGAACACCATGAAACTGATGACTTCTTCTCGAGCTCCAAAAGCTTCTTTCGATCTCCTCGTGTAAATTCTCCAACTGTTCGGCGAAACTTTGGAATTTCCCGTTTCCAAGTTTTTGGTAATTCTTCAATTCGCCTATTCTTAGTTGGGATGCATGCACCTGAATCTATTCTTTGAATATTTTAACTACACTTTTCATATCAATCAAAGTTATGCCTTTCCTTGCAGACTTAGGCGGCGCATGACAGTGACATACCGTTGATTTTCAAAAGACATTCCTTTTTATTTATACGATACCAATGTCCCTACTTTTGATTTTGTGCCTGGTTTCGTAAAAAAAAATTACTGTACACACAAGCCAGTTTTTAACTCGGGTACTCCTATTTTTAATATTTGACTTCCAACCGGAATGACGTGTGTAGTTTTAAAATGCTTTTCGACATGTTTTTGTATTTTTTTTTTGTAGTGCTACATCTGAGTTACAAATAAAACAAACACATTTATCCTTGAACATAACGGTAATCCTCTGATAATGTGAACCTTTTTCTGCACTCGACAACCTCGCCCGCTCGTTATAGTCTATTATTATCACCCACCACGCAACAAAACAATCGTCAGAGCTAAATACTAGCTGACTATACTGACTGGGACCACAAACGCGCGTTTTTTATTAGTACAGGAGATAGAGAGAGAGAGGGAGAGAGAGAGAGGGAGAGAGAGAGGGAGAGAGAGGTAAAGACAGTGCGATGGGTAAGTGAGGCGAAGAAATGGAAGGTAGCATGCTGGCGGGGGGTTGGTTATCCGTTACTCACGTAATTTTTGTTCAATTGATTTTACTCTCGCGGGCTACCAAAAACGTCTACGCGATCGACCGGTCTATCGCGGTCGACGTCTTGGCCACCTCTGCTCTAGATGAATGCCCTTATGAAATTTCGTATTGTCACCCTTCTGTGCAAGTTTGATTTTTGAAGTGGGTTTTCGCATATATTTCTATAACGGTTTGTCGGACAGAAAAAATGATTACAACCAATTTTATAGGATTTCGTATTCTGAAGAAGTTTTTAGTACAATAAAAATGTCTTGGACTGGTCGTTTTCACAGTATACATAAAAAACGTAAATTTTTATATGGCAACACCAAGAAGGAGTTGCCCGATTTAGTCCATTTTTGAAATTTTATTTGCTAGTACAATGAAAACACCATGTACCAAATTTCAGCTCTCTACGTGAATGATTGGATGAAATGAATAAATTAAAACTTAATATAGATAAAACATGATAATAAACTGTCATTAAAAAAAAAAAGGTTAACTAATATATGAAAATTGGAAAGAAATTGGATTTTCAAAGCGAATAAAAAAAAATCACTCAGCAACACCATACATATATAACTACATATATATAATATCACTGTGAAACCACATTTTGAGTATTGCTGAAATGCTTTATTTATGAGTAACAAATAGGTTCTAGAGCAGATGCAGTCGTATAGTCATTTGGTAGTTTTACCTGGAAAGTTTTCCGGCAGTTTTAAAAACTGGTATTTTTATAGATTTCGACGTTCTTCTTTTAATAACTTTCTATCAACTTACAGACCCCGAAAGTATGTGTCTGAGCAGCGCCTGAACGCCTGAGCGCCTAAGTATGCCGTTCGTGACGAAAGAGGTTTAGGATAGTAAACGTGGATGGATTTACATGGGGCTTTTTGATTTAGAATGAGTGAATAGGGAGCTTTCCAATGGGGTAAAATGTTCTTACGTGTTGGGGGGTTTTGGGTTGGGGGTGGTAACTACCTCCCTTTGAGAGTGCCGTTCGTGATGGAAGAGTTTTAGGGTAGTCAACGTGGATGAATTTACAAGGGGTTTTTGATTTAGAATGAGTAATATGAACTTAGAATATAGAGCAAACAGGAATGGTGATAAGCCAGATTTTGCGTAATGAATTCCTGGTTGTGTTGGTAGTCCATTTTTACATGTATTTACACGCCATCCCTATTCTAAACAACTTGTCAGTTTGCAAAAAGTAAACAAAGGTTTTGTGCGGAGAATCTGTGGTAAAAAATGTTCTTTTTCTACTTTATTCTGAAACAATTCACATAATTAATTTATATAAATCTTTGCTTCTATTAACAAAAAAGATAATTTAGGTAGTGCAGTTGCCTCAAACAGGATTCCCTAGTTTATAATCCAATTTATATTTGCAAGCACTGACCGAACACTTCATTTCTGTTTTTTTTAAATTGATATGAAGATTTTTACAGGCACTAGTGGCACTATAAAACTTTGCACTAAATAAAGTTCAAAGATAAATAGTTTTGAAAAGAATTGATTCGGTATTTTTGTTAAATTTCACAAAAGAACTTTAAGTTGGCCAAATCTGCTCACAAAACAAAAGCACATTTGACAATTAATCTACAGCTTTGACAATTTCTCTATCCAGCATCTCACTTACTCCTATGTATAGTCTCCTGCTCTTGACAAATTACGCTCATGTACACGAATTTTACACGATTCAACCATTCCTGTTTGCTATATATTCTAAGAATATGAAGCTTTACGATGTGTGTGATATGAGTCGAGAGTCGATTTTCAAGAGTCGCATTTCGAGGGTCGATTTTCAAGGGTCGATTTTCAAGAGTCGAGTTTCGAGAATCGATTTTCGAGAGTCGTTTTTTAAGAGTCGAGTTTCGAGAGTATAACTAAACAGTAGAAAATAAAATATATTAAAAAAAAAACTTTTAAAATAAATACGTTTTGTAAATAAAATGCACTAAAGAGCAAAAAATAATTTTTTTCTTTCTCAGTGATATAAACAAGAAAAGTTTAATGCAAAATGCTAGAACTCAGATTAAATCTTAAAAGTTTGTGGAAACAATTACTATAACTATAATCACAACTGTCCAAACTTTTAATATTTAATCTTAGTTGTAGCATTTCTTATTTTGCATTAAACTTTTCTTGTTTATATCACTGAGAGAGAAAAAAATTATTTTTTACTTTTTAGTGCATTTTATTTACAAAAGTTATTTATTTTAAAAGTTTTTTAATATATTTTATTAAATTTTTACTTTGCCATTTCGTATCTTTCCCGCTAGCGCCGCCAAATTGAAAAAATGGCCCCCAAAAACAGTTACTATCTACTTTCCGACTTATTTTATGTAATTTATGTACTAATCTTCGTTTTTTTTATATAAAATGAATAGTTTTGTAAAGTCTACTCTACGCGTATTGGCGATAAAACTCATTTCCACCCCACCATGAAGTAGAGTAATTGGCGCGTTTTTTTTTTTTTTTTTTTTTTTTTTTTTGTAATGTCATTGAAAAGCGATAACGGCAACGGACGAAGTTCATACGTAAGACACTTTTCAAGTTCCTTATCAGATTCTTTTGCAATGCACATTCTTTGAAAAATTAAGCACGTCGAAATCTCTAAAGCTACCAATTTTCAGACTCCCGGAAAACTTTCCACTTAACCAACTTTTGGGAGGACCAAATGACTGGCCTACGAAGGCTACAGAAAAGGGAATAATGATGCTGCATGATGCTGAATGTACTAAGATGGATGAATGTGAAAGGAAGAATAGCTTTGAATGGGATAGTCATTATATTTACAATAAAACATTAAATTTTAGAAATAAAAAAATTGAAAGAAACACAACGAAGCCTGTATTTCACTGGATCGAAAAACCCAAAGTCAAATAAGCTATACCACTGTTAGTCGGAGATAGGAAGTGTAGTGGAAGATGTCCAAAGTTTCAGAGGAGCAAAAGTAGGAAGTGCACAGCACAACTCGAGTGATCGAAGAAGGATTACTTCAGACAAAAACTTGCAGGATAGTACCAACAAAATGGAGACAGAAAGAAGAAAATCTTGATTATGTTTGATTTTCGTTTCAAAGTATTCCAGTTTTTCAATCACAGGGGATAAGAGTGGAAACTAATTTGTGAACCCATATATTAAGTATAGGTCGAATAAGAAGAACTATTTCTGCAACAGCTTTGGCATTATTTTACCTTTGGGGGCACCCTCCGTACGGCTAGACTAGCACGTCGCTAAAGATGGAATTCCATGAAATTTGCAAAAACGAATTCCAAATTGCCTCCCATCTCCTAAAGTCGAAATTTCAGAATTTTTTTCATTCATTTTCGCATATATCGCAAATACGAAATTCTAATAAAATCTCAGTTAAAGCAAAACTATAACTTTTGCGAAACTAACATTGTGACAGTAGTACAGACGTACAAGTTCACCCAGTTCATAACACACACACACTTTATTAAAAAGACACCGAATAATTACAATATACGCTGGAGTCATCTTAGCTCATACAAAAAACAGGTTAGGTTACGATAGGCTCTTTGTAGATATCAAAATGAACAAATGGAATTCGAGTTCTCACACACTTTGACGCCTTAACAGCATTTTTCCACATATTCTTGAGTTGACAATTGAAGTAACATTATCAGCAGCTGGCCCAAATTTTCATTAAGCTAGGTGAATTCAGGGTCCCGAAAAATATTATCAAACCCAAGCTATTCTATTGGAACTTTTGCTATATAAGCTTGATGGTTTACAACTGAGTCCAGAATAATTCAATGATGCGACTTAAGTTAAATATTTTTAAGTAAAGCATGGCTCTTTGGAATGGCGACAAAAATGTCTCGGGGCTGACAGAAATAGTCGGCGGAGTATTGTACCTAAACAAAGTTATGCATTAGTTATGAAAGTAGACAAAGATTATTGACATATTTTCCACTTCCTCTATTAAAAAGAAAATAAAAAAAAACTGATCATTTTAATCATTCAAATCAAGACTTAAGAAGCATAAAATGTGAAATCTCTGGAAAAAGCTCAACCAAAAACAATAAAAAAAAATCTTACTTTGTCCACACATCAACAAACTCGACCATTATAGTATATAGTAATTTATGGTAGGGTACCTATTTGGATAAGATAAATTGGAACTAGGATTAACATAAAATTATTCTATTAATTCGTATATCTTGGTCAAAATAGCGGTTATTGCAAAATATAATAAAGAGTCTGAGTTCTTTATTCTTTTGTGAATCATTATCGGAATAAAAAACTTTCATAACTCGTCTTATTTTGCATTTAAGCTTGCTACTTGCTATAGTTACTTTCAAATGTTCATAATAATAATATAGATTCGCCTTCAGCAGCAAATAGAAAAAAAAAATAGTTTTTTAAATCAATAAGATACAATGTGGGACAGCTAAGATGAATTTTCAAAACTCTCAATTTCAATAACTAGTGAAATCGAACCTAGTGAGCTATTTTTTTTTTTTTTTTAAACCGCAATCTCCTTGTGAAGCAACACAATATGACTATGGCGTTGGTTGTGCATCAATGCCTTGCCACAAACGAGGTTAATCGAATTATCTTGCACGTCCCAGGAAACATAAATAATTACCATCGCCCTGTCACATTGTTTTCAGCTGTTCGTCACAGTCTTAATCTTAAAAGTTCTCCGGTTGTAGGAGATGCAGTTCCCGTTGTTCTCCTATCTTTTACGCTTTTTATATTTTCAATTATAACTTTCTCGTGGACACACAACACACGATTTACACACAGCTGCCAAGCAGATGGTGATGGTGGTGGTGGTAGTGCTGCTGGTGGTAGCGATAAAAAGATAAAACGCTACAATAAAAGAAAAATCAGTTCGAAAATCCTCCGCCAAATAATTTTAGTCAAGTCAGTAGTTATAGGCAATAATAATAACAATTTCTCTTTCAAAACAGTTGTTACACATGATTCGAATATGAATCAGGTGGGAACCCATCAAAATGATAGTAAAACAAAGAAACAATGAAACACACGACAGAAAAATCACCTTGCTATTTCCTACACCATCATCTAATTACAGACTGTAACCGAATGCCATACTTTCCCTGTGAACAAAATATCAATTTGAGATTTTAATAAGTACCCAACGTGTGGATGTTTTCCATAATGTTATTCGTGCCTTCACTATAGGTGAAAACAAGATAAAGAAATCTGTATGACGCTGCCGCACCAGTAGGTTTTCTTATGATCTTTCCGTGAGCATTTACTATTTCTCTGGCGAAATTTGTTTATCTCCGGTGTGCTGCATAACAACTTTCTTTTATCAACCAATTTTATGTTAATTTACACGCAGTAATCACATTTTTGAAGGGGGTCCGAAAGAAGACTTTCAATTAACTGTCTTTGACATAAGGCGTTGGAACGTTCAATATTTGTGCTTTTGAGAGGTCATGCGAGCAAAACGAGTCCGGCAGTAAATAGAAGACTATATTTATAACTACTGCTACGTCATATGCAGTTTATTGTGGTTGTATTTGCAGTAAATCCATAGTTTTAGAAATAATTGAATAAATAAAGGATATTGAGTGTCGTTCAAATTTGATGAATTAATTAAATTTTTAAATTGTGTCGTTTAATCACCTAGAAAATCAAATTCTTTCTTCGTCGACTATGTAGTTTTGATCATATATCTACCGACCAGTAACATTCATCAACATTAACTTTCCATCCACAACATTTAACCACATTAAAAGAAACTTTGTATGCTTTTGATTTTTTCCTCGTTGAAAATCAATATGAGAATTCTGCGGCTATTTATTTTGAAAACATACCCAAGTCATCTAAATCTGATTGATTCAATAAAGTTTACCACAACTCAAAAGCACTGTAGATCGGCCAGCTCATATAGATCGTAAGCAAAAACAAACTTATATATATATATATATATGTATATCGATTTACGAGCTTGTGATGGTAAACTCTATTGAGATTCAGCAAATGCACCAAGATCGATCGCACACGAAATATTGGCAAAAAGATGATCAATGACTTGTTACTCAAGTTTTGGAGCAATTTCTCAGATATGATATTAAAAAAAAAAAAAACAAAGTTGAGAGTCTTACCTCAACATATGAGATCAGTTTCAATAACTGAGCAAGACCTACATAAAAATCTACAATGGAGGTAAATCACATCGCCGTATGGCAACAGTTTAACCATTCCTAATATGATGAAATTAAAGAATTATTTCACAAAAAACTCCGCAATATAGTATATTTATAATTATGCTTTATCGTTTGGTTTTATGAGAAAATTTTATGTATTATACGCACATTGGGAACAATTAAATCAAAAGATGGTAGAAATTTGATCAAACAAAAGTAATCGCAAGGAATCAAAGAAGAGGATTTTCCTGTAGACGCCAAGGTATTCGAAAAGAAGACTGCCGACAGATTTTTCTTTTAATGATTTTGATCTTAACTTTCGATCAAAATTCCGATGGCCACATATGATGTACTCACACACTGGCTAAAACAGCAAAGTTAAGGGGGTAGGCGTATCTGCAAACTTTCAAAAAACTTTTTTTTTTTTCATAATCTGAAAGTATAACTATTCAAGATTATTGCATAAAATTTTTAAATATGATGTGATAAAAATTGAAGAAGTTATGAGATTTGGAAGAGTACCACCTCGATCCCACTTCGGAGCAGTTTGGCGCGAGGTCTGCGCAGTGGATAAAAGCGTTCTGAAATGAGGTATACAATACCTAAATGAAAGGAAGCATGGGTAAAGGTTAGTATTTTCTTCTAGTATTCATATGCACGTTTAGGATTTGCGTGCGAGTGCTTACAGAACCTTTCATAATCTTTAAAACTTTACTGCTCGCGTGTGAGGCGGAATTGTGAACTTTAAACGTGATTATCTCGAAACAAGGTTTTCAAAATTGGTGACAATGATAACTCGAGAACGAAATATCCCAATTAGCTGCAGTTTGTCTTATAATATTCTAAAATATTTTCTTCAGTTTTTGATCGTAGCATTTTTGATGTAAATTCGATTTTTCATAGCCAATCAAGCACCGATTTTTGGGTACAAAAAGAGCACTTGAAGTATACAAAGTCGACATTTTGTTAATAATGGTCAAAAACTGCTCTTGAAGGTTATTAATGGAATCCTGTTGGACTTCTTTTGATTTTAGATAATTTTTCTGTCGTCAGGAGTTTTCACTGCAAGTCGCTTTCCTGCAACGTTGTCTTCAAAAAGTTGATACCATGGGCATAAAATCGATATATATACATATATAAAATTAAATTTTTGTACTCCATCGAACAATAAATAAATCATATAAAAAAATTTTGAAAAATATTATTCATTTTATGAAAAAAAAAATCGTGAAATGCGCATTTTTTTAGCCTTGCAGGTAGGGATAGGCCTAAGGTTAAAAAAAGTAACTAGAAGTAAATAGTAATAATATAAATAAATAATAGGCCATACTGAATTTCCTTTCGTTAAATGATGAATTCAAAATGAAAGGTAAAACTGGCGTGGAAATTCACTTATAAACTGAACTATCGGCTCGCTAAAGCTCGCGACCAAACGAATAAATAGACATTTGGCGACTTTTATGAGCGAAAAAATCAGTGAAATTGAACAAGAGAATTAAGATTACTCAATAGGAGCTTCCTTTTTTTTTTTTTTTTAATTGGTATTGTAACATTTGCCATTTTTTTCATAACAAAACAGATTTTCCAGTGAAAATTCTACCAATCGTCTTTCAAAGTTAATGTTTTCACCGATTTGCTTCGAGGATGCCGCCTGAAAATTAAAAAATTAAGGTGGCTAATGTGTGGTCATCTAATTTCGACATACGGTGTGACATCATCTGTACCGTGTTGGCTTCGAATCCAAAGCCGATGCCTCCATAAGGCACTTGAAATTTCACCTATTATTTTCCAAGTAAAGATTCACGCGTTAGAATAAAGAGAATATCGGAAGTGTTGATAAAATTCGTGTACATGAGCATGGCTTTTCTTAGAGCTTCTTGAAGTAGGACAGAATATATTGAAGAAAGAGATATCTTATGAAAAATATGTTTTCAGCTAATTGATTTGGAGAAAAGGCAATATTTTCATACTACACATATTTCCTGTTATCTCTACATTCTAAGATTAACGCCATGGAGTTGTTCGAATACGAAATTATTGATGAAAAAAAATTCTCTCGGAAATGACGGCCATAATGTACTGCATCAGATATAAAACATCAAAGAGACATAAAAGATGATCAAACAACCGTTATGTTTGCTAAGACTGTGAATCTCTTGACAGCATAAGGTTGAAACGTGTGGGAGTGTCAACTGGAATATGTAATAAAGGTACACAAGAAAACAATAAAACCTCAATCCAAATTCAAAAACAAAAAGCAGAATTTATTTGTTGGAGCCGTTCCGATCGAATTGCAATAAGTTAAAAGTTCAGAAAATATATTCCTTAAGCTTTTCTTTCGTTCCGAAAAGGCTGAAATATTTTATTGGGGAATGATCGGTTCCGGTCTGGGAAATCGAACCGATATTTAGGTCTTTAGTTTTATTTAAAATCATAAGTCAATATCAAAACAAGATTCTAAATAATAACAGTGACAATGACTGATCTCATTATCTCTCAACCTATCGCAATAATAATGACGGTGTTTCTCCAGCAAGATAACCCTTCAAGTCGCCTTTATAAAAAGCAGGGCACTATAGGTGAAAATAAAGAAAGAATATTCTTATCTGTATTTACATGGAAGAGTTGCATGATGCAGGCAATGAGGGCTGGGGGCCAATACTGCAATTTTTAAGAGCGTCCGGTTGGGACCTATGAGCGATCGCTCATGGGTCTGGAGGGTGAACAATGGGCCTTGACTTGGCCTTCGTTCGGGGGACCTTGAAAAAAAAAAGTCCCAAACCTCTGCTTCAATCAATCAATCTGTATTTACACAATTGATAAATACTCATACTTATAAGTATCCACTAGTTAATTAGGGAAAAAACGAATTAAGCTCTAGAAATATAGTTAAGAGATCCAAGCACATATTCAATTAAGACTTTTAAATTTCGACTTAAACTAGTTTATATGGGACTACTCAACATTCTAACGGTCTAAACACCAAAAATAACTGTAAAAGAAAGTCATTATGTTGCCAATGAACAAACAAATTTTATGTAGATAGGTACCTACTACAAGATTAAGTTGCACATAGAAGTTGCTATAGTTTCGAAGTTAACTTCTGCTGTTAATTTTTATCTCTCTGCCGCTAATTACTGTCAAGAGGTTATAAATCTTTTTATCTTTTTAAACAGTAGAAATGCATCGTCTTCTGATTAAAAAAAAAATTATCATCAAAGAATAATATTTTTCTTCAAAAAGAACCATAAACTGCTTTTTACCTTTCTGAAGGACAGTTAAATAATAGCTGCTCCGGTCAGATTGTGTCAACTGTATCGCATTGTTCTCTTTCGACACAAGTTTTCTTATGGCACATCTTGGCACATGAAATAAAAATGATAAAACCGTTCTTAACTTTCGTAACATACATACATATTTCACCGGGAATGTTTCTGATTACTGTGAATGAAATTCTTTTCATTACATTACGTAATAGAATTTGTGGTATTTAGTTTTAAAGCAAGAGTTAGAATTATTCCATGATATGTAATCTGCTAATGTATGTATGTTTATATACTTACATCTGTATGATATTTATCATATCTGAAAGCAGAGACATGTAATTGCACTGTGTTACAAAAAAAGAGATAAAATCGATATAATTTTGACGAGACATAGTGTAGGTTGTAGGTCTAATGGAACTAAAAGTTGTGGCATTCTAGAGATTTCTCATACACCCTCAAAATCTCATTTTAGCCCAAAAAACCGTTATTCGGTAGGTCCATGTATATAATAATTTTTTATTCAATGGCGAATTTGTTTTTTTGTGGTATATGAAAGAAGAGAGAAAGACCTTTCTAACCATATGTTCCTTATTTCGTTGCGATGAAAAGTCACGAAGTTACACTCAAAAACATTTCGAAATTTACCATATTTTACACATTTTTTCAACTTTACCAACAATTTTATGGCTTATTTTGCTCTACAATATTTTTTTTTTCTGTTCATATAATTACTAGTGAATTCGATTACACGTCTAATGAGCATTTCTAAATAAAGATCGGTTGAAATTCGATTGAGTTATCGAATTTTTGGTCATTAAGCAACTATATTTCCATATAATATTGAACCACACATAAAGTTGAAGATGCACTGGGTTTTAACCTTGAAAACTGTGAAAACATGAGAAAATAAAATCTACATAAAAACAACTAAAACAACAACAACTGCAACAAATTCAAAAGCTCTTGTCAGCAACACCAATTTAGATTTAAGTTTCATGACGCATGCCCAAGCGTAGGATACAGTAGTTTTGATGGCAATTTTGCTTGGAATGTAAGGCGGTAACATCAAATACCAAATACCAATAATTGTTACCATTGTGACTGGGATAGTCCTGAAAGAAATTTATGGGCGAGTGCAAAAAGTGAATGTTGATGGATATGTTGTAGCCACTGACATATACATATATAAATGGACTGCTTGATCTCCTGTTTCATGTGGCACCAATTTTGATTACAGAAAGTATGCTCTCACTGTCAATGCTACTAACTGTCGTAAATTAGCGCTATATATAAATTATTTGCGAATTTACTTATATGCATGTCCGTGTGATTTACCGAATTTGCCACAAAAGTATTTGGGACTATTTGTATCGTCAAATTTTAGTTATGAGTCGAAGAAAGTGTTTTTATCAAGGATTTTTACAAGCAATTTCTCGTTCCTAATAGTTACAGTTCAGTTGGAAAGTATGCTCTCACGGAAAGAGACCGGAATATGAAAGTGGTGCCATTTGCTTTCATGCAGTTTTGGTTCAACAAGCAGTCCATTTATATACATGTCAGTGGTTGTAGCCCATTTCACCGTAAGCACTCAAAAATTCGTGTACAACGTTTACGTAGGCGGAACTTTCTTGTTGCCAAGGAAATTATTGCACAACGAAACAAAACTATTCCAGACTCGTCTTTACACAGTATACTCAGTTTGGTTGCAAAATCTTTGTCCAGCATAATTTTCCAACAAATATTCCTGAAAATTAACTGAAATCAATAAAAATATTTAAGTATTTATTGCCAACAAACAAAGATGTAGGGCACTTTCTTTAATTCTAGCTTCACTAAATCCAGGAAACTTTGTTCTGGGTTGACGAAATGCTTGATGAACAATTTTTTTTTTTCGAATTGCTTCATGTAGCCGATGTTCGAATACAGAGGCGGTAGGATGACATCTTCGGTCCGCACCAATGGAATGTTCAAAACATTTCACTTTCCAATTTGAAACAATGCACGTGGTGGACAGGCAGTTCGTTCATACCTATTTCGCGAACGACTATCCCACTCACAAGAGTAACAAGGATACTTGGTATTACCGCCTTATATCCAAAAAAATTATCAATAAACTGATGTATCATACGCTTGGGCATGCGTCATGAAACTTAATTCTAAATTGGTGTTGCTTACAAGCTTTTGAATTTGTTGTTGTATTTGTTGCAGTTGTTGTTGTTGTTTCAGTTGTTTTTATGATGCATTTTCTCACGTTTTCAGTTTTGAAGGTATAAACCAAGTGCATCTTCAACTTTCTCTGTGGTTCAATATTATACGGAAATATAGTTGCTTAACGAGCAAAAATTCGATAACTCAATTGAATTTCAACCGATCTTTGCTTAGAAACGCTCATTTGACATGGAATCGAATTCACTATGTAATTATATATGACCCAAGTGCAAAAAATCCGTCTTTCGGGGGTAAAAAGAGCACAATTTCAATAGCTAGGTTCTTTTGTGTACCTTGTTTTAGAACTCCCATACATTGGAGAAAACAAATTTGTTCTGTCGATTGAAGCGAACTATTTGTTGGACAATGTCCTCTAAATACTGTAAAATTTTACGATCCGAGATGATTTTTGAAATATATGTAAGAAGGGTATTGACTACTATGCAACTTCAGGTCTTTTCGGCTATCGGTGTTGGTGTCAACGAATACTTCATAGCCATTGCTTTAAATAATTCAACGGGAATCAAAAATGTAATTTCGGTCTTTATCACGATATGATATTTCCTCCAAATTGTATAGTTGCGGCTAGAACTCGAGGATCGATAAAATTTCATCTTGCTACTATTACACCTCCAACGTGGGAAAATTGGAAGCCTCTAATTGTAATAGCAAATACAAAGGCTGGAAGTAATACAGCTTCTGATGTTATCTCCCTTTTGCGTGGTACTCTTTATCCTCTGCAAGTCATGGAAATGGGTGGCAAAGGACCACAAGAAGCATTACAATGGGCAGTAAAAACTAGTCCCAAAACAATGTAGAATTCTTGTTAATTATTAGAGGAGTAACATTAGGAATCTAAGAAGGTGAATAGTACATAATTTATGATGTCATTAAGAAGATGTTAAGTGGTAGAAACAAGCCAGATTTTCCAAATAAAAATAGCATTTCCACGATAGGAAAAAAGCAAAAAATTGCAAAAAATGCGATAAAAAAAACGAAATAAACTAACACTTAGAAATAACAAAATTAATTAATAATATTGACCAATATTAATTTAAAAATACACAAACAAAAGTTGTTGAGTCTGTGGCCCGACCAAGATTTAACTATTTCCAACACGAATCTTCTGTAAGATCAGAAATAGCTTTTATTTATTAATTTCTCAATTAATAATAACCAAAATTATAAAATAGTTTACCTTCCTGTATTCATTTTTCGCTCTTAACATCTTAGAAAATATAACAAACGCTTGACACTGTCAACTTTTTCATAAATAAACTTAAAAATAGTGCCGGCTGCTGGATATAAAAATTTTGTTCTCTTGAAGCGTTCTTTTGTGTTTCTTTTGTTCTGCTCTGTTCTGTGGACACAAAAGAACACAGCTAATATTCAATAACAGAAAAAAAAAACACGAGCAAACTTAGAAATACTTCAAAGTTAAAATTTCTGGACGAAAAACTAAACTGGAATGCTGGCATAAAACGGATTGTTGAGAAGAACAGGATTTCACTCTGAACCAATAAGACTTTTTTGTGAATATTTTGATATTAATACAAAATTGCATACTGGATGTAAGCGTGAGTAACCAAACCTTCGTATATGAATATCAGCAGCGATATGCACCACTCTTACGACTACCTTAAAGGTAATACTAAACAGTACATTTGCATTTGCATACATATAACAAGAAAAAAAAAAGGGTATAATTAGTCTAAGTAAGATCAATAATATTAGATGAAATCGATTTCATCTAGGGTATAGATGAAATCGATTTAATCTATTGTATACAAAAGAAGTAAACTCACTATTTTTGACTGCTTATGAAACACACAGTCAAAAACATCTAAAATGGCTCCATCCTCAACATTCCTTAAACGGATAACAAAATCGGAAGCTATAACTTTGATACATTCATCTAAGAACGCATGAATTAGGAGTCAAATAGGCCAAAGAGCCGAGATCAGCGCCAACGTCGAAGAAGTAGATACGTTCATATGAATTGAAGAAAATATGAAAAGCGGCTACATGAATCACAAGATCTACATATATATTCGGCTCTACTCCTTCTCGTCCTTCAATCAAACAGATGTGCATCTAAGCTGGTGGCTGTCTGCAATCGATAAAAAAAAAAGTGCATTCCAATGCTACCTTGATCTTGAACTATGTCCAATCAATGAAAAATCATACCAACTACCTCTGAAAAGAGAAGGAATTAATGAAACCGATACATTTCTGTAGGATTTCGATTTCGATTCAAGACGAAAGGTTATGGGAATAGGCGAAAGTCAAGCAGAGCGCCATTAGAAATAAACTGAAAACTGGAGGCAAGTTATTCTTAGAAAACCACTCAAATAAAAGAATTTCGGACTTTCTAAATAAAATTTACTGAGGAAAAACTTCTGCACATTTCGCTGCCAATCTCGTTAACGGAATGCACTTTTAGCGAAATAGGTACTTTATCTATATACGGGTTACGCTTACGAATAGCTCTGCGCGACATTTTGTAAAAATTATTATATAATGCAACACTGGTGCTGTGGTTCAATTTCAAAGTCCCATCTAAATCGAGATAAGGGTTGAAGTGAATGTTATGTCAGTCAAAATATGTCCTTGTAAGAATATTGACTCAAAAGTTTTAGAAAATCACAAAATGAAGCGTTATTATCAAAACATGGCTCTGATTGTACATACATACACATTTAAATTAAATAAAAGGCAAAATGTGTCTGCCTCTCAGCATAAATTGTTCGGTGACTTCTAAATGAGTTAAAGATCTTCAGTTTGTCTAAAGGCAAGATAACACCAGCTGTCATTACGCTTTACATTCAATGCTGAAGAATCACCGTGAAAAAGGCATAGTGAGCACATTGTTGGTATAAAAGAGTATTTCCGTGCATCTAAGTTTTTCAAAAGTAAGCGCTTATCTTGATTTTTGCGCTATACCCGTACGTAATAGTCACAAATTGGTTAACGAGAAAGGGTGACTTCCATATTCTCTAGAGGAATGGATTTTTTTCATAGAAGTAAAAATATTTGTAGTTTTTATTGCAAGACATTCAATAAGAGCAAGTACATTATGTACATCAATAACGAATTATTTTATTTACCCTACATTTTTGAATTTTTTTCATTTATTTATTTCTGAATATATTTGATAGTGAAATAGAAAAATATTTAGAACCTATTTTCGGCCGTACAGTGAAATTTAACTTTAACCATCCTCTAGCTTTCTTCGCACTTATGTACAATCTGCGAAGGCTCAAAAGACACATATTGCATTGACAAATTTGCCACTTTTCTTTCTGCTTTCCCATTTTCCATTTTCTTCTCGCCTTACTGTGCCTTGTTCAAAGGGTGCCTCTTCTTTTACTAGGTTATTTTTTTAGCCACTAAAAGATTTATAATCTAAAACCCTGCCAAGTTCCATTCCGATACCAAACTTGGAAAATAAGATGTCGAACAGAAAGTCTGATATAAATTAATATACATATGGCACTTTTAGGTATAAATGTGCACTCATTATGATGTCGCTCCTTTCATGCATGTTTCGACAACTTTCACGAACACAAAAATGTATTTATTGTCTAATTTTCGTCAAAAAGTTTATAATTATTTCTAAATGTAATCATTTTAAGAAAAAATATAAATAATAGAGAACGTTCACTCTCTGAAGCATGCAAATTTCAAAACTCACTAGGTACTTAAAGTGTTCAATACTATGTCTATATATAGTATATATACTATATATAAGCCATTATGTAGCATCTAAATAGTGAATCGAACTGGACCAGAATTTACGAAAATGACAATTTTCTGTTCGATTTTCATAAAATACAAAGGTACTGCAAAGCCTACCAATACACATTGAAGGTTGGGTCACAAACAAATTAATAATATGTAGAAACGCCTAATAAAAAATGTACCTTGTAAATATTGTTTTATTGGTCTTTTGATCAATGATCAAGCGTAATATGCAACAGTCTGATCAGCGTCACCATCTGTATTAGAATAATAGAGATAAGAGCTGCAAAACCTGACCGTATACATACCGCATGACAAAGATTTTCAGTGCAAGAGTACCTCTGGAACAATCTGAATCTTGCCGTTGATAAAGTTAGATTTTAAGCATCCTTTAAAATTATTAAATATTATAATTGAGTTAAATTGTGAAAGGTTCGGTTGAATTTACAAACATCATGGATAATCACAGCCACAGTTGGCTATCTTAAAATTGGGATTAAGTTTTTTGTTAGGCAATTCTCCCTCCGGTATTTTTTTTTTTTTTTATGGTTCAATTTTCAAAATTTTAGGATCTGGGTTCGAAAAATGGTAACCAAATTAAGGCCTATAAATATAGCAGACCAATTGAGTATACACCTACCAAAAGATAAACAGGAAAATATAAACTTAAATATCCATTTGCCAAAAAAGTATACATATTTTTCGGTCACTTTCTTGCAAAAAGAAATTTAAATTAATATTGCATAAATTTCTTTAAAAAAATATATTTTACGTAATTTATATTACTTAAACTATCCCCGCAATTCTACATAAGAGACTTTTAAGAGATCTCTTAACCTCTTAAATTTAGCAGAATTAGTATTCTACATAAATTTTTGTGGAGAAATATTAACTAAGAAGTTAAGAGGGTTTGGAGAATCTTTCAGTCAGCCCAGCTATTAAAGACATTTACTTTTCAAGAAGGAAGAAGAAGTAATGTTTTTAGTGAGGCGATGATGGCAATATGACCAACCCACACGTAGCTAAAATTGTGACAATTATAGATACAAATAATAATTGTATGATAAATTCACAGCACGTAATGATAATTGAATTATTATTTTAATACCTAAATCGCAGGTAAAGAATTCCACAGCCATCATTATGTCCAACAGGATTTTCGTATACACCTGCTAGCAATTATTCGTCTGAAATTTGTAATGTTTGCCTCTTTTTTTGACAATGCCTTTGCCTCGTCAAATTTTCAACCTCAAAATAGTAACTTCAGTCATATGAACGACCCTCATAACGTTTCATTCACTATCCCTTCAATTGCACAAGAGGATATACTCATTTATATTAATGGGCTTCCAAATGACTTCACAACGGGTCCAGATGGGATCCCTCCAGCCTTTCTCTGGTAGCTCCGTTGAGAATTATTTTCCAAAAATCGCTCGATAATGGTTGTTTCCCCCAACTATGGAAAAATTCCTTTATCATACCTATCCACAAAAAAGGTAGTAAAAATGATATTTCTAACTATAGGCCTATTGCAAAATTATCTTGCATGCCCAAATTATTCGAATCTATAATTTCTTCTCAATTATCAACCTCCTGTAATAATTTACTCTCTTCAAACCAACATGGGTTTATTTCGGGCAGGTCTACAACTACTACTTGTTGGAATTTGTCTCAGATACCATTGGCGGATTTGCAAAAGGCTACCAGACAGACTGTATTTATACAGACTTTAGTAAAGCGTTCAAGTTATCTCACTCCGTGATATTCTTTAAAATCTAAAAGTATGGGTTTCCTCTAACATTTCTTAAATGGACGGAGTCTTACTTAGATAACAGAACATATCAAATCTTGTTTCGACATTCCATCTCCAGAGTCTTGAAAGCTTCGTCTGGCGTACCTCAAGGGAGTCACTTGGGCCCCTTGTTCTTTTCTCTGTCTATTGATGACATTGTCTCTGTTGTGAAGTACTGCAAGGTCTTGATTTATGCTGACGACATTAAACTTTTCACTCAGATTAAATCTTTTAACGATTGTGAGCAGCTACAGAGTGACCTTCACAGATTTTACGATTGGTGTAAAAGCAATAACTTGACACTCAATATAGGCAAATGTCAGGTTATGACTTTCCACAGAAATCAGAAACCAATTTCTTACGATTATGTGTTCTCGAATTCCTCGATTCGCCGTGTGGGTGCTGTTTGTGACTTGGGTTTCAAATGTGACCATAGATTGAATTTTATCTCCCACATAAACTACACAGTACCAAAGAGTAGTTCCATGCTGGGCTTTATAGAACGCTGGTCCCGAGAGTTCTCGAATCCTACCATAACTTTGCGTTTGTACACTTGCTTTGTAAGACCATTTCTTGAATATGCTAGCCAGGTCTGGTCTCCATTTTACGGTACACACATCGACCGTATCGAGTCTGTTCAACGGAACTTCCTACGATTTGCTCTCAGGCACCTACCCTGGAATAATTCATTAACTCTTCCACCCTATGAGGATCGCTTGAAGCTTTTAAATATGCACTCACTCAAGAAACGTCGCATAGTTGCCGATGTAACTTTTGTGCATCAGCTCTCAAACGCGAATATTGATTCCCCGTTGTTGCTTAACGAAATATCTTTTCGTGATAGTAGGCACAATTTGAGAAGGCTACCTCTGTTGCATGTTAACTCCTCAAGGTCTAACTTTAGCATGTATGAACCTGTTAACCGCATGTGTATTACTGTTAATAACATGGCTGAGCAGTTTGTTCTTGACGTTTCTAAGCATGTTTTAAAAAAACGTTTATATAATATTTAATATTTTTTGTATTGTTTTTTGTGCATTACATGTAATTTTATCCGGTGTTTGGCTTATGTTTATTTTAACATACTAATACTAACACCGACTAAATAATGAAACGCATGTATTGTTGACCGTTTATTTATTAAACGTGTCCATGCAGCGAGCTTGTGTTAAGCTGGTTCTGATAGTCATATAAAAAAATTAATTGTTACCAAAACTTTAAAGTGATGATAATATTGTCGAATAATGGAGATTATCGTAAGGCTATGTCATTTCTATCACTTTAAAGGCAAACGATTTTAGCATTCTGAAATTCTATACAGCCTCAGAAATAGCTAAGTGATTCCAGTCGTCTCTCTTATTGCTCAGAACTATCCTCTGTGCATGGCTCAAATTGTATAATTATTTTATATTTCACAAACTTGTACATATTTATATAATACTATATATACGAATTATATAATTATGTACTTATTTTACAGTATTTTTTCCAACATTTCGGTATTTTAAAACAACAATTTCTGTAACTATCACGATAAGAGATTTAAGCGTATCTCGGTGAGGAGCTCTTATGATTTTAAGAGATATTTGACAGATATTTTCGTTTGCTAGAATACCAAATATCTTTAAAAAAATCTCCACAAAAGTTAAGAGATCAACTGACGTCTGACATCTTTAACTCTTTAAGTAGAATACCAATGTCTGCGAATGGGCTTTGACAGCCCAGTTAAGAGGATAAGAGCTCTTATCTCTTATGTAGAATCGGGGGGTATATTAACTTTCTTTCACATATATTTTTCACTTAATTAATTAATTCAGTAAGGAATACATTTAACTGACGGAAACTGTCACCTACGTAGAGATTTGATCCCGTAAAGATCTCACTACCTTCGAATCACAATGAATGGTTTTATTTTCACTGTGATTCTCGACAGACTTGCAAAATTCATGATCTGCAGAAGGATGTACGCACTGCTAAAAATGCAGTCAGAAGCTTTTCTCTGCAATAATGTTGTGGTTATTTAACCCGACCTGCATGAACGCCTTAAGACAAAATGTTTTTTAAGATAATATAACACTTTCAAGTTTCTTCATTAGTATTAAGATAAATAAATGGAATGTCACTAATAAGGTGACAAAATATCTATAAATTCACATATAAGATTTGACATCTAGGGTTCAGACAATAATACCCTAGGCAGGCGGACAAAATCAATGATCATTCATTCGTAATTGATTTTTTCATAAAGTCCTATCAATTTTTAAATGTAATTGACAGCACATTTTTAATAATTAAAATTTTCGAAAAATTCAATTACGAACGAATGATCATTGATTTTGCACGTCTGCCTAGGGTATAAGGAATCCTGCTTACTGATTGGGAGTCATAGTGTGAAATCATTAAGTTATAGGTCACTTCTTTCAGCAGTAATATAATTACAACTGAGCAAGAACTAGACCGTGTCTAAATCAGTTTTAAGCAGCTGTTATCACCAAATCCGACACCAGCTGCCCTGTAAAACAAAAAGAGAACAACCAAAAGATGCCGTGGTGGAACAGAGAGCTAATCTAGAAAATAAATGTGACGAGTATGCTTTTCAACAGAGCCTAACAGATTAGCTACAAAGAATTGAGAAAACCGAAGAGAAAGACCCGGAGGACCTTCTGCGAAGTATTAACTAATTATCCGTAACCACCAGCCTTCATAAGGATACTAAAGATAACTCAAACGATATAGGCTCACTTTTAAAAAAATGGGATTTATATCTACCCCCCCCCCCATTCCGCCCGCATCTTCTACATGGTATTGGCGAGCTTCATCCTTCATTAATAAAAATTATCAGAGACTATTACTCTCTGGGCCACATACCCAATCGGAGAGATATTATGGTTACCTTCATTCCCAAGGCAGAGAAAAAGGCTCAGCATCTAAATATTTTCTCAAGACTGAAAAAAAATTCTATATGACCACTGACATCATAGAATACTAAAAAAATCACCGCTTCATGCTAAACTATTCGCAATTCATGCTTGCAAGTAAATCGAAACAGGCTTAAATGAACTGAGTGACAATTTTGAAAAAAACATTTAAGTTGTTCTATGTGCATTTACAAATATAGAGCGAGCTTTCGATCAATAGCGTATCCTTTGACGAATATTAAAACGGAATATTAAAACGCTGCTGTGAACAAAGGCTTCTGAACCTCATAATAAAAGATTGACTTCAACCTTAAGACCCGGAAAATCAGCACAGCATTAAAAGATTGCTCTGCTCCAATTATCTCAACTAAAGGATGCTCACAAGGAAAAGTTCTATTTCTACTCCTCTGATCAATCGTAATAGACCTCCTGAATACGTTGACCAACTCAGTCTTCAATATACAAGGTTACACGGACGAATTGATCGGGAAATATCCAACCCAACGAACAATGCTTAACATGGTTCACAATTGGTGCCTTAGGAGACGGCTGCATAAAAACAGAGCTCTAGTTGTACTTGCCGCCGTTCCACAAGGCACTGAAACCAAAAGTGGTTACAGGTCCATTGCCACATAGGCCGCTCTCGTATTATGGAGAAAAAGTGCAACGTTTTACTGACTCCATGGAAGCCTTACTCAATCTCCCAGCAGTGCATCTATAAGTAAAGAATGGCTCAATTTTAAGTGCTCAAATAGGGAGATCTGGTTAGTCATATGAGTACATATCTTAAAAGAAATAGCTCCTGGAGCCAATAATCAAAGATATTAGTATACATATCTACTATCAACCTAGGTTTCACATATGGCGTGGTACTTACGAGGTCGACGTCTCAAAAACTGAAAAAGGATTCTGGCTTGGCACACATAAATAAATAATAATAATAAATAAATAAATTTTATTTGATCATATAAAAGCTTGTTCCAATGACTTGCACACATATAGATTTCCCTTTTCAAATCTCTTAGACATATCTCCTCCCGTATTACAGGACGAAGGGCGTAGAATAAAGGCTTATTTAGGACTGCTTTGAATCCCTCAAACATATAGCAAATATGTGATCCTCTCTCTGGTGTGAAAATACATTCGACTGTGTATGGCCAAAGACACAAACAGCAACCGTCTATAACAGATGAAATTAAATTATGAATTTCTTTTTAAGTAAAAATATGAAAAATCATGGCCTTAATAACGAACGATGAACTTTGAATGGATTTCATAAAATTTTTTTGGGACCAATCCAAGTTATCACAAGTTAAAAATGATATAAGAATAAAAGAGTGAAAAATAAAAGTTAGGTAAAAATAATACGAAAGGTATGCCATGCGTAGTTGCTATCGGAAGGAGCACAGAAAGTAAGAAATATGACATCGGGAGAAGGAGCTAACGATATATTTTTATACGCTGCTTTATACTTCTGTGTCCTACTCATTGAGCCACCAACGGCTTCTCTATTTGAGTATATTTTTTTATTATTTTTACGGTCGGTACCAGCATTTTTTAGTGTACTGAAGAAATTTTCGGATTTTAAAAATATGATATTTGCTATACAATTTTTACTGTCCGACGAACAGAAGTAGAATATGCTGCTGACTAGAGACTTTCGGTTACATCAGTCTAAATGAGAACAGTAAATTTTTTATATTGCTTCACTGGGATGAAACTGTACTTTCGGTGAATTGTTTGAGCTAAAAAATAAAATTGGATTCGCTGAGCAACTGAAGCTTGTCAGAGTTTATCTTTGTATCTCGATTGGTATAATTTGGATTTAACAAAATACATATTTAGAATAAATAAGTCGATAACGATATATTGCTGTCAAATTTGGTGTTTATTGCCTTCTTTAAAGAATACTTAGATATTGTCAAAGACAACTGATGCCTTTAATTGAGACAACGAAGATATTGTTCAAAATTTTTTTTCAATAATCTTACTGAGATTATGCTTACTGTAGTCATTACGAAATCACACTACGTGCGAGTAATCAAACTGATTTTTTCTTTGTCAGTGCCCGGCACTCTCAGGAATACGTTACAGATTCCTTAGCTCACACCTGGACGAGTTACACGATGCCGGCAAGGACCCCTGGGGCCACTACTGAAATTTATTAGAGCGTCCGGTTGGGACCTATGAGCGTCGCTCATGGGTCTCTATTTCAATCAATCAATCAATTGAACTGAAAAAAAAATTATTGTCATCGCTTTTAAATAAGCTAAGTAAGTGAAAATGTGACCTACTCGCACCAATCGGCAGTAATCTCCATACAGGATAATATTTCTTATACATATATAGTTTAAATCTAACTGATTTAGTTTTCAAATTTTATAATAGACCCATATAATATAATATACCAGAAACTAGAGAAATTTTGAAAATATTCACCTGATAAATTGTCCAACATATAAGTCAGAAGCTTTTGTGTGCCATTTGGTTCATTGTAGATCGATAAAAATTCTTTTCCAAGGGGGTTCCCATGCAGTCCTAATACATGCAGATGAAAAAGTTTACCAATTTCATATGGTAAAACGCGTAAAAAATTGTTATTAAGTAACAACTCTCTGAAAAATAAAAAAAAAACAAATTCATTTAGTTTGTATACAAAATTGTTTACATATTTGAAAACTTACCTTAATTGAATTAATTCACCTAATTCTGCTGGCAAACTTCTTAACTTATTGCTAGATAGATCAAGTGTTCTTAAATTAGCCAAAAGCCCAATGTCGGCCGGAAGTCTTAGTAGATTGTTGTCATTTAGGTACAGGGCAGTCAGATGTTCAAATTGCCAAAGTGCTGGACTTATGTTACGTACATATCCTAAAATGAAATTAAAAGATTTAATCTCAACAGTGTTGAAGTTAAACAAGAATGAGAAGGACGTCATTCTTTTGGTATTGTGGTGGGATACTTATAAAACACATACATAATACTAATGTAGATAAACATAAAAATTATTCTTACCTGTTATCTCAACTCCATGCCAAAAGGACTTCTTTCCTGCAGCAACCTCCTCCTGTGACATGAACGTTTGCTGTCTTCTGGGATTGTTATTATCATATTTGTCTTTATTTCGAGACATTTTGTAGGAGTTGCCTACAAGAAAACAAAAATAATTAGCAGAGTTCGTGTTATTAATCCAATGAAGGAGGGGATAGTTGCATATATTGTGTAGGCAGTACAAGACGGACAGCATATACAAAAGCAAGAAAGAAAAAGCAAAAAAGAAAAATTTTAAGCACTCTTATAAGAGAAGCCTTTTAAAAAATTGGGAAGGATGCATATGGATTATTCCTAGAAGGAGATATGATAGGAATAAGGATATGTTTTAAATGTCAAATCTGTGTAAAAATATTCTTTAAGAAAATAAAATTTGCCCAAGGAAAAGCACAAAATTAATAAAAGTCGTATGTCGTTTCATTGATAAAAGCAAGTTTTCTAAAATTTCTGAAGTGAATCGCAAGAAAACAGTCTTCTAGCAATAAATCGGTAATGTGGCACATAGCCTTAGTTTCATATAAATTGTGGGTAAAGCCAATTCGAACCAAAATTTTCCCATTAAGGGATTTTCGAGGTTTTGCATAAAATAAGGCTTTTGCCGGATATTATATAGGCAAGGAAATGTACCTAAAGATAAGTGCAAACATAAATATTAAAACGACCAGAGTTGCCCTCGAAAAATATAAAATCTATCTAATAGTATGATAATTCCGACCATATATTTATCTTCATCACTGGCAAAATCCAATCATGCAGTTTCTTAGCTACATTCACCACATAATCTGTCCACTAACAATGTTTTCACCCACCTTTTCATTTACTACAAATCTGAGCCCACCACTCTCTCTCTCTACACATATACGTTTCGCATTTTCCATGTGAATGTGAGCAAGGGTGCTAATTGCACGTCTACATAGTATGGAGGTTGTGTTCAAGGTTCTTAACGTACCCAATATCTCCAAAGTCGCAGGTCTGCTATTAATTAAAGCTCTTCTTTCACTAGAAGGTATATCTACGAAAACTATTTTATTGCTTTCTTCGATAAAATATTTCCAACCGCTTAGATTGGAGACTAGACCATGAGCGCGTTCTGTGACTTTGCTTAGCTTAGTTGTTGCCGTCGTGTAGTTGTGTGCTCGACTATCCTCTTGATCGTAGTCTACTGTAGTCGACTATTTGATACATTCAAAGTGCGGAGTGAAAGATAGTCGTAGCCAAACGTTAAAAGTCACAATTTGGCAAAGGGGACGCAAAATAGTTCTTGGTCGTAGTCGACAAAAAGTCACTATTACGGTGGCAGTGGGTCCATGTTCAGCTAATTCCCAAAACGGAAATTACTGTAATTTTTACGAATGTTTTGAATCAATCTATAATATTAAACAAATAAAATTACTAGAAAAGAAACTAATCATCTTATCAACGATCGTCAATATCGGTTCCGGTGTGGAGGCTGATCTCAAGTCAAGATGAAAATGTCAACTCTCGTTCCTTGCGAAGGAGCCTTGAGCATAGACTTAGCATTTATTGGTATTCCTGGTATTAATACATGTTTCTATGTCTCACAAAGTAAACGGGACATATGTTTTCTCTTGCCAAAGTGTTATCGAAATCTCTAAGATTTCTGGAAAGGATGTAAAAAGATACGTCAGCCTTTCTGTCCTTTGCAATCTGCGAAAATAGAAAAGTGACACCACTCTTCTCTTTTTCGTAATCCTATACTCTATTTTCTTCTTCTCTTGTTGAGTTATTAGAAAAGCTCGAACAAAACCGATCTCGGCTAAAAAAAAATCGCGTGGATAAACAAATTTTAAATCAATCTGTAGTCAAGCAGCTATCAATTAATAAAAATGGGGTTGTTTATGTAGCTAAGTACGACCTATAACTGACAATAGAAAGTAGGCGGAGAGGTGATTACTTTTACTGGAAGATGAAGACTGATAAATCAAATAAAGGGTATAAGGTGCTAAGTTGAAAGAGGTACCAAAATCCCACAACCCCTACCGTCGAAACGATGCATTTGTACACTAGATTTACACCTCTATAGTTAGGATTATTCTTACTCAATATATAAGTTATTCGGGTGTGCGATCGTGAAAGGACCAATCATATTAAGAGAATAACCAAAATTTAAAGAGCCGCCTTTCTGGGTATCACCGCGGATATTCGTTTAACATCAATCGTGGCATTGGAGACAATTCTCCGTTTTTTACCTGTGGACATCGTTTTTAAATGTATATGTATGTGCTTTGATGCTTAAGGAGTTAAACCATTGGAAACCCTCTAATAATGGCCCACAGCAATATATTTATAACCTACTTTGGAAGTTATCAACCTCATATAATTGAACTGTTTTGCCTAGTAATGTCTGAAGATAGTACTACCACCGGTAGCCGGCGGACTTATAATCCACCATTTCGAAACACTACTTATTATTGCTACCTCAACAAATCGCCTCGAAATTGTCTAGGCAGAGAAAAAATTGTCAAGATTGAATACATTCTTGCAAGTTTTTGGGTGGCCACTACTGTATTGACACTACGCAGAGAATCATACATTCCTCAGGACTGGGGAAAGTCCCAGCCCCTTCTGCACATAGCTTTTGTTTATTACTCAAACAAATTTTGCAATCATTAACGAACAGAACTGTCAAGGTGAATAGTGACGACCGCTTTAAATGATATCAATATGTCACATACTGATGGAAAAATGCGCGACTCTTCCGAGGTTAAATCTGGTATCTTACTGTAATGAAACAGTGATCACTTTAAAAACGGAGCAAAATCAGTGAAGTCGCGATTATACACATATATTAAGTAAATGTTGACCTCTGGCTGAAACAAGAAGGCCACTCTTTCGTTATATGCTAAACTGCCCCAATTGCAGTGAAAGTTCATTATCAGAAAGGCAGTAATACCCTAAAAAAGAAACCTTCTAACTTATAAAAACAAAATAACCTAACCGATATTGAGAATAAAATTCAAATATGCATAGTTGAGAACTAATTTCGAGGCGTTCTATATCCCCAAAAATCTCTGGGTAATCGCAATTACCAGTTAGTGAAGAATAACAAAACAAAACATGTAGCAGAAAGTGAACATTCGTGTACACACGGGAAAATCAAGAAAGAAAATTGTTTAAGGTGCCAAACAATAATTATATGTATTTGAAGTATAGAGAGATTACATCGACAGGCATCGTGGTAATAAAAGATAAAGCCAATTTATGTACGCATGAAAAAAGAGTTACAATTAATCAATTACATATGTATATCAGAGGACTAGGTTTAATTATTCTCAAGCAAATACGCAGTAAAATTTACTCTCATGTGTGTAATAAGTATAATGGAGTCATCAAACCAGCCAGACTCAGATAAGCAGAATAAACACAGAGCTCCAAAAACGGTATTCGAAAAAAAACGTCGAATGAACATTGCTAAAGGGCTGTGAAGAGATGGTTCAACTGCTGTGAAGAAGATCAAGAGCTGGAAGACATTAGCTTTGGATCACCGACAATGAAGTAGATCTGTGTATCCTGTCCAAACACACTAAGTGTTAAAAAGGCTGTTAGTAATTAAAAAAAAATTATACCGAGAACTTAAATAGTTAATACAAATGGTAATATAGATGATCTCGTTCACGAAAGAAATCAAGTTACTCTAATAAGGACTTTGGTTGTTTTTTGACAATAGGTAATGTAGGACATTAAAACATGACTATTACCGTTCCAAGTTAGCAACAAATATACATAAATCTAATATGATAGATGATCAAAGCGTGTTAAAGCGTACACACAAATCGAAAAGCGTTGTTAAATGCTACGAGTTACCTTTGTTAACATCGACATTTATGGCTTATTCAATCTTGGGTAGCAGGGGGCCTGTACTATATAGACTATCCATCTGTCATTCGGTTGACTTCTACCAAGATTTTTCGACGTTCATTTTTTTATTTTTTTATAATCTTTCTCCCTATAGTTTTGACCGTCCTATATAAATATGTTAATAAAAATAATAATTGTGGGCCTTCCATTCATATATCTGCGTAGCCTACATTTAGATCTTATCATAGATCTATTAGTAAGTGCTAATACATTGCAATTCTTGACAAAAAAAAATGGCACATCCATAAAATATTTCAAATTGGCCTTATATAATTTTTTCGTGCAACAGATCACAGTGACATAGTGGTGCCTTACAGAAAGGTGGAACCGTTTCTTTATGGGTATGGAGAATCGGAAATAGTCACTCCAGATGTCTCGAAAGATTTTCATAGTTTGGCATGCTACAGTTAAACTAAATTAAAAGGTTTTCTCCAACCACTTCGTTCAGTGGGTATTCAATGTCAACGTTTCTGTTCTTTCCTTCACCTTACTTTCAATCCTATCCATAGCTTTTCAGATAACAATACCCTTGATTTATCGCACTCTTTTGATTATGTAGCACTCTCATGGGAACGCAATAAAAATTTAAAAATTTATTTGAAACAATATATAAACGATAAGCAACTGCGTGGACAAGGAAAGTAATTTTATTAAAAATTCCAAATACTTAATCTTCAATATCTGTCCGATTTTCGCATGTCTACATGGGTCACCAGTAGGTTAAAGTGGCGGCTACCGAAACAGCTTCCAATCAACCACAATTACACCTCAAAATGCGCCATCGCGATAAAATACCAACATTTAAACCACCAAGTAGGTACCAAGCGTTTCGATTTACTAACATTTACTGATCAATATAAGCTGGTTCATTTGCATCTAGATATTCACTCTGTCCTCAATACCCCATCTAATTTATATACTCATGTGTTATATAAAACTTGTTGTTGTTTTTTATCCTTGGAACATATGTACTCACTAATTTTTCTTTTCTTTTTTTATCGAAAGTCTTCAACGGTACCTGTATCTTTGACATCAAAGATTCTTCCCACAACTTGGACAACTTGATTCACTATTGCCATTAGAGCTTGTGCAATTTTTTCCAGTTGTTTTTTTTCGTGGATATGGTCTTTTATACCCTAGATGAGATCATAGGGTAAACTAAGTTTGTCATTCCGTTTGTAACACCTAGAAATAATTATGGTAACGCAAGCATAATATTAAAAATTATTTTGATTTTTGCATGTTTTTCAAATTATGTTTACAATTTTTATAAAAACACTCGAAAACGGTCTCGAGATATCGTACGAATGGAGGACAGGGTATAACCACTTTAATAAGATAAGTGCAGCTTGAAAAAATGTGTACATATCCCCACCATACACACAAATTTTCATGAAGAAAGTTTAAAATCTGGGTAGAAACTGATCATAGAGCCGCTGTGAAAAAAATAAATGAAGAAAACACTTTAGGTTGAGGAACCGAACCAGTTACGATTCAGTTCAGGTGAAAAGACTTGAACATTGGTGTTTTTATAGATCACCCTGTGCCATTAAGTGGCAATTGTCTTTTGAGGATGAGCTTTTTAAGCCATTTTTGTTGGATATGTTCAAAAGAAAGTGCAAAAAAACGCAGAAAAGGTACAGCGTGTGAGGTCATTTTAAAGCGAAGCTCTTGGGCTTCTTAATGACCTTTCTGTAGCCTTCTGGTATTTGTAACACTAGCTCATATCATGGCCCGAGAAAATCACACAAAAAGAGTTCAGTTGTCTGGGGCTCTCTCTCTCCAGGCAGGACAGACTATCATGGCTGTCAACAACTCCCAACCTTGTTAGATGAGCGTGAAGTGAGCTGTGGCCGGTAATGATGCCAACCACTGTTCTACATTGTTTCTTTTCGAGTCCCATGAGAAAATCGGAGATATTCCCATTGGGCCCATCAAGAAACAGTTTTGTACACCTGCAAGTATTCAGGTTCGCCCATCTCTGCTGATGCTTTCTTCCATCATCCACTTTAATGAGAGACCAGATACTCGAGGTGGCAACGCCCACGGCGGATTTCAGTCCAAGGAACGGAGAAATAGAGCCAGCCCTAACGAAATGGTCAGCGTTTTCATTCCCCATGATCCCCATGTAACCAGGAACCCACAGAAGGGACACCTTGTTGTGGATACACAAATAATCCACAGAAGCCCGACAGTCCCCCAGTAACTTAGATGTTATCCGAGGGCCACTCAGAGCCTGACTATCCGAGAGGATAGCAATGTCCTTTTCCTTGATTTGCATGTCACGGGACACACTTTATCAACATTACATTCACGTCCAATTTATACAAATTTTAATTCAAGCACTATCCAGAACGCAAAATATAGCCGCAATTAAGACACTAACTAATAGAACACTTGGACACACTTAATGCCTTTCAATACTGAAAGACCGCTTAAATCTGGTTATGGTATGTACCATTTAACAACGATGCCAGACCGGGCCAGCATATTCCAAAGTAAAGTAGGTACATATGTACAATAAAGGAGCTTAATTATGTACTGGTCATAAAACTCACTAAAAGTCACTACATCATCATTTAACGAAGCCTAAAGTCGATTTGGCTAACTAATAATGAAATCAATGTGATCATCAAAAGATAAATGAGAATTAATTAAACCAAGATCTTTGAACGTAACAAAACTACATCACCAAAACAAACTACTAGTCAGGTATCAGTCAGGATATAGGGGGAAGCATTATCCGAAACAGCACTAACATGGGTAATAACGAATTGGAAGCAGAAAAGCGATCAAGGTTAATTTGTCGTTGCTGTTTTCATGGATTTAAAAAGAGCCTTCGAGAAGACAATGGATCGTTCAATATTACTTAATAAACTTATAAAATATGGAGTCAGAAATAATGAGCCTTGTGGTCACTTTCGTCTGGCTACACTCAAAAAACAAAACTATATTGAATATTACCTAAACGGGAAGAGATACCATTGAGCAAGGAACAGTTCTGGTAACTTTACTATTCCTATTGTATATCAATGATATGAACAGTTTTGAAAAACAGTAAATTACTGCTATTTGCGAATGATGCCTTACTATATCCCGGAAGTGAACTTTATGAACTGTGTTAGACAATTAAATGAGGATTTATAATAACTTTGTGAATGGCTAAAAATTAATAAGATGAAGTATAAAATGTAAATAAAACTAAGTGCATGCGTATAAATCCGGGATTGTGAAGTATCTATGGAAAGCGAAAGAATTGGAAAAGTTAGTGAAATGAAATTGAATTTAATTGAAGAGATTTAATAAGCATATGAACTACAATTGCAAAAGAGTCAATGTTCAGAAGAATTCGCAATAAATTATCCACCTTAACTGCAATAAAGGTATACAATAATATAATAAAAGCACATTTTGAATACTGCGTGCCAATAATATTTATAAATTCGTGAGAAGATTAGAAATACGATTGCAGAAGCAACAAAATTGAATAATGGGGATAAATTTATGATGCAACAAAACAACACCAAGGAAGATTATGTTGGAATCATTGAAATTTTGTGATTTACAAAACATATAGGTAGGTGTGACTGCTAATAAGGCGAAATCTAGTAAAATAAAAATAGTTAGTGCTATACAATCTGTCTGATGAACTCCGCGAAAGCAAAGAGAGGATAATTGTTCTCAACATCACGAAACCCTGAAAAATGGAGAGTGAACGAACGTCATAATTGCCCTTATTTTCCCCCAATTTCATTGAAAAGAATCAGATGATCAATGGTTATCTCTACTGCACTGAATTGACACAGAAAACAACAAAAGCAATGAGTCAAATAGCAAAATTTTTAATCATTTTGCATATGACTAGACCACAGTGAACACATTTTCAAAAATAAATTGACCCAAATATGATACGAGCACAAATAGGTAAATATGCAGAAACGAATCGAATAGGAAAATTGAAACCCAGAAGTAAGATACATGTTGCGGGTCAATTAAAAAAAATTGCAAGATCTCGCTCGAATATAAAATCTACGATACCTCGACCTGATGTAGAAATTCGTTCCTTAGAAGTTTATGCAGGCTGACAACGACAGAAGAAATGCCTGCTTATTTTGGCAATTGAAAGTATTGACCTGAAAATAACTCCAATCGACCACCAAAATGAATAAAAATTCTACGTTCCATATTTAAGCGACTACGCTCACAAAAATTGTCGACCTCCAAAAATGCGTATAAATTCGAACAAAAAAATTGAGGGATTCCTTACATCAGGTCGAGGCATTGCATTTCTCTGGTAAAAGATAGAAACTTGGGTGTGTGCCTGAACAATAGGAACATTTTCTGTTAATAACAACATTTCTTAGCTGTAATTTTCCTCGTAGCTATCACAAAATATTGAAATATTTTAGTTTAAAATTCATTTAAAAAATATTCTAAAAATATTTATAGGATCTAACAGTGAACTTTTTTGTGTTTTGAAGTTAAAGATAATGTAAATTGATTAACCAATTATGTGTACTAAAGAATTCTAAAGAAAATAGAAATACTAAATGGACTTGCACCACTTTCAAAATAAACGGCTCATATATTGATGCGTTGTATTTTTGAGCATGCTATTTAAAAGAGATAAAAATTTGTGCGACTATATTTGCAGAGGATAGTTCGAAGGAGTGCGTGCAAGTCGAAACGCGTCATATAGTTTCATTGTTTTTCTAAGAACAATGGAGGAAGCAGGAGTACGTACCAGCTGCAGGTGGAAAATATCCTGATTTTTGCATTATTTTAAAAGAAGGAGTAGATACGAATAAGACAGCAGAAAGAGTGGTCCCCTTTACCTTTCAGTGATAACAGAAGTGCTTCCTTCCACCTTCCTTTCTAACGGTATAAATTTAATCGTTCTTTCAAACCTTCCGGAAAATTCATGCTTAATGGTTCCGTACACTTTCCTGAGATGGCGCAATGAATGCTTCCACAGAATTGAAAGGAAATGCTTCTTCTCACCTTCCAAAGAATTAATAAGGAATGCTTCTTTTTACTTTCCAGAGAATTAATAAGCAAAGCTCCCTTTCACCTTACTGGTCATGCAGAGGTGAGGTGTGCAAGTGAATATTGCCACCTTATATACCTACCTTCCCGTGGTAGGACATCAATGCATTAAAAGAAATGAACTGGGTATCAGATAGTAAAATTTTTTCTGAGATTCAGTGTAACCACCTCCACCAAATCTGTCATTTCCCGGTTTTTTTTTTTTTTCCCACCAAACTAGTAGGGAAGAAAAAACACGAGAGTGGCAGTGTTAGCACCGAGTCGCAGAAAAGGACTCATTAAGAGCGTATTGCTTCCATACCTTTCAGAAAATGTTTTCGAAATGCATTCGAAATGTTTCCGTTTCCCGCTGGGCACGTCGGATCCATAATATTGTGAATATGCGACAACTAGACAGGCGCACATACAACTGATCGTCAGTTTATCATTGTGTGCTTCAATGTTTGAAAAATTGAATCGAAAAATGACAGATTTTCGATAAAACAAAGAAAAAATCAAGGCGTACGAGAACGAATACCCTGATTCATTTAAATATGGGACCCTTCATCATCGACATCAGGTTGGTGAATAAAGTTTGTCGTTTTAGTCGGCTGTGTCCAATCATATATATCAGTCCATGGTGAATACATACTTTATTGACAAAATTGCCTACCGCCCATGGTAATTTTGCTTATTAGCCAAATTTGAAATTATTTTATTTTGGAACTATCTTATTCGTCTAATAATATGCATCGCCCCTAGTCGTGTTCATTATTTCATAATGCTGAATAATAAAGATGTTATCCCTGAAATTTATTCCTTTTCTCTGTAGAATCTTATTTGCGGCTTAACATTTGCTATCTGTTTCCAATGTAATAAGATTATTAATTCAACGGATTTATATTCAGAATTCAGAAGGAATGAGAAGACAATTTTTGTCATCTGTGGCCGACTCGTTTGACAATAATTGGCGCACAACGGAGAACCCATAGAAGATTTATGCTAAAATAGAATTGGATAAGGTTGTTAATGGTTAGTGGGGCTTTTAAAACACAAATTAAAATTAGGTAATTAAAAATTAACCTCTCATGGTTGTCGAACGTCTATGCAATATATACCACAAAAATAAAAGTAATATCAACAAAAACGGCATCCAATGAAGGCAGATAGAAACTATCCCAAGTTTTTGGGCCTTCCGGACAGCTGTGGCTCACCAATGCTTACTACTTTCTCATGAGCTTTTCCTGACACGGCAATAATATATGCTTAACTTAATTATTTTTTTTTTTTATGTGAAAACGCCGTTTAGTGTGAAGTTATTGTTAAATGCAGAAAAAAATGCAAACTAAGAAAGTTTGTTTAAAAAAAACACACAAGCAATTAACACACAACATGTAAATTCTAAAACAACACTTTTTTTAGTCAAATTATTCCGGATGAGGGATTTGCTTGGAGTCTAGTGGATTACACTAAAGACGGTAGTTGAATGGTTCGCATTTTTGTTAATGAATGGATATAAAAAAATCTGCTCAAAAAACATATATAAATCACTTTTGAAACAAAATAAATGTCAGAAAGTAGTACAAGAAAAATATAAATGCTCGGAACTGTCGAAATGTACTGCGCTGTGAATGTGAAAGGGAAATCTTCTCTTGCAAAAACTCGATGGAGCAAACCTTCATCTACTTTTTCGATAGTTTTTAATTCGACTGGAATGTTGAGCGTTTTCTTTAAATTAATCTTTACGGATATATTTTATGGACACTAGTTTTTCAATTTTTCTATTGTTAAAAATGAGAGGAACTATTACAGTCACATAAGTTACACGATGAAGTCCTTGCAGCTATGTTTACATTAAGGTTAACACTTATCACCCGCGCATTTAACCGATTTTATTGATTTTCTTTTAGTCTTCCTTACAGTTTTTAGAATCCAAAAGTATTAAGAGTCCCAGCTTAAGTGAAAATTTATATTACATTAAGAAGAAGAAAAAAAAACAACTTTTCCCCGTAAAATTATACTTTTCTACCACAAAACCACACACAAATCGTTTTTTTTTTTACGACACGCAAGTTCTTTCAACTGTAATTCACCTCAGTTCTACTCGCATGCACACCACACTACACGGTTCACTCACACGATTATATATCTGTCGTACTCGCACTTATCACCGATAAAACAACAACAAAATAGCGAATGCTCCGATTTCAGTTCGTCTCTTTCTGGCAGCTAAATATTCATTAGGTAAAAAGAGATAGCCATGACCGTCTTTGTTGCTTTTCTTTAAAAAAAAACTTACACCATTAACATCGCATTTATGGTTAACTTTTTCCCGCTATACTTAACGCACACACGCACGTAACAACTGTATCCAAATAAGAAAAAATATGGCATCAAACTATACGACTTTCCTATAGTGAGTGACTGACAAGAGGGATTTCAAAATTTTTCTTAAAAAATTGAACTAATTCCTTAAAATTTCGTAATTTTGCTAAATGCACCGCACACCCGACTGTAAAAATTAACAATTTCACTCGCGACGTGCTGGAGGATGATGAGCGAACGGACGGGACGAGTCAAAAGTTCATCAAAGCAATTTTCCTTCTTATTTCTTCTTTCGCAGTGGCTCGTTTAGTGTAGTGCGGCGGTTGACAATAACTTAGTAGTGGTGTACTTTTAAGGCAATATTTGTTTGTCCGACTTAATATTTTATATACATATTCATTCTGTTTTCACCTCAGCAACTGACTTGATTTAACAACACTACTTACCATGTTTACATGCAAGGTTGAAACATGGGTCAACTCCAAGGTATATAGACAAAATATTTGACACATTGCAGCTGATGTGCCGTAACGTCCCTCTGTTTTTAAAATGTACTAATATATATAGGGAATTAGGAAAATCTTTGATATCTTAATAAATGTGGCAACAAATTACTGGAATTGTGCATAAAATGAAATTTTTGAATATTTTTGATGTTTTTTTATAAAGCTTTTACAATAATTAAGTTCAATAAGGTAAAAAGATGTATTTTCAAGTTCAAGTGAATATGTAAACAGAAACAAAAATAGTGTTTTTATGCCATAAATACATGATACAAATATTAAAAGGTATGACCGAATTATCTGTCAATTAGTTGCTTGCCTCCTTTGGCTTTGGCGACAATTGTCAGAAATTTGTTCGTCTCCATCACAATCGTTCTTATCATACTGAAAAAAAAATTTCTATTTGGAAATTTCTTTGCTTTCCCACTAGCACATAATTCCTTTTCCCGAAATGAATTAAACGAAGAAGCTAATATTTGGTTAAAGTTCTTAATATATTCAAACCGTATTTCAGTCAATAAAATACGAAAAACTCAAAACAAATTTGCTGGAAATAACATTAGTCACCTCATGACGTAGCAATATAAAAAATTCCTCTCGAATCGGCCATAATTTTTATCTTTATATCATGCCATAAATGTATTAACATAATAATGATTTTTTAGCGGTAAATTATATAATTAATGCATAATTATTCTCTTGGTGTTTTTTTTCTTTTTTACTGCATTTAAATTAGTTTTCATGCTATAAAGTAAAATTCAGTACAACGTACCTACCTATGTGAGATGATTTCAGTTACCAGGGGCTGGATTCCGCAACTATGAGTTTTCGTGTGTACACAAACTTTTGTGTACCCCACTTTGTTCCGATTCCGCAAAAGTGGAAATGAGTTTTTCTGTCAAAATTGTGTACACTTTTAATTAATATTTTCTCATGGCCATTTTGGTCGTGAATTTTGAATAGGTACTTGTGAGTTTTTGTCAAACGGTATTTTCAAAATTATTTGTTATGTTATTTATTTTACCATTCTCTAAGACGTATTCGCCTTAATACTAGTGAATTCATGTAACTCATTTCTTATAACTAAACTTAACTTCTTCAAACAGACTATTTTCTCACTCAAACAACATTCAGCACAGAAAATTTTCATTCAGCACTTAAGTGTACACAGATTATTACGGAATCGCTTGAAATTCAAAAGTGTACACTTGAGCTCACGTGAGTTTTTCAAATCGTGTACACTTGCAAATTCTTCATAGTTGCGGAATCCAGCCCCAGTATTGATTTCTTGTGTCCAAATAGTTCGCGTATTAAATGCAAAATCAATTATTTTTATGTATGCTAAATAAGCAGCACATACAACAATAACGAATTCGATTTCGTTCATATTTTTGTACAAAAATGTTATACACCTTATTACAATTTTTTTAGATATTAAAATTTTTTTGAATTTTTATACTGCTCCGCAAACAAACTTCAGAAAATGTCAAATAGACTGTCAAAATGAAGGCGCTGCAGTTAATGTGGCACACATGTGCAGTGAAGTCGACTTTACTGCAACGGCTACTGCAAAGTCGAGTTTACTGCAGTGTATGTGTTTCAGGCTTTAGTCTGTCAATTTTACTGATTAAAAATGCTTTGCTTTCGATCAACTGACTAGTCAGTATTTTATAAAATGTCATCAAGCGGTGCAGGCATTTTCATCTGTATGCATTGCGAAAGATTTCGAAATTATTCCATCATTATTAAACTCAAAACAGAGAAGATTAGAAATATAAACACAAATTTCCACTAGCATCTACCTTTTATTTCCAGTTTGGGACACTTTAATTTTAGGTTTGACAGTGTCGGGGCTTAAGTGTAATGGCTGATTTACATTACTCGAACATGCGATTTTACTGAGAAAGTGAGTGAGAGGGTCTTATTACGTTGCACTGTTAGAAAAAAAGGAAAAGGTGTCAAAGCATTATTTCCCACTGTTTTATAGCGAAGTGTCACTTGTGGCAATTCATTCAATTTGTCAACTGCATAAAATAGTTGGACGTTTATGCTGAAGCTCAAAATCGGATAAAAAAAGGCACTATTTTCAAGAACAATACAGATACAGAATACAAAATATTCCCTTTAAAATTTTGAGACATTCCATATTTAAATTTTTTTTAAAAAAATGGCATGATTCATGGCCTTCCAAATAATCGTGTCCATGGTGAGTTTTTGTCATGATGGTGAATTATAGATTTTTTATAGCAAGTTCAGCTGCAATTGTAAAATGACAGCAGTTGTCATTGTCAGTAGTTTTTTTTGCATGTTTTACGATCATTTAGGAGATTTGTTAAAATGCCAAAAATTAGTTATAATTGGATAATTCTTAGTACAATACTCTCCTTTGGTTTTCATACAAGCGCACAGTACAGTTCAAGTGATTACTTAAAGCGTGAACATTCACTGGTTCGTCCTTACCAGGGTGAGTAATTTATGCGTATTTAACAGAATTGTTCGAAGTAATGCGTGTACATTGATAGGTGTTGGTATGAATTTGCCAAACTGGGACTTCCTTGGACATACGATGGTTACTAATAATTATATAAGACTGACAGCAGATTTGCAATCAAAAAGTGGCGCAATTTGGAATACCGTGGTAGGATATTTAAATGTTTCCATGTTTCAGAACAAAAAACAAGATTAAAAATGATATTTTCTTCAGCCTTGCATGTCTAGAAATTGGGAAGTACATGTCACATTCAAAGTTCATGGTAAAGGAACAGAGCTTTTTGGTGATGGATTTGTAATTTGGTACGCGAAAGATCGAATGTTGACTGGGCCCGTATTTGGAAGCAAAGACTATTATAGTGGACTTGCAATTATTCTAGATACATACAGCAATCACAATGGACCTCATAATGTAACAAAGAGCTTTACCTTTTTCGATATATTTTAAAAATAATTAATTTTCTTCAGCATCAACATCCATATATCAGTGGAATGGTAAACAATGGCACCTTACATTATGATCATGACAGAGATGGCACACACACTCAACTGGATGGGTGTGAGGCAAGATTCAGAAATGTTAATTTTGATACTCATTTAAGTGTACGCTACGAAAATGATATACTGTCAGTTTCGACAGACTTGGAGAATCGCGGTGAGTGGAAGTCCTGTTTTATAGTTCAAGGTGTAGAACTTCCCACCGGGTATTTTTTCGGACTCTCAGCTACAACAGGTGATTTGTCAGACAACCATGATATTTACTCATTTAAATTTTACGACTTGGACGTTGAGTTCTCGGTAAGTACAAGTTTCGCATAAAAAATTGCAATTTCTGTATTAAATTGTCGCATTAATTACAGCCGCAGCAAGCATTAGAACGAACAAAATTAATACCACGAGCTTTATCGTTCGAACCACCAAGAGATCGAACAGAAGATGTTAAACCGGGCATGTCAAATGTTAAAATTTTTTTTCTTATCCTTTTTGGAATGCTTACAGCTGTTGCAATAGCGATTTTTGTTATGTCTTACTACAAAGAGAAAAACGCCAGAAAGAGATTCTACTGAACTCTCTGTTTCAATTTAAATTGTAAGTTATGTATGTGGCAGAAGTATATTCACCAAATTCCCCCCAAAAATGTTTTATAGACTTTTAGTTTACTCTACGTCTGTCAGCTGTTTGGTTTTCTTGTGATCATTATCAAAGTCTGATTGTCATTGAAGTTATTGTAAAAATCTCGTAATATATCATTTTATTATCCTGCTCTTTGTTGTTAAAAATCTTTATGCACATATTGATTCATAAGGCAGGCAATTTTTTTTTTTTTCAAATTGGTAAATATTCATGTAAAAATATATGGGTCCAAAAAAATTGCGAGTTTTACTCAAATTTTATGGGTAAAAGAGTTTCAGATTAAGGTTAATTCGGCAGCAATGAATGTATAAAATCTCTAATAGCCATAAGTAAGTGGATTCACTTACGAAAGTTTCATCCAACTGTACACGTTCGTTTCTTTGCAGGCTACAGTAACTGAAGCATGATATTAGTAATGCCAGACAGAGGCCCTAATATTGACCTCTTGAACCGAATCTGGGTGATAAGCTGCAAGAAAGTGTATTTTTCCAGACAAAGTATTCACGAAGTATAGCCTTTGATTGTTACGAGATATTTCAAAGACAAAAGTAACTGAATTCGATGATCAATGAGTTTTATATTTTTTTTTTTACGAAAGATATATATATATTTTTTTTATTTAAATTTTTTTTCCATCTTCAAGAAAGCTCTGGAGAGTTTGTAGAGTATAAATATAGCAGTTGCCACCACCAGAGCATGATACGTGCCTTAGACGTTGCAGTGTTAACAAGCGAAAGTAATAAACGGGCGAAAGTGTTGTAATTGGATTGCGATAATTGAACAGTATTAGGGATAATTAAAGTTGAGTTGATTAATTGGAGGTTTGTGAATTATATAAGATCTTGTATATTAAAAATTTAATATTGTGTTTTTAAATAACGAACCAAAAAGCCACGCTCGCAACATTATGTTCGTGAATGTGTAATCTCTGAATTATATTTCCCTTTGAATTTGAAGTAGTGTATTAAGTTTGACGTATTGTGAAATAAACCACTAACTAAGTATTCATTGGCGTTATTATTTACAGTCCCCATCCTTACTTATTTTTTTTTTTAGTGTCCTCATTGGGCAGAACACCACCCAATAGATAGTACTCGGCGAGACCTTTTATGCAACATGCGATATTAGCACCCCCCCCCCCCCCGGGGGTTCCTATCCCAGCCCTAAAAATATGCAGAGAAAATTTTTCTTCTACGAATTGTAGCTGGTAATGAGCTGAGACGATCATGCGAAGGAAAATTCAATTTTTGTGCCAATTTTAAGCAAATATTTTCTAATGGGGAGACGAAATTTTTCCCTTTTCACTTTCCAAATTTTTTCAGGTTAGAAATTCCCACGATCTTCCAACAACACTGCCTTCATGTGTGCCGTTGCAGGCCAACAATAATGGATAAAAATTCTAAACAAAAAATTTCCAGTAACTTTCTAAGAAAAAATTGAGGCCTTCCCTACACCAGGTCGAGGCACCGTCAATTTTATATACAAGTGAGGCGTTACAGATTTTTGTTCTACTTGCCCAGTCTTTGTATGTTATTAGTTTGTCATGGTTGCACATTTTAAAATTTCATATAGATATGTACATACAAGTTTCAGGTATTGAGGTAATCCATCTTGGATCTGTAATTTAAAACTTCTTTATGACTACACTTTATTGTCAGGTAGTTCAGGCATTCTTGATTGATTCTTTCAGATGTCGATTAAAAACCCACAGTTGTTACCCAAATAACCATCGAATTGCTTTCTGAAATACGATACTACCGACGTCCAGTCAAAAGAACTTAATACAAAATAAACTTTATTAGGTTAGCATGTCATTAAATTTTGCAATTATCTAGCACTCACGAAACGATTCAAATTAGTTCATTCAAGGCAAACAGAGAAATTTAATTTAAAATAAGTTTTTAGTATTTTTTTTTGTTCTACTTGAAAGTTAGCAAAGGGTTGAAAAGAACATTTAAGAGGTACTTAACACCCCGCATCAAGTCCCTCATTCGAGCGCTTACTGCGAGCCTCTCTTTATCAGCTAACTGTGTAGATGTTAGTGCCTTATTATGACAAGTGGTACATCCAATTGCGATAAGTTCAATGACGGGTCTTCCAGCTCCTAGAATCATATCATAGCGGTGTCGTTCAGATATTTTTCTGCTATTTACCAAACGTCCTTTGAACCATATTCGATCCGACACGATTAAGTTTTTTGTAAAGTTACCAAAATGATAATTTGCCTTCAGATAAACTTCGCCCGGCCTACTTAGAATACCAGAATGCATCCTCACTTTAATTTCGTATTCATATGTATTCCATTTATTTAAATTGCATCTTTTATTCTCTCCAAATATCCTATTGAATTCTGCGCATTGCTCACCATCATCATTGCATTCATATTGATCCTTTTCACCATAGTAACATATTACTATACTTCCAAGCCAGCTTGGTAAGTAACTGTTTATTATTGTAGCGCGAAAGTTGCTTACTTTTGTGATTTGAACAGTTGACACTGTTCCTTCCCATGTCACGAAAGTTCCTTCAAGTTGAGAGCATCGTATTTGTGTTCGGATTTTGTTGACATGCTCCCAAGCTGGATAATCACAGTATTTGTAAAAAGACTCCCAAGATATTGTCTGCTCTCCTGCATCATCCTCTGGAGTAATTAAAACCGACTTTCGTCTCAATAAGTTGTCATAAGCCGAAGAGTCCGAATGAGTGTTGGTAAAGTTTGATGTCATGTAAGGTAAAGTTAATAGTACTGCAGCAATGATGCAAACACAAACCTATAAACGATTTAAATGGAAGAAAAAACATAAAACAGGATTATAACAAATTTTCTTTACCTGTAGAGCTGTTATATATTTCTGTGTCCTTTTATTTAAAGCCATTAAACAGGATCCAAACACTGCAAAAGCTGCGGCCAATAAAGATATCATCAATCGGATTTTAGGATCAGTTAAACCTAACCATTCTACTGTGACGAAAATTGGTATCATCAGCGTTATTATACCAAATAGGGGAAGAAAGAGTAGAATTCCTGCTAATCCTAATGTGGCACGAACAAGGCCAAACATTGTTGCATAGCGGGAACTTACGATGCATATTTGCAACCAACTTAAAGTAACGCAATGAGGTATCAGGTACGTGTATGCGCCATGCCAATTTGATCTTTTAGCTAGCTGAATTAAAAATACCGGAATTAACAAGTAGAGAACTGCTCGACAATTTAAACAAAATTCGATTCCATTTCCTATCACAAACGAGCAAAATGTTGGCACTTTAAGATCTAGAAATCTCCAACCAGTAGTCACTACGGAATCCATTTCATATGGATATTTTGCTAAGACATTTACTCCAAATGAAAACAGAATAAGAATGTCTGGAAACCTTTTTGGGGATGTATACATAAATGCAATCATTGTGAGGAAAACGAGGAAAAATGAAATCACAGTAATCTCAGAATGAGGCATCCATTCATTGCTGATTATTGGATAGGTTATGAGGTTGACTATGAAGGCAAGGAAAAAATACAGGTACGGCTTCATATTGTTTCGAAGAAATTGATTTTCTGAACTTCCTGAATCCACATTATCACCATAGCTCAAAAATAATCCAGACCATATGCGAAAATCAATGAATTCATGTTTTGTTTTGAGCATTTTAAATGTGGACCAAACCATCACCACAAGACTGAAATAGTAGACAGTCATTGGAAGAAATACTGCTAGATTATCACTGGAAATTAATATATAAAAAATAAAGAGAAGTAATAGTTTTAAATTGGAAGCAGTTGTCCCAGGAAATGACGAAATCACATTTATAAACCGGTGGTATAGGAGGTTGAGAAAAACCAGAGGATGGAAAATAAGTCTGTGGAAGCAAGGAACATGATCCAAAGTATTTGGATGAGGAACCGACAAAATTAGCACCTCATTGACCAATGGAAGTCGTCCATGAGAGTAGTTAACGGCTGCAGTAACCAAATTAGCCTCTGTTATTACATTTTGCTCTGAGATATTCATATCGCCACGAGCTAGATGGGGTGATGTATTCATGTGACCATTTTCTTTTATCTGTTCTCTTTCATTTCCATCTGACTCATTTCGATGTCGCTTTCTTTTTTGGATGTTATAAATTTCCCTCATCTTTCTTTCTAGCTGTGCGGGTGTAATATGCTCTCCGCCATTTGAAAGGCATGTAAATAATTCCCTTGCCGCTTTTCGGGCAGCTCTTTCACCGGGGGTCATGGATAAACAAGCCTTGACTTCCACTTCATTTAAATCTGTTATACCCCTTTTATTCTTATAACATTCTCGTAACATCTCAAGAGCCTCTTCGTGGCCTTGCTGTACAGCAAGCAGCAACCAATGTACTCCTTGGACATGTGAAGCTTCCTCATCAACTTCTATTAAAAAATTTTCATATTACGTAAAAGCTCTTCATTAGTTATATTTAAGTTCTACCTGAATTGCTTTCCAGCAGTTGCCTTGCTAAGTCATATTGAACGTCGGAGCACCCATCGGCCGCAAAATGATATTTTAAATTGTTCAGAGATGTCCGATCTAAAAATCATTTTATTTTGAAAACGAACAAGGCAATTTTTTGTGCATTTTACCTTCTAGATTCCATTTGCGTCTGTTCGTAGCACCTGTCGGAGTCCGTTTTGTCCAATTGGCCATTAATTATAAATTTTACTGAAATCTTAAACCCTCTTTTTAAAAATAAAGTCTCCACAAGAAAAGAAACAATGCAAATGTCAAATTTGACACCTTGTAACTTTTAATTGTGCTGTTTCCCAATTCCAAATCGTAATCGATACTCGACTTAACTCAACCCAACCCAGACGAGAACTTTTTATGGAAGGAAGGAATTTTCCTTCCCTTGGCTTAGACATGCCATAACAATAATGTTGCTTTTCGTATTTCCTTATATGATTACCGAAATTAATTATGTGCGTGTTCAATTAAGTCACGGTTTTTGATATAAAAAATTACTGTATCACAAATTCACAACATGTAATGATTATTAAATTATTATATTATCATCTCAAATCGCAAATAAACATCTGTGCAGCCGTCCGATGAGAAATTTCAGAAATTTCGCAATATTGGTATGCTACCCGTACTCCCGGTCGAAACTTGGTAGCACGGACCCCCGATTACTTCTCACACGTAAAACATGCCAATATCCTCCCCCGTATGGGCTCTGGCCAAGGGGTTCCCACTGACTTAAGGCGAAAACCCAATGAACGCGGCAGGCGTCGCGTCGCTTTGACAGTTCTCCGCGGCAGACGCGTATAGGATTTGAGCATGCCCAATGGACGCGTCGCGTTGGTACTCTTAAGATTTATTTATAAAAAGAAAAAGTGATAGAAAAGCTTGAATTATTATTTAAAAGTGAAATAATGGATATATCAGAGTTATTAGATGTGGCAGTTCTTGCGTTTGTAGCTTACCAAGCATATAAACAGTTTAAAATCATCCCAAAGAACTGTCAAAGCGTCTGCCGCGCGCTAAAAGTAGAACATTGCTCTACTTTCGCGTCGAATCCGGCAAGCGCGGCAGCCATTTGGCCAGCACGAACTTAAACACGTATATTCTATTGAACTGTCAAAGCGACGCGACGCCTGCCGCATTCATTGGGTTTTCACCTTTATAATAATGGATTGAGCGATTGGCTATTTCATGTGACACAAATATTGTGTTTCTGTATATCACCGTTAGAGCACCTTTTAAAACTTTTACTACATAAAAAACATGTAAAACTAACCAATCAGATGAAATTTTACACCCGAAAATCGAATTAAATTAAAAAAATATATTTTCTTGTGTCCAAGTGATATTTTAATCGTTTATGAGGATTTAAACTCATTCCGCCTTAAATTTTCAAGTTATTCTTAACTGAATCTGCGTATGGGCAAGAGAGACGGAGCATGGTTCGCTATCTTTACCTTATTCTTTCTGCCGTGATTGCATCTGCAGCCAACATAAAAACATCAAATGGCATAAGAAAACGTTTAGTAAGAAATACTTTGTGTTGGTAGCTCCAACTCTGCCATAAGGCGAAAGAGAAAACTGTAAAACTTGTGCCATTCTTTCCTATAGGAAGTTATAAGTCAGTGGGGGTTCCAATTCACTAGTGTCTGTATATAAATGGACTATCTGCGGCATGCTTTAGTTTTCGTTTATGGAGGGATTCGGGGGAGGAAACTTTCCGTTCTGCATTTTTCTAAACTGCAGCACGAACAGCATACAAATTACTGCAAGCAAATATTTTCGGCCATTTTGAATTTGTGAAATTTCCAATTGGGCAGTTGTGCAGTTCTTACCTGCGATTTGACGCTTAAACACATATGGCAGGATTACATTATCAACGCCGACGACGGCGTGGTCGTCGTCAAACGCGCCGAACAACACGCCGGGCAAGTTACATTAACACATCTTAATTTCCCTTAATCTCTGCCGATTTGCAATAAAATTTTAAATAATAATAAAAAATATATTTTCTTTTCCTTAAAGTCCACATTTTTTTAATGTAACATTATTTATTTTCAGAAATTTAAATATCGTTTCACTTTGTCATGTTCTTTCATAATAGATTTAGATCTGGCATATTGGCAGCAATGGAGCGCCAGCGTTAAACTTAGGATTAGAGATGGGTCGACGACCACGCCGACGACGACGACGCCGGCGTGGGTAATGTAATGCATTTCATACATGCAGTACTGTCTCTAAATATTTTTGACATAAAAGAACGCCGACGTCGGCGTTGTTAATGTAATCCGGCCAATAGCGTCTGAAAGATTGAAAGCCTCTGAGTGCAGGACTGTGGTGCAGGCATTGAAAAGAAGAAGAACTGTCAAGAATGGCAACGGATGAAAGGAACTTCCGTTCAACGTATTATGAAAAAGTCGGATGTCGCAGTGTAGAAGAGAAAAAGTCGTTAAATATTTTATTAAAAGATAAACCTCTAAATAGGATAAAGTTGAAACAGTTCTGTCTAAGTTTTTCAGTGCCCACAGCTCAAAGAGCTCTACTGTGGAATCTTATTTTGGGTTTGTAATGTAGCATATTTATATTCAACATTGTAACAGTTTTTTTTAGGTGTTCTACCAACTTATCCCGATTCTAGAGAATATGTTATGGAACAAAGATTTGCTGTTTACGAAGATACCAAAAGGGCTGTGAAAATTATGCGTTATATTGATGATAATACTCCAAAAGCTAGAATGTTTTACGCTATGTGGCTATTGGAGAATAAAAAAGTTCACCCAGACTGCAATATTAACGTATGTATTTTGTATATTAAATGATAGCAAGTACTGTTGGTCTTATTATTTTAAATTTAGGAAGACAGCCACTTCGTCAGTATTGCAGATGCACTGCTTCGTGTATTTGATAATCCAGTAGAAATTTACTGGATTGCGAAAGAATTTTATGAATTCACACTTGAAATTAAAAGCGACTTCCCGAAGTTAAAGGAATTAACTTATACTTTATTGGAAAAGGAGGATCTTAATCTTTACAGGTAGGATTATAATAAAGGATCTTATGTTAGTGTAAACACTAACCTTTTTCTCAAAAGTAAATTAAACGATTGTTAACGGAAGTAGTGCTCTAGAAGACATGTATAAAGTACATATATTACTTACTTAATTCTGGTTTAATTTCTCCAAGATATGGGTCAAATGACAGCATTTCAATCCTTGAAAATTTACGAAACAGCTGTATTTTTCCGGTGCAATTTAATACATACTGCGTCCGTAGAATTTTTATTAAAACTAATTTCTGATCTTAGTCACAATTGTAGAGTTCTTAGCTCATATCCCATTATCTAATTCGTATCCTCAAACGAGTAGTTAGGACGTGAAATGCATCGTTGGATCAGTCTGGTTTCGATAATCATTTCACGATCTATAGAGCTAACCTTTCAATGGGGGGATGGTCTGTAACTTTGAGGTCAATTAACCCCTTTTAGGAGTAACAGAGCCCTAGATATTTATTTAAAATACAACAAAAGTATAAAGAATTAGTGCATAAAAAATTGCAATATTATAATAATTTTATTAGTAAGGAGCCCCGTAATATGAGCTGAGAATTTTAAATGAAATTCTATGAATTCTTGTTGCCATTCTATATTCAAATCAATATTTTTAATTTTTGCCCGTAGTGCTTGCAATTATTGAAGTGTAGCGCAGTTTTTTATAAAGCATAGTTAGGAAGAGTGATCTCACAAATGAACTAATACCTGAAATATTTAATGAAATTTGAAAACGTAACACTCACAAGTCGAATATTATATATTTATTTCAGGCACATCGAAAAGCATGACATCCTCAACAATTTGCCTGTTGAAAAATGGTATACATCTTGTTTCGCTGGGATGATAAGTGAACCAGCTTTAATGCGTGTTTGGGACAAAATTTGCGGAGGATCTAGGAAAATTATTGTTTTCGTTCTTCTTGTTTCATTAAAGACTTTAAGAATGGTTTTGTTACGGTGTACTACTGCCAAAGAGGTTCAGGAAATAATTGAAAAGGTATATCAAATATTGCATTGGGACCTGCGTTTAAATTTATAATCTGTTTTCTCTTACTTTTAACTAGAAAAAGGAAGATCAGGATGATCTCATCGTTAATAAGGCAATCGAGTCCTGGCAGAATAATAAGAATCATAACGAGTTTATGGTACATCGGAAAGATAATTGAGGAGGATACTTGTTGTGGGTAATAAATTACCTTACAAATATTTGAATAGTTTCATTCTTAAATACTTAGTACTTAAGTGGGCATCAGGTCATAAATCTCCCTTATCTTTGTGTTGTAAACAAAACTAAATTGAACATTGGTTTCGGAAATTGAGCATTTCTTTAGCCATAGTAGCCGTGAGCCAAAACAATTTATTGTAGTATTATAAGCTCTGCAATAATTTTTTTTTTAAATTTGAAACTTAATTTAAGATTCCAAGCTTGTCTGTTTTGATTGATTGTTTGGGAATGATATAATTAGTGTCGAAGGAGTAAAGAAAACTTACTGACATATAGTGCGTTCGTAAATCACTGAGGTTATAATCGTATACTAGTAGCAGGTAAGGGCGTATGTTTAGCTTAGCACAAGGTTAAACTGAATCAACGTATAAAGTTCCAAGCGTAGTTGGATCACTTATGCTTTACTTTCTCGGGTGTAGCAGTCAATAGCGCCGAGAAAGTAAAGTATATCAATATAAAAAATAACTGTTGGACATCACGTGAATTGTAATTGGATAATTCATACGAATGGCATATTTCGAATTCGAAGTAAGATTTCGAATATGTTGTGAAAATGTTGATAATTCTCAAGCACTTAGAGAACGGGACAAAGAGCATATGGTTTAAACTTGTTCTGTCGGCTGTTTATGGTACATTCGTACGTACGACAACAAATATTTAAGGTTACGCTGATTTGGGTAGACATTAAGGGTATCGAGATTGCGGACTGCCTTGCAAAGGTAAGAGCCAGATTTCTGTTTATGGGCATACAAAGATCCAGCGTTCGGCACAAGTCAAGCTTTGGGAGAAGAGATAAATTGGCACACTGTGAAAGCACCCCAAGGCTTAGAAAAGCGAAGAAATTCATTACGTATTACCAACAGAAGGCAAGAATATTTCTCATGCTCAGTAGTGAAAAATTAAAGCTCATAACGGTCCTTATTGGGCATTGCCCACTAGATATCATCTCAAGAAGATGTAAGGCTCCAAAGCTGAGCTGCCGCTTCTGTATAGAAGGCGACGAGACTCTTGGACACGTTCTCTGCGACCGCGAAGCTCTTGGCCGCATGAGGCCAATACATCTAGAAGAGGCATTGCCGGAGGATGTTGCAAAGGTGGCCCCCGAAAACGTTATCGGGCTTGTGAAAGACCTCTAGTTCGAATGAACGCCCTAGGGCACTTAGGAGTAATGTCACACAAGGTCTTACAGGTCGCAGGGACTAGATGAGAGGCAGAATCTCTGTATTCATCCTCCATTTTAATTATTATAATAATAACTTACAAAGACTGGACATGAAAACAGTAACATCTCGCTGCTAATAAAGCTATCATCAAAGAGACATAGTTATGGAAGTTTCGTGAGAATTTTGAGGTTTTATCAGAAAATGTCCCCGACCGTGAACCCACAGAAATAGCAGAGCCATGTTATTCTGTGTTGAGACTTCACATTTTCAATTTCGCAGAAGGCCCACAAATTTTACACTAAAAATCCAAAACTTTTGTGAATTCAAAAGAAAATAGGATAAATGGAAAAAATTAGTCTCAAGATGCTATTCGTATCGAATAGATTGCGTTAAAAAGACTATTTACGCTGTAATAAATTAAAATTAGTGCAAATAAATACTTACATTTTACATATTTAGTAGGTATTTATTTGTGAATTAACAGAATAATGACAATAGTGTCAGGTTAACAAACCTGAACCCGCTGCCTATGACTTCTCACACGAGGCCGAAGAATGAGTAATAATCATTCATACTTCGCGCAAGGCTATCTACCCAATTCCGATGTATTCCTGTGAGCATGTGTGAGAGTGAGGCGAATTATAACCCATTGGGAAAAAGATCGCTCTAAGAGTCCCTCTGAAGCGCTTCCCTGGAAGCTCGTAGCGCTTTTTTTCCATATCTCAGTATAGAGCTTCCAAGCGATGGCTCCAGAAGCACTTGAGTTATTTACTGGCGCCTTTGCTTATTTTTCTTTATAGATCAGTGAATCTGCTTCTACAGAGCTGTCAAATGATGGCTAGAGAGGCGCTTAAATTGGCTTCTTTCAGAAGCGCTGGTTTTTCGTCCCAATGGGAATCAACAAGTTTCCACCAAGGCGTAGTAAAGAGTAGATGTGCATTTGCCATTGTTGGAGTCGTGTCGTCGGCATAATTAAATCGTATTCTTCGTTGCCGTTTTTTAATTCTAAGTAATTGGTACCGTGGCTGAACTACAATAAAATTATACGTAAGTACATTTACTTACGTAAAGCAAACGCACCCTTTATTTTAACAGGCGTACACAAATTGACTAACTCGTGTGAAGGGAACTTTCGTTAAGTTTAAATATTCAATTTTCCGTAAGTATAATGCGCCGTAAGTATAATGGCCCGAGAAAAAGAACGACATGGATTGAAAAAATTCATTCTGAACGAGAAAAGGAACGCAACAATAGTAATCAATAAGCAGTTCTTTATATTAATTCAACTTAAGAGGAGTCAGTACTCAGCAAAAGTTTCAATTTAGATACCAGCGAACATGTAGGTAATAAAATTTACTATGCGTAGGTTTGTGTCCTGAAAGTGAGAAAATTCATATAAAATTAACATAAACCTAGACCACAGAGCACATAAGACACCTATCGCAAAAGACAGAAGCCCAACATCCGACAAAACCATACAATTTAAGACGAAAAATGAAAATTTGCAGTTCACATAAATTGAAATTTTGAACGAGAATTGACTCTCCGAAATTTTTTTTTTCCACAAAATTGTTAAATATGCTATTTCGCTTTGTATTTAAACAACTTTCAAATAAATATTGCAATTTCTCGTCGGTGAAATGTCTGGAGAAAAAACAAGTACTATTAGAGTACAATAATTACATAAAGCGCCACTAAAAGTGAAAAACTCGACGTTATTTGCTAGATCTAGGCCTTATCTTTCTAAAACAGTCACAATTTAAAGTAAGGAGAATTCCTACCTACTGAAATTTGATTTAAGATTTCAATTTTTACCATTTTTTACAAGTTTCCGAGCTAATATCTCCATTCCAATACCATTTTTTTTTAATTTTTGCCGACGTTATTTACTAGGCTTCTTCATTACCTTTAATTTAAGATATAAATCATTATCCTGCTACAAATAGTTTGCCAGAAATGGAAACTTGCAAATATTGGTACTTACTTACTGCTGAGCAAAATTATTGTGATGCTACATCTAGGCCGAAGAGCAGCAAAATACTCCCGCTTCGTGCTGAGGCGTGCGTCTGATTCAGCCCCATCATCATATTTTCTTTAGAGTCAAAGAGCCTGGAGCGCGTGCAATTCATATTATAATACAAGAAGATAAGAAGAAGAGCCACATTTTTTAAGCAGGAGCTGAGTTAATTTACTGGGAATGATTTCTATTTTATCATCAATTAAATGCTTAGGTTTTAAGCAAAATGTTGGGACATACTTGAGAGCAGTACACACTACAGTCGGCTGTGAAGCAGCAAGGAAAGGTACAAGAGAAAAGGCACGGAAGAAGAAAGTAAAAGTAGAAGTAAAAAAGGTTGGGTTTATACCGCATAATCTTCGCAAAAAAGACAAGTAATTATAAATAGTCGGTGAAAATTATTTTCAAAAATCACATATATTCCAGGCTCAATTTAGCAAAGACGAACAAACATGTAGATGATTCTTGGAAAGCGATTCCAAAAGACAACGTCTATGTAGGCAGGTACTATAGATGGAGGGTTTATACAATTTCGGAGGCTATAGAATGTCATCGAGAAACACACCATCCGACTATGTACAATGTCCCAAATGCCCCATTAAATATCGAAATTGAACTGAACATGAAGGCAGAAAAATCTACAAGATTTCTAGATAACTTTCAAAGGATAGCCTCAATTCCGCATAAATTCGATCATGGGGAAGATCGGAAAATTTTAGTTTTTACAAAAAACCAGGTTTTGCAATCAATGGACTTATATTCTATAAATCCTAAATTATGTCTTTCCAGGATCAAATTCAAGAAGCGCAAAACGCAGGTGCTAGCTTAGTTGGTGGAGTTGATATTATCAAAGATATTCAAAATGGGGATCTACATCTGTCTGATTATCACTTCATAATAGCTCATCCGAACATCCTTCCTGAGCTAGTGTCTTTGAGAGGTTTGATGAAACGGAAATTTCCGAATCCAAAAAATGGTACTTTAGGAACTGATTTAAGTGGAGCAATACAAAAGTTCTCAGACGGAATCAGCTATTCCGCAGTAAAGGATGAAAATCAACAGGATTTTGGACTTATTTCCACTTGCGTTGGAATGGTAGTTTATATATTCTTATGTTTACTTTAATATTTACTGATTGCTTGTTTTAGTTGGATATGGACACAAAACATCTTGAAGAGAACTTGATTGCTTTACTGCGTGACGTAGATTCTTATCGTCCGAAACGAGCAGGTAAATTCATCACTAGAGTTTTACTGAAAAGTCCGCCTAGTGGGGAGCAGCTTAAAATTGATCCATTCATCTATATAGCGGAGGAGTATATTAAAGTAGGCGGTCAAAAAGTAGAAGATGAAGATGAAAAGATAGAACTAGAAGCTGTTAACTAGCAATTGTAGAATTTTTGTTTTTAGTCATATAAATCAAAGACAAACTACGCTTTTCTATTGCATTATCGTCAGTACCACCTCGTTATACATATTTTTAAATCGCCGTTGATTATTTCATCGAAATGGTCGACTTCAATTTTAGCATACTCCATTCATTACGTTTTAAGACATTATTTGCTACGCTTGAAGGTATTACGTCGAAGTGTCCTGTAACCAATACAATTCTATTTTCACAATAATTAACGAAAGTTGATATTGGACTTCATTGGCACAAAAGTGAATATTGTACAATTTTCCACAGCCTTTAAACCCACGAGGAACGTAAATATATCTTCCTTTTTAGTTTTAGATTTAACATTGTTTTTTTCTTAAATTATTTTGAAATTTCTTTATTGAAGTGGTACAAAATTCCGGCTAGAAACGTGACGAAAATTTGAAATCTAATCCTACTCTAAAAGTTATTGCATTGGTTTCCTAAATAAATTCTCCATAACTCGAACTTAAGCGATCGACGTCTCAGTTCGGTTTAGAACTTCGAAGGGACCTCCGTACGGATGCTATACGAAATCTGGAATTTTAAGCCAAGCGGTATAAACAAGACTAAACTGTCGACTTAGAAAATTTTTTAGTGTGTTGACATCGGAACAGGTTTAATTTGCGATTTGAGCAGAGCTGCTACGAATTGGTTCTGGGGTGAGAAGTCGTAATTTATTTATTTATTTATGTAATTCAGTCTACAGAGATCATCTCCTACAGACTATGCTAATATAACTAACTAATTTATATAAATTACCACTTAATATAACATTAGTATTCAAACAAAAAGAATACAATAGTATCAGGAAAAATTGAAAATATAAAATGCAAGTAATACATAGTATTACTAGACTACAAGAACTCACTAAATTAAATTAAACAAGCACGACTACAAGCACTTAAAAATTACTAAATCCTTAAACTTGGTGCGTTCAAGAGCCAGATCCACGTCATTGTCATAAATTTCATTAAAACGACGAGAGCAGTAGGAAATGGGTTCATGCTGACCATTAGAGGTTCGGTGATAAGGCACATGTAACAAACATCTTGGTCTAAGTGCAAAACCAGGCACATAAATATTGAATAAGATTAGCAAATCTGGTGAACAAATTTTGTAGCAGAGTATCTCTTACAAACATTATAGATGCAATTCTTCTCCTTGTATCTAAGAGTTGTTACCCCAATAGCATACATCTAGATTTATAGTTGGGTAAATCATGCAACCAATGCAATCTCCTTAAAGCATAGCGAATAAAGTTTTTTTGAATTTTCTCAATTCTGTCAAGTTGTTTGGTGTACGGACACCATACCACTGAAGCATACTCCACTATAGATTTAACTAAGGCAATGTATAAAGCTTTTAAGGTGTGAAGATCACTAAAGTCTTTAGTATTTCGCTTTATAAAACCAAGCATCTTTAAAGCCCTACAGCAGATATAATTAATATGCAAACCACTTCCCAGTTTCACGTCGAAAATGACATCAAGGTCCAAAATTTCATTCGGCCGCACAATGGAAACGGTATAACATTTACACTTGCTTGGATTTAGAGCCAATCCGTTTGAAAAACACCATTCTTGTGAACGATCAAGATCAGACTGAAGATGGCAAGTGTCAGATGAATTTTTAATAGGTAATATAATCTTAAGATCATCGGCATATAGCAATGGTTGCGTGAAGCGGAAAATATTTATCACATCATTAATAAATATAACAAACAACAAAGGACCCAAGTGGCTTCCCTGCGGAACACCAGACAAAACCTGGAAAATTCGCGACTGAAAGCAATCCACTTTAACACACTACTGAGTACGATTAGTGAGATACGAAATCAACCAATCAAGCAAAGACGAATTAAAACCAAACCTTTCAAGCTTTTTAATAAGAAGAGTTAAATTAAATAATAAACGGTTTATGATGAAGATCGATTTATGATGAAGGATATGAAACTTCGTTAATACAAAATTTTAAATCATAGCTAATAAAAACAAGATCTAGAAATTTACCGAATATAATATAATATTCTTCTATATATTGGAGCCCTAGACGTCAAAATCATCAGAATAAAAAATAAAATAATCTCATGAATGAGAAATCAGAGCTGTCAAAAAACTATGGACAAATATATTTAACACAAACTAAACGACAATTTTTCACGTATCTTCAATAATCTCTCCATTACGTAATCGTACAACAACTTTGTATTTTACAGAACATCCGACAAACTTCAGCTGCCGAGGAGTCAGTAGTATTAATTAGTATCAAATTCAATACCATCGATGACAAAATGTATATTCGAACAGTCAAGAGCGTGCTGATGAAAATCTAGTTGATAGGATCATCGACAGATCTCGTCTTTGAAGAAGGTGGATTTGAAATTTAGTAATACCAGCAGTAGGGCAATCAGGATTTTACTCGGCCATCAACAGGGCCATATTCCGGAACTCCGTTAGATCAGTGTAAAAATCCATATAAATGAAGGAAAATTGAAACAAATTTCTACTAAATCTGATGGCAAAAATCCGGCGTTTGCTTATTTGTCATCGACTGTTTTCTGAATTTTTGCTATTTGATTTCTTGTAATTTTTTTCAATTTTCCTTCGTCTATATGGTTTTATACACTCGATTCTATTCTGATCCAAACGAGTTCTAGAATTAAGCCATAGATTTTAATTGTTACAGAAAAAAACTTCCATGTAATATTTTTAGTTAGAATTAATACATAAACAAATGTTTTATTTTGCAAAACAGAAAATGTCAAACGCGGGCTTCATTCATTGAAAAAAAAAAGCTTTCACTTTGCAATTGAAAAATATCGACGATAAATTTGGGAAGGTAATAAACTATGTTCAACAAAATGTGGGAGAATCATAGACAATGCTTTTGCTCAAACTATCATAAAAATAAACGCAAAACTATGTTAAATTTCCCGCCTTTGATACAATTTAAAGAAATGAGCATTCTGGGCAAATAAATAATCTGCTACATAAAAGGATTATAGCGTCGCCTTAGCTTTTGCAAGCCTCCTTCCCTTATTACTCATATGGATAACAGTTAATTTTGTGGTCTTAGTTAAATTTTTTTTTAAAGGCCAGCTTGGTATCAATAACGCCTAATTAATTCATTTCATCAACAAATTATATACCATTTGTACCATCAGTACGTTCATTAACAGTCACCATAGGCATGATTTGATTTATTCTAAATTTCAATTGATTCATTGTCAGCCACTCGTCCTAATTCTTTCTCCATAAGTGCAAGACATAATAAACTAATAACATAGTTATCACATTTTTCAGGACAGTCGCAATATTATTTATATTTACCAAGAAAAGTAATGTATGTAGTACTGAACCTTGTGGCACACCGATATTTATGTGTTTCGCTTGAGATAAATGCTTCTCCAGCCTTGTTTTCTGTGATCTTCCATTCTAGAAGGTCTCAAACCCCTTATTCTCCTTAATTCCATATCGATGTAATTAAATTAGAAGAATTCTACGATTAACAGCCTCAAAAGCTCGGTTCAAATCCAAAATACCGCCAAAGCATCCTTTTGTAGGTCTTCTTTCCATAGTATCAAAGTCCAATTTAAAATATTTCGCAAGAATGTGCTTTTCTAAAACCCGATTGTTAATCAATGAATAGTTGTCTCTCTTCTAAGTAATGCAAGATCTTCGCAAAAAATTGTTATCATGTTTATTGACGGAACCGAAACTTCTCTGCGCTCTTTGCATTTTTTTATTTTACCAACTGAACAATTAATGACAAAATCTATGACTTCAGAAATATACCTTCATTATAATTCGTAAAAATAGGCTTTGAGACTGACCTAGTCTTGCAAGCTCTAATTAAATAAAGAAACAAAGGACCAAAGGAATTGACGCGTAGTACTATCCAAAGATATAGTTTTATTACGTTAGTTGGATAATTACAGCTTGCATTTAAGATTTACTGCATGGAGCTCGTGTTTACAGTTCAATGTCAAACTAAAACACAGGATTTTCCAAGAAAATGAAAATGCATTGATATACCCAGATCCAAAATAGCGTATCAGTACAATAAACATAAGAGAAGTCGACAGAGCCGATCAGCTTATATTATTGTACATTACAATATTTAGAAAAATAAAGAAGTATCAGGGCCGCAGTAGGGGGGACGGCAGATCGGACACTAGCCCGACGGTTGTCGGGCCCGGTATTCTCCGGGTTAGGCTCGACGACACGAATTTTCATATGCTCAGGTTGAACGCTGCGTCTGCGGTGGAAGGAGAGCCACGAGTTAAAAATACTCAGATGTCCCAGGGCCTATACACTGACGGCGCACAGCCAAGGTTGGTTGTGACTATTGCCAAGATAATTAACCCTTATTATGATTGTCACCTCACTTCAAGTGACACGATTGTGTAAAATCCATTGCTATATATTCTAAGGCCTCAATCAGCAACAAGTCACAAATGATAGTTCTCGTGACAAATTTCAAACCATTACCCTAAGAAATTTTTAGTGTAAGCTCGGGGTAGCCCCAGTAGCATTGAGTTCGAAAATGTGACTCAGCCAGCACAGACAGGAAGCAATTTCTCAAAGCACAAGTCTTGTTTTTCCCATTTCAATATCAATTTTAATATTCCACTGTTCAAAAATATAAAAAATTTCAACGTTCTACCGAATCTGGCAGGACAATGTTGCAACCCAGTAATCCTCTACCATTCCAACTGCGTGGGATCAGATTCATATTCAAAATATTGTCTTCCCTTTTCACTTTCAAAGCAATCCTTTGATTTTGTTTGTGCTTTACCACTTCGGCAATGTTTGTTAAATTTTGAAAATTTTTGGAATTTACTGAACCAAATTCAATTATTTCGTCCCCTATTCTTAAACCCTAAAATGGAAATAAATTAGTATTCACTTGTGTATTGCTTTTACTTCATTACGGCATCTTCAGCTGGAGATCCTGGGCTAACCAAATTGACTCTTACTATCGGATCCAATATTTCTTTATTTTCATTACTAAAACCGGAGGATTTTGGAGTATTTTGATCAGCGGACGCTTCAGCGTGAACTGACGCCAAGCCTTCTTCAATTCTTTTCATCAATTCCTTAAGATCATTTTGTAAACAAATAATTTGTTGCCTTGCATTCCTAACTTGATACACATCTATGTCGTTGCGTGGAAAACCTTCAGTATCTATTAAACTGCCTGTCATCCCAACATTACCATTCTAAAAACTAACAAATTGAAATGTTTAATATTGTATTTTTTCTGAGCAGTTACCGCTTCAAGTATTCTCCCGTAGTCATTAATTTGTTGTTCTACTTTGTCTTTCTCTTGAATAAGTTGTAATGTTTGCTCCCGTTTTGAAATATTTGGTACCACCATTTTTGTTCACAAATTAAAATTTCAAAGATTTATGGTAAAAATAAAAGCCAACCAATGAACTTGTTTTGTCAACTCTTCTTCTTCTCCTAGGTCAAAGATCAGTGCTTAAAGGCAGAAACACATCTAAGCAAGCCTCAGGCGTGTTGGTATGCTGCCCGTACTCCCGATCGATGCATTTCAGCATTTTTCCTCCCCCCCGAATACTTCTCGCCAGTAAAAAGTGCCAATGTCCTCGCCTGTGTGGGCTATGGCTTAGTGTACATTTTGTGTGATGTAAGATATTTTATTCCAAACATATCAATTGTTCTTAGCACATTTAGAGATAGGTGTAAGACCCTCCTCCTCTCCTGCTCTTGACAAATTACGCTCATGTACACGAATTTTACACGATTCAACCATTCCTGTTTGCTCTCTATTCTAAGGTAAGACCTTCTATTCTTGGGGTAATGGTTTCACATTTGTGACTTGAGAACTGTCACTGGCAATATGTTGCTGATTGGGTCATATAAATTACTTCTTGAGCAAAAATAATCAAAGAAATAGATAAATAGCTAGAGCACATTTTATTTGTCTTCATCCATTTTATAAATAACTTTTTACAATTAATTATACTCAGGAGAACTGTCATTACACTAGATTTAGTCGGTGTTTTAAAAACTTGTTCGATGAGTGCACAAAACCCCGGATAAATGTGGGGAGAATTTACACGGTGTTTTCATTGAACAAACCTATTATTTATATCAGAAACTTAACTTGTTTGAACACTCACACAATTAACTTCGGTATTCATTTAAGGAAATACAGCCATTGACTTATAACAATGGACTGAGCGATTTGCTATTTCATGTGGCACAAAATATATTGTGTTTCTGTATATAACCGTTAGAGCACCATTTAAAACATTTACTACATAAAAATACGTAAAACTCAACCAATCCGATGAAATTTTACACCCGTAAATTGAAATAAATTAAAAAAAATTATTTTCTTTTGTCCAAGTGATATTTTAATCGCTTATAAGCACTTTTATAAGAAATTAAAGTAAGTCCGACTTTAATTTTCAAAAGTTAAGCTGGAAACACGGTCATCAGAGTTCATCAGCTCAAATTTCAATTTATTCCTATATCTGATAATAGAATAGAACGAAATTTGAGCTGATGAACGCTGACGGCCGTCGCATTGTGTTTCCCGCTTTATTCTTAACTGAATCCTGCGTATGGGCAAAAGAGACGGCGCATGGAAAACACTATCTTTACCTTATTCTTTCTGCGGTGATTGCATCTGCAGCCAACACAAAAACATCAAATGGCAAAGTGAACGTTCAGTAAGCAATATTTTGTGTTGGTAGCTCCAACTCTGCCATAGGGCGAAAGAGAGAACTGTAAAACTTGTGCCATTCTTTCCTATAGGAAAATGGCAATACGCTCAGTCCATTGTTATAAGTCAGTGGTCCGCACCAATATTATTTCTCTTTTATTTTTGTTGTAAACGAATCTAGCTATGCGAACCGCTATGTATTCCCGGAAATGTAGACGTGTACAGTTGGTCGCCAACTTTCCTCACATATGCTTGTGTCCCTATATTATAGTTTGCGTTCCTACAAACCGAACTCACACAGAAGAAAAATGTTAATTTTGTTCCAAGCAAACAAATCAGAAAAAGGAAATATTTTATTAAAAATTAATTAGGAGTATTGTTAGCATGAATATTTGAGTTTTTCTTTTTTGTATAAAAAATTAAGGTATAGTCCTTTAATAATAAAAAGTTAGAAAATGAAACGTTTATTTTATCTTTTGAAAATTGTTATGTATACTTGCGGTTCCGTAGACCGCATGTCACCGTTCCTGTCCTGCAAGGGGATTCCACTTCCGGCCTAGAAACCATTGTGACTACAGCGCAGCAAAATTATTGTGACGACATATGTGGGCACAAGCTCGCAAATTTGCGCGTGCTGCATAACAGTTAAGCCTGAAACACAATACGATGCAGTGCAGTGTTATAGCCGTGCACTGCACTGTAAAGCACAATAAATGCAGTGCAGTGCTTTGACAATCATTTTTTGAAGATTTCATATTTAAATTTTTTGTATTCTAGATTCATTATTTTGAGAAAAACTCTACCCATTTTTCTTCTAATGTCATTTTAAAATTAATTAATCCATTTTTAATTGAACAATTCCTCTATTCTTTAGTATTTAACAAACGTCAACTGATGCAGTGTGCAGTGTTTTAGAAATTAGCTTAAAAGTTGCAGTGCAGTGCACTGCAGTGCATGTGACTTGCCACATGCTATTACATGGGCTCTAAATTTCAATGCAGTGCAGTGCCTGCACTGCATCGTATTGTGTTTCAGCCTTTATGTATACGACGGCCCATGGTGGCTCTGGATTGTAAATGTCACATTTTGTATGTTATGTGCCAGTGTAGGCTGAATCTAGCTTGGGTATTGTTTTCTTGTTGGGAATAGAAAATAAAAGTTTTCAAATGGTAGGGTTAAAAACTATCTTCAATCTGTAGTTATAAACATTTTAGTTTAGAGAAAGTAGTTTTCGGAATACTGTGCGTACCGTACGAGTTTGGAAGATTTGGGTATATTTTACACATCTACGGAAAATTGACATATGCGATAAACAGCTGTAAGTGTCATTCTCTACAAGTGATGAGGTAAAAATGTATTTTAATCAAAACTATGATTATAAATTTAATTTAAATTATCTCTCTAGGAATCAAAATGACTTTTTATAACTGGATACAAAGAAGGGAACAGGGACTTAAGTCCCGTATTGGTGATGAGGACTTGGTACTTAGATGCATTTACAACTCATTCAAGCCTTACAAGACTTGGAATGCTGACACTGACTCAAACTCTGAGTTTGGAGCTGTTTTTAATTTGGAATTTTCACCTGATGGGTTTGTTTATTTCTGCAAGATAATATCATTTTTATTTAAAAGATTATTGGACCTATCCAGTGCAATAAAGTGCAAAATTACAAGTCAACTTGAACTAATAGTGAATTCTTTTCTGCGACTCGGTGTAACCACCGCCACCGAATCTGTAATTTCCTGACTCCTTTCTTCCCATCACACCAGTAGGGAAGAAAAGAGCACGAGAATGACAGATTCGGTGGCAGTGTTAACACCGAACCGCAGAAAAGAATTCACTATAAGTGATTTTATACTTTCTTCTGTTTGTTTGTTTTTGATTTAGACTCAGCATTTATAATTATTATTTGTTTTCTTTATGTTTTCATTTTGGTTTGAATTTTGTATATCGCTCTAGCATGCCAATATATGTGTATACATATTTGTCTATTTGATCCTTTTTCACTATATTACTGTATTAATTGTTTATTAACTGTTGAGGTGCTCAACGTTAATAAATAAATAAATGGTTGATTTGACGATCCGATTTGTTATGCGAGTACAAAATAGGATAATTAACAGGGAAAGTATTTGTGAGGTTTGTTAAGTAGCTCAGTTGGTAAGCGCGCTGACTATCAACCCAGGGGTCGTGGGTTCGATTCCTACCTCGTCTTGGTCCTGTGCTTCATCTACAAATGTTTCCCTTCTAACAATTTTTCCTTCCTTTCGCTATAAAATGACATGTATCTACATATCTCTATAATTTCTTTAAGTTGGTTTTCTAATGTAAAAATGTTTAATTACTTTCGTAGGTGCCCAACGTATTTACATTTAAGCTCAATGCTTGGGGTTACCATTAATTATAATCTCTAATTTTAGTTTTTTTTTTGTTGCCAAAGAACAAAGTAATTTTGAAGCTAGGAGAATTTATATTTGCAGGAGATTATACTTTACAATAGTCTGCCTGAATTGAACACATTCGCTGCTCAAGCAACGTGCAGGGAATGGGTGATGATGTTTCGCATGACTACACACCCATATTTTGACCAAAAACTATTGAGTATTGTAGACGTGACTATATACGATCCGACGAGAATCATACTATGTTTCTCGTCGGATCGTATATAGTCACGTCTACAATACTAAATAGTTTTTGGTCAAAATATGGGTGTGTAGTGATCTTACTTTTCCTTCCTTTCGCTATAAAATGACATGTATCTACATATCTCTATAATTTCTTTAAGTTGGTTTTCTAATGTAAAAATGTTTAATTACTTTCGTAGGTGCCCAACGTATTTACATTTAAGCTCAATGCTTGGGGTTACCATTAATTATAATCTCTAATTTTAGTTTTTTTTTTGTTGCCAAAGAACAAAGTAATTTTGAAGCTAGGAGAATTTATATTTGCAGGAGATTATACTTTACAATAGTCTGCCTGAATTGAACACATTCGCTGCTCAAGCAACGTGCAGGGAATGGGTGATGATGTTTCGCATCACTACACACCCATATTTTGACCAAAAACTATTGAGTATTGTAGACGTGACTATATACGATCCGACGAGAATCATACTATGTTTCCATGCAGAGTTCGATCCGAATTAGCGTTCATGGAAACGAGAATTGAGTTGAGTTGAGTTCAATCCATATTAACTCCACGAAACCAGTCGGGTTGAGTTGGGTTTTGTGTAAGTATTAGTTAGAGTAGTGCAGATGGGTGGCTTATTTAATACAAATACAGAAACTTTGTATGAAATATATTATATGTCAACTCAATTCAAGCCGTTCATGGACACAGCATCGAGTTAACTCAGCCAGCAAAACTTAACGCTAACTCAATCCTAACTCAATTCTGGCTCATGGAAACATAGTAATGGAAACAACATCGAGTTAACTCAGCCAGCAAAACTTAACGCTAACTCAATCCTAACTCAATTCTGGCTCATGGAAACATAGTAAATGTTTCGTGTCAATAAATTTCATGACCAAATTCTTACTTCTTGAATCATCACCCGCTTAGCAACATCATGAACCTCTTCTCAGACAGCATCTAGCTGGTATTAGAGAAGGGTACTTTATATTATTATAATGACTTTATTTTAGAGCTCTATTATTTTATAGAAGTCTTTTGTTCCAGTTTTTGTGTTTTTTGTGTGCGCTTTTCAATTTCCGATTATTCATATCATTCATTATTCTAAAGCAGATTGCAGATGTACTATATATGTGAAGTTCATTCAATCAACCTTGCAGTCAATGGGCAAATCCCTAACTAGGCCTTTTAGCTTAGAATGGAATACAGTAAAGCTTGAGCTTGCCTTGATAACTTCAGGAAGCTAGTTATAGATTTTGGTCGCCGTATATATAAGTCCTTTTCTGATTCTGTTTGTTTTAGTTTGCTGTACTCGTAGTTTTTTTCTATTCCTCGTTCGTTGGCTATGTTTACTTATTATGTGTGTGTCTATTCGTATATTTGTTTTGATGAGTCAATGTGCAACTTTATGAATAAATTTAGCTTTTTCAAGGTAAATCATTTGATTAATACTTAGAGTAATAATATGGGACGCTATATGTGCATTGTAAATTGTAAGAGCTGTATCATTATTTAACCTAGGGCCTCTTCGCAATACACCTAATATTGGGTTTATTTTGGAAGCTATTTCGTCGTCTCCTCCAGTTGAGTTTCTCACCAATATTTATACCTAGATATTTCATCTCAGTTACCCTTTCTATTTGCTTGGAGTTAATACTCAATATTGGATAAATCTCAGCCTTGTTTTGTTGTTTAAGCACTATGTATTTTGTGTTATCCTCATTGAGAGAAAGTTTGTTACCATTTGTCCAATTTGTTAATCCTACCATATCATCTTGTAATTTGTTTTCCAAGTCTTGCTCATTTTCTGCGTAATAAATCAAATTTGTATCATTCGCAAATATATGGTACTTCCCCATTAGACCGGCAGATGAAATGTTGTTATATACAACAAGTATAGTGTTGGTCCTATTAAAGAACCTTGAGGTACACCCGTGCGAAATGGTAAGGAAGTGCTGAGTGTTTCATTTATCTTAGTTATGACCGTTCTGCGTGATTAATAATCTTTGATTAGATCATTAGTTTTATCTCGTAGTCCTAGTTCATCCAAGATCTCCAGCAATATCTTATGGTCAACTGTATCGAAGGCTTTTCGTAGATCGATAAACACAACGCCCACATACATACCCACGTCTAAGTATTCATTTATCATGTGCATTGATTCAGTTATGGCTGAATCCGTACCACATTTCTCTTGAAATCCGTATTGATTTTTATCAAATCTCCCACTGGCAGAGATAAATTTTTTATTCTTTTATCTAATGCAGTGAGGTCGCGTTGTGCTCTTGAAAATTTAAAATTTTAATTTCGTGGTTATTTAAAGAATTTAATTGTTGTTTGGGGCTATTTCCAAAATAAATTAAAGCGAAATGCCGGCTGAGTGCCGAAAATGCTTTAAGACGATAAGGAATGAAGCGGGTTTTTTGTGTAATGGGTTTTGTGGTAGTTTATTCCATGAAAAATGTGCGGGGATAGCGGAATATGATAGGAATTTGATTGCTACAAATCGTAATATTGTTTATATGTGTGATGATTGTGTAGATTTCAAAAAGATGATAATGGGAAAATTCACAAGAATAGTGGAATTAATCAGTGAAAATAATGGGGCAATTGCATGTCTAGCTAGTGATGTTAATAAGCTATCAGAGAAACAAATTGAATCAGTGAAGCTAATCAAAGATAAGGAAACTTATGCTGTACAATTAAAAAAACAGGCACCTGTGTTATTAAAACCAAAAAGTGTGCAAAATAGTGCGAAAACCAAAGAAGACCTAAAAAGAAATGTTGATCCCGTTAATTTAAAAATTGATGGAATGTCGAGTGGTCATAACGGTTCGGTAAAAATTATGTGCTCAAATGTAACGGATCAAGCTAAAGTGAAGTCAATAGGCGCTTTCGGCAAGCACATTCTCAGTGAGACAAGTGAGATATTCTCAGTTGGCTCACTGAGATTGCACTTTCGGGGAACTGTCTCAGTTCCATATTGAGCTACCAAATTCGAACGCAACCACTGAGCAACTGAGACAAGTGAAACTGGATTTTCTTGTCTCAGTTGACTCAGTTTCGTTATTTTGTGATTTTAATTACAAATAAATGTTTAGTGAGCTGTTTGAATAAACTAACAACACTTTCCTCAATTTATTACTATCCAATTCTGTGTTCAAAATTATTTAAATGTCAAAATTGGCAAATCAGCTGATTTATTTGAACTGAGACAACTGAGACGATTGCTTAAAGTTTTGTCTCAGTTGTCTCACTGAGACAGTGCTTGCCGAAAGCCACTAATATGTGAAGAAAAATTGAGTGAGAATTATCAGGTAGAGTTGCTAGTAATGAGAAAACCTAAAATTCGTTTATGTGGGATGAATGATGAAATTGATAAGTGTGATGTAGAAAACAAATTGAGATTGCAAAATGATATATTAAAGGATGGTGAAATTAAATGCCTGAAAGTAATGAAAATGTTCAAAAAATTAAGAAGTACTGAAAGATCATTTTCAAAATACGATGCTATTGTGGAATTGGATTCGGTAAGCTTTCAGAGGGCTATTGAAACGCGTAAGGTGAATGTGGGTTGGGATCAGTGTGTGGTGTATGAAGAGTTAAATGTTAAGAGGTGTTATAAATGTCAGGGATTTAACCACAAAGCGAATGAATGTAAGAATGATGCAGCGTGTGCAAAATGTGCGGGTGATCATGAAACAAGGGATTGTGGGAAAGAATCAGTAAAAAAATGTGTGAATTGTATAAAGTGCAATAGTAAACTAAAATTGAATCTGGACATTAGTCACTATGCATTGAGTAGGGAATGCCCATTGTTTAAAAGAAAGCTTAAGGTTCAAATGAATAAAGTTGCATATTAGCAATTAAAAAATATTAAGGGTCTATATTTGAATATTCAAGGCATATTAAACAATTTTGAGCAGGTGGAATTATTAGCTGAAAATGGTGATTATGATTTTATTGCTTTAGTTGAAACACATTTGACGGAAACTGTGGAAAGTAATGAAATAAATATAAGCGGGTATAATGTGATGCGGTGTGACTCAATTTCGAGCAGAACGAGCGGTGTTGTATTATATTTGAAAAATATCTGGAAGTATGAAATAATTGCACAAATAACGATCAATAAGGATGTGTGCTGGATGCTTGTAAAATGCTGGTTTGAGAATGTATGTTATGTTTTAGGGCTGCTGTATAGATCACCTTCCTCTTCGGAAAGAGAATTTTGCAATCGATTTATGGATTGGTGTGAAGCGGTTTGTGAAATAAAGCATGAAATTATTATAATGGGTGACTTTAATATTAACTTCCTCTGCGAGGGTACGTATTCAAATAAAATGAAAGAAATTATGGTCGATAATGGATTTAAGCAAGTAGTAGAAGAATACACGAGGATTACTGAATCATCGAAGTCCTTAATCGATTATATAATAACTAATGCGAAAGGTGTAAATGTTAAAGTTAATAGAGCATTAAAAATCAGTGACCATGAAACTATTGAGGTTAAACTTGAAGTAAATCGGAGAAGTGAAGATGTTCGAATATTTAAAAAGTACTTTAAATATAATAGATATATATATGAGCGGTACTTAGTTCAACAAAATTTTAATGAGGTGTGTTTTATTGAGAGTTTGGATGATAGCGCGAGAGTGTTTGAGGAAAAATTGAATCTAGTGTCAGAGAGGTGTATGGTAAAAAAAGTTGTTAAGTTGAATGCTAATGAGTGGTATACGGGGTATCTGTATAGGATGAAAACTAATAAAATAAGAAGCTATATGAAAGCGGCTCTGTCTGGAGATCCGAATGACTGGTTGGAGTATAAAGTAAAGCGAAACTTGTATAAAAAGTATATAAAAGTAGCGAAATCGGAACACATAAAATATAAGATTGATTGTGCGCGTAATTCAAAAGAAATGTGGAAAGTGCTCAAGAAGTATGTAATGAAAAGGAAGTGAAAACCATAAATAATATAAGATTTTATGATACTAGTTGTGGGGTTGAGGTACTTATTGCGCAGAAGTTTAATAACTTTTTTGTTGATAGTGTAAATGAGATAAGCAACTCTATTCCATATGTGAAATTTGAATGTAATTTGCCTAATTTAAATAGCAATTTTGATTTTAGAAACATTGATTTATCGGAGCTGAAACAAGTGGTTAAATGTATGAACAATAAAATGGACTATAATCATATGAGTACAAAAATAATTTTAGATAATTGGATTGTGTTTGGTGAACCACTATTGAAGATAATAAATCAGTCGCTTAGTGAAGGTTTATTTCCAAAAGCATGGAGAGAATCATTAATAGTTCCTGTTGAGAAGGTTAAGAATTCCGTTAGGGCTGAGGATTTTCGCGCAGTGAATATGCTATCGATACATAAAAAAATAATAGAGAAGGTAGCACAAATTCAATTAGGAAAATACCTCGATTCCAACCATGTACTGATAGAACAGTAGTCCGGTTTTCGAAAAGGGCATTCGTGTGAAACTGCACTAAATTGGGCATTAATTGAGTGGAAAGTTGAACTTGAAAATAGGAAAAAAGTTTTAGCCGTCTTTCTAGATTTAAAAAGAGCATTCGAAACAGGTGATAGAAATATACTTTTGATTAAATTAAAAAAATATGGAATAAATGGTAAATCGTATGAGTGGTTTGAGTCTTACTTGTCTGAAAGGTATCAAAGAACAAAAGTTAATGAATGTTTGTCTGAGAAAGTGAGTATTGATATTGGTGTTCCACAAGGCTCGGTTCTTGGTACAGTGCTTTTTTTATTATACATTAACGATATTGCGACCATTTTATCGGATGTAAAAATTGTGTTATTCGCGGATGATGCATTACTTTACATAGCCCAAGACGATATTAGTTTGTGTGTTTCCCGGATGGAAAGTGCTTTAGAGAAAGTAAATTTTTGGTTAAAAATGAATAAACTAAAGTTAAACGTTGAAAAATCTAAATGCATATTATTTGGTGGCGAGAATATAAGTGGTATAAATATGAATAACACCGTTATAGAGTGTGTGTCAGAAATTAAGTACTTAGGTGTCATTATATAAAAAAATTTATCGTTTAAAAAACACATCGACTATATTTGTAAAAAGATTGGGAAAAAATTGGTTTTTTAAGAAGAATACGAAGTCAAATTTTAATGGCTACAGCAATACAGATTTATAATGTCATCGTGAAACCTCATTTTGAGTATTGTTCAACGGTGTTATTCTTAAGTCCAAGGAGCAACTAGAACGTATGCAGAAGCTACAAAAGAAGGCGATGAGGATTCTACTTTATTGTAACAGATATACCACCATTTCATTAATGCTGAATACTCTCCAATGGATGAGCGTGAAAGAGAAGATTGCGTTTAATGTGTTAATTTTTGTGTTTAAAATCAAGAATGGTATTTTGCCTGAATACCTTAACAACTACTTGCAATATATAGGAAGCGTACAATCAATATCGTTAAGAAATGCTACAGAGTTTAGATTAGGTTCATTTAGAACATCAAGAGCACAAAATTCTTTAATTTATCGTGGTCTTAAAATGTACAATCAACTTAAATATGATATAAATGATACAAATATTTATCGTTTCAAAAAATATTGCATTGATTTTATAAAAGCGAATATTCACGTTCTTTGGCCATAAATTTTTAAGATTGTATTGTACTAAAATGTTTATATGTTCTTGTTGAAAGCTTTTTTAAACTAGCTAATAAAGAATACTACTACTACTACTAATAGTTTTTCGTAGATTTTCCCTATTGTACTTAAGAGTAAGATTGGGCGATAGTTACTTGGGTTTGTTGTGTCACCTCCTTTGTATATTGAGATAACAAGAGTCTCCTTTAAACAATCTGGGTATTCACCTTTCAGGAACGCTCCATTGATAAGGGAGGACAAAGGCTCACTTACCACTTCCACAAGAATATTTAGGTCCTTCGCCGTGATGCCATCGATGCCAGGTGTAGAATCTTTTTTTAAATTCTTAATTATGTGTTGTACTTCTGCTGTGTCCGTGGTTTGCAGGAACATGCTTTTATCATTGTATGAATTATGCACATATGGGTTATTTGGGATTTTGTTGTTTAAATTAAATCCAATTTCATTGAAATGACCAGTTATATAAAAAATTACTGTTGTATATTTCTCCATTGTCCTTCTATTCTCGAATGTAAGTTTCCCTAGTTCCTCCATCCCTATTCAGTATGTAGTTATTTACCACTTTCCAAAACTTCCGCGGATTACTTCCGGCTTCTCTCAATTTTCTATTAATATATTCCTCTTTCGTTTGTCTTATTAGTTTTGTTACCTGGTTCTTAATTTTCTTGTAATGATCCCTTAATCTTGTGTTACCAGGATTATGCAGCGTGTTTTATAAGCGTCTCGCATGCACTGAGTATACTGTCAGTTTTTATATCTAGTGTTAGCTTCCTTTGACTCCTTTATAATTATAATGAGTTTTTCTATATTAAGATCCGGTTCTATTTTCAACTTATACTGCACCATCGTTGGAAGCCACTGTTATTTGTTTTCTGCATTACTTTTGTTTTCATTTCTTATGGAACTATGAAGATTGACTGGCTTGGACGTAAAGTCCAGACTGTCAGCATGAGCTGACAGATCACTCGACGGACAGCGTTGACTGCAGGGCGGCACGCTAGCTCGCCTCGGCTATTGGCGGAGAGTGTGGGGAGGTTCCACGAAAAACCTGCCGCTGCCGTCAGCCATAATCAAAAAAAATTTCGTGCCTATCCAACAAAAGCCGGCACACATTCGATCCTGAAGGGACCCTTACGTCACTTACCTGTATACCATCGAAGGCGCAGATGTTCTGCCTTCTTTGCCTGCCCCATCCTCCCATCTGACTCTGAGGGGGCATAATTCTTCAGAGTCCCTAGTTGACCTGTAAAGAGAGAGAGACTAGGCGAGCCTAGACGACCTTCATATTATATGAGAGGGCTCCGGGACAGTGAAGGAAGAATCAAAACTTTCAAAATTTCATATTTAGGTTATAATTCTGATGAAAATAAAAATTTCTTTAAAAGATACTTTTCTTTGGTGTAATTAGGAATGACACCTCTACGTAACAAAAGCGTTTTTAAATTCTTACAAAAGTTGAAGAATATGAATAATTAAGATAGGAGCTTGTACTTTACAAAACAATATTATTTTACACTTAATCTCTAAATAATTTCCTTCGAAAACTTTACTTTGCAATAATTTAGTGATTGAAGATTGTTATTTCACTCATGCTTCAGGCTTACTATGTATATGCATTTCTTCCAGTTCAAAACTATACACTTAAATCTAACTAGAAAAATAGCTTGTGTAGTATTCAACAAATTAACTATAGCTAGTTATATATAAAGCATTAAATCAAAAAAAATCAAAAAGGTCAGGATTCCAATATACATGTGTAGGTAAGTATACCATGAAATCAGACATATATATGTGCAAGTATAGGCTGAACCACAATAAACGTAAGTACATTTACTTACGTAAAGCGAACGCGCTCTTTAATTTAACAGGCGTACACAAATTAACTTTAACTCGTGTGAGGGGAACTTTCGTTAAATTTAAAAGTCAAATTGCAGTCAGTAAAGGTGCGGTAAGAATCGCACATTCCTTAAGAACGCGATGTGTCAAACAGTTAAATTATTAATAAATGATTAAAAGTGCAATGTAAAACTTAAAATGGAATAAAAATGGTACTGTGAATTAATAGAAAGCACAAATCTTCAATTAAATCAACTTTCCAATTGTTAATTTTTTCACTTTTACCACTTTTTAAAATTTAACACATAAAATGTCATTCGGGCACTGCAAATTAATAGAAGGCACAAATCTTCAATTACATTAACTTCCATTTGTTAATTTTTTCACTTTTACCACTTTTCAAAATTAAAAACAATAAATATCAAGATAATAACTCTTACGGAATGTGATATAATTTAGGCTAAAAGTATCAATTTTTTGTAAGTAAACGTTAGTCTCGTTTAATTTCGTAAAGTTATTTACTTCTATTGTGGTTCAGCCTTATAGCTTTAAATTGAAACTATGTATGTAAATATATGAAAAAATATCAATGACGAAAAGTTCTACAGTGCAAGTCGCTACAAAAGTCGGAGTATATACATGTGTCAAAGGAAAAGTGCAATATATCAATAATACTCACAGTTAAAATTCCACGGCCTGATGAAGCGCTTCAGCATCCGCCATCTAGTTAAAAATTAAATTAGAATTTAATGCCTCGACTTGCTGTCTGTAGGCTCTATCACAAACTAATTTGTTGAGTTGAAATAATATTGCCCAGCGGCACTTGTATCTACACTTATATCTTGAACGAAATTATATAAGAAAGTGCGGAACGTAATTATAATAAAAATAAAAATTTAAAACAGTTTACAAATTCATTTTATAGTTGACGACTGTATCTACTGAACTGCTGGACTATTTTGTATGAAAACAGCTTCAGTTTCGTTCCACGCTTCAGGCACTTCGCAGTCTCGCAATGTGTGGATGAGTATATCCAAAGTACAAATGCAATCTAAAAGTGGCAAATAGCTAACAGTTGCAGAGATTTGTCTCATTACATCCCGAATCTCCTGTTGGATACGCTTCAACTCCTTATTAGATATTGGGTTCTTCGGATCACCAGAACTGTTGTCGCCCGGTTCTGTCTGCACTTTAAAATCCCACCACTCCAGAACTTCTTTGGTGTGAACATGTGTAATAATCATGAATATTTTCTCAAGAAGATTTTTAGACAACCATCCTTTAACTTAAGAGAGTACGTTTTTCAAGAATTCTTCGATTTTACTATCCTTTGACATTAAAATTGCTAATCCATATTGCTGCGTGTTCACAAAACGCTCAGGAGGATATATTCCCCTTTGAAAAAGTATTGAGTTTATACCATATTTTAAGTATTCCGCCACTATAACTGTATTAAATCAGCACTATGTTTTGCTTTCTGAATTGAAATTCGCTAACCATGGTTTAAATCTTCCAGCAAAATGTAAACTTTTAACACGATAATCCAGAGTTTCAATAACGTGGTGTATTAGCAACGCTGACGGATATTTATTCCGCAACTTATACTTAGGCCAACACTAATGTTCAGCACCCTTTGTAAATTCCTCTCGGGCACGATGTCGGGGAGAATTATTGATGCCAATTTCTTTCAGGAACTATCTTCCATGCGCGTCACTTTACTCAAGAAGTAAGACAAATCGATTGTCTTCTTCTTCTTTGTCACCACCGTCAGAATGTCACTTCGAGCTCGAAGAAACGCACTTCTCTCGGTTGGGGTGCGTTTTAATTTTCCGCTCGTCGCGGCCGGCTTACACGCTTGCTTCAGTACTTTGTGTAGCATATTGCTATATGCAATATGCTACGACCATAACAGGGTAGAGTGGTCTGCGCCACCCGTTGTTCAGACAACGCTGAAAAATGGTCGACTGAGCTAGCCGGTCTTAAACATAGGCCTCATCGCTGCGGGCGCTCAATGTGTGTCTCGACCCACGACCCAATGCGTAGTCCTCATCACTCGTGCTATATTACGACGTTGCTCTACTTGACCGATGATGTATCGAGGACACATCCCTGAAGTCTCGTCAGTCTTCGATCCGACTTCAACATCCTTCTCAGTGGGGGAGGCCAAAGTTACATTGACAAGCTGGTAACCCAAAAAAAAAAAAAAAAACCAGCCGGTCGATGTCTCTCTGCTCTCCTTCACCGAGATGCTGAGAAATCCCCGCGATCAGTAACCTAAAGAACTGATCGCTAAGCTTTCTCGGCACAACATTTCGCTCCGATCTCCGACCGCGATTGTTCAAGGGTGTGTCCCCAAGGCGTCGTCGAAGTAGCGACATGCTGACAGCCTTATACAGGAATGGATTCCAACAGGTATATCACCCACCATTGACGGGGCAATAGGAGGGCTTCGCGATATCCTATAGTTTACCAGTGAAACTGGCTGGATGCCTTCTTAGGGCTTCCAGGATCTAGATTTAGTACTGCTATGTCCGACGGTTGTCGATTAACGAGATGTTGTAGACGGACGGATAAGAAAAAAAAATCCTCCTAATGAGGCCGATCCGGAAGGGACTATAAAAGGTTATCTACTCATAAGAGGTAGAGGTGTGCTGATGAGATTGAATTCCAACAGGTATATCACCCACCATTGACGGGGCAATAGGAGGGCTTTGCGATATCCTATAGTTTATCAGTGAAGCTGTCTGGATGCCTTCTTAGGGCTACCAGGAATAAACGACACAGTCGATAGTTGACACTTTGAGACTGGATATCACTGCCTGATGTTCTTGGCGTGATAGACTCCTAGCAGTTTCCCCTGCAGATCTTCAAGCTCATAATAAGCGTTTCCTTTCTTGGCTCTGACCCGACACTTGACAAATTTTCGCCCCAGTTTAACACTCGTCTGCTGTCGGAAGTTGCTTTGGGCAAAATTCCTTCTAAATACTTCTTGACCAACTTTGAAATCGACAGGTTTCGCCCTGAGATTATAGGCTCTTGAACCCTGTTCGAACGCATGGTGTAAATTCTCCTGCACTCTCGCACGGATCAATCACATTTTGTCCTCAGCATCTACTCTCAACGGCTCATTAAGAGTTCCAAGGCTCCTCAAGATGGAATAGGAGCTGCCATGTTCAATCATTTGCTGACCGAAGAGTGTTCGATAAGGAGAGAAACCAGTAGCTTTATGGAAAGAGCTCCTGAGGGAACTAGCTATTTGGCTCAGTTTCTCATCCCCTTTCGTATGTTCCTTCCGGATATAGGCCCTAATCCCTGACAATAGAGACCGGTTTACTCGCTCTGAGGCGTTAGCCTGCGGCGATAAACTGCCGTTCTCAAGTGCTTCACCCCATACTTATCCAGTAATCTGGTGAACTGAGTCGAGCAAAACTGGACTCCATTGTCAGAGACGATCGTTTCCGGGACTCCGAACACGTGGAACACTTCCGTCTCGATGAATTGGCACACATTGAGTGTAGATGCTTTTCTCATTGGTTTGAGAATTGGAAATTTTGAAAAGTGGTCAAGAACTATCAGAATGCAGACGTTTCCTTTCACTGACCGAGGATATGGACCTAGAAAATCGATGTACAGCTTCTGCCATGGTCGTTCTGTCATCAGTGTTGGGCGTAATCTGATTGCAGTGTAATTTAATTAATAATTCCATTACAGTTTAGTCAAATTACAAAGTAATCTAATTAAATTGTATTCGATTACACATCAATCAGATTACTTATGAGAGAATATGTAATCTATCAAATGTGTAATCTGTTACAATATAATTAGATTATTTTATAATCTAATTACATTGTAACAGATTACTTAAAAGTAATTAATAATATAATGAAATGAATTGAAAGAAAATAGTATTGTTCTCGTTCGAAATTAGTTTTAGGGAGATTTATGAAGAACTAGAATACAAATATCTTAACTATCTTAAATGTCTTAAATGTGATCACATTAATTAGATTAACATGTAGTGGGATTAACTTGTAATCGATTAATGTGTAATCACATTACACGTTAATCGATTACATTATGTAATCTGATTACAGATTACATGGTTAATTGTAATTGTTAATCATTAATCAGATTACATTTTGCCCAACACTGTCTGTCATACACTGGACTTTCATAGGTGATCTCAGAATAGTATTGGAAGCCTTCGTTTCCTTACACACGTCACAGGCGCCTACGTAGTTTCTGACATCAACTGTCATTCGTGGCCAGTACAGATGTCTTCGCAGACGTTCCAGTGTCTTCCCTATACCTCCGTGTGAAGCTAGTGGCGGATCATGAGCCCTTGAAATGACGTCGGTGACAAGCCCTCGTGGAACCCAAAGCTTCCAAGCTTCTTCTTCCTAAATCGGATCGTCTGTTCTTGGAACAGTCCGAGTGTAAACGAAGCCATCCCTGACACAAAGATCTGGTAGTTTGCCAGAAGTCGTTTTAACCTTATGCCTCAGTTCCTCATATTCCAACGAGTTGAAATATGGCGAACTAAGGTCAACTTCCGGGCCAGGATCTTCGTTGGTGGACAGGCTGTCACAATGGATGCGTGACAGCGCATCAGGGACGACGTTCAGGCTTCCTTTTCGGTGCTCGATAGTGAAGTCGAAACCCTGAAGCTTCAAACTCCACCGAGCAAGTCTACCGCTGAGGTCCTTTTGAGACATATGCCATTTCAAGCTCGCATGATCCGTCACTATCTTAAACGGCATGAGTTCTATTAAGGGACGGAACTTCTGTACGCTCAAGATTGCAGCTAAGCATTCTTGCTCTGTGACGGTGTAGTTTCGTTGGGCTGAGTTCAACTTTTTCGAGACATAGGCTATTGGCTTCTCGTGGCCATCGTCATCTAGTTGAATCAGCACCCCACCAATACCTTGTTGGCTCGCATCGCACTGTATAGCGAATGGTTTGGTGAAGTCTGGGCTCACTAGCAACGGAGCAGAAGTAAGTTTTTGCTTTAAAAGATCAAGAGACGTCTGGGCTTCAGGTGTCCATTTGAACTGACTAGGGTTTTTCAAGGTGTCTGTAATGGAGGCAGTTAAGTCAGCATAGTTCGGGATGAACCGTCTATACCATCCCGCCATACCTAGTAGGCGTCGGGCCTGCCGAACAGTTTTAGGTGACGGATAGTCAACTATAGCTGAAATTTTGTCAGGGTCAGTTCTTATACCTCCCTTTCCGACAATGAAACCCAAGTATTTGGTCTCTTTGATACAAAACTTGCTCTTCTCGACGTTGATAGTGAGGCCAGCTTTCCTCAAACAATCCGCTACACGGGCTAGCAGCGTAAAATGAGTGTCGAAGTCTGATGACAGAATTAATAAATCGTCTAGATAGACGAGAACATTCTCACGAAGATCGAAAGGAATGACTTTATCCATGAGGCGGCACATCGTTTGTGGAGCGTTGCATAGGCCGAATGGCATCACTGTGTACTGATAGAGAGGATGACCAGGTACTGTAAAAGCGGTCTTCTCTCTGGAATCAGTGTCTAGTGGGATCTGCCAGAATGCGTCTTTCAGGTCCAGGCTCGTTATGTAGTTTGCCGGAGGAAGTCGACTCAGAAGTGCGTCTATCTGCGGTAGCGGATAGGCATCCTTCATCGTAACAGAGTTGACCTTCCTGGCGTCAAAACAAAGCCGGACCTTTCCAGGCTTCCTTACTAGAACAGCTGGAGAGCTCCAAGGACTCTGACTCTCCTCTATCACACCCAGCGATAGCATTCGCTCTAATTCGGCATCCATTAAACTTTGTACTGCCGGCGAAATCGGATAAAAGCGCTGTTTTATCGGGGCGGCGTCATTCGTCTCAATTTTGTGAGTGACCAATGATATTTTTCCCAGGCCTAGGGAGGCGAAAGAGGGGAAAAGCTGTTTAGTGGCTTTTAAGCGTTGTTGATCGAGACTGAGAATATGGCAGTCGGTGTCAGAGGTAGCTATTACACTTGGATTCACTTCTGCGACTATACCCAGGACATCTGGAGCCAACCCAAATAGACGCCAGAAGTCTATTCCCAGATATAGTGCCTGTGTGAGCCCAGGAATCACGTAAAAACGCACGTTTTGGGTCTTATCATGGAAAGTGACGTCCAAGTTCACATGACCATGCACAGTCGTCATGGCACCATTAGCTACTTGGACCTGTGTCCGATACCTCTTCCGTTCGACATCTGCTTCTGAAAGCTTCTCTAAAGCTCCCTGGCCTAGAATACTGACAGTGGCACCACTATCAAGTAATCCAGTCTCAGTTTGCCCGAGCAGTCTTACTTCTGCGTACGGTCGAATGTCGTCTGGCATCGACACGGAAATCTGGGCCAGTTGTTTTCTCTCTAGTCTCATCGGTCGACAGTATTCCCGCCAACGACCGGTTGATCGTTTCTTTTTGGGTCCACTATCCAGGTCAGGAAACATTATTTCAGCTAACTCTGCCACTGAGGAGAAGATTCGATCTCTTGCTGCGTTGTATTTCTGCAGACGCGTATAATACGGCGTCAGTGGATGTAAAACAGGCTCACGCCCACTCGTCATAACAGAGCTTGGTGGCCGTTTCAGAGCAGAAATGAAAGGAGGCCAAATCTCCTGCTCAGTAACTTTGTCAGCTAACAGTGCTGTCGGTGTTAACGGGATATCGGAAATTAAATACTCTTCCAAAGAAGTGTCTAATAATGTCATGGGCTCCCCAGAAGTGGAAATGGGAGCTTGAAGTTCTGCGGAGAAGTCTATCAAGTTCTCCGTCTCTATCCTTGAAGTGTTCGTACTATCAGGTGTTTTGCTGATATCACCAGAATCACTGAATGATATCAGTGGACAATTCAGGGGTTCGTCAAGGTCTGCTAATGGAGCGGACTTTCCTCCTTGTTCAATGTTTGAACTGGAGTGTTCGTTACGACTGGTGCTCGAGACGTTGACGCTGGTCGAGAAGAGGTGTTGGGATTCCCGACCCGTCTCTCGTTTTTTTGTCTACAATAGCGGCAATCAGGCTTGAAAACGTTTTTGCGTCCGCATCCATAGCAGAACATAACTTGTCTCTCTTGCCTGCAGTCTTGATAAAAATGACCGGATTGGTCACAATTCCAGCATACTATAGTGTGTTTGGCTGAAATGCTCGACACGTCGCCTAAGCTGTTGTCACTGCCTGTTGCTAGTGACAGTTCGGGGTTCACGGTCTGGAAATCGTCGATTTCGTGTACTCGTTGGTTCTGGTAGGGGTTCCAACTACCAGCTGTCGCAATTCGAAGCTGCGTGGCTTGGACACGAGTAACAAGCGATCTCAGCTGTTCTATCGTATCGGTGGGATGCAGGCATATTTTTTCCTGAATCTCAGGCAATAAATTCGACTTGACAATCTCCAGGAACTCTTGGTCTGGCATGACGTTCTGCAACTGATCACGCAGCAACCCTAAATGATGGTGGTACATGGCGAACAGTTCACCAGGCTTTTGCTTTCTAGACATCAGCTGTAAGCGGATCTTTAGATCGTCCTTGGGCACTCCCCATTCGATTAATAATCCCGTTTTGATGAATTCCCAAGTTGGAAAGGGGTTACGTCTTAGTATTGACCAGTACCAGTCTTTCGCTGGTCCTGTCAGTACCGTAAGCATGTTTCTCACAAGAAGGTCAAAAACTCCTTTTAGAGCGGAATGCGTGAGCGCTTCGACTCTAAAAATGAATTCATCGACAAAGAGCTCGGAGTTATTGCCGTTATATGTCAGGTTCCATCTTCTGATAGGACTGCCTGATCGTCGCTGTCCTATATTTGCAGGGTGACGAATATGTGGAGGTGGTTGAGGTGAGACAAAGTTCGCTCTAGGCTGACTAGTAGGCTGACTAGAATGCTGACCAAAAGGCTGATCAAAAGGATGACCAGAAGGCTGACCAGTAGGCTGACCAAAAGGCTGACCAGTAGCTGATGATGGTCTCTGAAACGATTGTCTCCTCAGATTGGGGAAATCGTTCGATGGTCTTGGATTACCCATGAACGGAGGAGGTCGTAGAAAATCCATTGACGGCAGTGCTGCTGCTACTTGTTGTCTGATGCTATCTACTAAATCAGTCCGCAAGACATTCAGGCTTTGTTCGAGTCCTTCACGTACTAGAACTTGCATTTGTATGCGCAAGCCTGCCATCAACGCATCCGTAGCTGCTGACGTGTGTCCTTGAGCTGTACGCACTGTCTTGTTGTGAGTTGGGGTTTATAAAAGTCCTTGAATGCAGATCGGGCATTCCCGGTGAGAGTGATCGCCGATTCGGTGGTGGTAAGTTGAAGGTAGGCAAGTCAAAGGCCGGAAATGAATCATGCTTGGTAGACTTCGCGGGCTTCATCTTTTTCGGTCTTTTTGGGATGGCACCAGTGTAATCAGTGAGGTGCTGTGGCGTGAGGCGGCGTCTACAGTTAGGGCAACTGGAATGTTCGCCTATCCAAGTTTGTATACATGCCTCATGGAAAACATGTCCACACACGGTCATGACAGGCTTCCGTTCGGCTGACCAGCTCGTATCTCTGCAGATAGTGCATGGCTCAGGCAACATTGTCACACCGTTTGTCGCAGGAGGTGGTGTCCGTACTGTAGCCATAATAAGTTCAGACGTAATTCCAGATTAAAATTTAAAATTTGAAAGTTTGGAAGAGATAACAGGCTCTTCACAACGTGAGGATGACGAAATACTGAGTTAAAAACTTTAAGATTGGGACTATATACTAAAATTTCAAAATAAAAAATTTTCCCAAAGTTTCAAAAAAAAATTCAGAAAATTCAAAGGTTCGAGAAATTTCCAAAAAGTTCAATTAAGCGTTTCAAAAAAAAGTTCTTATCAGAAACATACGATTTCTCCTTCACTTTCCGAAGCTACTCCCTACATAAAGGTTTCCAAGCCGCTCTCCCTCCTTACAGGTCAGAAAATTATACCAGTAAGTGACGTGAATGTGTGCATGAAAAATTGTGGAGTTCCCACAGAAATCTGGGAAAAGTCGGGTTGGAGAAGCTAGAGACTGAAAATGATACTAGAGATTCTTCAGCCAGGCAGTTAGCAGTATGCCAACTCCTGATTACTGAAGGTCTCCAGCACCACTTCCATCCTCCAACATCTCCTTCCTTCCTCTTCACTTGATTGTCATGTCCAGCTAATCTTCCAACTGGGCAGGGTCATGAATCTGGTCAACTAATTAGCTGAAAGCCAAAAAGCCGTCTCACAGATTTACAACTCTGTCCAGCCAGTTGGCCAACAGAGACATGTCTCCGCGAGAGCTCACACAAAAAAAAATTTTGTGAGGCCACCTACCATTTCCATGACAGAAGGCCAGCGGGAAAGATCGATTTAAAAAAAATTCAAAAAAATTCAAAACTAGATAATTGTTCAGACTCGAGGCTTGACCAAAGTCAAACCTAGAGTCGAACTTCAATTCAAAACTTCCAAAAATCTAAAACGTTACGTTACTTTAATCATCCAAATCAAAAATATCAAAATCTCAAAACGTTACTCTACTTTCAAAACTTTAAAAACTTTTAAACATTACGTTACTTTACAAACTTCTATTAACAAAACAATCAAACCTCAGATCCACATGTGTTCTCCACTAGATATGAGACTACCGAGTCAGACGATTTAGCTACAAACCAAATGTCCATATCTCAAGTAGCCTCAGTCCCCAGTGTCAAACACATTTGAACACCGAAGTTGACTGAGGTGGCCCCACGTTGGGCGCCATTTTTTGTTATGGAACTATGAAGAGTGATGGCTTTGGACGTAAAGTCCAGACTGTCAGCAGGAGCTAACAGATCACTCGACGGACAGCGTTCACTGCGGCACGCTAGCTCGCCTCGGCTCATTGGCGGAGAGTGTGGGGAGGTTCCACGAAAAACCTGCCGCTGCCGTCAGCCATAATCAAAAAAAATTCGTGCCTACTAAACAAAAGCCGGCACACATTCGGTCCTGAAGGGACCCTTACGTCACCCACCCGTATACAATCGATGGCGCAGATGTTTTGCCTTCTTTGCCGGCCCCATCTAGTCTCTCTCTCTACAGGTCAACTAGGGACTCTGAATAATTATGCCCCTCAGAGTCAGATGGAGGATGGGGCCGGCAAAGAAGGCAAAACATCTGCGCCTTCGATTGTATACGGGTGGGTGACGTAAGGGTCCCTTCAGAACCGAATGTGTGCCGGCTTTTGTTTAGTAGGCACGAATTTTTTTTGATTTGACGGCAGCGGCAGGTTTTTCGTGGAACCTCCCCACACTCTCCGCCAATGAGCCGAGGCGAGCTAGCGTGCCGCCCTGCAGTGAACGCTGTCCGTCGAGTGATCTGTCAGCGCCTGCTGACAGTCTGGGCTTTACGTCCAAAGCCATCACTCTTCATAGTTCCAATACACATTCGTTTCTTTTTAACGGATATACCATTCACTGTCATAATTAACAGTGCGTGATCAGTGTAAGTAGCATGGTCCATGTTTAGGGATACCTCATAGTTTGATAGAATGTCAGAGCCTTCGTGATTAATTATTATGCTGCTTTGATCCGTAATTCTAGTAGCGTTCATTGGAAGTATCTTATTTACAATATTGAATCCCAGCGATCTAAAGCTGTCCATATACTGTTTACAGATATTAGTGGATACCAGTAGATCTATATTTGTATCACCCATAAATATTAAGTTTTTATTAACACTTAGTATACTTTCAAGTCGCTCGATAAAGTCCACAGCAGTCCCCCTGTTATTATTCCTGCTATAATACTTGGTTTCATTTGTATATAGCCATGTTTCATTGAGAATTATTATATGTATGCCGGTGTATATCTTGGCCATAGCTTGCACTTCATGCAATTTATTTCTCAATATTTAAGATATTTAAGAATAAAATATTCAATTTTTTACTACCAGGCATTTTATATGGTCTCGACAGTGTAGTCTATTTTATGCCTCTTTTCTATTACCCAGTTCCCATGAAGCGGACTGGAGTGGATTAGCGAACTTCGGAGTGAGATAATTCGCCATGTGAACACCAACCGGACTGGAATACCTACACCGGCGTTAGTTCGGTAGTGGAGTGGAATTAATCACATGTGAACATGAGTGGATCGAAGTGGATTTACGTTTGGATATTTTTCGGTATACTTTCATCTTTTGCTTCGAACACCTTTGTGCTTTCATACAGTATTTTAGAAATTGTAAAATTATACTTCTTTCCATGATCCGTCTTTCAATATCTACAAAAATAGCTTCAAATGAGAGCTGACTTTAAATTAAGAACTATCAATAGAAAGATGTCTCTTGTCGATTTAATCCAGTCCATCGCATATGAACACTTTTTCAGTTGAAAGGTCCAATTTGGCAACTCCGCTATATGAGATAGATTTAATTCTATCTTGAGTGTCATTGACCTTTTCCTGTATTTGGTTTAGTTGCTTCTCTTTATTCCTGCTTAAGATGTTTAGAATGCTCAATATTTCCTCAAAGTTCTTTTTCATTTCATTTAAATTGCATTGTTTGCAGCTTGTGCACACGAATCAAATATTGGGATTAGTTTGTACTAATTTTTGTATATAATCCGTCAATTTCAAACATTTTGTGCAAAAAATTCCCACAGACCCAAATAGGATCTTTACGAATTGATTTTTTACATTCATAACAATTCATTTTTCTGTTCCAATTTTCCCCCCACACACACAAATTTATAAATTCACCCATACACCCGTCGACAGTTTTACTATACTCACGCCGAAAAATATTTGCTCACACACATGCACACACACACTTATAGAATATTTCACACAAACACACACAAGCTTATAAAATATTTCACAGTAGAGATTCGCTATATGAGAGCTACTTTTCCTTTTGATTTTAATATATAACAGCTATAAGATAGCTTAATTCCACACTGTTAACACTTAAATTTGACACCAAAATTTAAAAATTATATTAAATTAATTAAAATTCCCACTACATAAAAATCAAAAATTTGCGAGAGGTAAAAAAACACGTCTGTACTGAATGCACTCACGCACTTACCGTTTGTTTCAGCACAATGGATGCAAATAAAACTAGGTCCTGCTCTCTCTATGTTGTTATCTTCTTCCCACTTTCAATTTTCATGACCTTTACTTCCGTCGGCCCAGAAAGTGGAAAGTTACTTTCGTATGGAGACGTCAAAATGAAACTATTTACATACTTACGAAAGCTACTGTCGCCTTGTTAATGTAGCTTTACGCCACTCTGATTCTCACCAGTTAATATCGCCTAAAGATTAACTTTATTTATTATGCTCATTATAATGTCAGTAATATGAATTGATGCCTTGTTATCTTTGGTCTAAAATTTTCAACGCCATGGCAAAACCCTCGAGAATACTTCCTAAGCCATTAAAAACAGAAATCTATATGTGTGCGTTGGGAGTCCGTTCTCTAAAACAATAAACATTCATTTCTTTTTAGAAATTTACAGCAAATGTCTCGTCAGAATTTTGATTCACTTTGGTGGCCGACTGGAGTTATTTTCAGATACAATACATTCATGTGCCGTTCTCGGCCTCCAAAAATGCATATAAATTCAAAAGAAAAAAGTTCCAGTAAATTTCTAAGAAAATATTGAGGGTTTCCCTACATCAGATCAAGGTATCGTTGATATTATATTGGAGCGAGGCATTGCTGTCGGCCTCCAGGCAATAATGCATACAAATTTAGAGAAAAAAATGTCCAGTAAATTTGTAGAAAAATTGAGGATTTCCCTACATCAGGTCCTACCCTTCGATTACGTCAGCAAGTCGAGGCATCGTCGATTTTAATTCTTTTTGAACTTTACGAGCGAGGCACTAGTGATAAAAGAGGAAATTTATTTTAACTGCTTGCTTTGCTAATTCTTGAATAAGAGAAGAGAAGTAATAACAAGGAAAAATGCTAGAATTGCTCTGATCACTACTTATACGTGTATGTAAGTAGGCGTTGTGTTTATCGATTTATGAACAACCTTGATACAGTTGACCCCAAGATATTGCTGGAAATCTTGCATGAACTAAGGCTGCGAGGTAAAACTAACGATCTCATCCTAGATTATTCATTACACAGAATTGTTAGAACTAAAATAAATGAAACACTCTTCTAGGCAAGTGAATAAACATAAATGGAACAACTAAAGCTTTGACTATTTTCAATTTGGTAGCTATTGAAAGAAAATCCGCTGCGCACCAAAGTTTACGAAGTGTGTCATAAACCTTACCCAGGAAGCTGTTAACATAATTGCAACAAATCAGTCGAGAGTTGAGCATGACCCCAAGATTTCTAACTCGCTCCATTTGAGGCAGAGGATTATTATTTAGGATGGATCCAAACCTCGCCTGTGGAGCATCATATAATTTGATTTGTTTGCATTCAAGGTAAGATCATTTATCAAAAACCATTCATGGATGCGCTCCAGATCATTGTTAATTTTGAGGATACAATCCTCGGATAGACAAACAGGGAAACACCGAAAAATTTGAACATCGTCTGCATACATATATATGCTGGCGGTGCATATCACATCTGGTAAGTCGTTAATATAGAGACTAAATAAAAGTGGTCCAAGGATAGAGCCTTGTGGTACACCACGAGACAGATATAAGAGGTCAGAGAAAAGGTTGTTATTTTTCACTTGCTGCGTTCGACCTGACAACAAATTTTTCACGACTGATACATAGAGCGAGAGAGGAAAATCTAAATTGCACGGCCAATTTTTGCAATAATTTACAGTGATTAATGCTATAAAAAGCTTTTGAGAAGTCTAATGAGACAAGGATACCCAAGTTATCTCTATCAAGCGCTTCCCGAATATCTGTAGTAACCTTTAACAAAGCCGTTTGGCAGCTGTGCCTGCGTCGAAATTCAGACTTCTACGTTGATAATAAGGCATTACCCTCAATATAGTCAAGCATTTGATCACTGATCAGTCAAGAGTTTCTCCAGAACTTCTCTAAGAAGCAAGATCAGCCTGTCGAAAATCAGACATACAATTAGGGGAATTCTTTTTTGCAATGCCTGCTATTACAGTAGGTCTTTTCCAATTTTTCGGAAATTTAGAGGATGTTAAAGCTGCATTAAAGATATGGTTGACAACAGGTAGTATTACAGGCAAAAGTATTTTTAGAAAATATGCGGGATGTTATCCGGACCGCAGCCATTCGATTTAATTGAGAGAATAGCACGGTACACCTCTGCCGAATCCACGCATCGGAAGCTGAAACCATTATTTGATACCAATGTAGGGGTTTCACTCTCAATATCTGATGACGGTGGTGATATTAATATTGTGGGAGACGCAAAATGTTCGTTTAGGTCGTTAGGGTCAAAATCACAGCCAGGAGACTGCACTATGAACACCCATTCGTTTTAGATTGGACCAACATTTGCTAGCTGGGAGTTGAGGATCATAATAATTACGCTTCGCAGTTCTTATTTTACTAGTTACGAAATTTCTGACGCGTTTGTATTGGAGTTTGATTGCACTGATTTTCAAATACATATTTGTATTTGCGATAAAGGAATTCACGCGCCGCTATCAAATTTTCAATTTCCTCCGAGAACCAAGGGATTTTATGCTTATGTGTACGCCTAGAACGGAGTGAAGAATACTTATCATGTAGATATTGAATGATAAGATCAAATTTATCTACTTGATCGTCAACATCAGCGCATTGATAGAGCTCATGCTATGGAAGCGAGGCAGATTCCAACAACATTTCCTCTACCTGGGGCATTTCCGCAGAGTTAACATCCATTATGAAATTATACGTTAAGAAAAATAAATCGTGGTCCAAAAAGCTAGGTAGGCTCAGCTGGTTAGAAAAATTACATCACTTTCATGAATAACCAGAAAAAGATCAAGTAGAGAAGGATTTGGCACACCACAAAAGGTGGGTATTCTATTAACTTGCTTGAGATCAAGCCGTTGGATAAGGCGCAGGAAGTTCTCTGAAGGTGCATTACGCAGCAACAGATTAACATTGAAATCACCTCCCAATAAATACATTATTATACCTATTGGTGATAGAAGCAATAGCATCTTCGAATTCCAATGCATTGTCTGTAGAAAAGCAATTAGAAGGGCAGTAAGCAGCAACTACCACACAATTGTCAGCACTAGACCTAACTTCACCGCACAGAAACTCAAAAGGGTGGCTGGGCGGTGAGTAATTGATTACAGCCGATTACAAGTTGGTTTTTACATAGGATGCTACTCCGCCTCCAAATCGATTACATGTTATTTCTATGCAGCTTGTAACCTGGATTATCATAATGTAACCAATTCTCAGAGACAAGTATCACCTCAACTTCCGATTCAGCAAAAATTGTCTGTAGTTCACTAATTTTCGGGTGTATAGGGTCAAGTGGGGTAATTGTAAATTAGGGGTAATTGTAAACGGCTATCATTTCTCAGTCCCTTTCCGTCGAAAAATTTCGTTGAACATGTTGAATCATGAAACGAAGTCCTGTTAATCAGAGCTTGTTACATGACATCATCCAAACAAAACATTAGTACATGTACGGACTTTGAAGCATAAGTGTCTCTTTTTTAGTGAAAATTAAACTTTTCGTTCGGAAAAGAAAGTGATTTTATATACAGTTATTTTAAAGGTAAAATCAGGTTTGCATGTTTGTTAGTCTATATTTTGATATTGCTTATTAGTGGTGGCTTCCATTTCGGGGAAAAAAATAAACTTTAGTTTATTTTGAGTTGTTTACAATTACCCCTCTGATTTACAGCGAAGGGGTAATAGTAAACCTGCATTTGGGGTAATTGCAAACCACGAAAATTTCCGATTAAAATATAAATTTATATTTTTAAATGCAAATTTCAATCGATTTCAGTAAATCTAAAAGCTCATTATGCCGCGCACGTACGTAAAGAAGAGAATTACGCCTTCGTACAGTGTAGATGATATTGCGGCAGCCGTAAGTGACGTCTTTAACAGAAATAAAACCTACCGCGAAGCTGAAGTCTTCTACGGTATACCCAAGGCTGTCATATACAATAGAATTAATGGACGAAAAACATCTCTGAAAAGAATGGGTGCAGGATGTTCGCAGGCTATTCCAAAATGAGTTGAAGACACAATTGCTAAATGTCAGATAACGCGTGCGAAAATGGGCTATCCTTGTGACAGAGACGAGTTGAGAAAACTTGTTGGAGAGTATGTAAAAAAGACAGGCTTAAAAACTCCCTTTAAAGATGGCATTCCGGGAGTTGACTGGTACTACTCTTTCATGAAAAGATACTCAGAATTGTCTTTAAAAAAAATTGCGTAAAGATGCCCGAAAGCCGGATATTGTATATGACTTTTATGAAAAACTGGAAAATATTATAATTCAGAATGATCTTGGATATGAAAACAAAGCTTGTTTCGTCTTCAATGCAGATGAAAGTGGTTTTAGCAGTGACCCTTCTCGCTTAAAAGGCATAGGAGAAAAAGGGAAGCCACTATCACGAGTCTCAGGTGGATCTGGACGTGAGTCAACCACGGTCTTAGCCTGTGTTTCGGCTGATGGTGTGGCACTTCCTCCACTTATAATTTTTAAAGGAGCGGCGATACAAGCTCGGTGGACTGCACTTGAAACTTACCTTGGCACTCTGTATGGTGCTTCATCTAACGGGTGGATGGAGGAGCCACAATTTTTTCATTGGTTTACAAATGGTTTTATACCTCATCTTGAAAAAATCCAGAATGAAAAGAATCTACCTGATCAACGGGCTATTTTGTTGTTTGATGGTCATGCAAGCCATATAAGTGTGAGAATTGTTGAAGAAGCAATAAAGAAAAGAATACTCTTGATCAAATTTCCCAGTCATCTCACAGATCAACTTCAGCCATTGGACAAATGTGTATTTGGCCTTATGAAAACCGTATGGAAGAAAATACTAGTGAATTATGGGAAAGAGCGAATGGGCCGCGGAACCATGCGTTTACCAAAAGATAAATTTGCTAAGCTCCTTGGCGAGGTCTGGATCAAAGGTATGATATCAAAAAATATCATTTCAGGCTTCGAAAACACCGGGGTGTTTCCCGTTTGTGCTTCGAAATTTCCACATAGTGAATTTAGTCCCGCTGAACTTCAAGCATATCTTTCTTTACGGCAAATTTCTGTAGCGTCAAGTACATCAACACCTTTATTGGAAACACCCCTTATCGAAGGTAAGCCTTTATTTACGCCACAGAATTAAATAGAGACTATTAAATTCATATCTTCTTCGGATATACCAGATCTACCATTACTGCACACCGAGCGAGCAAAAGTAGAAACATCAACCCAGGTCGCATACCAATTAAGTTCTTTACCACATTCGAATTTCGTTGAGACGGCAACACAAGAAAGTACCTGTATCCTTAGAAATAAAGTTCTACATTCAAACATTTATTACAAATTTCAGAGAGGATGAAAATTTAGCTCAAAACGGAGAGATGCCATCAGTATGCGCTGATTCTAGTGGTATAATAGAATTATTCAACATTGCGCCTCATTTCACGGCCAGTTTAGATCATAAAACAGTAATTCCACGTTTAAAGCAATTGAGGTATGGCGAGGTTCTTACAACGGAAGAAGTTCGGCAACGTCTTCAGGAAGCAGAACTTAAGAAAAAGACCAAACAAAAGCGATCGAAGGTATTGAAGTCTGAGTCAAAGTCAACTAAGCAATTAACAAATAAAAAGTCTCGAAAGCGCAAGAAAATAGCTAATTCAATTTCATCTTCTGATGAAAGTGGTCCTGAGCCAATCTACCAAAATAGCGGAGACAGTGATTGGAGGGAGGAAAACGACGAGGATACACAAGAATTGGAAGAAGTTGATCTAAGTATAATTAAGAGAGGCACATTTATCTTGGCTAAATTTAAAGGAGGCAACAGGATTGATTCAGGTTGATTCAGTCGATAAGAATGCCAAAGAAGTAGAAATCACCGGTCTTAAATGTTTAGACACAGCTTACTTGACTTTCCGTCTTGTTAAAAATGATAAAAGTTTCATTAAAGCAGATGAAATTTTGGGAGTTTTACCAGATCCGACAATAAAATTGAACTCAAAGGGAGTGCCGCAATACCAATTTGCAAAAAAAAATTGATATCTACGAGAAATGAGTTTCTCCAACATATTTTCTATGTTTTGTTAATTATGAATTTCTAATATCATTTCATTTAAAATACATTACTTGAACTACTTGAACAATAAATGTGTTTGATAATTTGTTGCCCTTCCGAAGTTTTACTATGGGGAAAATGTGAACATGCACTTAGAAAAGCTTTCAACAATTTATATTAAAAGTAGATTTCATAAGTTTCCATTCACCCTGGTCAGAAATACTTTGCGTGTACTTTGTGCGGAATACCTGTCTACAATAACCCCCAAAAAAGCCTATGATTGGAATTTTTGAAGGGGTAATTGTAAACACCTATTACTAACTTATAAACAAGAGATATAACAATCATTGGATCATAAACCGGCTCATAACTGATATCAAAATATAAATAAACTATGATATGAATTAAACAATTCATAAAAAACTAACAAGACTGTCTCAAAACGGAGAAAAATTTCAATTTCGCAAAATCGTCTACAATTACCCCACTTGACCCTACTTGGCGAGTTCATAGAGCATACTATAAGACCACGAGGCCTAGAGCAGTAAATATTCACTAAAGTTTCTACCTGGTTCATCCACTAAAAATTTATAAAAAGATCATGTTTGTACAGAGCCAGTAATAGCGTAAATTAAGAGGCAAGTTAAAGCTAGAAATAAAAATAAAACAGCCCGGCACATGCATCAAAAACTAATATAATTAAGCTGCAAGCAATACAATATAAATTATTTTTTAAGTTAACTGAAAGAAAGCAATAAGGAAAATTAAACAAAAGAAAAGAAAAGAAATTCAAAACTATGCTATTAACTAAACTATATCAAAACAATACGAAGAAGGCAGCATTATATTTAGTCATCAAAATCAACAGCTGTTGCTATTGCAGGTGTCATAGGGGCATCAAGTGGAGTTGGAGCCGCAAGCGCATGCATTGCAGCAATATCACTCATATGCACAAAAATGCCATCTTTTTTCTTCAGGGCATAAACAAAACCATTTCGAGAGCGTACGGATTGCAGCTTATGTAAAGGACGAAAGTGTAGTGCCTCCCGTTAAATAATTTGGTTGTTGCGTGAAAGACTGTCGTGGACTTTGATTAAGCTATCAGAGCAAAAGCCAACATCAATTTTATTGAGTTTTAATGGACCATGCGTGACAGGGAATTGTAGAAAGAGAGCTTCTCAATCTGACAAGAAAGTCTTACTAGTATCGGCGAATTAATTTGCGTTTGCGTTCCCCTCGCGGATGACGTTGAGCTTTTAAGTCTAAAGGCATCTATGTAAGGCGACACGGTATGATTGATGACCGATGCAATGTTTTTAGAGATTTTTTACCACTCCCATTTTTTATCTCCGGAATGCCAGAGATTATGATGTCAAAAATGCGGAAAAACTAAGATCACAGAACAACACGTCTACTCAGTAGGAATACTCATACTAGCCACCAAAATACATCTATAACTACTTAAAAATTAAACAATTAAAGGTTTGAAGGCTATGGATAGGTCATGCTTAGACAAACAAAAAATTGTATGATTGGTGGGGGAAGTCGTAACGGCTTCCGAGATAACGAGTCTTCAAAATATTTGGGTATGTTTTTATAGATCACCCTGTAACTTTTGAACGTTACATCCTATGATGATGATTTAAAATTTGCTGGATTGATAATAGCTGAATCTTTCCAATGGTATTAAATTTTCCCCCTCCTCCTGTCCGTTTTGAAGTTATGGGTCCACAAAATCAAAATTTTGGAATTTTAACTCAGGTTGTTTTTTAACTGCTATTATCAAAAGCACGTCATCAACATCAAGTTTTCATATTGGATTTAAAAAGCCCAAAAGCGTCCCTTCCGATGCACCAAGTTTTATATTACAAAGGACCGCAAATGGTCTAAGTAAAGCTAATCGCAGGGGTTCGTGTGATGGCCGCCACTCTAACCTTTCCTTTAAAATGACCTGTGACACTCTGTAACCAAAATGTAATTCTTATTGCGTTTTTTGCACTTTTTCTTAAGCATATCCAGCGAAAATGACTTAAAAGCTCATTCCCAAAAGAAAAATAATTGCCTACTTTCTGGCATTGATGATACCCTAGATGAATCCTTGTTTTTTTAACTCATAATGATGTCAACTGTTTATAAAAAAAAAAAGTTTCAGTCTGCGTACTGTTACTTAAAAAAAAATGTTTATGATTTTCGCAGCCTCCCACACTCACACACACCGTGGGGGTGCGTCAGCTGACACTTGGTTCATTTATTAGTCATACCAGATCTATCGAAAAAGATAATAATCGATCGGCGTAAAAACACTACCTAAAATGCAACGCTACGTCCCGGACTATTATAGTTGATTGGATTTGATGTGTCACCTCCTTTGTGTATTGATATAACCGGTGTCTCCTTTAAACAGTCCGGGTATTGACCTTCTTTCAGAAACGCCCCATTGATAAGATAGAACAAGGAATCACTTATCACTTCCAGAAGAATATTTAGGTCTTTCGCCGTAACCATCGGTGCCAGGTGCAGAGTCCGTTTTTAAATTCTTAATGGTGTGTTGTACTTCTGCTTCCGTGGGTTGTAAGAACATGCTTTTATCATTGTAGGCATTACGCATATATGGATTATTTGGAATTTTGTTGTTTAAATTAGATCCAATTTCATTGAAATATTTATTCAAATGACCAGCTTTCTCAAAATTACTGTTGTATATTTCAACATTGTCCTTCAGTTCTCGAATAAAAGCTTCCCCAGTCTCTCCATCCCTATTCAGTATGTCGTTATTTAAAATTTTCCAAGACTTTCGTGGATTATTTCCGGCTTCTCGCAATATTCTATTAATATATTCCTCTTTCGCTTTTTTTTACTATTCATTCAGTTTATTTTCTTTTTATTTGTAACTGATTGATTTGAATTATTGCGTGCGGGCTCAGATTAAAATTGAGCAGTAACTGGGTGATGATGTTATGGTCGGATGTGGGCACGGCGGCAGTAGGGAAGTGCCAGGTGCAAACATGGCATACTGCTCGTGTGAAATCACCCTGACCTCTACCCGTCAGAGCTGTCAGTGGAACGGCACGCACCATGTGGGGAACAGACAGAAATCGAGCCGGGAAAAGGCCGGAAGTTTGACAGAAAAGAAAAATCCTCATAATGAGGCTAATCCAGAAGGGATTAGAAGAAAGTTATCTACTCATAAGATAGAGATATGTTACAAGGATCATTGCCCTTTACAAATTTTTTTCCAGGCCACCACTGATTGACGAAATGGATGCTACACTAGCTGTATAAAAGCCGCGAAAGCTTTGTCGGACCCTTTCCAAGCGTGACAAGCCAGGGACGCATCCCCAAGGTCATGGCGGCCCTTGGCCAGAGCTTGACACCGGTCCCGGCACCGAAAGCCCAAAGGCGCACCCACAGTCCAGCAACCCAAAGAATCTGGGCTGTCAGTACGCCGCCGACCTCCGACACAAAGACGGGCAAGGAAAGCCTCCAGCAACCTAACCAACTGATTGCAGGACCTCCCCCACTGGACATCTCCCTCTGACCCCAGATCATCATTCGCAGAGGGTGCGCCTCCAAGTCACCACGCCCAGATTGAGTCTTCGAAGTTTATACCAGCACCGCAAGAGTGATAGTGCCTAATAAGTCGATATATATTCTCTGTCAGGGTCGCCTTGTCAAAGGCTGGGCTCCCATAGGTGGTCTTAAAATGCTGTTTGGAGCCTTTGTTTCCTTACACACGTCACATGAGCCGATATAATTCCTAACGTCGACGGTCATCTTTGGCCAAAACAGGTGTCGTCGTAGCGTTCCAGAGTCTTCCCTATGCCTCCATGTGAAGACAATGGTGGATCATGTGCCCTCGAAATGGCGCTGGTGATAAGTCCCTGTGGAATTCAAAGCTTCCACGCTTCTTCCTCCTTGACTGGATCCCCTGTCCTTGGAACGGTTCGGATGTAAACGAAGCCCCCTCTGACACATAAATCTGGCAGCTTGTTTTATGCTATCACAGTATATGCGGACAATGCATCAGGTACTACGTTGAGGCTTCCCTTCCGATGCTCAATTGTGAAGCTTCAGACTCCACCGGGCGAGTATACCGCTGAGGTCCTTTTGGGACATTAGCCATTTCAAGCTGGCATGATCCGTCACGATCTTGAATCGCATTAGCTCTATGAAATGTCGGAACTTCTGGACACTTAATACTGCCGCCAAACATTCTTGCTCCATGACGGTGTAATTAGGTTGCGCTGAGCTCAATTTCTTGAGACGTACGCAATAGATCTTTCGTCATCCAGTTGCATCAGTACTCCACCAATTCCTTGTTGATGGCATCACATTGTATGACGAACGGCTTGGTGAAGTCCGGACTCACTAGTAACGAAGCAGACGTGAGCTTTTCAGTGGTCCACTTAAACTGACTAGGATTTTTCGAAGTGTCAGTTACCGAAGCAGTCAAGTCTGCGTAGTTTGGTATGAAGCGTCGATACCAGCCTGCCATTCCTAACAGGCGTCGAACCGTTTTCGGTGTCGGGTAATCGACTATTTCTGTGACCTTGTCAGGGTCGGTTTTTATACCATTTTCTCCGACTATGAAGCCCAAATACTTAATCTCTTTTATGCAAAATTTGCTCTTCTCGACGTTAATAGTGCGACCGGCCTTTCTCAAGCAATCCGCCGAGCCAGTAAGGACAGGTGTTAATTAAAGTCTTGGGACAGAACTAGTAGGTCATCCAAGTACACCAGGGCCTTGTCGCGAAGATCGAATGGGATGATTTTATCTATAAGTCGGCACATAGTTTGAGGAGCGTTACATAGTCGGAACAGCATCACCGTGAAATGATAGAGGGGGTGACCAGGCACTGTAAATGCGGTCTTCTCTCGGAACTCTTGATCTAGCGGGATCTGCCAGAATGCGTCTTTCAGGGCCAGACTCGAAATGTATTTTGCCGAAGGAAGTCCACCCAGAATTCCATTTATCTGTGGTAATGGATAGGCGTCCTTCTTGGATAAAAAAGTTTTTTTATCGGAGTTGCATCTCCAGTGTCGATCTTGTGGTTTATTAGTGACGTCTTGCTCAAGCCTAGTGAGGCAAACGAAGGGAACAACGGCTTGGTGGCTTCAAGACGTTTCAATTCTTGCTCCGAAGAGGGATGGCGGTCAGTGTCTCGAGGCACCTGGTTTCACCTCCACAACTGCACCTAGGACATCTGGAGCCAACCTAAATAGACGCCAGAAGTCAATTCCCAAGTACAGCACCTGAGTGAGCCCCAGAACTACGTAAAAACGCAAGTACTTGGTTTCACTACGGATGGTGACATCCAGGTCCGCATGATCATGAACGTTTCTCAAGAGCTCCCCGGCCTAGGATACTGACAATGGCACCATTGTCTAGTAATCCTGACACGGTTTGCCCGAGTAGGTGCACTTCAGCATATGGCCGAATGTCGTCTGGTACTGACACTGTGATGTGGCCCAGATGCTTCCTCTCAGCTTTAACACGCTTGGTATGTTCGCGTCATCGAACAGTCGATCTCTTTCTGGCTGGGTAAAAGGACATTTCTGTCACAGTTACGTCAACGCTCGTGAAATAGTGTCAGAGGCTATTGAGCCAGCGCACGGCCACTTGCCATCACAGAGGTTGATGGTCGTCTCAATATCTTATAAGTAGAATACTGGAACGTCAGGTACTAAAGACATGTCCAAAGGAGTGTCTAGCAAATTGTCACCACCGTTGTTGGCGATCTCTGAAAAGGCGGTCGGGAACTCTACGTTGTATATCGATAATTGGTCTACGATTTCGACCTTTAGGCTACTAGGCACGTCATAAAAACTTTTATTGGAGATGTCCTCCAACGATATCAAGTCGGGAGTTGCTGGTGTTCTTATAGAGAAGCTTGACTGCTCTCGGCCACAGCAGCCGGTGAGGCTGTTGGTTGAGGCATTAGGGCTGGGGTCGACGTTGTTCGAAGGATACCGCGTCGTGTTTGGCCGGAAACTGGTGTTATTGCTCCCGGCTCGTCTCATGTTTTTCGTGGCGCAATTCCGACAATTTGGTTTGATTACGTTTTTCTGACCACATCCATAGCAGAAGTAGCCAGTAGAAGTTCTAGGACAGTCGGTATAGAAGTGACCCTTTTGATCACAGTTCCAGCAAATAGATTCCGTTCTAGCAGGAGCTCTGGTGTGTAGTTCAGCCACTTCCAGCTCATGAACCCGATAACGTGAATTCCTCCAGGAGTTCATGGAATTCGGCAAGGGTAGAGCAAGAGCTCTATTACTCACACTGGGACTATGTGATGACACGATTCGGTCATGAGTGGCCTGTATCTGCATCACCAACGCCCGTAATTGGGTCATTGAGTTCGTCGGATGTAAACAGATCTGACATTGAATGGCTGGCAATAGGTTTGTTTTGATGAGTCTAAAAATTCTCGCTCTGACATGGGGCTCTGCAGCTGGTTTCGCAGTTCAACCATTGCTTGGAGGTAGTGGTTAAAATTTTCTCCTGTTTCCTGTTCATCATTGGAGTTGGATTAGTCCTCAACAATGCACAATACCAATTGGTAGCTCTATCACTGAACAGAGTGTATACATATCTGATCAGCAGGTCGAAGTCGTCATACAGAGTGGTATTCGTCAATGCCTCTACACATAAAGTCTTCCATGGACAGACGCAAAGTGTCTCCCATGTATACTAATCTCCATCCCTTAATCGGGCTTGACGAGCGTCTAGACCACTGGTGAGTAGACTGACGTGAGGCTTGCTCAAAATTCCTGGGGGGCTCTTGACCTGAAGGTGGTCGAGGCACAGCTCGAGGTGGTATAGATCTCACTATTAAAGTTATTGGTGTTGACTCCTCGATTGGAGTAGCCAGGCAACCCTGCCCCAGGAGATAAAGATCGGAACAGCTGTGGGGTATAGCCGTGGGAGGACGAGACTGATCTACTTGCGGCATTGCCTTGCGCGTCAGATGCTGAACCTGAGATCGTAATTCGGTTCGAAAATCGCTGAGACAACGCGACATCTCGCCTCTGACCAAATTTGTCTTTGGAGGCCTGCTAGATCTAGATAGGCTTTCCTAGCCTCAGACTCACGTCCAGCGGCCACATTTGCAGAACTTAGTAACGGTATTCCTTCGTTTGATATATTCTGTTGTTGACTGCCAGGCAGTGAGAAATGATGTGAGGAAAACGAAGTCATCTGCCGTGATGTTGACAGCTGGGTGTCATGACCTGTGTCGTGGCCAAATGCTCGGGTTATAGGTCTTTTGGCTATCGTGCCAGGGTATGTGTAATAGTCGCTCTGACTGGGAAACAACCTGCAGTTCGGGCAGCTAGCTTTTTCTTTGATCCATTTCTGGATACACTTTCTGTGGAAAATGTGTCCGCAGTAGGTGGACACCGCACGAGACTTAATAGACCAGTCCACATCCTGGCAGACAGAGAATATTAAGAGAGTTTTCTTCTTACAAACGAGAATAGTAGAAAAATTGTCTATTTTAGGAAGAACTATACGCACGAGTTCAAGAAAAAATTTTCTTCCTTAAGAATAGCTATTCGCAAAAATTCATAAGAATTTTCTTCTTTAAGAAGAACGAAAATATTAGAAAAATTTTCTTCCTAAGAAGAACTATACGCCAAAATTCAAAAAAGTTTTCTTCCTTAAGAAGAATTCGAATCGGGAAGACTATCAAAAATTGTATGCCGCCCATCTCCCCCCCCCCTCTAGGCTATCTCCCCTCATAAGGTTCCATCACAGGTAAATGTAAACTTAGAGATCTAGATGAAAACCAAGTCTAAAAAACGGCCCGGGGAAAGGTCAGTCCGAGATACCAAAGGATGAGAGAGCCATCAGAGATTCCTCAGCCAGGCAGCTTGCAGCATGCCAACTCCTGATTACTGAAGGTCTCAGGAGCCGCTCCCCCAACACCTCGTCCCTTGCTCTTCTCGGTTCAGGACCTCTCTAGGTAATTGACGTACAGTGTGTGCGGAAGTGTAACTCTAAAACGAAATCAAGTTCCTCACGGAAAGTCTTAAGAAGGATTGGTCTGAGGTGCCAGAGACTGAAAGCGCTACCAGAGATTCTTCAGCCAGGCAGCTAGCAGCATGCCAACTCCTAATTACCGAAGGTCTCCGGCGCCGCTCCTCCCCTCCACAGACTGTTCTACATATCTGGCTCTCCAGCTCGGCAGAGCCATGCATAAGGTTGACCAAGTGGCTTGTAGCCAAGAAGTCATCTCGCAGATGCATGGCCCTGTCCAGCCAGATAACCAATAAAGGCATGCCTCCGCAAGAAACTGAGCCGAAAGCTTGAATGAGTGAGGCCACCTGCCATTTCCATAGCTGAAGGAAAGCGGGAAGGATATACAAAAACCGAAACTACAAGATCACGATAAATTCATAGACTAAGAAAATTTTCAGAGCTCAGAAAGAGATCTGAACATCATAACGGTGAAAAATTTCTGGAAACGAGAAAGAAAAATTACGACAAAAATGATTAGATCACAAATCTTCAGAAACCTCCACTGGATATGAGACTCGGAGTCTGAGCCCTAGCTATTAGCCAGAGCTAAGAATCGTCGCAGTCTCAATCCCCAGTAGAAGCTACCTTCAGACTACCGTGATCCAACCTGGGTGGCTTCACGTTGGGCGTCATTTGTTATGTGCACAGAGCATAACTCGCACAACGTATAAAAACTTGAAAAATTGAAAATGTTCTGAACAGAAAGTTCGTGTGGGGTCGAGTACCTAGAATTCGAATTAAATTCGAATCGAACTTTGCCACTCATCTTCACTGGATATGAGACCCTAAGTCAAGCTAAAGGGTTTTCCAATAAGAGGTGTTATTTTAATTAGCCCGCTATTTCGGCAGCTGTCACTTTTGGAGCTGTCATTTTTTGTCGTTTGATAAGTAGAAACTACGCCATTAATAAAAATGGAACGATACACGATTCAACAACGCATTGAAATTATTAAAATTCACTATAAAAATGGTGAAAATGTGGCAGAGACGGTTCGTAAAACTCGAACATTTTTGGGTCATCGTGAAGCACCTTGTCGGACCGCAATACAGAAATTGGTAGAAAAATTCGAGCTGTCGGGACAAGAAAACCCAGGTTTGTCCATTCCTCGTCGTTCTTCGGAATTAGGCATTCCACAAATGTCATTACACCGTATTTTGCATAAAGATTTGGGTCTTAAAGCTTTCTTGAGTGATGAGGCCCATTTCCACCTCGATGGCTTCGTCAACAAGCAAAATTGTCGCATCTGGGGCTTGGAAAACCCAAGAGTTATTGTTCAAAAGCCTCTCTATCCTCAACGTGTGACTGTTTGGTGCGGTTTATGGTTCCGCAGGGTCATTGGACCTTACTTTTTCGAAAATGAGGCTGGAGCAACAGTTACGGTGAATGGATTGCGCTATCGACAGATGATTAATGATTTTTTATGGCCGGAATTGGATGGTATTGATCTGGACAACGTTTACTTTCAACAAGACGGCGCTACGTGCCATACAAGCAACGAAACCATTGATCTTTTACGGGAAAAGTTTCCGGACCGTGTTATCTCTCGAAGAGGTGATCACAATTGGCCAGCGAGATCTTGTGACTTAACACATTGCGACTTCTTCCTTTGGGGCCACGTGAAAGAGAAGGTCTACGCCAACAGCCCAGCGTCGATTCAAGACCTCAAAGATGGAATTCGTGAGGCTATCGAGGACATAGGGCAGCCACTTTGCGATTTGGTTATGGAAAATTTCATGAAAAAGATATGGTCCTGTAGGCGTGGTCGTGGTGGTCATTTGGCTGATGGTATTTTCCATTATTAACGGCATACCTTCCTCTTTATAATGAAATAAAGATCCGATCATTTATTTCAAAAAATGGCATTTTTCTTTGAATATCAAAACAACACCTCTTATTGGAAAGCCCTTTATTAGCAAAAAGCCAAATGCTCGAGTCGTCAGAGTCCTAGTCCCCAGTGACAGTTTACCAGGCCGGCATGCTAACACCACGGATATATGGCGGAGTGCGGGGTGGGTCCACCAACAAAAACCTGCCTGTCACTTTGTCATAATAAAATAGAAATCGTGCCTGAACGAAAAACGGGGATCTACGAAAACAAAAAAAACGCTACACACTGGCCCGGAAGGGACCGAGTACATCACTCACCTACAGATTATCCTAGATTCGGATGGCATGATCCTTTTGCCGGTTTCGGCCGCCCATGACATCCCTGGCAGTAGATCTGCGACGTCCCTATTGCGTTCACCTGTTAGAAGGAAGAGAGACTCAGGGAGAGGAAGGAGAAGAGAAACTAGCCGCTTTCTTATTCCATAGTATGCAATTTAATTTTTAAAGTCCGTTTTTATACCCTAGATGAAATCATAGGGGTATACTAAGTTTGTCATTCCGTTTGTAACACCTCGAAATAATGATGGTAGAGCAAAATGGATTGGACACCCATTCATAATATTAAAAGTTATTTTTATTTTTGCATGTCCGTCCGTCCGTGCGCACGATAACTCGTATACTTAGAGAGCTGAAATTTTTTGCATTTTCGAATAGAACTGAATTCACTAGTGAAATAATGTTAATCACCTCACCCATCTGTAAATTTAAATCTATGGGATAATAAAAATAGAAGAAAAAGACCAAAGGGAAACAGAGAAGAGGAACGGGATCAATTAAGAAACCGTTTTGCATTAACGTGACAAATGAACAAAAAAAAAGGGGGAAAGTGCGGGAGCGAAAACGAAATAGGAGCCAAACGTTGACACATATCAATAATGCAGTTCATCTGCACGCAGAGCTCGGCTGACCGCATATGTACTGGCTGGACTTTCTTAATTCGCGAGACTCCAGTGTTCCGTGACCATAGTTCTCGATGTGATGGGTGATTTACAAGGTAGTCGTTAAATGCTCATCATCTAAACCTTGCCCATACAGCAAGGGGTTGTAATTGGTCAAATTTCCACTGGCTGATTAGCATCAACTTTGCTCGATTAAGACATTCAAGGCAAAGTATAACCTCATCTACTCCTGCGCGTTTTGACAAGTGTTGAGTATACAGGTAAACTTTATCAAAGAAAAAAAGGAGCTTCAATTATCCAATAGAGGCCAATTAATACGTCAGTGTATATACATTAAAAAATGGCCATCTTGCTACGGTAGCGTATATATATATATATATTTTTAAGTTAAGTCAATTATATCATTCTCATATGTGCTATATTAGTATTCGTACTATACTAAAAATTAGACCGAAATGTAAAGGCTAGCCCAAGGCAAAAGAGATCACGATTATCTTTTAGTTCATTTGCAACCCAACCATTACTATCTCCAGAAGGCCTTTTAGCGACACCTCAGCAGTTGTCGTAAGTTTTCCGCACCTTGGGGTGGACTACGATAGGGATTATGCTAGATCCTAAAACAGAAAGGCTAGGTCTACTCTACGGGGGTGAATTTAAGATATAAAAAAAACAAGTAAAAAAGCTAGAATTGGTCTAAGACCAATTCTCATGATACCCTAGATGAATGCCCGTATTAAATTTCGTATGGTCACCGATGTATTCAAGTTTGATTTTGAAGTTGTTTTTCGCATATATTTCTAGAACGGTTTGTCGCACAGAAAAAATTATCATAACCAATTTTATAGGATTTCGTACTCTGCAGAAGTTTTTAGTACAATAAAAATGTCTTGGACTGATCGTTTTCAAAGTATACGTAAAAAACCTAAATTTTTATATGGCAACACCAAGAAGGAGTTGCCCGATTTAGTCCATTTTTGACATTTTATTTGCTAATGTAGTAAAAACATCATGTACGAAATTTCAGCTCTCCACGTGGACGCGTTCTCAAGCAGTGTGCAAATATATATCGGAAAACGAAAGTTTTGTATGGCAACCCCACGAAGGAGTTGCCCGATTTGTCTCATTATCGAACTTAATTTTACTTTTTTTTTTAAAGTCCGTGTACAAAATTTCAGCTTTCTAAGTGAACGCGTTCTCGACTCATCGTGCGCACAGAAGGACAGACGGACGGACATGCAAAAATCAAAATAACTTTTAATATTATGAATGGGTGTCCAATCCATTTTGCTCTACCATCATTATTTCCAGGTGTTACAAACGGAATGACAAACTTAGTATACCCCTATGATTTCATCTAGGGTATAAAAACGGACTTTAAAAATTAAATTGCATACTATGGAATAAGAAAGCGGCTAGTTTCTCTTCTCCTTCCTCTCACTGAGTCTCTCTTCCTTCTAACAGGTGAACGCAATAGGGACGTCGCAAATCTACCGCCAGGGATGTCATGGGCGGCCGAAACCGGCAAAAGGATCATGCCATCCGAATCTAGGGTAATCTGTAGGTGAGTGATGTACTCATTCCCTCCGGGCCAGTGTGTAGCGTTTTTTTTTCGTAGATCCCCGTTTTTCGTTCAGGCACGATTTCTATTTTATTATGACAAAGTGACAGGCAGGTTTTTGTTGGTGGACCCACCCCGCACTCCGCCATATATCCGTGGTGCTAGCATGCCGGCCTGCTAAACTGTCACTGTTTGAGCTGTCAGCTATTGCTGGCAGACTGACTTTACGGTATCCAGCTCTCACTTTTTCTTTAGTCCCATAACAATGATTTTTGCGTTAATAACCAAGATATTGTATATTTTCGGAAGCATAAGTTATAAGACATTGATCATGTCTATCCTAGTTAAGGCTTAAACACATTTGCGACGGTCGACGACTTATGCTAATAATAGGGACAATTTTCTCCAGGAACGTTTTATGGAGCTTTTATTGCATAGGAATCTGCAGTTGCCGTCGCCCGTCGTCCTCTCTCGCCATCGTAATTCAATTAAATCAATTACGACGTCGAGAGAGGCCAACGGGCAACGGCAACTGCAGATTCCTATGCAATACACGCTCCTAAAAGGTTCCTGGAGAAAATTGTTCGTATTACTGCAATAGTCGTCGGCCGTCGCAACTGTGTTTAAGCCTCAAATCTTAGTTCATATTTAGTCCCCTGCTAGACCCTATGTATGTATGTACTTAGTGAATCACAATAATTATTATTTTTCAGAAATCTACTTGTAGCAGCATGTGAGAAGAAATCAATAGTTTTATTTGATCCTATTACAACAAAACAGACGAAAACGATAAACAATGCTCATTTGGACAACGTAAACTGTGTGAAGTAAACAGACTTCAACTTGTTGTATTTAGTGACTCCTGAATTGCAATCATTTCAGATTTCTGGACAATCGAATGTTTGCAACTTGTTCTGATGATACAACAGTAGCTCTTTGGGATACAAGAAACTTGAAACAAAAGATACGCAGTTTGCACGGACATTCAAATTGGGTAAAAAATATTGAGTATTCGCAAAAGGACTGTCTATTGGTAACATCAGGCTTTGATGGAAGTATATATACATGGGATATAAATTCTTACACCGAACAAGGCTTTATTTATCAAAAAGTTTTTCACACTTCTGGTTTAATGCGATGTCGAATTTCTCCAGACGCCACAAAGCTTGTGATATGTACGACAGGAGGTTATTTAATTATTATACATGAACTAGATCTTACAACTTTATCTAAGGACCTTTGTGGATTTAGGGTATTTGAAAAAAAAATAAAAAATAAATCCCATGCAAATTATTTTTAAATTCTTGTTTTTTAATAGCCAAATATATATCGTCTGATGCAATTGGGAAGACAATTTATTCCGCAAGCTGCCAAGTTTGATCACGTGTTTTCAAAATCTCAGAAAAGAAATCGAGTGGAACTAGTCAGTGACTTTCCTGAACACAATGATGCGGAAGTTGTATGTGCTTTACAGGTACATATCCATTAGATATTAATCTATTGATAATTTTTATATACCGTATCCTATTCTTAGATACATCCTCAAGGCTGGTGTGCCTTAAGTCGTAATATAAGCTATGACGAAGGGTCTGAATGGAGCTGTATACATGACATCCAGGAAAAAGAAGAGGATCGAGACCTGCCAAATACGAGGGATTCAATTAGTGAATTTAGCAAAAAACGCAAACACAGCGAATCAGAAGATTTGTCTTCTAATAGCTTTTCGAGTGTAACAACAAATGGTAATTACAGCACTAGTAATTTTGAAGAAACATCAAATACCGCTGGTACAAGTGATCCCAATAGAGGTGGAGGAGGTAACAATCGAAGTGAAGCTTTTGTACCAGATATCTGGGCAGCAGAAGTTACAGTACAAGATCGCGCTTGTCGTACGCTTCGAGGACCTCGAACAGCTAGTACTAATGCTTATGCTTATGTTTACGCGATAAGCAGTGGTGTTATTGCTGTGCCCCCCAACAGAAACACACCAGACTGGAATATTGCAACAGCTGTGCTAGAGGGCACCTCTGTTCGTGATAACATCAGTGACCGGCCGTTCAATATGTCACTCTATAATCGTCAAATTTATCAAAACATACACCGATTACTTTACTTTATAGAGGAACCAAATAAAGGGAAAGGATTCATTAAGGAACCTTCATTTTCAGCTGATGGTCGAATAATTTGTTCCCCATATGGATTTGGAGTGCGTTTGTTATCTTTTACAAAAGAATGTTCTGATTTACCAACTGCACTGTGCTCGTTACGGGGTCAATCTCAACAACTTAAGCAATTTAAGCACATTGATTGTCATTCAGACATAGTGGTAAGCACGAAATTTAGTCCGCGATATCCTCTTCTTGTAACAGGATGTTTAAGAGGGAAAATCGCATGGCATCATCCCGACTTTTGAAAATGCGTTCCCAATTCAATTCCAGATTACAAATAAAAGTACTAAAAAAACATTAGGAATTTAGTTTTAATTGAAATTTTAGCTACAAAACGAGATGTTTAAGGTTGTTTAAAATATAATGGATGGAATATCGGCCCCCTATCAATTGCTAGGTATTTTTTTTTTTGTAGAAAAATCCTATACTTAACATAAATGCAACCCTGTATAATCAATCAATCGAGTAGAGAAACTATTACTCGTCCGAATATGGATGCGCTCTTAAATACGAGAAACAAAAAGTATTCGGAGAATTAAAAGCAGAAATTAGCGACAAAGGTAAATATTTCTAAGGACGCGACTCTTCGAAGAACGATAAAAGATTGAATTCAGAGACAGAAAAAAATTCTCAAAATTGACAATAATTATTTCTGCAATCAGTGGCGTATTTCGCGAACTTACAAATTGTAATATACAAGTGATTTTTTACAAAAAATGTAGAAAAATTGATATTTTTGGTTTCACGAAAGTTCTCTATTACTGAATTGTAGTTGCATTATTAAAATTCGTAGAAATTTTCACTTTTCCTTTCACCAAAAGTTATTTGTAGTTGTAATTCACAAGCTACAAATTTCTAGAAATTGAACTTTCTTGTACATTTCTGTTTCACTAAAAAGATTGGAGTTACAAAATTTGTACAGTATACGAGAATATTTCAGAAGTGATCGGTGCTGTGTAATTTTCTACAATTTTGTTTTACTTCAATTGCTAACATTCATTTCAATAAGAAAATGTTCTACATGCGTCGAAGACATAACAGCAGTGATAGCAGCTGAAGTGACGATTTTGCTTTGATGCTTCCCCGAAAAGTGTATTGGCTGTATTGATTTAACAAATGTTTCGAACAGGTTGTAATTTTGAATTACTATCTACCACAGAAGAGGAAAAAAATTTGGAGGATTGTGATGATGAGAATTCTAAATATTTAGATGGACGGAACTGTATTGAATTACTTTCATAAAAAAAATGAGTTTTATGAATACATCTTAAGGATTTATTTATTTTTAATATCTACTACTAATCTTGTTCATCTGAATTATTTTCTTCTTCTATTTTAGACATTATATCACTTCTCCCTACTCTCAAATCCCATTCCTTTATAATTGGGTTGAGAAAGGATTTTAACATCTTCATACCTTTCCGTCCTCTTGGCACCCGACTTTTTATTTTGTTTGGCAGTCTACTTAAAAAAACAATACATTTAAAAATAACATTGATAATAATATTCTTTATCTTCAAAGCTTTGCAGTATTGACTCACAAGAGGAAAGAGTGGGATATGATTCGTAAATAATCCCTTGCAATGTTGGAGATTCCTTATCTATAATATCAATTACTATGTTTCCATGAACCAGAATTGAGTTAGGGTTGATTTAGCGTTATTGTTGGCTGAGTTAACTCGATGCTGTTTCCATGAACGGCTTGAGTTGAGTTGACAAATGAAATATTTCATACAAAGTAGCCGGATTTGTGTTGGTTAAAACACCCATCCGCACTGTTCTAACTAATACTTAGACAAAATCCAACTCAACTCGACTGGTTTCGTTGAGTTAACATGGATTGAACGAAACTCAACTCAATTCACGTTTCCATGAGCACTAATTCGGATTCAATTCGAATTGAACACCGCATGGAAACATAGTAAATAATGATATTATCGAGGTCTGTGAAAAGACACTTAGTGCCACCTCTTGAACCCGTTTTCTTTGCACTATTTACTTTTATCTAAAGTTAATTAGTTAACTATTGTTATTAAAAATAACACTTACCATTGTTCTCTTATTCATTTTTCGCCCCATAACATCACGAAAGTATTTCTCATCTTTTTTCTTTAAGAATGCCCTGATAGTTCAAGAAATTCAAAATATTTTTTCACTCGCTAATTTTTGCTTCATGTGTTAAGGCGTTATTTTCGAAACAAGGTTCTTTTTATCTCTTATTAGAGAAGCAAGCACCATTTTATTTTGCAATTGCTCATTTGGTTTTGATATTCACAAATTTGTGAAAAAAGCTTGTAGTTTACAACTCAGCTACAAATCTTGTGAAACCGCACATCTACAAAATTGTCAAAGTTGTTTATCTACAATTTTTCTGTTTCGTATTACAAATTTGTAAGATAATTATTTGTACTTTGTGAAACAGAAATTCATACTACAAATTTGTAATTGTGATCTGCAAGTACAAATTTGTAGTTTTAATTTTTAATTTTGTGAAATAGGCCATACATTTCGAATAACGAGTTCATAGGAGCTGTTACGGTGACACAAATATTTTTGTAAAATGAAGTTTTTTTTTTTTTTAACCAGCTTAACACAAGCTCGCTGCATGGACGCGTTTTATAAATAAACGGTGAAGAATACATGCTTCCATTACTTATTTGGCGTTAGTATTAGTATGTTAAATCATAGAGAAGCAATAACAGAGTTGAAAAATATATGGCAGCAATATTCCCTCGATTTTAAAAACTCACTTTAAAAGATCTTTTGAATTGACTATATGATATTGCCACTTTACTCTGCTCGGCTCGTATGCATGTCACACACAGTGCAGTATGCGTGCATGCATCTCAGCGAAGCCGACTTTATGCAGTTCGATGTAGGCCGGCCGATGGTGTGTGTACTGCCTACTAATCGCTTAACACCATCGAATGAGCTCTGGATGTGTTGCTTTGAGACTAGCCATGTGCTATTAGAAGTATATTAGGTCCATTTAAGTAAAAGCTCTGTGGCAAAATTCGCAACATACAGTTTTCTACTCTGATACTGTTTTCTCTATGGTTAAACTAAACATAAATCAAAAACCGGATGAAATGACAATACAATACGACAAAGAAACAGAAAACTAAGTATTATAGAGACGTTTTTTAAAACATTCTTTGAAAGGACAACGGAAAAATGCTCAACCTTAATATTAACATCAATGCACATGCAATTAATGGGTTATGCAAAAGTTGGACCTTGCGTAGTTACACATTCAACAGTGGTAGCCTTCTCAAATTGTGCCCACTATCGCAAAAAGAGATTTTACTAAGTAGCAGTGGAGAATTAACATTCGTGTTTAAAGTTACATCGGCAACCATGCGACGTTTTTCAAGCGACTGTTACTTGAAAAGCTTCAAGCCATGCTCATAAAGTGGAAGAATCAATGAATTATTCTAAGGTAGGTGCCTAGGAGCGAAGCGTAGGAAGCTCCGATGAACAGACTCGATGCAGTCATGTGTGTACCGTAAAATGGAGACCAGGCCTGGCTAGCGTATTCAAGAAGATGTCTCACAAAGCAAGTGTGTAATCGCAATTTTGTGGTGGGATTCGAAAACTTTTGGGACCAACTTTGACACTTGTATATGTCGCAGATAAAATTCAATCTATGGTCACATTAGACACCAGTCACAGACTGAACTCACACGGCGGATCGAGGAATCCGAGAACACATAGTCCTTCCTGTGGAAAGTCATAACCGCACATTTGTCGATATTGAGAGCCAAATTATTGATTTTGCACCAGATGTAAAATTTGTGAAGGTCACCCCGTACATTAGGGTGGCCCAAAAATGTATGGATTTGCAAAAGTGTTAAAATGTCTAAATGCTCATTCAGAATTTGTTAGCTAATGTAATTTTAAACTTCTATACAAAATTTCAGTGAAATTTATTAATGTTTAGAGGTCGCTCAAATCGAAAGTAGTGATTTTTTTAGTGTTTTGGACTTTCAGAAAAACTGTTTCAACATTTTCGGTCATAACTTTTTTATTTCCTAGTATTTTTTCTTGATTCTTTTTTTTAACTTAAGGGAACTTAGTTATGAGCTTATTGCAGTGAAAGGCGTTTTAGAAAAGTTAATTCTTCTATTTTTTTTTTAAATTTTCAAAACGAAAAAAAGCTCACTTTAAAAAGCTTTTGCGTTGACTATGATGATATTGCCACTTTACTCTGCTCGGCTCGTATGCATGTCACACACAGTGCAGTGTGCGTGCATACATCTCAGCGAAGCCGACTTTGTGCTGTTCGATGTAGGCCGGTCGATGGTAGCAATTGTGTGTACTGACTACTGATCGCTTAACACCATCGAATGAGCTCTGGATGTGTGCTTTCAGTCTAGCCATGTGCTATTAGAAGTAGATTAGGGGCATTTGAGCAGAAGCTCTATGGCAAAATTCTCAAGATACAGTTTTCTACATGATCCCAGTCAGCTGTCTCGAAACTTTTAGAGCGAACGCACGTGTTTGAAACTTGCACCGGTTGAGCTTTTAAAGCTCATATTGTGCAAGGGCAAATGTGAAGCTGCCTGTGGGTGCAGAAAAGCAGGGATTGCTTGTTCCATTATTATATTATATATATATTAAATATGCAACAACGTCGACATCCTTCTCACGCGAGGATGATTCGACAATTGAAGAATCATCTCATGTGGTTGAAGAATCTCCACAATTCTATTAGTATTTCGAGCAGGAAGACTGTGACCCAGGACCATCGAAACTAAGAAAAATATAAATATGAAGAATGTACCTCCATTCATTTTCATCTTCTACAACACAAAAACGTGTATTTGCTAATAAATTTAATGCGTGTAATTCATAATTCTGCTGTTTTATTAATTTATATTGTGTTTTAATAATTTCCTCTACAGTATCTTAATTTCTGACCCCTTCACATTGTGGCCCGCATAAAATAGTAGTTTTTATCTAAAAAAAATGAGATTGCAGGTAATCACATGCTCTACAAATTTGATAATCGACATTTATTTCATATGTATCACGAGAAAGAAAAAACAGAAAAAAAACAAGGCACGGCTTCGGTATTTGGTGTATTTGTGTACATATTTACTATAGTTTAATTCCTTTGGTATGGCTGCTTTAACGATTCGCGTGCTACGTAATCGGGTTTTGGGAATCTAAAAAATTCATTGTTGCATATTAATCTTCTTACGCGTATTATGACAAAAGAGTGGCTATCATCAATACAGGCAAACTCAAAAAATGAAACATTTATCAACTATGGTATTCTAATTAATAAGACTGAGCTCTCAAATGAACGGTAGATTTCCTATAAATAACTGTATTGTTATGTAACTATGTTTTGAGTGACGTAAAGTCAAGACTGTTCGCATGAGCTGACAGATCACTCGGTAAACAGCGTTGAAGGGCGGGGCTTCACGCTAGGTTGCTTTTGTTATTGGCGGAGAGTGTGGGGGGTTCCACGAAGACCTGGCGCTGTCACCTGTTATATATATAAAAAAAAATCGTGCCAAAACAAAAAAAGCCGCAACACACCCGGTCCAGAAGTTCCCTTTACATCACTTATTCATTGCCTCCTGTGAAGGCGCAGATGTTCTGCCTTCTTTCTGCTCGCGCCATCCACCCAACGACGCTGCGGGCAGAGTATTTTTCAGTGTCCCTATGATGATCTGAAAGAGAGACAACGCGAACCTATTCAACCATCACCTCGAGGAGGGCCCCGGTAGAGTGAGAGAGCGAAATAAAGCCTTACCACGCCATTACGTTATAAAATTGGTTTATTCTTTTTCTTGATACAGTTTAAAATTAATATAATCTTAATACGTATGGACAATATAGTACATCCTAGTAGAGTCTACGATGCAGGATAATTTAACTCAGTAATAGATATACGCTAGTGCCTTAAAAAAAAAGAATTCAAGATACTCTAATAATATATACGACAGTATAACACACCCCAATCACTAAAATTTAAAACTCTTTAAACCATTCTATACTATACTATGATATGATACCTTGGCATATGTAAACATTTTTTAGGATTATATGATAATAATATGTCTCGAAGCTATAGCGCGGTCTTAACTATATAATTTAAAATTATTTAAGTCCATGTACGGTAGCAATTGCGACATAAAAAGTTCCAAAGAATATGATAATAATCTATGTCAATACTTAGCACGTCCTAATTATGCGTGTTAGGATAATGTATGTATAGTTATTTAATATAGTGCTTCCAGTAGTGACCAAGCTCAAGATTCTACCTTCACGGCAAATTGACTGCATGCCCGAGACAAATGTTGGTTATAGACATACTTAGTGGTATAAATGAGTCGATCGCAAAAAAAAAAACTAACGATCATAGTTATGTACCGCAAGATTTTACCATCCGTATAAAAGTTTTATATTTCACGTTGAGTAGCACTAGATGAAGTGCAAAGAAGAGATGTACAAGAATTCATGCAAATGCGTTGACTTTGACAAGGGCCGTTCCATTAGGAATCGGTCGACGCTAACTACTTCGAACTGATCATTCGGATCCTTTTAACTAATGCGCAGGCCTCATTGGGCAATACGGGCGAAAATAAACCAGACAATATACTAAGTGGTAAATTACATAAACTATATAAAATTTCAATTATAATAAATTACTTACACAATCTCTTGTCCCACGAAGGAGGTCCTGGAGACGAAAGTGTGGGCTTTTCTGTAATTTTATGAAAATAAAGTTTATTTCCCTAAGTGGTTAGGTGCTCTATTGCTAGTTTGGAATAAGGATACTGCTAAATGGACTCAATAATGTCCATTAGGTGTTACTACGTTAAAAAAATCCGGAAATGCCAAACTAAATTTGCATTATGTATAGACTAGTAGTAAAAAAGAAATTGATTAGCTTACATATATACGAACTAAATTTCGCACACTTCTATGAGGGTCCTTAAACTTCTTTCCCGACCTCTAAAAACTATCGTGTGACAATCACTATGGATTTAAACGCAAACTGCACACAAAATATCCTGTTACTGGGTTTGCTTTACCGCGAGTTACATCTTCCGTTATATAAATATTCGATATTTGGCGGATCTTATTCAACGGGGCACAGCATTAACCACACAATTAAAACACGGGAACGTGACGACAATAAAAAACCATTTTCATTGAAATGCAAGTAGGATCAGTTGAATTGATTACCTGGAAGAGACTGTGTGAGTATAATGCAACTTTAGTTAGGAAGTTGTGCGATGTTAAAATGCATAACACCTTAAATCTGGATTATTGCCCGAGATTTCTCAATTTTTCTGATTTTGGAATTACAATGAAATGAGACAGCATGCGTCTATGCCTCGAATTTCCTTCGTTTCTCTGAGTAAGATATAAATGACTCATAATTAGACTTCGGATTATATGCATTTGCATCAAACAGAATTTTTGCAACGTTATTGCATATTATAGTACTTTCTCGTTTATAGTGCAAAATTCGGCAAAAAAGGTCGAGTTTATCATTTTCAAATGATAGATAGGCGACAAAGATGTGAAATATCCGACGTTTGAAAAGCTAGAAAGCAAAAGCCTTCCTCTTTATAATTCAATTGGGACAATCATAGAAAAAATGGTGGATTTAATCCATGCACTTCCATTAATTTTCGGTAACACTCTAAAATAAGTTGGACACTGTACTCGCCAAAAATCCTGGTTTTGAAACAATTAAGCAAAAAATGCTTACATTAAAGCGTGAAACACAGTGTTGGCTTTTCCAGCCTGGCAGGCCTCACGAACTTTGACAGTTCTGTAAAATAGATGACATCAAGTTATCTAGTTCCCAATGGCAAAGTTGGTGAGGCCGGTCAGGTTGAGGTTGAACTCGAGTAAAGCGAGAAACACAGTGCTAGCTTTTACAATCACAACCTCTTTATAACTTTATGGAATTTCGTTCAACTTGTATCTCGGCTGATTATGCCGCCTTACGTGCAACGTCAGGGAACTTGCAGAGAATTTCTGGATTTCGTTCTTAAGATTTCTCTGTCTGTTTGATTCGTTACCATTTGACATGATACAAATTCTTTTGTAAATTTTCGTGGGGCTGCATATACAGCTTCCTTTGCGGTTTCCTTTTGTAAATTTTCGTTGTTGGGGCTGTTATGGTCGTAGCGTATTGCATATAGCAGTATGCTACACTGAGAATTACTGAAGCAGGTATGCCGGCCGACTGCAAACCGACCGCTCGCACTGTGAAGTAAGTGAAAAGGTGAATCGAATGAATCGAAACTTTTCCAAAGACATCGGGCAACGAATCAACCCCGCACGTAAGTCCAAGAGATTTTTTGTCACTACTAGTTTCCAAATTTCAAATAGTAAAAATATTCCCCTTATTAGCAGGAGAAAATTCGCAAAAAGGAGGCAACCAAATTCCAGCAGCAGCAAGTCGCCGCTTATATGCTGTGAAAAATTATATTGGCGAGAAATCAACATTTTTACAACACGGACAATTACATAAAGATGCGCTTTATGTAAAAATTGTAATAAGCAAAAGTGAGATCTCGTTCTTTTGTGACTGTTCGATGTCCGCCGTTAGAGATTTGCCAAAATTATAAAGAAGATGGCACGAGGAAAGGGACTCTGAAAAATCTTGCCCTCAGAGTCAGATGGGTGGCTGGGGCATGCAAGGAAGGCATACCATCTGCGCCTTCGATTTGAATGCAGGTAAGTGACGTAAAGGTCCCTTCAGGACTGAATGTGTGCCGGCGTTTTGGTTTTAGGAACGATTTTTTTTTTATTATGGCAGACGGCAGCGGCAGGTTTTTCGTGGAACCTCCCCATACTCTTCGCCAATAGCCGAGGCGAGCTAGCGTGCCGACCTGCAGTCAACGCTGTCTGTCGAGTGATCTGTCAGCTCATGCTGGCAGTCTGGACTTCACGTCCAAGCCAATCACTCAGCATAGTTCCATAACAGGGCATATACAGCTTCCTTTGCGGTTACATTTTTTTTTCTTCTCTTTTTGAAATTATGCTTTAACACCCGTGGAGTTTACTAAAAATGTATCAAACTATTTTTTGGTTCACCCGCGCGCGTTATCTCCGCACCAAGAATCACAATGCCAGCAAATCCACTCGGTTGCCGGCCTCTCGGATTCCTCTTCTGCTGTCAAAATTTTTTCCGTACTCTTTCCAGCCAGGGCTCACTCGCACAGTCTGGTCAGAGTGGCAGCAAAGTCGTCGTGTAGCACAAGGTGCATGCTGCAGCTAGCTTCAGTGTAGCATACTGCTACATGTAATATGCTACGACCATAACAGTATAAAAAATCGACATGTTTCGCCGTACATAAACAGTGTTACAACCTTTATTTATTTACATTTTCCATTATTTAACAAAATATCCCTTTTAAATTAACGTGTATATACAGTTTCTATATAAAATAATTTATGTGGAATATACCTAATAATTTGAATTTTAAGTTGTTTGTTTTTGTGTTATTTAGCTTAAACCTACATACATGCTATAAATTTTGGATTATTTTATAATTTTAAATATGCAGCCTTAATACAATAGGCACAGTTTCGAAAAAATTGATTTGGCACAATTTTATCCAAATTAAAGTTGAATTTCTTCATTTTAATAGGAGTGTGTAACTAGACTTAAGCGAACTACTTTTATCATATTATATATAGATTTATGGTCTATGCGAATTAAAAATAATAATAATAATAAATTTCTGTTGTCGTCAATGAAGTTTGTCCTACATATTCTGCAATTAATATGTAACGCTCAATCAAACAATATAGTTATAGTATATATAGCGTAAGCTCTCTCTTTCTCTACGTTTACATTATCAAGCACAAATGCATTTAACTAATTAATGAGCAACTCTAATTTGAAACAACCATGAAAATATATGTATTGAATCTTAAATATTAATATTAATCAAAGTTAAATAATTTTCTGAAGCAATACATTCGTCATTATTATGGGAATTAATGCTTCACTGTTTTTCTGTAAACATGTATTTCATAAATTCAAAAATGCAAAAATATAGGTTCATACAAGCCATGCAGGGCATATTGATGTTAATACTTTTCTTGCTTACATATTAATGATGTTTGAGCAGTTTAAACACGCGACAAGTGCTTAAAAAGTTTTGAAAGCTAATAGATGGGAGAAATGTTTAAATGAATTTAAATTGTGGTTTACTAATAACTTATCCACATCCGCTAAAGTTCTGTGAGAGTATTCGTGTTACAGTAAATAGAAAAATTTTATGCGTAAGTTAAACGTATCTCATAGTTTACTTGTTTATTTTCAATTGTATGTTGAGTAATTTTCACAAAGTGCAGTTTATTCAATCGAAATCGAGCAGTTTGTACGAAGAAATCTCGATACATATGAACCTAATATATAACACCAATACCTGAAATATCTTCGAAAAAGTTCCGAAAAGACGAATCGATATCGAGTCGTCATTTCAATGCGGATTAGCGTTCCTTTTCCTTCGTTTTCGACTCGAGATCGAGTTTAAACTTCGTTTGACTTCTAATCGTAATGTTTGCCGGGAGATTTTGAGAGAAAGCGAAAGTGATAAGTACAAACTGTCAAGCTAACATAAATATGCTTTAAATAAAAATACATGTTTTATTAAGAATTAAATGAAAATTCGAGAAATTTCACTGTTGTAATATTAATTTTATTTAATTAGTAAAAATGGCCACAAATTGGTGTCAATCATCACTTTGACAATTCTCAAATTTATATTTATATTTGTGTGATAGTTGTTACACAAGTTTCCCCGAGTTTTTTCTTGAGTGGATTTGGCCTAAAACTTTTAGAATATAGAACAGGAACTGTGATAAGCCAAATTAATTTAACGCAGTCAAATTCTGGTTGTGTTAGAATCTGTTTCCGCTGTAGTGAAAGCTCAGTTTAGGCGTGTAGTATAAATCAACATAGAAAGCGGGACAACAAGGTTATGTTTGAAAATATTGGGCTTGCTCCCATCGAAAATGCTCGTAGTCGCTGACAATACGCCAAGCACCTCTAGAGCTTCTCAGCTGTTTCAAATGTAACAAATCAAGCATCTGAACATACATCTTTCATATGTATCTTTTTTCAATAACATTCGGTCCTACTTCAAGCACCTCTTAAGAAAAGCCACGCTCATGTACACAAATTTTATATGTATCAACACTTCCTGTTCTCTATTATATTCTTACCTAAAACTTTATAGGAGGGGAAGTGCATATTTTCTGAGTACGTAAACAGCTGCTGCCAAACGGTTGCAGGCCAAAATCTGGGCTACCCGTATAAACGGCACAAATTAGACTAAGAAATTTGCACGCACATTCAAATAAATCAGGCCTAGGCCCAATTCAATTGGGGCAAGTCCAAATTTCGGACTGCACGTTTAAGACCGAAACACAATGATGCCGACACTGTCGTCGTAAATGTCGCCGAATTAACCCAATGACACCGACCGACATTCTTATGTTCGTATATCAAGATATGTAGGTGGTAAAATTATTTGTTGAAATTTATTAACAATATGGAAAAGATATAAAAAAAAGTTGTGTATGATTAACACTGAGTGTGGAGTATAAAATACCATCTACCACTTATTTTCAACTTTTCTCCAATTTCTTTCCATTTTTTTTTCTTTTAAATATGTATTTCGATATTGAGGATTTTTTTTTGGCATAAAATTACTTCATTTCCTTCAATAAATTAATTAATTGCTCCTTGAAAGAAATGTTTTGGTCATTACTCTGAACTGTCAAAATCAAATTACGACGACAACGACGACAAAATCGGTCGGCGCCATTCTGTACAGCAACATGGTATTGCCATTAGGTCAACATTTAATTTGTCGTCGTAAATGTCGTGTCGGCATTATTGTGTTTCGGCCTTTATACGGCAAAAATTCGCCTTTTGAATTTCGAATTTTGCATTTCGCATTTTAAACTTCGCCATTTGTATTTCGTCTTTTGAATATAAACGTAGTTAATATAATTTAACACTTTTCTGTAATATTAAATCAAGATGGCTGCCGAATATTATCATTATGGCCCAATTCAACTCAAAATCTAAACTTTGAATTCAAAGATAGGGGCGCCAATATGTCTAAAAAATTTGGCCATATATTGCTCGATTTGATTTATAATTGATATATGGGACTTATCGGGTTGCAAATTGGCGAAGTTTTTCTTAAGCATTCCACCTCATAGGATATGAAATCGTCTAGGGCTTGAAATTTGAAAACTTCTTAGCAGGAACGTTTTATCAACGAAATGTGGCAAAATGTTGGAAAGCACAGTTTTCGGAGCAATCCAGTGGGACGTTCAACAGAATTAGTAAATAGTAAAACAGACTGTAAGAAATGTTTCCAAATTTACAATGGTTTAATGGATAAATTTATTTGAAAATTAATTAAATTGAGCTTTAAAATTTAATGTGTATTTGAAATTTCACAGCTCAATTCAAAAGAATCATTTACATTCTTATTATACCCTGATGAAATCTGTTGGGTATCGTCTTATTCAAAATTTGTAATCCGGGTGTAGGGTTTCTTTCGGCTTGGGAATAACCCTTCGGCCACTGGTTCGTAACTATGAAGTGAAGGTAAAACCATACAAATTCGTAATCTGCAATCCCTAAAATCACCCAGATATCGATTTTTATTAAAATCTGACCATAAGTGATAAAATTCGTCCACCATTCTAGAGCCGCCGTATTGATTTTATGTTATAAAAAGTTCTAAAAGTGTATTTTCATCCAAGATGTGTAAATGTGACAAATTTTAGTTGAAGGCAAGACAAGAGTGAGAAATTAGCGTTACAAATCTTGAACCACGTTGCGTTTCAAATCATACATGTAATGAAATATTTGTATTTATTCTTATCATAACAAAAAGACATAATACGTCTATTCCCCGAAAAACTCAAGCCACTCTTTAAACTATTGAAAAATTATTTCAAGTTACCCTGAATATTATAACTTAACTTTAATACATATACCAGGAATAGTTCATGCTTCGAAGCATTGGTAAAACATTCACGCATCGAAGCTTCGGCAAAACGTTCACACTTCGAGGGATTCGAATTCGAAGCTTCGAACCGCCGGTTTCGAATTCTATCAACAGCCCTAGTTAAGAGTCCTGACTTTCTTAGATAAGGCAATTGCATTTAATGAGTTATATGAAGACAATATAACTATTTAACTCAAATATAGAGGCTTAAACAAAGGATGGTATTAGCTTTAAATACAAATGCTGTTCCAAGTAAAAATATCTAATCATCCGCACGTTGGCTTCGACAACAAATTCGACCACTATTAAATTAAGAAGCACCCACAGTCTTATTTTGACCTCAATTTCGAAACTGATGCTGCTATTGAATCAAAGAGTCCATCCATCTAGTAAGTAGTAGTAAAGAACGATGTCGCAGCAATTCGTATTCATATTCCAGACAAAAAAAATTGAGAATTTTCACTTCTGGAGTTCTAAAACTAAGATAAAACAAATGGAACATCCATATGAAGAAGAGGTTCGTCTCTTTTCTTCCCTCGTTTTGTTACATAGCTACTTGATTTTTTGACTTAAAGAGAGAGGCCAATGCTTCCATATAAGTTAAATGAACTTAACTCCTTCGAGCCTAGGATGCATTCAAGTTTTGAAATTACCAAGTGAAGTAAGTGAAGCTAAAATAAAAACTAGGATATTTCTAAACACTGTCAAGTACATTGAAAAAAAACAATATTCCGAGCAAAGAAAATAACTTAATTAACCGTTAACTTAGTCTTGTTTCTATGTAGTAGTTTGGATTAGTTTATAATTGTTAAATGAAATGGAATAAGATCGCTCAAAATATTTGATTTAGTCTTCCCATTCCCCGTCATTATCAGAACTATCATCGGAATCATCATCGGACGAATGGATAACTCTTCCACGGTCCTGTAGTGCACGACGAAGTGCATCTGCTAGAGCATCAGTTCCACCCCCGCTATCACTAGTTCTGTTTGATACAGATGGAAGTTCTCGAGTCGAAGCTGGTCGTAATTCAAACCCATGTCGAATTTCAGACATTAAATCACTCCTAGAATCACCACTGCCTGTACTAAGAGCTGTAGGATCCACTTTCTTTAAAATTTCAAGGTTTGTTAATAAAATTATTTGTCATGATTACGTAAATATTTAGAATACTTACACGTAATATGGTCCCCTTCCTAATACTATCCATAAGTGCACTTCGAGAATCATTTATAATTGGTAAAGCTGATAAAGATGGCTTGATTTCGTTATTAACCAAGGGTTCTTGTGGTATCGGCGGAGGAGGAGGTGCCAATGCCGGCTGAGGTGGTGGTGGTGGAGGGGGTGGTGGTGGCGGCGGAATAGGTGGCTAAAATTGAATGAGTGTAAAACACGAATGTCTGATTGTTTTTTTTTTCGAACAAAATTACCGCCTGTGGTGGCGAATTATTTATATTAATAGGTGGTGGTCTGCTAGGCGGAGGGCCTCTCATAGGAGGCGTTGTTGCAGGAAGTGGAGGTGGCGGTTGCCTTGTAGGAGGTGGTGGCGGTGGTGGTGCAGTTCTTTGAGTTCCATTTTGAGCCTATAAATATATCATTTTTTTTAATAACCTTAAAGTCAGTATGAGGTATAAATTATTTACTTGTTGCTGCCTAGAAGGAACAGGTGGTGGTGCAGGAGCTCTCGGCTTTTCAACTTGTTCCGACTTTACAGATGCAAGAACATTATTACTTTGAATAAAATCGTAAATAAATGCCCTAGTGTCTCTATCATTCAACTAGAAGAATCAAAATTAGTATTTATAATATATATAGTATATGAAATAATGTCCCTTACTTGCTGCTCTGATACGCCAGCTTTGGTAAAGAAATGCTTGAGCATTTCATCATCTTCATTCCCAGTAAGATCAAAGCCCTTTTGAGCATCCCATCCAACATGACTAATATGTTTAAAATCCATAGGCGTACTAATATCTGCCTTCGTATACCGACGTTGGCCGCGCTTTTTTTCTCTTGGAGCTAATGATGACAACAAATTGCCTTTAGGTTTGGATGGATTAATATTTGGTGTTATATGAATGGCTGCTATTTTTGGGTGATTTCGGAGAATAACTTTCGATGAATCGTCATTTTCGATTGGTTGCAAAGATGGTATTGCCGGGGCAACTTGAGATTTAGGGCGATTTTTCCGTTCTACGAAAATCATATATTTTCTTTGATTGAATAAATAGGATAAAATCATTATATATTTACCTTGCCGTTTTTTGTTACGATTTTCTATAGTAATATCAGTAACCTTAAAGAATACTTCACACTCTTCTTCTGATGCAAAATTTAAAGCAAAGTGGCCATCCTTTAATTAATAATAAATTTATTTGTCTTTCTGTTTGCTTGTTTAATTTTACAATTCTCGGTTTTTACCTGTCCCTCAAATGTCAAAAGATATGGCCTCGCTCTAATAATTTTAATGTTATCGTAAAGTTCATGTTCCCAGATCATTTCATTCTTAATAAGACAGTATACTCGCAGAAAATAGGATCTCTTTGAACTGTCTTTTATAAAACACAAAGCTCCAGTGTTTTTCTTTTTCCAATGCGAATGTGCCGATGCTTCAGTTTTATACACTTGCACTATACATGTACACATAGACTGAAAAAATTTCATTTTGAGAAAATCAAAAACTATGTATGATTAGAAATTGATAACAAACATAATTTTAGGTAAATTATATAAGGCTTATAATGCTGCATTCTTAAAACGCGATAGGTGCATCGAATGAAATTTTAGAGAAATTTCAGTACGTTTACGTTCTGATACTGCACAAACTTAGTACAAAAGCGGCGAGCTTGGAGCAGGATCTTCTTCAATAATTCACTTATTTTAAATTAGATAATTTAATTTCATAATTTAACGCCTTCAGAAATTTGGTTCGATATAAACCGTTACAAAATATATTTGATGCCTTTTAATTAGTTTTCATATGATTCTGTCAGTCACGCATTTGCAATAAATAGCTAAATTAGAAATTTTACAATTACTGATTATAAAAACTTTTAGTTTACTATCAAAGTGATATTATGAATCCTCTTACTGGTAAGTTGTTGATATAAGTATAAGAGAAGAAAAAAAAAAATATTGACACTTTCACGGCCGGTGAAAACACATGGTGTCTTAGGCGAGCCACATTGGTGTTATATGAAAGTTGATGAAAGTGATTTGTTGAATGTGAACTGATAAGGTCCGATTCGGATTAAACTTTCAGAGTTTGTATGGAAGACAAAAATAAGTCACCCATATTTTTTCGTTTCTCCCTACCCCCAAGGAGGGGGTTAGAAATTTGGTGATTTTACGATGAAACGTCATTTCCAAAAAATCGTATCTCGAGAACGGAGGAGCACCAGCACCGTTACGCGCCAAACACAGCTAGCGGAGAGACATGACACGTGTAAAACGCTTGGCTGACTTGTTTAACTTAGCCGCGATTGATCGCTTCACGGGACATCAGCTCGCATTTTATGTGCAAGCGTTTTATAAAAGCGACCATTCTTATACTATTGTTCGACGTCTTTATCGAACATATTTCAATTTAACGGCCATGATTAATGTGCCAAGTGAAAATTTAAACATAAATTTATTTGAGTACCCATGCCAAAGGCACGCATAGCGCTGGGCACATCTTAGAAAGTTACATAGTAGACTTACACTGTAGCAAAACAAATCATAAAAGATAGCAGAGATTATAAGTAACATTAGCCTAAAATACAGTATAATGAATACATAGAAAGCAAAAATGAAATACAATGAAAATATAATACAACTAGGAGCCTAAATGTAGTACAACAAACTTAGAAATAGATGAATTAGATTAGTTTGAATAATTTGATTAGTATGGGGTTGAGTATACACATTTAAAAAAAAAAAAAAAAAAGCTCTATACAGATAATCAAAGCTTCTGAATGATGGATAACAGAAAACATATCCAATCCCATAACAACTGCGAAGCAACTTGTGTGAGAAGTGTAGAAATGGAGAGAATGCTGAAAATGTACAAAAAGTACAGAACAGCGCAGAACAGCATGTCGGATAACCCTTATACAGCTGTCGTCAGGAAGTCCAGAGCTTCGGACTTGAATTAATTCAGTGTCGCAGCGCATCTAGCTTCCTCAGACATACGGTTCCATAGAATGGCCCCGTTAAGAAATACGGTTTTTCCGCCAAACTGCGTGCGAACCCTAGGGAGGACAATTCTGTGTTTGTTCAGAGCGCTCCAAGTAAAACGTCTAGTAATATAGTTGGGCAATAGTCTATGTCTAGTCTTAAAAATAAGCTTGAGAGCACCAAATTAATACATGTTCGCAAGTGTACACGGCAGAAGCATTTGCAGGAGCTATGGGGGCACATGTGAACCTCGTTTGAATATAAAAACGTATCTGGCGCAGGCCTTGAATGCACGGAATAGTTTGGAGAAATTTCCAATTGGAGATGGGGAACAAGACTACGTCGGCGTAGAAAAAAATCGGAAGAATCAGGGCTGAGAGAAGCCTTGTACGGGTGACCAGATCAATATGCTGGGAAGCAGCATAGAGGGAGCGTAAACCATAATACACCCTAGAGCAAATCTTATTTATTTGTGGTTCCCAAGTGAGACATGAGTCCATGAGAAGGCCGAGATTCTGGATCGGTTTAGTTGAGAGCCTAATAGAGTTCCCCAGAAAATCAATGTTGAGAAGATCTGAAGATAGGCTGGTGATGTTTCTGAGACGAATGGAATAGACGATGGCCTGAGTCTTGGAGGGATTGAGGGACAGACCATTGTTAGCAGACCAATCTGCAATCTTGCCAACAGTTGTATTTATAGTTGCCGCGGCTTCACTGAGATTGTCCCCAGGAGCACTAGAGTATATCTGCAGATCGTCTGTGTATATGTGAAAATGTACATTATTCAAAGCTGTAGTGACATCGTCAATGAATAGCGTGAACAAGAGTGTTGCCAACACAGCGCCCTGTGGTACTCCATCAGTTACCATAAACAGTCTATGTCTCAGATAGTTCTTGATCATTCCACAGGCAGATGTTGAGAACTCAAAACGCCTACGAAGCTTGTCAATCAGCAGTGTGTGAGGAACGGAATCAAAGGCCTTACTAAAATCCAACAGCTCATGAATCACACAGTTGCCCATGTCGCAGAGATTGCGAATATCTGTGGCAACTTCCAGCAAGGCCGTGCTAGTTGAATGATATCTCCTGAATCCAGACTGTCGGTCCGATAATAGATTGTTAGTGCTAACATGAGTGGAGATTTGGTCAGCTATCAAGATTTCAAGGACTTTTGATATAGTTGGTAATATTGTGATTGGTCTCCATTCCGAGATATCAGCAGGGGAGTTATTTTTAGGGATTGGAGTAATTAGACCCACTTTCCAATGGTCTGGAAACTGTGATGAAGATAACAGTCTGCTCATCAAATGAGTAATGATCGGCAGAATGAATGGCAAAATAATCCTGTAGAATTTAAGCGGTACGTCATTATATCCAGTAGCATTAGATTTTATCTTCTGGAACGCATTCACTATGTCAACTTCTGAGGCATTACTGAAGCTAAAATCATTATTAGAGTTTTATGTACTAGTGTCGATAGGAGCCGGGACACCAGGAGCGGCCACGAGAAGAGGAGAAGAGGGAATATGCTGTACATCCACGAAACTGTCTCTAAAAACATCAGGCAGCAAGGCAGTGCTGGGACAGAGATGTTCAGCATACTCATCCGGATCAAAGTCAGGCTGAACCCTTGCTTTAGAGCCTAAGCCAAGGTCGTTGATCTTATTCCAATTAATTACATTACCATCCCTGATACCTCTCAAAGTATGCTCTCTAAGTTTGGCTCTGATCAAGCAGTCAGCCTGTTTCCTGGGTAAATGAAACTCGCGATAGTTGGCAGCTGTTTTGTCCGCCTTCCATTGCCTATAGGCAAGGTCACGGTACTGACATTTCAGCAGAATTTCCGGAAATTTAAAGATTATATCCTTGACGGTACTGATTTTAAGATTTTTTTTAAGATTTTGAGTGGAACTTGTCTCTCAAAAATTGAACACAGTGAATCTGAGAAATATTGACCTGTAATTTAATCAAGCATTGGGTGCGCAAGTTTAAAGAGACTGAAAACACAATTCAGGATAAATCAACTGGGCACAAAAGGAGAATAAGAACGAGCACGAATGTCGAGCGCGTTCTGCTATGAACGATTCATGACAGTCATTACGATTGCGCGCAAAATTAAACAAATCTATGGTTCATCGCATTATTCGGAAAGATTTACATTTTCACCCCTACAAAATTGATATTGTGCTAGAGATGAAGCCCGATAATCCTGCTAAACTAATCGAATTCTGCAGAGCACTGAAAAATTGTTGTAGGGCTTCAATAATATATGGTTCTCTGATGATTCCAATTTTCACATCAACGGGCACGTGAATAAACAAAACTGTAGATATTGTGCTTCCGATACTCCACTGGAACTGCATCGGAAGTAGTTGTAGTTTGGGTTGCAATATCAAGTCAAGGAATTATCGGCCCATACTTTTTCGAGGATAACCGTGGTCGTGCTCAGGCCATTATTCCGATCGATATTTTTGTTACAGAAATGCAAAATCAGATTGGTTACAACCGAAACACATTTCTAGAAAATAGAGCCACCGAGGAGTCCAGATTTCTTCCTATGGGGCTATTTAAAAAGTAAAATTTTCAACGCAGTACCACCAACTTGAATGTTTTAAATCAAAGCATCAGAGACGAAATCAACGCTATTCCAAGAGTGATGCTCCACCGATTTCAGTTCCAGGCTAAATAAGTGTGAAGAAGCGGATGATGCGCATTTGCAAATGGTTCTTTTACATAAATAAAAATTCAGAAACTGGTCTTTGATTTTACAGTAATTAAAACGAGTTTGAATTTGAATTCTGGTGTCTTATTTTTAAGTTTCAAAAACGAAAAACATCATTAGACACCATTTACTTTATATTTTTCATAAAAAAAATATAGCAGCACGAACGAAATAGTATTTCGTGATTTTAAGGTATACGGTGATTTTAAAAATTCATAAAAAAATAACTTTGAATGGGAGGGCCGTAGAGCAATGCCCTTTTATAGTTGTGCTTATCGTGTTCGGGAGAAAAATATAGGTGAAAAAAGATCTTAACTTTACATTAACCCATTCAGACCTAATGTACGCAACTGCGTAACGTACGTTTCTTGTTCATTATACATATATGTTTTCTACAGAATTCAAAATTTCAAAAACCAACTATTATTGCTCAGCCATATATTCTGGTGAATTTCACAACTCTACCCTGCACTATCTGGGAATAATACTAGATGAGAATGAAAAAAGTTAACAGACAACTTATGAGTAAAGCCTGGGTAAATCGAATTAAATTTGTCAACTGTCAAAAATCAAGAGTAAGTTTTTTTATTAATTTATAACTTTTTTAATAAAATCGGACTTAATTTATTTTATTTATTTATTTATTTTAATAAAATCGGACTTATTTCATTTTACTTATTTTATTTTTTAAAAAATCGCCCTGACAACTGAAAGAATTATTTCAAATGACAATTGGAAGAAAAGAATGGATTTACTCATCTACTTTACCCTGTGTAAAAATGTTAACTTTTGTTGAGGAGGGGAAATGCATTCAATTGTCAAATTTTTCTAGTCCGAGAAGTTAACATACACATTATGGGTAAAAAACTTTCGAGGCTGTGTAAAAACTTTGAAGCCTGGGTAAAAACTTTCGAGTAAACATACAGACCTATATGTGTAAAAACTTTGAAGCCTGGGTAAAAATTTTCGAGTAAACATACAGACCTATATTTCTGTTGAAAAATATTTTGTTTTGTGTGTACGTCAAACGTGAATCGAAATCGAAGAGGTAAGACGCACAAAATTATTGGAATATAAATTGAATAATTGTTGTAAGAAATTTAATAAAAAGTGAGGCTATAGTTATTGTGTTTATTTATGATAAAAACTAAAAGGTATGTGATAATAACGTATTTGGGTCAATAAATCGAGTTATATAAATGTGTGTACGTATTTGCGTACAGTCGGTCCTAACGTGTGTATTTCGCCTTTCAGATTGAAGTGAAATTTTTTTATTTTACATTTTTAAAATGGCATCTACGAGTAGAGAAATCGCGGAGACCACCATACTTAGATTGCTTGAAGATTCGGAATATGAAATTGATTCGGATATTGAAACAGAGCCGATAACAGAATATAATGCAGATCAAATAGAATGCCAGTTAGTGTCGAAAAAAATTAGAGTTGGTAATCTTATACTTTCATTACGTAATGAAGATAATCAGGAGCAGGCGGGGGATGATGCTACGGATGATGAATGTTCCGTTCCAGAAGAGAATATTTAAAGTGCAGCGACTCTGGAGGATCAATGGGAAGAGAATTTTTCATATACAGAGAAAAAAAGATTGAGTGGCGAAGACGGGCATTTGAAAGTATTCCAATTAATTCTGAAGCTGAAACTGAGGCAAAAACAAGCATGGAAAAAGTGTTATCCCCTTCAGAATATTTTCATCGATATTTAAGGAAGGAAATATTTGACAAAATGGCGGAATGCACCAATATATGTATATGCGCAACAAAAAGATGCTGCAAATTTCAAACCAACCAACTCTATAGAGATGAAAGCGTTGATTGGCTTGCATATGGCAATTGGATGCTTCAAATTTCCACGCATAAGAATGTTTTGGAACAAGAATTTTGGCATTATTCAAGATATCTATGTCCAGGGACAGGTTTTTTCAACTGAGAAATAATTTGCACATGGTAGGAACGCCCTAAAAATAACAATGACAAATTTTATAGTACCACTGATGAATATGGTACGAGAAAGATGCTTGAATTTAGAGCTCGAAGAAAACTTGGCAATTGATGAACAAATGGTCCCCTTGAGAAATCACTTGTCAAATTTGCAATATGTAAAAGGAAAACCCAATCCATGGGGAATCAAAATATTTGTACTATGTGGTAAAAGTGGGATTGCCTACGACTTTATTGCGTATCAAGGAAGTGAGACGGAGCTAAGCAAAAAAAATCGGAAAATTTTTGGCCTTATATAAAAGAATACGTAATAAAGACCATAAGTTATATTTTGATAATTATTTTACAACCTTCCAATTGTTGCAAATTTTAAAAAATAAACAAAATCACCCAGCTGGAACTATTCATGTGAATCGATTTTCTAATCCTCCTTTGTTAACGGACAAAGAAATAAAAAAAAATCCAGAGGATTTTCGGATGTACTTGTCAAATGGCAGGACAATAAATCTGTGGTGTTGGCTTCAAATTTTATTGGGAATGAGGTCCAGGATGAAGCTAAAAGATACGAGAAGGAAAATAAAAGATATATTTCGATTAAACGACCAGAGATAGTTCAGCTATATAATAGTAATATGGGAGGAGTAGATTTATTGGATCAACTGATAAGTTATTATCGGACTTACATTAGGTCTAAAAAATGGACTCTACGAATAATAACCCATTTTGTTGATTTCGCAGTTGCTCAGAGTTGGTTAGAATATAGGCGTGATTGCGAAATAAAAGCAATACCAAAAAGGCAACAACTGAACTTGATGGATTTTCGAATGGAAGTTGTCAATGAATTTATTTATGCTGGTATAACAATCAATCGAAAACCTGGAAGACCATCACGATCAGCTATGGATGACATAGAGATTGAGCCACGCAGAAAATATAAAGAAGTTGTTCCGGCAAAACAAATAAGATTAGACGACGTTTCTCATATGCCTGCTCATAGCGGTGAAAAGGAAGTTCGGTGTAAGTTCAGCGGCTGTTCAGGGAGATCGCGAATTTATTGCATGAAATGCAATGTACATTTAAGTTTATCAAAACACAGAAATACATACAAAGTAAAATAATATGATTTTGGTATTATTATTTTTTTCTTATAAATTATATACATATATTTTATAGAAATAACGTTTGGACTATATTGTTTTGTTTCGTTTGGAATTGTTTAATTTTTATTTACTTTTTAACTCTTTTTTATAATAATTTTTTTTAAATATAGAAGTAATGCAACTACAATATTTTTTATTTCTCACCTATATTAAAATGGACTTTTTACATACAACCAGACCTATTGTACGCAATTGCGTACATTATGAAAATCCGTGCAAATGTAATACAAAATTTGTTTTATTATCTATAGTATGTTTTTCAACGTCTATTCAATTAATATTCCCGAAAAAATAATTTTTTGCTCCAAGGAAAATAATTCAGGACTGAATGGGTTAAAAAAGAAATGTGTTACTTCGCACAATAGTGGAAAAATCCACGGTTTAGATTCGTGGAATATTAGATGAAATCAGCGCTTGTTGCACTTCTGCTGGAGCTCATCAAATAATCTTGCTTGCTTCCAAGTGATAGCTATAGAACTTCTCTTGAGATACATACTTGCACCTTTGCTTATTCAGTGAATATTCTTCTAAAGAGCTTCCAAATGATGTTTGGATAGCTCTTAAATTGCGCTTCTTTCAGAAAGGCTGGTTTTCGGCCCAATGGGATCGAACAAGCATACATACATACATAAATATATATATAGTATGCTTTGATTAGATTACCATGCTCCCTCTTCTTTGTTTCACTTTTACGTCCATGCACTAAAAGCAAAAAGAAAAGATTATTGGGGCTAAAATGGTTTAGCCCCGAAGAATATATATTCATCATATTAGAAGTCCGCTTATGTCCGATTTGCGAGATTTCAATAGAGGAAATAATTGAAATTTTCGGCTAGTTTCAATGCAGCATGTAGGTAGTACTGGCATAGAAGATTTTGCGTGCTTTTTTTCCTTACGTTGTACATTTTTTCTGTGTGGTCAACTGTCGATGTCCTTTGTTTTTGTCTGTCTCATGCTGGGATTACAATCATTACACAGAAAAGTGCATTTTCTCTGACAAGACAATAAAATAAAAAGGGAAGTAATATTTTATGTTGTAGGATATACTAAGTTTGTCATTTTGTTTGTAACGCACAGAAATTATGATGATAAAGCAAAAGCATTTAACAATTGATTAAACTTCGATCAGAAAACAAGTATTTAAAATTTTTATAGAGGTTTATCATATATTATGTAATTACACTCGCTTCATGAGATATTGTGGATTTTTGTCTTACCCTGACATTGTTGGTAATAACATTCTGCCTAATTGCAGACAAATTTGTCGGAGCTAAAGAGTGAGTTTAAGGGAATTACCTTAAAGTTACATATGCAAATGTAGGATATTGAGGAGAGTAGCTCGATTCGATGGTAGCTAATAATGCATAGGAATTGGTCGGATTGGAAAATCTTAAGAATTTCTTGACTAAAGACTTAATGTCTAAATATTTCTTAGCAATATTATTCCGTCTAAATGAGGAGAAGGCTCACTAAAATAAATCTGGATTTATATACCCAAATGCATTATGTTCATGCGGGCGCCCAAGCTTTCAGAAAAGAAGGTGTTTTTCTTTATTAAATCTTACAATAGATCCTTTTGTCTACTAAACGAAGCAATCGCTTCCATATTTCATTAGAACTGGACTAGTATAAAAATGTGTATTTTAAACTTCATGGGCAGTGATATACTACGTTTTTTGACAAATATAATTAAACCTACAATTTATGTTAGAATAGAATAGAATAGAAAAACATTTATTAAAGAACCTCGCTTACGCTACGTTACAACGTTAAGTATATCGAGTATGAAAGAGATATTATTATGTCGAATGAGTACAAAGCTTAGAAAAATAACAAAAATGCAACAAACAGACTCATTGCAGTAGAAAACTATCCAGGTAATAGTGGTTGTTAATAAACTACTCGATTAACCATCTAATAGTTTCTCTCTTTCGAATGATTTCGTTAATTAAAAACACCAGACTTAGCTTTCATTGACTCAAAATAATATATTTTATTCAAAAAAATGAACGGCTCACGTCAAAAACTCGACGAACCTACTCTTTCCGATACATATTCTTGAAGAGATACATACATAGTAGAAATAGTAGAGTTAAAGGCAAACTGATATATATATATATATCTAACATTACTCCATTAGGACACTTATTATATACTGCAAACAAAACAAAATCGTTAAAGTTTTAAAGGAAATTTTACCATTCTCCCAGAACGCGTCTGAACTTCTGCTGGAATAAGCTTGTCCTTCAGGCTGTGCAGTTCAATCGGATGGAGACGTTGAACAGGTCTTGTGTACTCTCCGTCCATAGTCTTGATGCGTGCCACTCTGGCTACTCCATCCTTTCCCGCAACAAGTTGTAGGATCCTCGCTAAGGGCCACTCAATCCTCTTTCGATGTTCATCACGAACAACGACCAGCTCACCTACCTCTAACTTTCTTGTCAGCTTCAGCGGTCGTCCAACGAGCATTCCTAAATAATCCTTCTGCCAACGGTCACGTAATTCTTTCTTCAGGGTCTGCATATATTTGTATCGAAACCGAAGCTGGCTAGAATCCAGTTGGCTTTGTTCCGGAAATTTTACAACACCAAGTGGATGAATGAAATGCTCTGGAGTTAAAGGTTCCAAGTCTGTTGGATCCTCTGAGATATAAGTGAGAGGACGACCATTCATGACTTCAGCTACTGATTTAATAATATCTTCCAACTTTCTACGATTTAGAGATCCCTTTCCAAGAGTTCTCCTCATGAGGTCCTTGGCGGATCGAATAAGACGTTCCCACCATCCATCCCACCATGGAGCCAAGCTACACGAGAACCTCCAAATAAATCGTCTAACTCCTTCCTCTTTGGAAATGGCATCCCAATCCAGTTTCTTGAATAGATTGTCGGTACCTCGGATGTTTGTTCCGTTGTCTGTATAAATAGTTGTCGGTCTTCTAAACTTTTCACAAAATTTTCCCAGTACTTTAAACAAAAGTCTTTGTGCTCAATGTATCGATAGTTCAAAGTGTACTGCTCGGTAGGCAGCACAAGTAAAGAGCACCAACCAGATTTTCTCTGTGTTCTTCAGGATCAATGGACCGGCCAGGTCGATTCCGGTTACCTCGAACGGTTCTGCATCTCTCACTCTATCTTCGGGAAGTGGTCGTTCTTCCGTGACCATAGGTTTGGCAGTGAGACGGCGACAACGGAAACAACGAGTTAGGACACCTTCGCTGCTTTTGATTACACCCAAACCTTTTAAATTAGTTGTATCTCCTTTTGGATAAGCTTCCATCTGTATACTACGAACTAAGGCTGTCTCAGCTGATTTAATCGCCGTAAGTGTTAACTCTCCAGTGGTCTTATTGCCTTTATCCTTGGAAAAGAAATTATTGAGAAAACGACGTACCCACGCGGTTATTCGCACAAGACGTCGAAACGGAAATTCCTTCTTAACCTCTCTAATACACGTCATGGATACAATGTATGAACTGGATTTTTCTTTGAAAATTGCTTCCTCGTCATTGTCAGGTATTTCTCCAGGCCATTGATCTGAGGGCTTCTGCAACCAAAAAGGGCCCTCCCACCATTTAGAACGGACAAGTTGTTCTGGAGTGCAACCTCTGGAGGGAACATCAGCTGGATTCATTTCCCCAGGAACGAATCTACAATCAGCTCCTTTTGTAAATGAGTTGATCTCCTTTGTTCGGTTGCCGACAAAGGTTCCCCATTGGTCATCTCGCTGAATCCAGGCTAACGCTGTAGTTGAATCCGACCAATAAGTGACTGGTACCTCCTGTATCTTGAGGGCCTTCCTTATATTGTTGACGAGTCGAGTTCCAATTAAACAACCAAGTAGTTCCAGTCGAGGAATGGTTGCTCCACCCACAGGAGCTACACGGGATTTAGATGTCACGGCAGCAGCGTATGCCAATTGGCTGGCATCCGAAAAACAGTGAAGCGACCAGTTTCTTCTGTCGGAATCTCCATTTGTCATCATCCTGGGAATCCTCAGTTTCTCAAAAAAACTACTTTTCTGACACCAACTTTGAAACAACTTAGATTCATCGTCAGACAAAGGTGAGTCCCATTTAAGTTTGTTGCTCCAAGCTCGTTGTAGCATAAACTTAATAGGCAGTGTAGCTGGACATGAAAATCCGACTGGATCAAACAGCTTTTGCATCGTTGACAATGCGGTTCTCTTGGTTAAATTTTCCGGATGTACTAATTTGGAGGAATCCAGAAACAGCTCGTCTGACTTCCTGTCCCACTTTAATCCTAATACCTTAACTTTCCAGTTTGCTGGCTCGCTTAAATCTTCTATATTGGAAAACCAATCTCGTAACTCCATTCCAGCTTCCTTTAACAATGCAGTGGTCCACTCTCAAAATTCTTTGTATTTTTCAAAATTCTCTTCCGAACTGGTACAATTGTCTACGTAAAATGATTCCGATAGCTTCATAGACATCTCCGAACCTTCATCAGCTGCTTGCTTGCAAATGATTTCAAGTACCACTTCCAAAATAAAAGGGCTGCACGTCGCCCCAAAAGGAGCTCGTTTGTGTTGATACACTACCATCTCTGTCATGGTGGAATCTTTGCACCAAAGAAATCGCAGATACTTTCGATCCTCTTCTGCAACTCCAATCATTTGGAATGCTTTTCTGATATCTACAATAAATCCCACCGGTTTTTCTCTGAACTTTAGTAGGACATCTGGGATTAACTGGATCATATTCACTCCCTTGTGCAGACAATCATTTACAGAAAGCGACTTACCACATCTGCTCGAAGAATCAATAACTGACCGAACTGGAGTGGTTAGACTTTCGAGCTTTATTACTGCACGGCGGTGTGGCAAGTAGTGAGCCTCGTGTTCCGCATGTATTACTTCCACCCGTTCTATAAAGCTCTCACTTTCCCACTGTCTCAAAATCTTGTCGTAGCATTCCCACAAGCCAGCCTCACTCAGCTTTCAACTTGTTGAATGTAACCGCTTTGTTGCTAATTCCAGATTCGATGCTAAAAGAGGGTGTCCTTCTTTTCAAGGAAGCTTCACTGTGTAACGGCCATCGGATTCCTTTTTAACCGTCCTGAGAAAACATTCCTTCGTTTTCTTGTCTCGTTGCTCAGCAAAGATGACCTCTATCGGGTCTCGCACACCAATACTCTCCAACTCCCACAACTTGTTGATGCAAGTGTCGATTCCAGCCAGATTCATCTCAGCTGTCCAGATTGGTTGTGTTACTCTAGCTATCTCTCCAACGAGAGTCCAGCCGAGTTTGATGCCGATTGCCACTGCTCCTGTATTCAGCTCACGGACATCACCGGTTAAAAGTTTTCCGTAAAAGTCTGCTCCTATCATTAATTCGATCGTTGAGCTCCCCGCTCCACAGTCCGATAGCTTTACCTCCTTTTCTGTAAGCTCTGCTAGAAGGAATCTATTGTAAGATGGTACCTGAGGAATATTCGCGCAGATCTTTCTATGATCCCGATCTGTATAAAGACTGAAATCACCTTCAAGCGTCTTCAAATTTATTTTAAATATCCGATGGAGTACGACGTTGGTTCTTATTCCACCAAACAAGGAATGTGCTATGCGTTCTTCCCTTATTGGTTCAAGTCCAAGCTCCGCAGCTGTCGATTTTAATATGTACGAGCGTTGGGATCCACTGTCTACAAATGTTCGGACAATTTTGGTTTGTTTCTTACCTACAATCTGTACCAGCAACGTCTGCAGGAAAACAGTTGAGGTATACACCTGATTCTCCATGTTGATATTAGTGGAAAAATGGTCGTCTTCCTTCTGTTCTCGTTTCCTAAGTGGCGCTTCTAAGCTTCCTTCGCTTTTCTTTCTTTGATGGCAGATAACGGTATGATGTCCTCCACTGCAATTAGCACATTTGATTGACTTCTCAGTACAATGTCGGGTTTCATGATGACCAAAACAGTTAAAGCACAATCTTCGTCTGCGTAGTATTGATTTCTTGGCTTCGTAGGGCATAGATTTTGCTCGAAAGCATGCATTGCTGAAGTGATTCGATTTGGAGCAGAAAATGCAATTTGTTACTTCCCCTATGTGGAATCCAGCTAATGTTGCTACTGGTCTTGTTATCTGTTTGCATTGACTAAAAGTGTGAGCTACTGCCCTCTCTTTTCTGTGGTGTTCTACATCAGCTGCGAAATTATTAGTAATTTTTATGCGTGGGCTGATCTGGTCTTCCTTTTGCATAAAGTCTATTAATATATCAAGTCGCGTTCGAGGGGGATCATCTTTGCTTCCATCATATGAAGCCATTGTATCACGTTGCTACAGGTAGTGAAGCTCTTCAGGGAGACAGGACTCCACCAACGGAAACAACCATGTAGCTGGATCCCGTTTTTGTAAATTAAGCAACTTCAGTGCACGGAGGTAGGAATCTAATTTAATGAACAGAGCTAAGAAGGACATTTTCTCTTTTCTATTAGCATTTCCAATGACTAGGCTTAATATTTGCCGTAGATAAACTAGTAGGAGTAAGTCCTCGTCTCCATATCGCCGCTTAAGTGCCTTAATTGCTAACGGATAATTTTCGTCGGTCTGCGGATACGCCGATGTCACTTCATAAGGTTCTGTTCCTAGCTCCAATGATTGTAGGATGTACCAGAACTTATCACTATTGTGTATCTCTGTATCCTCAAGGATCTTTTTAAACTGTGCCCAAAAACCAAGCCATTCCAGAAGGCCTCCTTTAAACTTTCTCATTTCAATTTTGGGAAGATTTATTGCTCTCTTCCGAACTTCCTGATTGGCACTAAGCGTTCTCATTGTACGACCATCTAATTCGCTTATTGTTGACGCCACAAAAGAAGGAGCAGTCTGTTCATCGAATTCTCTGTCGGTCACGTCGTCTTCAGCCCCACTAGCTGATCCAGTGCCTTGTTTTCGAGCTCCTCGAGTAAATCGAACGTGCTCTGAAATACCTTATGTTTAGCCTGAATGTTGACAATATCGGTGGGACTGTCCTTCAGAAAAAACAATATATCCGTTTCCAGCCTGTTTAATTGTCGGCGTAGTGCCTTTCTTCGCAATTCGCTTTGCTCCTTCAGCTTGACTGTTTCACTGACTCCTTCATCACCACCCTTGGACATTTTTCTTTTCAGGATCTTTATTTTCAAAATTAATGCACTTAATTGTTCACATATATAAGTCCCTTTTATTTAAAGATGTAATTTAGTGAAATATTTTTATCATACCATTAAAAGCATAATAACTCTAGACTACAGCCGATGTTTTTCTCAATTTTGGGAAGATGATCCTGATTTGAAACGATGGATCACAAAAATTACTCAACGCAGTGCTTTGCTAGGCTCACAATCAGGAATTCCGTTGGTTGTTTGCAGGATTTGTAATGTGGAATTTAAGGCTTCATCAGGTAAATCTGACAGCACATAAAAATACTGAGAAGAACAAAATGAAAGCACGAGCGATTAGTCTTCAACCTACGATTCAAAAAAAAATTTGTTCATTTCACTGTACTGAAAAAATCAACAAAAACAGAACTTCAATTATGCGCCTTTATTGCTTAACATAATTTAGCTTTCAATAATGCTGACCATCTTTTAAAATTGTGCCAAAGTAGCTTCGGTGATAGCATCAGGTACATCTGAGCAAAAACAAAAAGTACTTCCATTATTAAGAATATCTTAGGAAAGCAGCAGTTAGAAAACTTATGTTTAATTATGAAAGAAAATGTTTTCTTTATGTATTTATGACTTCACAGACATAACCCAACAAATAAAATGAATCGAAAATAACTTGCCATGGGCAAGCATAACCCTCGAAATCGATATTGCCAAATGCTCGTTTCTAATTTAAGCGGCGGACTAAATGGACATAAGAAAGCAAGCTAAAAAATGTAATTTATAAGTAATTCGCCTTTTCCTTACCAAAAGCAAGTATATATACTAGCCAACTGCGAAGGTTGAGTAAATTACTTTTAATTTACCAATTTCAACTTGTTTTTAATATGTCTGGATTGATATTTTGTAATTCATAAACGTGAGGTCAATATTTTTTAATATATTTCCACATATGTTATTATAATTTGTCTTCTTTAAATTACGATTGTGTTTTTGGACTGCACTTTCATAGCTGTAAAATAAACAAACAGAAACAAAAACTTGCATAAAGCTTGTTTTCCATGTTTTTTTTCCATTTCTTGAATTGATTTTCCATGAGGCTTGCTAAAATCGAGCAATAAACAATAGTTGAAAGAGAGGCAATCATATACACACTTTATTGCCATAATGCTGTCCCTGTTTCACAACTATTGCTCATTCCTTACTTTTGGCAAAACCTCGCCAAATTGTTTGCTGAGAGCCTATTATAACAAAAATTTAAGCTTAGTGGTTAGACGTTAGAGTATGTGTAAATTTTAATGTGAGGGACTATTTTTTCGGACAAATTGAAGTTCGCTTCGCAGATGCATATTCACTTTACTGCGCTGTCGTAGTACATTTTTCCAAATTAGGTATAAATTACATAACCAATTTGATAGGGTTTGCTGCTGATGGTGCGAATAATTGTATTGTATTGTATTTAATTAATAGTTTTAAAAAAAATTATGACAGGTAAGAATAATTCTGTTGCTGCGAAATTAAAAAATAATTGTCCCACTCCGTAGCTTTGTGCTCATCATATGCGTGGCTCAAATTTCCTTTTACAGTTGAAGCAATGGCACGTAATATTTACAATTATGTTTCAAACAGCCCAAAAAGAAGTGAACAGTTCAAGGATATACTCATCCTATTAGATTACAGTCCCAAGAAATTATATGGATGTAATCAAAACAAGATTGTTGTCTTTGGAATTAGTGGTTAATAGAATTATGGAGTCATATAAACCATTAAAAATTTTCTTTACCTTCGCAGCTAATGTCGACAATATTGATAGTGCACAACATATTTTAGCTTGTTTAAATAATCATATTTATGAGCTTTATTTACTTTTTTTAAATATATGCTACCGGAAATAAACAAATTAAACATAATTTTTCAAAGTGAAAGCCCACAAATTCAGAATATGTATTCTGAAGTAGAAAGACTTTAGTTTAAGTTTTAGACTGCTTTGTAAAACCAGAATTTCTACAAATTAAAAATATTAGCTTGATAGTTTTCAATTTTCCACATGACTTGCGCTTTTTGTCAGAAATAAGTTAGCACGACTCAATATATCTAATTAAGACATTAATACTCTTATTGACAACTACGTATTATTTTATAGTGAATTATGCGAACAAATTTTCTACAAGTCCAATCAAAACAAAATTATCAATAGACAAACAGATCCTTTATTGACCTTAATTCGTGAGTTTTCAAATCTTATATTTCATGAAAGAAGAGAGGAAGAGAGAGAGCCAAGGCATCTGGAGTATAAGACCATATTTACTTTTAATGAAAGTGTAAACATATTTGTCGAACATTTTTGGAAATCTATTTCCAATTTAAAACGGAATGACGACTGTAAATTATTTCCAAAACTTAAAAAATTTGTGTCTACACTTTTAACTCATCCAAATTCGTCAGCAAATGTCGAGCATTTTCAATAATTAATAAATTAATAAAATTCTTTACATGGAATTTTATTTACACGAAATTATAGGGAGAGTAATAATTGCAATTGCTATAATTTAAGTTTAGATAACGATTTTCTTAACAAATTTAACTCTACAATGATGATAAAAAATTCATTGATATTATTTTTTTCCAGTTTTATTCCTAAAAATATTAGTGAAGAAACTGTTACGTTTAGTTTTTCATTATATATTTTTATTCCCTTAATAAAGTGCATAAGGCAAAGGATGCATTTCATTTAATATGTAATGACGATTATTTTAACACACAACTGCCTATTTAAAATTAAATTTTCTGGCAGCCCTGGCAAGCTGGTTCCACCTACCTTTATAAATTAAACATAGAACTCTGAGCTGAGTTTGGTAAAGGAGCCAGGCATGAAAAGATGCTACCTAGTGAAAAATAATACCGTACATTACAGCATCCCAATGGCTTTAGTTTGAAGTGAGTAATCTAATAGCTGCGTACTTTTGTGTCCGCAGAACAGGGCAGAACAAGATACACAAAAGAACTCATCATACCTTTTCATAGAAAATTTGCAAATGAAGCCAACAGTACAAATAGTTCACTTCAATCGACAGAACGATTTATTCTCTCGAGTATATGGGAGTTCTAGAACACAAAAGAACACAGCTATTGTCAGCATATTGACTCGATCATTGGTAAACGCCTGTGTCGAGTTCCAAAACCAAATCCATCATGAACCAATATTATCGAAAGAACCACCGCCGCTTAAAGTGTTGATAATGAGTTTTGTTTTAAGAGGAGCCTGCGATATCAAAAATTTAGATTGTTCTGAAGCTTCGAAACAAGCGGGCTAAATTTCCTTGTTTAGCAAACTAATTTGAGTGAATGTGTAATTACAGCAAGAAGCCAGTGATGACTGGTCAGACCCAAAACGCACAAAAACGTTTTAATATAAATTATCAGTGTACTTTTAAATTTAGATAACAATTAGGCTTGATATCAGGAATTTGCTCTAATTTTAATTTTTATATTTTCATGGTACCATATCGCACTTTTATCACGTTAGAAAACATGACTCACTATAAGATTACATAAATTTTTACCTAAGTTATTAATACAATCAGGAATATCTACATTTTCCTTAAATTGAATTTCTTTTTAAGCCAGTTTAAAATCTCACCTGACACTTCCTTCCAAGGAGACCAAAAACTTGTTCATTTTCCTCTGGCGTCAGTAGCTGGCTTGGCTTACTAGCTTTCTGTCTTTCTGAGATGGTAATTTGTTGCTTCATTTCTTATTTAGACTTTCCACTTATTCTTAAAATCTCAGCAAGTTGCTAAGTTTTTCATTTGCCCTCTCTTAGGTACTTATGAATCACAACTAGCATCTGTGGATCTGGATATGGCATAAATATCTTCCTCTTAAAATCTTAAGCGGAATGAACAAATAATAAAATAATGTTTTCGAATTTAAATAATTGTTTGGTCTATTAAAAACTTCCTTACCAAGAAATAATTTTATAGGGCAGAATTATGCAAAATGTAAATAAATCACTAAAAGTCTTTACTTCCTTCCCTGACAATTTAATTAGCCAATAAGCTTTGACAATTGACTTTTGTAATTTGACATTATTCGTTTGGAGCGCATTCGAAAGCTAAAGCCCTATTCTTAAGGCACTTTCACATCCAAACCGAAAAACTCAATTTATTCCACTTTAAAACAAGATTTTTGCTCCAATGATTAATAAAATCATGGGAAATATGATAAACAAATAATTTTACTAATAAAATAGAATATTTATATCAGATTTTGAAAAAAAACAACAACTTTTATCTTTTTTCGGCCAAAAACCGGTTGCATCTGTCAATTTCTTTTCGGTTTCCACAAATTTTTTCGGTCGTACTAAACCTCACTTTTGTGTTTACATTGAAAATTATATTATTTTATTTTATTATTTATTATATTATGGATAGGGATTTCGAAGTAAAATTAAAATACATTTTTTGTATGAGCTCTCATCATACAACTTTTATGATAATTAAATGTTTCTTCTATTTAACCGAAAAAAAGTGGTGTAGAACTTATCGGTTTTCGGTTTCGATGTGAAAGTGCCTTTACGGTCTCGACGTACACATAGCACGCGCTGAATGCAGTACTTGTGCCATCACAATAATTTTGCTACGCTGTAGCTCCTTATATGTTTCCGGAGTTTAATTGTGTACGTCTTCAAACAATTTACAGATATTGAATTAATTAATAACTATATCTCAAATTCACGGTACGTATTGACCAGGTAAAAAACAACGCGGAGTTTTTCCTCCCCCAAATGATTCACCCAAATGAAAAGTGTAGCATGCTGGCAGCGTGCGGGCTCTATCATATGCCGCTTCCAGTTTGATTATTCATTCAATGCTATAGCCCACCGTAGAAGTTTTTACGGATGAGAAGTTTTCAAGGGCACAACCCAGACGAGAACTGTTTAGGGAAGGAAGGAATTTCCTTCCTTTGGCTTAGACGTGCCAAAACAATAAAGTTGCTTCGCGTAATTCCTTATATGATTACCGAATTTAATTGTGTGCGTGTTCAATTAAGTCACAGTTTTTGATATAAACAATTACTGTATCACAAATTCACAACAAGTATTGATTATTAAATTATTATATTATCACCTCAAATCTCAAATAAACATCTGTGCAGCCGTCCGATGGGAAATTTCAGAAATTTCGCAATTTGAAAATGTTCCCCTTCAGAATGTCAGAATTTCATTACTGCCATGACGGATCGAATACAAACAGAGCACACTAATCCATTTCGCCGAGTGGCTTACGTTTTCATGCGATATGCCGTTTCCTTATTAGTTATTTAAGCGTGAAACACAATTGGAGCGTTTCAAGCAGCTTTATCGCCAGCTTTCTGCTAAACTCGACTGGAAAAGCCGAATTGAACACAATTGATGTTTTTGACATTTGCAGCTTTAACTTGTTTATGGTGAGAGCTTTTCACATTCAAATTCAAAGTTTATTTATTACAAACCCCGGCATATGCGCCACGCAGACTAGCGTTGGGTATAGCGAATAGGTAATAAGACATATTTACAGAGTAGTTTAGGTTCTAAGTAGTGTAACAGCGATTAATAAGATTGTTGTATTTAGAATGAGTACAAGTATGTAATGTTAGATTGCTTATATCTATATAATACCATACCGCATGGTGACTCAAACTCAAGTTTGAATTTTTAGAATCTCAAATTGATAAAACTGATGTTAAGTTTAAGTGACCAATTTCTTATTAGATAATTATAAGCTAAGTATTAGGAAGCGAAGTATTATTCATAAGTGGCCTTAAAGAAAAATATAAATGCATCCAATTTTCCAAAACTACGATAAATTCATGCTTTTTTGGATAGTTTTCGAGATGTACCTATGATATTTAACGTTCGCACAGTTGGAAACCTTAAAAATTTCCTCAAGTTGGCAGTCATTGGGCTTGAAATTTGAAATTTGATCAAATCTCAAGCCAGCTTGAATCTGGCAAAAAAGCTAAAGCTCCAATTGTGTGCTCCTACATTGATTTACATAGTCAACAAATCTCAAGCTGGCTGAAACGCTCCAATTGTGTTTCACGCTTTATTCAATGCTTTTACCCGGGGCTTTCATCGAACAGACCTAGTAATATTGTCAGTGGCACCACTAAAAAACTTCGAACTAATTCGACATTCATAATGTCATCAGGTGAAAATGACGCATGAGACCGAGAAGATTTGCGGAGTTTTTTATCTGAGTAGTTGCAGAGATTTTGCACTCGTAGAACTTGTTCTGTACAGCATTGTGCGCACTCACTGTGCAGATTGAAGTCCTCACTCTCAAAAGTGGGCAAGTCGAATAATTCTCGCAGATACAATATATAATACTAATAGAATTAGAAGAGTATATTTTTGACCTGTATCGGACGGTAACCGCGATTTCCCTAAAATTTTGTGTACCTGGCGTTGTCATTTTTCGCATAGAGCTCGCGCGTGATTGTGAAAATTTTAATTTGTTAAATTAGTGTAAAATGTATCAACTCAAGACTTTGGCAGCAAAACCTGCCATAAAGCAGGAAATTTCTAATTTATTTAAAGGCTTACCTGCGGTTTCTGTCCAATCTCGAGGATATGCTGATCACCAGATTCCCGATCGTTTGAAAGAAGTGCCTGTAGCAAGAAACCCTCGATTCTTCGATATGGTAGAGTATTTCTTTCATCGTGGTTGTCAGATTGCTGAAGATAAATTAGTTGAAGATATGAGGGGAAGACTTTCTTTGGAGGAAAAGAAAAAGAAAGTTAAGGGTATTATAATGCTTATGCAACCATGCGACCACATAATAGAAATTGCATTTCCACTTCGCCGTGATTCTGGCGATTATGATATGATAACAGGATACCGGGCTCAACATAGTACTCATCGAGTGCCTACAAAAGGAGGTAATAAATTAAGAAAAATATATATTGCTTATTTTGTATAGATTTCAATTTTGAAATTAACAATATTAGAATATGAAAATTTTTCTGAAGATTATTACCTGCTACACTTCCGCCACCTTGTTTTGAAGTGGTTATGTAATATTACCTAGTTTTACGAGTTCTTTCAGCCTTATGTATAGCCAACTTCATAGTCTTGCTGCGTAAGAAAAGAAAACGATTTGAAAATAAGAAATATATAGAAGTTATTTATATATAAATGACTGAAAATCAATCTCCTAAAGAACTCTGACCACAAAAATTTTCTGATCCAAGCAAACAGCTGATATTAAAATGGAAGCAAGAAAATGAAATCGTAAAAAAAAGATTCATTAAAAATGCAGCCTGCCTGAACCTACATCTTGGGTAGATCCATTTTGGCAAGATTAATATTGCACAAGAAATAAAAAAAATTAACTAAAATCAAATCAAATACAGGAAGATATATTAGAAATGTTGTTCTTCTAAATAAAATACATTTGCAAATTAATAAAAAAAAAAACCTAAGTTCTGAAAATAAATGCACTGAGCACGTGGCCTGTTTGAAAATTGCTGCAAATGTTTACAATTTCATGGAAACCGGTTAGTTTGGCAGTCATTGGTCACATCGATATCGATTAGGCAGATTTCAATTTGTTCTCTTAAACTTAAACCTACATGAGTTTATTTCGGGCAGATCTAAAACCACTAACTAATGGAATTTGTCTCGGATACCATTGGCGAATTTACAAAAGGCTACCAGACGGATTGTATTTATACAGACTTTTGTAAGCGTGCGAAAAGTTATATCACTCCGTCATACTCTAAAATGAAACAGTCTTATTTATATAACAGAACATATCAAATCTTATTTCGACATTCCATCTCTTAAAGTCTTTAAGGCTTCATCCGGCGTACTTGGGAGTTACTTGGGCCCGCTGTCTTTTATTCTATCTATTGACGACATTGTCTCTATTGTGAGGCACTGCAAAGTCTTGATTTATGCTTACGACATTAAAGTTTTCGCTCAGATTAAATCTTTTAACGATCGTGAACAGGTACAGGGTGACCTTCACAAATTTTACAATTGATACAAAAGCAATTAGTAATCATCGATAAATTGACAAATGGACGTTGTGGCTTTCCACAGGAATCATAAACCAAGCACTTATGATTATGGGTACTCGAATTCCTTGATTTGCCGCGTGGGTTCTGTCTGTGGTTTGGGTGTCAAATGTGGCCATTGATTAAATTTTATCTCCCCACAAACTACATGGTATCAAAGAGTAGCTCTAGGCTGGGCTTTATAAATCGTTGGTCCCGAAAGTTTTCGAATCCTACCATAACATTGTGTTTATACATTTGTAAGAGCACTTCTTGAATACGCTAGCCAGATCTGGTCTCCATTTTACGGTACACACATCGATCGCATCGAGCCTGTTCAGCGGAATTTCCTGCGTTTCGCTCTTAGGCCACTACCTTGGAATAATTCATTGATTCTTCCACCTTATGAGGATCGCTTAAAGTGGACACAAATTGAGAATGTTACCTCTGTTGCATGTTAATTTTGCAAGGTACAACTTAGCATGTATGGTTGACTGTTTATTTATTGGACGTGTCAAAATACATGAGCGCAGTAATCTATTAAGCTTATTACTGCTGCTTGATTGCTAATTGGCTATCATCTACATATGTGAAAATAATATTTCTATCGATCGATATTGCCATACAAAAATTTCGTTTTTTTGCATTATATATTTGAACACTGCCAGCCCAATAAGCGTAAATTCTCAATGTGGAAGCAGAATTTCAATTCCACTCGCACAAACACCACTAGCCCATCACTGCTGTAGCCTCAAGGTACTATGGTGGATTTTGTATCAGTAAGTTAATGATTTGTTTTCAAATTCCATGCCATATAAAAGTCTTGGAATTCTCTTTAATTTTCTTGCGAATAAATGCCGAAAAAATCGAAATCCGTTGGATTTCTACGTTTAGTTCCAACTACCAATACCAATACTGCCAAAGACTTGAAATCTAGGCGTAGTTCTCTTCGGGAAGAAGCACGAAATTCCGTGCGAAAATCGTACGGATTTCCAGGTATTTTGAGTTTGCATTGTAATTAATTACTAATTACTTTTCTGCCTGTACTGAAAGGGCGTTGTTTCATACTTAGACTTTTCTAAAAAAAATCAATAATTGCAATTACGCGTGTTTCGGTCAAACGTGATTTTTTTAATTTGTTCAGATATTTTGCCAGGCTAACACCAAAACAAGTGCAATGGAGGCAAAAACGATGCAATTTGTTTACAAAAATCTTCCCATTTTAAAGGTCAGTTAGTCTTTACACCAATTCCTTTCAATTTTACTTTTATCAAGAAAAGAACATCTTAGTTTTTCACAAATTATCTACGCTTTTTTGTTAGTAGAAAAGCGTGTGGACGTTGAATGTACCTGAAAGTCAAAAACACCTGAACGTTTGAAAATAATTTTTTATCTTTCCTTATCTAAGGCTGAACCCACACTGAACCAGAGTCAACATCATCAGAAAGACAAGCTTGAGTAAACCCTACGTTGATTTAATATTTTGATTGCCCCTCTTTAGTCGTTATCGTAATATAGCAAATACGTAACATATTACTACATGTTGTATGCTAAAAAATTACAAAAATAAATAAGTTTCAATACATACAGTGTACATACGTGACGATATATGTTATATTTACATTTATTGCAATATTTACTCTCTTCGAAATAGAAAAGCACTTAACAGGTTAAAGCTGATGTGCAAATTTATTAGAACGTGAGGTGCAAAATACCGGCTGTAACGTCACCACCTCATGTGTTGATTTACTTGTTATCACAGTTGATAAAATGACTTTAATGTTATGTACCTACTCCAAATTCTTAAGCATAAACGATAATTGAAATATGTATATCACAAGACCAAAGCAAAATAGTTTTCTGTTGTCAAGTTGATTTGTTAAACAAGTTTATATAATATAAATCTTGAAGAAAAACATATTGTTATTGAAACTCTCTCCGCATTCTTACATAATAGTGGATTTTCCTTAATAGAAAGGAATACAAGGGATTGTCATTTGAAGAAACTCATGGTAATATAATGTTATATTATGCCGCAATCAGTTATTGTAAATATGATTCACTTTTGTTAATTAATAGTTTTGCTTAGAGAGAACTTGTGAATTGTGCACAAATTAAATATTATGGAATTATCGGAAATAAAGTAAATTTTTTTCGAATTATCAATTTTCTTAAATGATGATGGATAGTGGATTCTAGAGCAACGTATCTATTAAGATTAATCTATTCTGGGCTGTAGCTACCAGGCGCTTCCCAAACGGGGCTAATATACAGGCAGTCCCATACGTACCACATTTACTTTATACCCCGGATTCCTCACTCAATTTCGAGAAATAAATAGTATAGGAGGAGAGCCGGAAAATGCACGTGTGGGCGGTAGGGGATGTTTTGTGATTTTGCGTGCTTTTTATCCTAATACCTTATAACTTTCTTGTTATACACCCTATGAAAGTTGGCTGACTGAGATAACGAGTTAAAAACAAAAATCGAGAGAGCGTTACTACCCGAGCGACAAAATCTTATTGTACCTTTAAAATCCTTTCAAACTATTCATAATAACGTACATCAGGTTACACTACCTGTATTTTTTAAGAAAAAGATAAATTTCGCTTTGGTCAAGGTGCTGAATGGAGATATAAGATTCCTCTCAAATGGAATTCTCATTTTTCCCAAAAACATCAGAGAATCCAGCATAAGTTTCTCCCACTTAATCTCTTCAGAGCGAAACAAACAGAAGCACGTGCTGTTCAAATATCTTATGGCTGGAACAGAATGAACGGATCAATCACGCAGCTAACTGTCAAACAACGCAAGAAATAAAGTGCTGCCCAGAACGAAATTGCCGCGACTGCGTTTAATGACAATTCAATGCAATTTTTATATTGTTAAAACTTGTGCGAAAAATAAGAGTAACATTTGAAACATCCCGCAGCTCAAAAATTAATTTTACATTACAAATTTCATTCAAAACAAACGTTTGGTTCAGCTGTCAAAAAATTTCAATCCGGCACTTGCGTAAAAGTTGAAAGTTGACCAACTTTCTAGCGGCAAATGCGGTAACTGCGTTCACTGTGTGCGCATTAATGTATTTCAAATGCATTCAACTTTTGCGTGACATTTCCATCCGGCATTGATCCTTTCATTCTGCTCCAGCGGTTAGGAATAACACTAACAAACATTAGCATTGCTATAAAAAACATTGGCCAATTCTCTCAATATTTCAGCAAAAACCGGGTTTCACAAAAACGCGTAACATTTTATGAGAGTAAAATCTGCGAACTCCGCACCTTCTCATTTATTTACAAAATGAATCAGAATGGCAACTGTTTCGTTGCATGCAATTGCTTTCACATTTTTTAACTTTATTCATAAAAGTTTTAAAGAGAGCTTGATCTTTTTTTCATTTTTTCTTTCTTTCTTCATTTTCTTGCCGTGTGCATTTTAAATGTGAAACAATCAGAAAACTCTTCTGTGTCCTAACTTGTCATTAAGTTAACTTTGGTAGCATATTGCGTTCAGCGTGACGGTGCTGTTAGTATCATTTTTAAAGAGGTGGGGACCAATAATATTATTACTGCAAAATCCATATCAAATACTCATTCTTCGAGGATGTTTTGGTTTCTCTACGGCTTTGTGTCGATTTTTGGAACACTCCAAAAAGATGATTTTACGTTCAAAATTAATCATAATTCACTAAAAATCCACACAAGAGCGAGAACGAAGCTAACACTTTCGACTTTTTCACCATTAAAATGTTTACAATCCGGTTGTACCCATTAATACAAAAGCTTTTAGTCTTATTAATATTAAATTTAAGTTTATTTTCGCATAGTCACTTCATATATAAAGAGGGTTATTGTTTTTGCTGCCGAAACGTGACCCCTGCGACATCCGAGGACATGTCAGAATCAGAACCATGTCAAAAAACTGTTAACTCCAAAGTGACAGATTCGTGTTTTTGCGCAAAGGAAGCAGCAAACGTCAAAATTACCAATCACAAACTTTTTCCTAACTTCTTCTTTCGTTAACCCAAGTAGCAAACAAAAACAGAAAGTTACAGCTTCGAGAGTCATGAGTGCCATGCCTCTGGCAAATCGAACACAAAATGGACTTGGTGGTTAAGCCTAGTATGGAGTACGGAATTCGACAAAAACAGTAAGGAGTTCAGGTAAAAAGTGACATTCTAAATTTTACCGGTGGTAAAATCACAAGCAAAAATTTTACTGAGGTCTTTACTAGTGCAGTACGGAGTTCGGTGGTAAAAAGTGCCATATTTTCTATTATTTGATAGATGGTGTTTTGTAAGTCTCCCCTCATTTTATTGACCATTTTATGTGCGGAGCATTAAAATGCCGATAGAACTTTGACATTTCTTTGATTGTTCACAAAGCGAGTTTATTTAATTTTTCCCATGGATTTTCTTGACGACAATACACACTTAGACCTGCCGACTTCGAAAACATCGAATGGCTAACTCACTCCTATTTCTATTCTTTTCTTAAGGAATTATAATACATTCATAGAAAATTTAAGGAACCTGTTTCAACTCATTCATTTTCCTTATGGTACAACTTTCCCACCTTAGAAAAATTTTACAGGACCTCTTTCGTTTTCCTTGCTGTAAACATGACATACATATGTACATATATTAGCAACTCAGTCCGGAATCTTCTAATTTTGTTTTTCAGTTGGTTTAAGAGTATAGTTCGAAAACACCATACAATGACACTGTTTCATTACATGAAGCAAAATATTTATAATGCAAATTTGAAATCACCACCCTCGTCAAGAGTAAAAAATTTATACTCAAAGAAGTGTTTCACAAGAAAGAGATAAATACCTCTCACCCCTATAGAGTGGAATTATTCATGCTTCTATTTATCTAGTTTAATGTGTATAAGCACTTTGAAATTTTTGTGTGTAGATTGGTATTATTCGAACCAACAAGGTTGATTTAAACTCGATGATTAAAAAAAAAAATTTAATGTTTTTTAATTCTTTAATTTTAAAGATGAGCTAGAGAGATTGTTATGAGTTTCCCGAAAAAAAAGTAAATGTTTATATTATTTTCTTATCTTCCAAATAAGTTCATGCATATGCACGTGTCTACACATACATGCATATATCGCTTTAAAATATTTTCAGAGCAGTACCCGATGATTAAAGCCAAGCAAAAAATATTTTTCTTTCAATTTAAAAATAGCACTTCATTAACAATCGTAGTGGGTCACGCGATATTACCAACACAGAATTCCTTAGTGTGAAATCATATGACTGCGCTAGAGATAATTTCAACTTAATTTTATTAGTTCTGCTCTAGAAAATTTACTTAGGTATCAAACATTTTGTTGACTTTTCACAAGATATGTAAATAAAGTAGTGCGCAAACACTCATGTGCCATTTCACATTAATTCAAACTGTGCATTTGATCAATGTCGAATAAAAGGGAAATTAAAGTTCACATTTTTTTTCTATGTAGTTGTCCATGTATAGACACTACTTAAACTTGACATAATTAACTGCTTAAAATAAAATGTTTTAAGAATTAACAGATGGGAATTCAACTCACGTTTTGCTATAATGTTATTGCATTGGGATGCAGTTGGTTGCTATCTAATATCTCGAATTCGTTACATTGTTACCGCACGGAAATGTCTAGATTTTTGTTGTACCGATGCCGATAAACCGATAAACCATTGGCTCATTGGTCTGCGTTGGAATCGCACCTTTCAACAGATTACTCACTCAAAGTCATTGGGATGCTGTTATTTGCCATACTTTCATATTTCACCCTATATGTCCACGTCCAATGAGGAATTTGAGGAAGTTAAAAGGAAGAAAGAATTCTAGGGTTGCTTGACACAGGGACGTTATTTAAGCCAATTATTTGTTATTTGATTTTTGTATTTTGATTTATGCTGATTATACCTACTGAATTCTTTTGATAAAATATTTAAGGAATTGCACACTACTTCTACTTTGAGTTTAAAAATTCTTGATGGTGTGTAGTTTTGGTTGAATAAGTGAATCCAAAAATCTATAACAAACTAATTAGGCCCAATTCTTCCTTATCATCATTACTAGCTATAAACAATGAGATATACATAATCATGACATATTTCTTAGTTTCCTGAAACACATACCCACATCAACTTGAACTCTAGCATCACATTCGGTGCTTACTGTGTTTTTCAGGACCATGTTTTTTATGTGAAAGATCCGTCAGATTTTTTTAAAATTTATAATCATACTTATGTACATCATCATGGTACAATCTTTGTAAATGATCACTATGTCCATTTCAATAAATACACTCGTGAAATTAAAGAAGACGCTGGTAGTGTGTAGATAACATAAGAAGCAAGGATGTAAAGAACTCAAATTTTCACTCAACTCAAGCAGTGAGTCCGCTCAACAGTTGAGCGGTGGTATTGCTCGAAATTTGAGCGACTCACTGTTTGAATCATCATTTGAGTTGAGCAGACTCAAATCATGTTTTAAATAACATAAGGAGAATCTGATTTAATTAAAATTGCAACTGAGACTGAAATTTCAAACAAATAAGAAAAGCTCACAAAAGTATCATTCATTATATTATATTGTATTAACTTAACTTTTGCTAATTTTCTTAGCCAACATTTCTCTTCCTCTCAATATAATGTACAAATTCAACAACTTGTAAAACCTGCAATGAAAATACCATACTTGAAAATGTTATAATTCAATTCAAGGAAATTGTTCTTACATTTTTCCATAGAATCATCGTCTTACTTTATATTTTTTCCATTGATATGTAGCATCACTTGCATTTCAAAATTTCCGTCATTTAGACGACATTCTTCAACCACAAGTCCAGCGGGGAGACATGTTGAACTATTTAGCGAGTCCTTTAACTTGCAACAGTTAGTTGATAGCCCAACACTTTTGCCTGATATAATTGGACCTAGCGCCAACCTATTAGATCTGTTTATAACATCTCATCCTGACAAGTACTCAACATCAGTGTGATCTCCTCTTAGCAGCTCTGATCATTTCAGCCCGATTCTCCGTATCATCACTGAAACCCACCATTAGCCTTCGTAAAAAGCAATTGGTGTGGCACTATGATCAAGCTGATTGAGCTTCACTCAACAAATTCATTAGAGAGTTAGACAGGTCTGAGTGTTTTTCTGCGAGAGATGTTGAGTACTGCTCTCAATCAATCATCAACATCTTACGATTTCGGATGTGTAGCTTCATTGCGCACAGATACAAGAATATTAAACCTAACAATTCATCTTGGTATAACAATGACTGTCATACAGCAATTAAAAACAAAGAAGCTTCATTTCAGGCATATAAACTGTGCTATTCTGCGGAACTGAGACAGATCTATAGAGAAGCACGTAACACCTGCAAATCCATTATTCAGCGAGCTAAGTTCCAATTCGACCAAAACATTAAACAGAAAATCTTTGCTAGTTGAAAGGGTAGTAAGAGTTTCTGGTCGCTTGTCAAAACAGTTAAGAACAACTTCACCAGTTCTTCGGTACCGCCCCCAATTCACAACGGGGATGTGTACACGGAATGATTGGATAAAGCTAATTTGTTTGCAGGTAACTTTGCTGCTAATTCTTTCTTGCCACTTCGCAAAAACCGTTACATTTCCGCACGAGGGAGGTCTTCAAATTGCTCGCAGGTCTCAATGTGTTTAAGGCTGCTGGGCCTGATGGTATTTCGCCCCTGGTACTCAAGTGCTGCGCCTCTTCTTTAGCTAAACCCCTCTAAGCAAACTATTTCACCTGTCCTATTCGATAGGAGTTTTTCCTTCAGCATGGAAACTTGCACATGTTCAGCAAATACCAAAAAAAAAAAGGAGGCAAGCTATCCCTCAAATTATAGACCAATTTCCCTTACTTCGATTCTTTCGAAGGTGTTCGAAACACTCATCAACACCTAATTGGTGAAATATCTATAAACGAATCACCTTATTAACGATCGCCAAACGGCTTCCGTGCTGGACGCTCTACTGGAGATTTACTAACATTCCTTACCGAGCGTTGGAATCAATGTCTCCATAATTGTGGCGAATCTGAGATCATCGCATTAGATATTTCGAAGGCCTGGAGTCTGGCATCCTGCTCTTTTAGTCACACTTCAGGCATTAGGTCTAGATCCTCTATTCTTAAAATGGATTGAAAGCTTTCTTTCTCGCCGTTCAATTCAAGTTATATTGGACGGAGTTACTTCTGACCATTTTATAATCCAAGCCGATCTGCTAGCTCTCACTTTCAATCCTATTCATAGTTTTGCAGACGACAGTACCCTTGATTTCGTGTACTCGTTCGACTCTATAATTGATTCCCGTGCGAATGTTATAGCTGACAAACGAAGCCACATGTTCAGTTCACTAAACTATGACCTCACAAAAATAATAGCTTGGGGCAGAGCGAATCAATGCTGTTTGTTATCACTTAAACGTACTCCAACACCCGCTCAACCCATTTCCGTCGATGGAGAAGATGTCTCGAACTCACCATCTCTTAACATCTTAGGCATTGAAATATCCAACAATCTTAGTTCGTCCGATCACATTTTCGGTATTGCCAAAAACGTGATGAAATGTCTGGACTTCTTGCAAAGATGCAAGAAATATTTTACTCCATCAGATATGTCGAACTCACCATCTCTTAACATCTTAGGCATTGAAATATCCAACAATCTTAGTTGGTCCGATCACATTTTCGGTATTGCCAAAAACGTGATGAAATACCTGGACTTCTTGCAAAGATTCAAGAAATATTTTACTCCATTAGACTTGGCGCAAATCTACAAGTCTCATATCAGGCCTAGATTAGAATATAATTCCCATATTTCGTCAGGGGCTGGACGCATTGCATTGTTCGCGTTAGGCAAAGTCCAAAGAAGGCCTTCCGGCTTATTAACGAATTACATATCAATAGCAACTATTGATTCCCTAGAGCACCGACGTAATGTCGGATGTTTGTCTCTCTTTTATCGCTACTACTATGGTCATTTTTCTGACGAAATTTCTAGCCTGATCCCTTGTAGAATTCTTCCCTTGCGCGCCACACAATTTGTAACCCGAGCTCATCCTCACACCCTTGAAGTCAAATTCGGCCGTACCGTAAAATTCCGTGAATCATTCATAAGCAGAACAGTACGAATGTGGAGCAGTCATCATCTGTTTTCCCCCCAACTATGAGCCACAGATATTCAAACGTAATTCGCACCGTCACCTGCTTCACTCAACCCAATAATCTTCAATTTCCTACCCCTTATTCCTTTCCTGTCAAGGGTGTGCTACGGCATCATAGGGTATCCCCTGAGCTTTGGCAACATCATAAAAAAAAAAGCTAACGTTAGTTTTCCTATGCTAAATAATCTTTCTACCGAAGCACTACTAGGCAGTGCTGTGTTGTATTCGGTGAAAAGACTTTTTATTGCCGAAAAACGTATGTCACAAACGGAATGATAAACTTGAAGACAGGCCATATAAATGGACAATGGGTGCGTTCACTGACACGATAGCGTCCTGTAGCGTTGTGATAGCGTTGTGTTGTGAACAAATGTCAAAAGAATTACTTTGATAGTTAGTCACTACAGTGGTCACTCTTGTGTAACCAAATTGCAGTGAACGCAAAAGAGAATAACGTAGCAAATCAAATATTTTTGACGTTTGCAAAAAATAAGTAAATTAAAAATAAACATAAACGTCAAATTGCAAATAGTGTTATCGTTGGGAGATGACCTTTTTTCGAAATTACAAGGAAATAAAGTAATGCATTGAAATTGATTTATAATAAAAAAAAAACTTTTTGGCCCATCACACATGCCACATTGTTCTCATCAACCAAAATTGATATGTTTTCTGCTTCGATTTCCATATCTATCTCACTTTGACAACACAAATTTATTATCGCACAACTTTACTATCCTAAATAAGGGTAGTGAAATAATGCGCGCTACCTTTTACTCTTGGCCGTCTCAGCGAACGCGTGAGAAAGTAAAAGAAAGTGACTATCTGTCATTTTCTATGTACAGTGAACGCACGATAGCGTTGTGTAGTGACTCGGTAGTGACATTATGTTACTATTTTGCTGTCAGTGAACGCACCCAATGACAATAATAATGGTCAAACAAAAGAATTTTTCAAGTCTGAAGTTAACGCTTATTTTCGGCTGTAAAATTTAAATGCAATTCAGAAAACTAGTTTCCTCATGTGCATATTTCTTTCCCTTTATATTTCACAAGTATTTCTATGGATAATTGTAGGTTCGCCATAAATTGAATAATATCATTGTCAAGTATGGGAAAATGCCATACGGTCTTTACACATTATTGAATAAGTACAGTTGTACATTATATTGCGAGGAAGAAGAAATTTGGCTAAGAAAATTAGCAAAAGCTAAATTAATACAATATAATACAAGGAATGACCTTTTTGTGAGTTTTTCTTATTTGATTGAAATTTCAGTTTCAATTTCAATCAGATTCTCCTTATGTTAGTTAAAACATGATTTGAGTCCGTTCAACTCAAACGATGAGTCCGATCAAGTACTGAGTCCGCTCAAGTTTCGAGCGATAAAGCGCCGCTCAAGTGTTGAGCGGCTTCAAGTCCTGAGTTGAGCGATGAGTTGATATGACAAATGAGTTCGCTTATTTACAACCCTGCCTGACTCTCCGAAGACGAGTATTTTTCTGATTTCCACAATATGGAGGCTTAATCAGCATGGAGAGAAGACGTAAGACGAAGTTAAATCTAGCACCGGCAACTAATAATTGAGTTTAGAAAGACGGACATCTAAGGGTAGATGTCATTTTCATGACGGCCGAGCTGTGACATCGTGGCTTCCAAAAGTACAAATCAGAGTATTAAGGTTCGAATTTCTATCGTTCGTGATCAAATATTTTTTCCCCGATCTCTACAAACATATATATATTGGTAAAAAAAAATGAACGTTTAAATAGAATAGAGAAGTCATTTTTTTTTCATATTACTGATCTGTCCGTAGCTTGTGTTGTTGCAAAGTACTGTAGTAGTAGAATCGTAAACTGAATTACTAAATGTCAAAAAAATAAAAAAATATTGAAAAGGAAAATGAAATGTGTCTTTTGCAAAGCTTCCTATAGTCCTTTTTTTCGATTTTTAGTGCCCTCAATATTCCGAAGATTCTCTATTAGATTTATATTTGGGGAGATGAAAATAAAATAATTTTTAAATAACATCAAATCAAGTTCACATTTTGTTATTTTATTATGGACAGTTCTTTTGTATGTGTTTTGTAGTTACTAGCTGCAGTTGTTTGTGCCTTAAAACTGGAGCGTGGTCCAAAACAACTATAATCAACTTCACTCGATTACTGTCCTTTCGGAAGTATTATAGTTGACTATATGCAGCAGCTATTTTTCCTCGGAGAGTCATAATAGTTCACTACTATTCAACCATTTCCTATAGGCCAGTTAATAAAGACGATCATTTCACATTAATTCTAAAAGTTTTGACGCTTTGATGGAGTGTTAAGTGAGGTAAAATAACAATAAATTTAATTTTGCAACCATCATCAACGTCCGAAGCATGCGCTAAATTGCAGAAAAACTAAAGTTTTTATAATTTCCATGAACAAATTCGAAAATTCCTGCATACTTGAAGCAATATTTACTCTAATATTTTCCACAGTGTGTTAAATTTGCAACTTATTGCGCCCCTCGCAACATTGTTTTATTGTAAAGGAAGTTATAAAAATTGTTGTTTTTCTGCAATTTTGCGCATGTTCCGGACCTCTGTGATTTAGTTTATTGTTACATTCCACCAAAGTTTAAAAACTTTTAATTAACGTTCAATTTTGGAATTTAATTGTCTTTATTGACTGGTCTCCTAGGTTAGGTTAGGTAAGAAGTATGTCGTTAGAAGTGCCTAGCCTGCTTCACTTAGACCTCCAGTGGGATTGTGCCCTTGACCTCATTGGATAACTTTTAAAATCACCCTACATCTATCCTACTTCCCTTAGGAAACTCGGGATGCATCTGAACTCTTTGCTTTGCATCTCCCCCAGAGTTAGAACGAAGTAGCTACCTAATAGCCTATGTCTTTTATTAATCAGAGTGACGCTCTCGCAAAGTAGATGTTGGACGGATTCGATTTCCTCCGAATCCTTACAGTTTCTGCAGAAATAGTTCACCGCTATTCCCAGTCTTCTAGCATGGTCTCCTATGCCCCAGTGTCCCGTAATGACCCCTACTAGATTCCTGGTATCTGTTAGATACCAATATTGCCACTTGGTAAATATATTGCTGCAGTGCTTCAAAACTTATGCCATTAGTTTTTTTAAGCGTGTTAGTTGTCCGCGCTTAATCAAGGATATCTTGATCATAAATGTCAAATGGAATTTAGACTTCATTTCTTGCTTTCTACCCAAAAATTGTTTCGTTTTAGAATGCGTCACCTTTAATAATGCAATTGCACTTTTACTCACTCTTGTGCATAGAAGCTTAAAAGTGGAGTATTGAGCATTATGATTGTATTCAAAAACAAAATAGATTATTCATATAGTAAGATTCCACCGCTGTATCAAATGATAAGAATTATTTAGGCTCTGGGCATTAAGCTTTACTATTTACATTAAAGTTAATCAAACTTTAACAGTTGTTAGTCTCTTTTATCATTCGGCAGAGAAATTATTGCAAACAGACAATTATCGGCTAACCAAACTATTAAACGGAAAATTAAAATCTCTTAATTTATACCCCTTTTACTTTTTACTAATGCCAATAAAATCTATTTACGAGCATAAATTAATGATCTGATCATAAACGGCTTTGATTCACTTATTGCTTTCGGTGACAGTGCATAAAAACAAGTATTCCACAAATAGAGAATAAAATTGATACAACGGATTAAATTAATTTACAGTTTGATTATTCGTTGCAGCAGGGTATGATAGTTTATTGAAAAAAAAAGCTTGTCACCCTGAACTTTATCATCAAGTCGTTTAGAATGAATTCCTAATGAGGCATTTTGAAAAGTTTTCTGATGATTTTACTAGTGCAGTACGGAGCTCACCGGTAAAAACTAAATAAGTCCGTGCAACTCGTCAAATTCGGCTTTTGGCATTATTCGTAGAATCGATCCTCATCACTTTTCTTTGCTTTTCTTCAACCAGAGCTATTAATAACAGAACTTCTTCATCGGAACTTGAAAACATTTGGAAAAAATCCGCCGCTCCTGGTGTAAACAGTCTATTTTCCGCGTCGCGTGCCACCACGCTGATGCCAGTGTGACCTCGGCTTTAATTTTCGTTGATCAAGTTAGTAGTTCAATATTATCACCCACATTGAGATATCACAACATTTTTAAAAACTTTGTGTAGCAAGCGTGATGCTCTCTACACTTCGCAAGACTGAAAGACAAGGAAAGAACCTTTAAGCTGAAAATTTATCTTGGAAAAATATTAATATCCAAATGAAAGTGAAATCTTATTGTAAATATGCTGAATAACATTTTTCTAAATTTAATTTTCCTCTAAATTATTATTATTATTATTAACACCTAGTACTTCTTTGTGGACTCCTTGTTTTTAAACACAGGTTGACATCTTCATTGCATCGAGTCGGCAAGCCGCTGACATTTCTCTGCTGGTATAGACTCCTAGGCAGTTCGCAAAACTTCCCACAGTTACTTTTTATTTGTGGGTTTGCTCTCGAGACTGCTTTTTTGATGTCACCCCATAGGTTTTCAATAGGGTTCAGGTCTGGCGACTGCGCTGACCAAACCATCACATCCACCCAGTTATTTGAAAACCACTGCTTTATTTTATTTTTGCAGTATGCATGGGGTCGTTATTCTGCTGGTAGACTAATTTTATTGGTATATATTCACTTATATAAGGAAGCATTTTATTTCCAAAATGTCTATGTATACAAGTTGAGCCATGGTTTCTTTAATCAGAACTATTGGTCCAACCCCGTACCACGAAAAACAGGCCCATACCGTTATGTTTTCACCGCCGTGTTTAATCGTTATTGTATACTTCGGTGAAAATTCTTTTCCATTTGGACGTCTCACATATTGCTTACATTTATCTGGCTCAAACAGGATAATTTTTTGACTTATCTGACCATAAAATATTCCGCCATTTTTCTGAAGGCCAGACGACGTGATATTTAACAAATATCACTCTATTTTTAATATGGCGAGTAGATAGGCACGGTGCTTTTCTTGGATGTCTCTTACAGTGGAGGTGTGCATGTTAAAGGACAGCTCTTTTTTTTGTCTGCGTAGATGTCATAAATGGGTCGTTTTTAACAAATCTCCCATTCAAACGCTCTGTTTCTGGGGCTGTTCTTTTCCTTCCTCTGTCTGTCAAGAAATTTCTTATATTTCAATGCCTTGGTCACCATATTTTTAGAGCATATTCCTGCTATTTCCTGTCGGAGTTTTAGTTTTCTGATGAACTCTTTCATTTCCTCCGTACAATGCTTGGCACGTCCCATTTTAACATCTTAAAAATTAATATTTTGTATGGAAATTTCTTAATTATATCCTTATATACCTCTACTGTATTAATACTTTGCTAATTTCATATGCACACGTTTTTCCAATATCGTTTTTGCTCTTATCTTCAACTTTTCTTCCATCACACCTATTTTATTGCACATTCGTTTTCAGCCTTAAAAACAAGTGAAGTATTTTCATGCTTCTGAATAAGAGATACTGCATTAATAGCGTTGTAATTAATACTGAATTTTCATTTATGTTTTATGGGTAAGTAAACATCTACTTTTTTGCACACGTTTGTATGTATGTATATTTATTTACTTTTAGACAATTTAGAGAGAATTTTTTTTTTCTTATCTGTGATTGAAGATTCGTTGCTCCAGAGTTAACAACAGTCGACATCTACAACAGTGCGGTCATAGAAACAATTTTCTATAGAAACTTGTCATATGTAGAGCGTATCTATATTATAAAGGATAGGAATTCCACTAGTGTTACGTGAACAGGACTAATGTAGAACTTTTTATGAAGTAAATTCAAAAGTAATCTGTGGCGACATGTTATAACTTCGCATTGAATCGAAGATTTCGCTCTGCTTTGCTTGTTACGAAATTATTTCCGATTATTTTCCCCTAGCACAAATGACATTTATAAATTCTTTTTCTAGTTGTTGATAAATTTTAATAAAAATAAAGCTGGAATTTATGAATTTTTCAAGCGCAGTGGCTTTATTTGTAGGGGATAACGAAAATGACGAGGAAATAATTAATTACCGTAACAAAGAAAAATTTTAAGGCAGCGATATCATGTTATGGATATGCTTAATAAAATGTACTGCCTTATTAATTTTTGAATTCAAGAAACATTCTTACAAGTTTTATAACTTCTAAGTTTGCAGAATCTATATACACAGAATCATTTATATTGAATAAATTAAAAAAAAATGTAACATTTAAATCTAATTTCTTAAATTTTACATACATCTTCGCTTGTACTATCACTTTCAGCAAAACTCAATGATGTTCTATTGAAACTATCGCCTGTCGAAAGTTTACAACATGCCGACTATCGATAATTTGTCGAACGTCGAATCTTTCGATTATAACATATTGCCCCTGAATGGGATTTGAGTCTTCATATAAAATGTCCTCAATTTTCCGAGATCCTAGCTGAGTTCTTCAGCAACTAACGGCGTACTGTTTTAATGTTGTAAAAAAACAAACAAAACGTGCGCATCATATATAGGCGCGTTTGACGATTGGATTGCCTTTAATTTAATAACGACAATAAAATAAATGGCTTTTTGAAAAGTATAATAAATCTCATTATATTTGCAAAAGTCTAAAATACCAATAGGATTGTAGAGCCCCATAGCATTATCTGAGTTAATCGTAGAATTTGTTGAAAGCGTATATAATATATGTTTCTGCGACCATCACGTACTTACAATTTGTAGTTGTTAGAATTTTGTTTTAAAGGTAGGTAACAAAATATCTTTAGCACGGAAGCCAAGACGTCCCATTGTGCTAACGTATTAAAAATAATAAAAGAAATCTCACCAATACCTTCCTCACCTCTTAATGAAACTCATCAGGTGAGGTCAGCTTTTCAGCTCATACATAGATAGGAGGGCAGACCTAAGCGTATCCAGCCTGCTCTGGTCAAAGGCTGGACAAGCAAATAAGAAGTGTTCGGTTGTCTCAGGCTCTCCTTCAGGCAGGACAGACTCAGGACTGTCAATAACTTCCATCTTTGTTAGACGAGCTTGAAGCGACTTGTGGTCGGTGACAATGCCAACCACAGTTCTGCATTGTTTTCTTCCGAGCCCCAAGAGGCAGTCAGAGAAATTCCTATTAGACCAATCAAGAAAAAAGTGTGTACTCCTGCATGTACTCAGGTTCGACCATCGCTGGTGATGGTTCATGCGAGCATCCGCTTTTATGAGAGACCTGATCACCGAGGTGGCGACGCCTACAGCGGGTTACGGTCTAAGGAAGAGAGAACTAGATCCGGACCAGGTTAGCAGGTAGGGACACCTCGTTGTGGACACACAGCTTATCTAAAACCGTCATATAGTCCCTTACTATCTTAGATTTTATCCGAGGGCCACTCAGAGACATCGAAATAAGAGAAAAATCCTTTACTTGCATGTCTTTGATTTGGGGAAAAACTAATACCGAAATATGGATGAACATCTTTTTACAGAAAAAAGATGTGCGTTTCAAATGGAATGACAAAATTAGTATACCCTATGATTTCATCTAGGGTATAACAAGAAAGAGAAATTGAGAAAAACTATGTTCGTGCCTCGTTCTACCTTCTCCACGCATCTTCCTCCTACCGTTTTCGAGCGAGGCGTGCAAAAGCTTTCCATCTAAACTGGCTCATATTAGTTCATACTAGCTATCTACATGCGTGTATAGCTTGTATACACCTAGTAGTGTGAAAGTGGAGTAAGCATGTTAAGGGAACTAACTTGTGTCATCCCAACAGATAATAATAATCAATCGTAGCCTAACTATAATAAATGTTGCATTGTGATTACTTTACTTTTCACCATTGATATAGGCAACATTGATCGAAGATACATGCACTCATATGTACTTGTACATACTGATTCGGCTTTCATAAAAATGACCTTAATTAATTGTATGGATGGTATTACTATTGTAACTTATCTCCACTTTATTAATTAAATGCCTCGTTTATTTTTTGTTTTTTAAGATCATAAAACATTATTCTTCAACTGTTTTTTTATTAATGAAATGAATACGGCTTAGTAAAACATATTCTCATTCTACTTGATAAGACTTGCAGCGTAGAAATATGCTGGATGTATTCTGAGTACGAAACTCCAAAAGTAAATTGCGAGGGGTACTTGAATTTTCACTTAATTTATTTAGTGACTTTTTTTTAAATTTGTGACATTGCTTCACAAACGCATTCGCCGAACTAATCAGTGGTTTTCTGTATTCTATGAGTTTTAATCAATCAGCAAATCATCCTGATAAATTTCATTATCTATAAAAAAAGATTATAATTTATGTATGTATATATTCCAGTTGCAACATTATTTGTATCGACTATGCTTGGAAATTTGCCAATCTTATTGATATCATCACACCATTAAGGAACCGCCTACAAATTTGACATACATATATGTATACGTTTTAATATATTCCTCTTCTTTTTAATTTTGCATGACTATAATCACATCAAATATCTGCATCTATTAACCCTAGAGATTAATTTTTGATTCGTTTGACCTTAAATATATTGATCAAGTTCCAATAATTTGTAGACTGAGAAATTAATAAAAACGTAGACACATAACGATAAGTGCCCTCAGATTTTCATATAAACTTATACGAAGCGAATATAGGTAACAAGTTTCTTGAATTCGTAGAACAACATATTTTTTTTTAAATATATGTACATAGTTATACTCGTATGGGTGAAAATATCGTTGACATATAACAATAACAGCGTCTCTAGAATAAATATATTAAGAGAATATAACAATTAATGGCCGGTTTCACAGTCCAGAGCCAGACTTAAGCCCAGAGCTCAGCTAAGCCACGGGTCCGGCTTAAGCTTACTCGGTTTCACAGTACTTACTACTCTACTCTAAGCTGAGGCTTTGTTATGGTAGAAGGTGAATGGCTTGAACGTTAAGTCCTGGCTGTCAGCAGAAGCTGATAACTCACTCTGTGAACAGCGTTGGATGCAGGGCGGTACGCTAGCACATCTCGGCTATTGGCGCAGAATGGAGTGGGTTATATGAAGAGACCTGCCGCTGTCACGCACCATTTTACAAAAGAAATTCGTGCCTGACCAAGAACGTCGCACACATCCCGCAGTCCTGAAGGCACTGCTAACATCACTTACCTTGCAGCTTGTTTGATGAGGATCAGGTGTTCCAGTCCTCAGGTGCCATTGCCTTATCCTCCCTGTGACATTGCCGGCATTTATTGAGCTATCCCGTCGAGTATTCTTGATGCAGTATGCATACCGATTTTCTAGGGAAGAGGTAAAAGAAGCAGAGAGAAATTTCTACAATTGTGCTGCACTTTCGAGAGAAATTTTGCATCAAAAATTATACAGTATTCACTTGGTGTGCCGCGCTAATGCAATCGCAACAAAATTTTTCTTGCTTAGGGGGGGGGGGGGGGGGATTCACGTCCTAGCTCTCAACTCGAATTGAAATAATGCACACACATATTCAGTCCCCTATTCCTATATGAATCAAAGCCTGCAGCAAGAATACCCGTGTGCAGGCGCCTACTCTGTTGTTAAACCGGTGTGTATACTGAATCAAGAATACTCGCCTGGAACGCCCATTGTATGCAATGTTCCTATAACAAAACTGAGAAGCGGAGAAGTGGACCATAATCAACCTTCATGCTGAGGAGGGCTCCAGGAAAGTGTGGGACAAAGATAAATGCTAAAATCGCATTACGTTATAATACTGCTTTTAATTAATGTGAGTTTCATCGACAAGATCCTATCGTACTAGATTTTTAGTAGTTCACAAAAATTTTCCCCTTTTCTTTTACACACTATTAACCTGTTTATTCACACGGAATTCCATGCCTTTTTTTTTTACTACATGAAAATAAAAGGAGATATTATTGCGAGATGATGGCTGAGTGAATGCGAGACGCGCTTATGATTTTACATGTACTTTTTGGTTTCATCGGAAAACAAAATTATGGAGTCGTCCGACGAGGAATATTTGCGTTCGCAAAATATTTGAATTATTTTTTTTGCAAAAAAAACTGATTTTCTGCGCATCCATTAAATATTAAAAGAATGGAATATAGGGAATTTCATCATCTACACGATGAATTAAGTATTTCCGCGTGTATGGCTATTTCTTTCTACACTTCAAGAAGAAACCATCTTTGCTTACGCGAGATGTTATGGTCGTAGCGTATTACATATAGCAGTATGCTGCACTGAGAGTTACTACAGCATGTATGCCGGGCTGCGGTCAAAACCGACAGCCCGAACGCACCCCACAATCGACGAGCTCTTACTTGGCGATTGAGAAGAAGAAGACAATCGACATCTGTCTTGTCAAACCGTGCCACGAACAGACGTGAAGGTTAGAGCTCGAATAAACGCAAGAATTTTCCATCGACTCTGAAAATATCTGCCCTCAGAGTCAGTTGGGTGGTTGGGGCATGCAGTGAAGGCATACCATCTGCGCCTTCAATGTGGATGTAGGTAAATGACGTAAAGGTCCCTTCAGGATGAATGTGTGCCGGCGTTTTGGTAAATAGGCACGAATTTTTTTTTATTATGGCAGGCGGCAGCGGCAAGTTTTTCGTGGAACCTCCCCACACTATCCGCCAATAGCCGAGGCGAGCTAGCGTGCCGCCCTGCAGTCAACGCTGTCCGCCGAGTGATCTGTCAGCTCATGCTGGCAGTCGGGACTTAAGGTCCAGTCGTCAATCAGTCAACATAGTTCCAGAACACACTGGACAGCCAGCTTTCTCGCTTTGCGCTTTGACATCAGCTTTGCTTCTACTTTGACATGATTGCGCGACTTTGTATGAAAATGTATGTGCATGCATTGTTTTCTCGCGTGAGCTTCGCACTGGCAAGCTTCCAGCTCGGCTCCGCTTCTCGCGCGCACTCTGACTCCATCCTTATCCTGCAATGCCTGATGGTGAGGTGCAACGTTTTCGTGTAAGCTCTTATTCCGATGAAATCTTTCCCTTTTGTTTTCCGTGATTATTATTACGATCTTAGCTACTAGCCTTCTTTTATTTCTTTTCTCGCGTACTGTGGCATCTTCACGTTCTTTTTACTTCGATTGTGCTTTATTTCAATTTTACTCTATCTTTAATTTCAGGGACTCAAAAAAACCTTCTTTTCACTCCTCTGTCTGTTAACTCGTAGGTTTTCACTCGGTGCAAAAACTTTTACGCATTTTTACACACAAACCGTCTGTTAACTTTTGCCCTCGTAAAAATCGAGTAAATTTATACTACCCCTCTTGCACAAAGTTGCACATTTTTACTCATGGAGTGCGTTCATTGACACGATAGCGTCTTGTGGCGTAGTGTTAGCGTAGCGTAGTAAACATATGTCAAAAGAATACTTTGACAGGTAATTACTACGCTACCCCGCTACCCACTTTGCCATGGTGAACGAAAGAAAGCGTAGCGTAGTGTAATAAAAATTTTGAATTTTTAGAATTCGAAAATGTAAGAAGAAATATTTAAAACGAATAAATCATTGTATTGTATTTATCCTAGAAGATTTAATATTACTATTTTCTTATAATTTCCCAATCTGGCAAACTGTCTCCTAACCTAACAAAGATTTTATTTAGCGAATCCATTCCTTTTAAGTGTTTCGGTAGCGTTTATCTGTCATTTATCGTGCTCAGTGAACGTACGAAAGCGTTTGGTAGTGACAAAAAGTCACTTTTTGCACGCTTTTTTCTGTCGGTGAACGCACCCATGATCAAGAGGGTGTGCAACTTCGATATGCAATTAGCTGACTGTCAAAAGTATTAAATTTGAGCCGCTTCCTGTGCTATCGAATGAATGTAAAAATGATAATCTAAAGAGTTGAGATTAAAAAAAAAATTAAAGAGGGTGAGTTTTTTAAAACGCATTTCAAATTAATTAATTTTTTTCTGTTTCAGACAGAAAACGTAGTAACCAAATTTTTGACACATGGCAAGCTTAACAAAATTTACTCGAGAAGTGTCTGGTTTCTGGTAACGTTTCTTGAGTTATCCCCTCTTCCGCATACAAATTTTTACGCAAAGATCTTTGCTCTAAACTTACCAGACAGACCTATTGACAACCCTTTTCTCCGGCTAGCTCAAACTCTTTTGCTTATTTCCCAAAACATTTCATTCGTCCGCTAACAATTGCAGCTGTGGCAGTACAGTCACAGTGTGGGCGCGACATAATACTGACGCTAGATGACAGTAGCACAAGAATGTGGCATACTGCATCGTGTAGCACTACGGTATTTGTGAATTTTTTAAAGGAAAATTTCTATTGTGGATTAACTAAGTGAAAAGACGAACTTTTTATTATTTAACAGTTTGTCGTGGTTTTTATCTGGAAGGATATCAAATCCAAAATGATTGTTGCAGAATGTTTCGACAACCTAAACCGCATAAAAACCGAAGGCATTCCATGCATCGAAATGTTGTGGGCACCATCTTATAATTTTTTCTCTTTTGACACTTTGGGATATTAAAATGTGCACTTCCCTTACTTTGCACTGGATATTTTCTCGGTGTTACAAATAAATATTGAAATTGAATCCTCATCTGTTCTGTCAAAGTGGACTGCTGCGATTATTTGTGAAATCTTTGAGTTAAGTGAATTAAAGATTTTATTTGGGTAATAATAAAATTTTTTTAAAAATTTAATAAAAAAAAAAATGTTAGAGAACATGTGTTTCCTATTGTGCATCACGCATTGAACGCGACGCGACAGCGCGGCGAAAATTTTTGCCGCGTAGTCATTTCTAATCCCAAATTTGCTGCTCATTTTCAATGGTACCAACAAAAAAATTTTATTTGGGGTAGGCAACTTCTCATGAAAATATGTAGTACCAATATAAGAACGCTATACCTACACTGCTGCGGTCTTATTGCAATCTGTGTCACAGCGCGGCCGAACAATTTCACCGTTCAGCCTTCAAGATGCAGGGCTGAAGTCAGTCATATAACTTAAGCCTTGACTGTGAAATAGTAGAAAAATTTAAGCTGTGGCTTAAGCTTGGACTGTGAAACCGACCATAAGTCTCTTCAATTCTAGTCCAAGGGCGCACAAAAAACACTGAACAATTATGTACACACCAATCCAAAGTCAAACATTGGGGGATTTTGATGAAATTTGCAGGGATGGTACAGCATTAATCACTTGGCATTTTTTTTTTTGCCGCTGAAACATTTCCCTTCAATTGCGTAAATTTTGTGGGGAAGCAATTTTGCAATAAATCGCATCATAAGTTTGACTCACGGTACAGAGAATACAAGTATTCCCATTACGAACCACGTTCCACCATTCGGGGATAAAATGACGCGTAATGCATAGGAAAGCACGGTACATAAAACATAATACTCTCTCACCTCTCTCTGTTTTTTTCTATATAAATGTATATACATTAGCGGGCAAAATAACGCACAGCACATGTGTCAAAAGTTAATGAGAATAACTTATATTCTCTGTACCGTAGGTTTGACTGAACCCAAGGTATTCCCATTACGAACCAAGTTCCAGCAAAACGTGACCTAATATTGTAAAATGTATAGGAAATTACGGTACAGAAAACATAATACTCTCTCTCCTCTCTCTGTCTTTCCTATGAAAATGATTATACATTAGTAACAGAATTACGTCACAGCACATCAGCTGCAATGTGTCAAAATTTTAATGGGAATACTTGTCTTCTATATACCTTGCCTTGGACTGAACCATTGGCTTCAAAGTTGTTTATTTGGCTTTAGATGTGTGACAGATGTGCGGTTGGGAAATTTGCTGCCGTTTGCAGTTTATTGGAAAAGTACTTCTTAATTTTAAGGTGCTATAATCTTCAAACCACGCATTTTACAATTCGCTTAAGTTTATTTTGTACGTGCTATATTCAGTGATGGATACAACATCATTTTGGATATATTTTACTTGAAATTCTTGTATGAATACATTTTTTTATTTTAAAATAATTCTTAAACAGTTTTTTACATTCTCAATTTTTAAAATATATTATTATATTTATTAAATGTTCATTTAACGAAGTTTTTAAAAAGCAGTCCATTTTGAATCCTGAAACTCTTTGTTATACTAAAAAAAAATCGATTCTTCCTCTAATTGATACTTTTCCAAACATTGCTACAAATCGGGAAGCATTTTTTAATGAATGGTATATGCGTCTTTTTCAAAAAAATTATAAACTTTTACGAGATATGAACATTTTTGGTAAAATTTAAGCATTCAAAGATGCATAACCGGCGTTTGAAAATTTATGTAATTTTGTTTTGCATATTTGAAGTTCTCCGCATAGTTAGCGGTAGCCGAACAGGTATTTTCTTAACTCAACATAATAAAAACAAGTAAAAAAGCTAGAATTGGTCTAAGACCAATTCTTATGATACCCTAGATGAATGCCCGTATGAAATTTCGTATTGTCACCCTTCTGTGCAAGTTTGATTTTTGAAGTGGTTTTTCGCATATATTTCTATAACGGTTTGTCGTACAGAAAAAATGATTATAACCAATTTTATAGGATTTCGTATTCTGAAGAAGTTTTGGTACAATAAAAATGTCTTGGACTGATCGTTTTCACAGTATACGTAAAAAACCTAAATTTTTATATGGCAACACCAAGAAGGAGTTGCCCGATTGATGTGTTCTCAGGCAGTGTCCAAATATATAGTGGAAAACGAAAGTTTTGTATGGCAACCCCACGAAGGAGTTGCCCGATTTGTCTCATTTTCGAACTTAATTTTACTTTTTTTTTTAAGTCCGTGTACAAAATTTCAGCTCTGTAAGTATACGCGTGCTCGAGTTATCGTGCACACAGGGACATGCAAAAATCAAAATAACTTAATATTATGCGTGGGTGTCCAATCCATTTTGCTCTACCATCATTATTTCGAGGTGTTACAAACGGAATGACAAACTTAGTATACCCTATAGATTTCATGTAGGGTATAAAAAGTCCAATAGATTTATGTTGACGCGACCATTGATTCAAAAATGTTAGCGAAAGAGCTTGAATCATAATATTTTGCTTAATTTGAAAAGTGTTTTTTATTTATTAAACTCAACTGAACTTTAAGTTACTTGTGATTTGATTTGTTATTATATTAGTTATGTGTTAGTGTCTAGAAAAAGTTTATTTTAATTGTTGGGTATTTAAAAAACTTAAAATAAATAAAATTCGATACAGTAACCCGAATAGTATTTAATTTTTGGTTCATTTGAATTTTTTCTAGATAAACTTATGTCGAATTCTTTTCAACGAGTTCTACACCGGTGCAGTGCTGCTTTACGTGTTTTTGTTTTTGTAATGCAACAACAAAAACATGTAAAGCTGCACTGCACCGGTGTAGAACTCGTTGAAAAGAATTCAACACTAGTTTGTGACGAGAATCTTGAGTTTTTCTTTATAATTTTCCACAAAGTCTCATTTGGATACATTAAAATTAGCAATGGATACATTTGATACATTTTCCGAACTATTTTGGATACATAAGATTTATTTTGAGTGGCAACATAGTTGTATTAGTGTTCGTGTGTATGTAGTATGCGAGTGAGAAAAATGTTAAACGATTACATTGAACCACATCACTCCACGACACTCCCCCACTGAGCTATGCATTCCACAAAAAAAAATTCGCACCGGCCCCTCATATACACAAGATGTGTACAAACCATCTTAATTCCCAGTGCCAATCCTATCCGGAAGCAATACATGGGAAAAATCCCCAAACAACATATTCATCTAGCCACCCACACCATATATGTATACCAAGATCTCTGCACAAATTTGCACATTTCAACCTCGGCTGACTCGCTTTAAGCTTTCACACTTGCTCAATATAAAGAACTATCATTAAAAAGCTCCTCACCTCAAGCTCTTCGCCCGGCAAACGTTGAAATTAATTATTGTTCGGAGCGAATTAGGTATTTTAAAATGCTGCAAAACTCGAAACTTTTATATGCTGGAAAAGAAAAAAATATGTAGAAAATTTAAGAAGGAACATAAAGAGGGCAAGTGGTTCCATCGAAAATTTTCAGTGCCTGTACTGCTAGAAAAATACTGGAAACTACCTGAGAACGCGTCGACGTAGAGAGCTGCAATTTGGTACGAAGTGATGAGATGATTCTTAACCTTTTGCTTTCCATAGTGCAGAATGTTTAATGAATTCTGAAATAAATATTGCACTTTGTATACAGCTTACAAGTCTGTACAGCAGCTCTGTTATCTAATTATGAACTTCATATGTGTAATGTTTGGTATATATTATCTCCAGATTAACAGTCTGCAGTTCATGGACGGCCGATGATCAAATCGTACAATTTAAACAGTAATGTGTGGTAGAACTTAAATTGAACTCCAGTATGTACTCAAGACAACGATTTAACTTGAATTAACTTGTAAGTTGCAACCGCAAATAACTCATCAGTGCTAAGTTGGAAAGGAAAAAGGGAAACATACATGTACACAGATAACTCATCAATGAAACTCCAACCAGAAAAGATTAAATGCTGCGTTCCTTTTATCGTATTGTGTGAATCTGTTAATACGTTTACATGAATACTTGAGTTCTTGACTTGAAATCCACTTGAAACTCAAGTAGGGTTTTTGGTTGAATTAATTTTAATTACTTGACTTTAAATTTACATGAAGTGACATTTTAGCTTTGACAACTCTGCATTAAGTTCAATACAGAATTGGCGATTTTTAGATAAATATCTTGAGAAAAGCGCTAAAAATCACCACCTGAATTATCAAAAATAATCTTCCTCTTGTTCCGCTTTGCCGTTTTTATATCTCGCACAAATGAAAAATTTTCAAGTACTAAAGTTGCGTTTACATGAATTTTTTCAAGTAAATCGAACAAAATTTTGTGATTTACTTGACTCAAGTATACTTGAAGTCAATGCGCGTTTACATGATATTTTGATTACTTGATCTCTACTTGAAGTATACTTCAAGTATTCATGTAAACGTATTGTGTGTTAATCGGAAGAACGATGTCATAATTTACTTTTGTGCACATAGAAAAGGAACGAAACAAAATCATTTCAAGTTTTTACCATTTCTTCCATTTGACAAAAGCAAGTATAAGTTCATTTTCCAACAAAGAAAACTTAATTTTAGCTACTAGATATTTCCGCCAAAATGTAACAACACATTCACGAATACAAATTGAAATCGTTCTACTCGAATTGAATGCGGGAAAAGTAGCATTCAGAACCATTCGGAGTTCGAAAACAGCGACTACAGATTGAAACTAACGGCTAAAATACAATGTGCGCGACACGACGAATCATGTCGTAAAAAACGCCGTCAAAACGTTCGTGAAAATACAATGGGAGCGACACGAGCGTGACAAGAGCTGTCAATCCTCAACTAAATTTATTCTGTTATTTGTGTTCTAAATTAAATTAAAGCAGCATATGTGGCGTTTTTGGCTAATAAAGAGTTCAAAAAACAGAACCAACGGATGCGTTTTTTCGTATAAAATATGGCGGCATTTTACAGTCTCAATTAACTTTTCTGGCATTTTTTATTTAACTAACTTTGATATTTTCCACGGAATTGTTTATTCCCTTATATTTTTAATCTATCAAGGTCAAACATATGAATACAATAAACGTTAAAACAAACATATGAACGCAACCCAAAATCTTAATTTCGCTTAACGCACCCATAAGTGCGACAAATTTCAAATATCACTTAAATTCGACGACAACGTCGAACGGTGTCGTCAACGTTGTATTTTACAAAATACACCGATGTGTTATTAGAACCCAATTGAGAGCGATTTTTACGGCGTATTTGTCGTGTCGCTTACATTGTGTTTTGGCCTTAAAATCGTTCGGTGCTAGAAAAAGAACGAAACAGATTTATTCTGAATGAGAATAGGAACGCAGCAATAAAAATCATGTACAGACAGGCATTCTCTCAGCTCCTAACATGATTATGAGTTTCAAAATCGGGTTTCGCTTCTTTTCTACAGGACATGTACACATACTGGTATTAATTTACAATAATATCCTCGATGAACTCTTGCATTTCTAATTTCTTGCACGATCATTATCCCGCTGTGACGCAAAATAATATTAAAATCCGACTATTTACCAAAATTTTGAAACACAATATTTTTGTTTTCCTAATGTATTTTTAGCTATGCTGTAGGAAACGTAATAATACATCTTCGCCAGAAAAAATTCTTGGAATGTAACGTACTAGTATGCATACCATATTTATTTTAAAGTAAAATAACAAATGAATTTTTTAATGATCATTTAAATAAATTTTGTGAAAACATCAGATGGATAATTCTGTGAATGTATGGCAGAGATCATCACTGAATATATTACTGTTCTCTCATTCCTTTCCAGCCTATTTTCTAAACTATAAAATATATAAATATCTATGTATGTATGTATGTTATCATTTCTTATGACCGATATTTTTCATAAAAAAATATTATTGTAACATTGGTTCGCAGGTCTTGGAGCTGTTAAATTATGTTTTTGACTAAGGCCTTTTAATTAATTTATTAGATAATCAGCAAAAATTTGAACGATTTTATTTCAGCAATAAGATACGGTTTATTACTTCCGTTGACGTCACACCAGCTTAACGTAGATAAACTTTCTCTTTGTAATAAAAATAATGAACCATAATTAAAAAATAGCAGTTTTCAGTTTATTTAAAGTTTAAGATTTTGAATGCCAAGCCATATTTTATATTTCATATTTATTTACATAATTGGATTGTACAACAAGATTATCTTTTGGATTATGTACAGTATAAGCATATTTAATTGCATGTTCCTAAAATGTAGATTATATACAAAATGAAAATTAATAAAAAAAATAGGAAAATGAAACAAAGAAGGAAAAATGAAATAAAATGAAGATTAAAATTCACTTAACTATAGCCTATTGTTCAAACTACTATTGCTGAGGGCACACTCCTCCTACTACTCTACTATTAGTAGTCCAAAATGGGAATGCACCAACCACCTTCATCTGAGTTCGCTGAACCACAACTGGGAGAGAATTCTATATTTTAGTTAGCCAGTCAACGTTACTTATGCCGCATTCACAATGCAGAGTGGAGCCGAGTGAGCTTTGAGTCCAGAACGAAAGTGTTCAAAATACACCGCAGAGTGAAATTCGAAAACAAAAACAATAAATTCGAAAAAGGAGACACCTTTTGGCACCATCAGATTGCTTTGCACCTTACTAAAAGTTAACGTACTTCTTTTGGTTTTTAAATCATGAAGTTTGCAAAAAAATACCTCTTGTTCTTTATTAGCATTGATAAAATATATTAAATCCGGAAATAGCATTAAAACATGTTAGTTATGATAAAAAGTGTATGGAGCTTTTCCCACGCTATCTACATACTAGTAGTTCGAAATTCCAGTTTTAAAGCCTTCGGAAATGGCAGCGTGAAAATAGAATAGAACCTATTTTCATGCAGCTCCACTCTGCGCTATTCTGAGCCATACAGAGGCAATACGCACTACTACGTGCAAAAAAAAAAAAGCCAGTCTACGCCACTCTGCTTTGTGAATGCGGCATTATATTTAAATGCCTTGGAGATAGAGCAAGCTGTATATGTTCCCGTAAATATTCGTGTTTACAAAACTACACGAGGTTATGTAAAATTATTAAAGCCTTAAAGAGAAATCGTATTTAGGGAGCAACTCAGAATTACGTTTCGGTAAGGACTTACATGATCATATCGTCGTAACCCATAAATGAAACGAATACAAGAGTTAAACGACACATTTAATTTACGAGAAAAAATTATGGTCTAACGCCGGGAAAACAAGGCGTCCATAAGTGATAAGCGGTATAATCAAGGTTTTTATTATCCTAACTTTAGCAATGTTGGATGTCTTTCGCTCCTTTATCGCTACACGTATGGCCAATGTTCCGGTGAAATATCTAGTCTGATCCCTTGTAGATTAATTCCTGCACGCAATATTCTAGCTGCAAGCCGCGCATATCCTGTCACCCTTCAAAATACTTTCGGCCGTACAGTAAAATTCCGATATGCTTTCTTATCCCGAACTGTGCGAATGTGGAACAGTCTACCATCTTCTGTTTTTCCTCAGGCTTACAATCTACGAAGGTTCAAGAGTGACATACATCGGCACCTCCCCCACTTTCCTCATACCCCCTATTCCTTTCCCTATCTCCTTCCAGCCACGCTGTGCTTTGCGCCATAGGGTATCCCCTGAGCTTGGTTATAATATATAAAAAAATAAATAAATTATAATATGCTTTGGAGAAGGTCTAGTAAAACAAGAATACTCATATCATCTTTATCGCGAGCCCTACGTATATCTGAGCTCACTTTTATTAAAGCAGTTTCACAATTGTAATATCGTCGAAAACCAGATTGCAAAGGTGATGGTAATTAATGTTCTTCAATATAGTTAAGCATTTGAGAAGCCGTAAGTTTTTTAATTGCTTTGGCAAGAAAACACACCAAACAGATAATCAGATAAACTGCTCGAAGTTATTTTTTGGAATAGCAATAACAAAGGATTTCTTCCAATTAATAGGAAAATTAGAAGATGCTAGAATTGTATAACATGTGAGTTATTACAATTACTAATTCGAATATTACCGACTGAAATAAAAAAAAAAAAAAACGGAATTTCTAATATTTGCTTGAAATCTTATTTATGAACTGATTGGATTTGTGCTTAAACCCCTATAGTCTAACCCTCCGAATGCTATACAAGCCATGAAATTCTTAAATTCCTAGTAAAACATTGGTCAGATAGAGAAATTAATATTCATTAAACTAAAGCATTATGGCATTTGTTTATATTGTTTGGATTATACTTGAGAATCACAGCTTCAAGCGCCATTTTGCCAGCTTTAGTGCACTGCCCCAGTTTGTCTAATCTCAAAGGTGTAGCCTGCAGTCTGTGCTTAGCTCTATGTAGTTCCAATCGATGTTCCATTAGGCATCCATTGGGTTGAGGTATAGGCTGTTGTAAAATTTTCCGTAATTTCAGTATACAGTAGAGGCAATTGGAATAGCCTCATTTTTTTTAAAGAAAATTAAAAATAGGGCTTCAGGGTTCTTATTTACATATATTTTATCTATGGCTAATATATAAAACATAACATACAAGAACCTTTTCTCAATTTTAATAAGAACTAACATATAAAAAAACAGAATAACTAAAACGTAAGGAGGAAATTAATCAAAAATCAAAAATTATATTAAATCGGAATCCTTTGTTAACTGCTTAATATTGTGTATGTTTTCCTTGCTGTTTGATAACGTCAAATATCCTGTTAGGCATCGAATCAATTGATTTTCGGAGAATTTGAGAATTTCAATAGGTATTTCAATCCAAACTTGTCTGATCCTATTTCTTACCTCCTGAATGAGTGGAACTGGTTTCCGTTTTCGTATACTTTACGAAAAATTATTCCCCATAGGTTTTCTATGGGGTTTAGGTCTGAGCTACAAATCTAAAACCTCAACTTTTGTTTCAACAAGCCAAGCTTTTTGTAATTTTGGAGCTGTGTATTGCAGCGTTATCATGCTGAAATACAAAATCTTCACCCATAAGATCCGCAGCATGCTCAATTAAACTGTATTCGAGCATTTCCACACAGTCTTTAGATTTCATTTTTGTCGAAATCCAAGCTAGAGGAATCTTAGCCTGACTTGAAGATTTCCCCCCTAACCATAACAGATCCACCACCAAAGTTGCGGCTAAGACACATCTCTGGTTCTTTTCTTAGGTCATGCCAATAGCACTGAAAACCATCTGGACCATCCAGAAATGTATATTCTTCCACTCAGTGTCCATGACATGTACTCTATCGCAAATTTAATCCGGTGTTCAATGTGTCTCATAGTTGTTTAGGTTTTGGTATCTTCTTCCGAGAATCTGTTTGTGGATGATCCCTCAAAATTTATTTAAATTACCTCTTCAAAATACACCACAGAATTGAAAAATTAGCAAAGCGCTTTCTTTTATTAGATAGTAAGCAAACTGCACTTTTCCGAAGAATTCTATCGGAAATAATAAGCAAAATAACGGGAAAGTTATGTGCGAGGCTATTCCAATTTCCTTTACCTGAAGTTAAGAAAACCCGAAATACACGTAGTAAAATTGACTATGCCACAGTTATCTGAAATTAAGAATTACTGAAAAAATTCAGAGAAAGTTTCCTATTTTAAGTTTCGGTGAACCACAGGATAATCTAAAATTCAGTTCTGAGATTAGGTAAAACTGTGGTGTTATCATTACATACTGAAACTGAAATTTAATATAGAAATTACGTAAAATGTAACATCAGCCATAAAGGTTGAAGGTTGAAAATATTCAAGATGCTCTTTTTTTTAGCCTTCGTCGTCTAAAGACTTGCACGTTCCTCTTCGTCTTCCGAAATCCGAACGTCTTCCAAAAGCATTATGAATTGGAAAAGCACTCGCTTCACAAAATTTAATAAGCAACAGCCAAATTTCAATATTATCTAGTCGAGTAGTTGATAACGATAAAAAAAAACGATTTGTCTGTCGGGTTAATAAATATTGTATTGTCTTTTCGTTTAATTATTGAAGGTTTTGATTTGTCTGTCTAATTATATAATGATTTTATCGTCAGACCTATTTAAGGTCATAATCGAAGAACGCTAGATAGGTGACGATACTAGGGAGCTCCTTAGAAAGCTATTTAACATCTTGGGAGCATTTGTAATTTCGCTTTTACTATATAGTGAACTAAATCAGGCAACCCCTTTTTGGTGTTGCCATAAAAAAATTGAGGTTTATACGTATACTGTGAAAACGATCAGTCCTAGACGTTTTTATTTTATTGTACTTCAAAATGTAAAATCCTATGAAATTGATTTTAAACATTTTTACTGTCCGATGAACCGTTCTAGAGAGTGGCTTCGGTAGCTCGGTGATAAGCGCTCTGACTACCACCCCCGGGGTCGTGGATTCGAATCCAACCTCGACACGGTCTTCATCCTTCTATACTGTCTGGAAGTTCTTGCGACGACATCGGTAAAATCTAGTCAACAAAATCATTGATGGATAGAACTATCAGATGTAATTTCACTTCAGTGAATAACACTGTTGTTCGTTTATTCTGGTAGCATACAACAATGAACTGCTAAAGTCAGACAGACGAATTCAAATATCTGTGAGACATGAATGGCCTAAATGGGTTAAGGTTGATGAAATGGCATCCCTCCGAACTCAATCGCTCTTCAGTAAAATATCTAACCACGTGTAAAGTGAACCGTGCTTTCTCCTTGCGATCGCCTTCATAAGAGAGAAAAAGAAAAGATTTGATTTTATGTTTGTTTACTTGTTTACTTGCTATAATGAAAGGCACTAATATTTCAGTTAAGATTTATTTCTGTAATTTAATCTGCCACTATTACTGAATATACTTTGGTTCCCTTACCTCTGGTGGGGGTGAATAAACTTGTTAGAATTTTGTCGAATGACCATTTTATATATTATTTCTTTATTTTTTTTTCAGGTATTCGGTTTTCGCTGGATGTTTCCCGAGATGAAGTTAAAGCTTTATCAGCCTTGATGACATTCAAGTGTGCATGTGTGGATGTACCTTTTGGAGGAGCTAAAGCTGGTCTTAAGATTAATCCAAAAGAATATTCAGAACATGAGCTTGAAAAAATTACTCGTCGCTTTACTCTTGAATTAGCTAAGAAGGGTTTCATTGGACCCGGTGTAGATGTACCCGCCCCAGATATGGGTACAGGAGAACGAGAAATGTCTTGGATTGCTGATACATATGCAAAAACTATTGGACATTTGGATATAAATGCACATGCCTGCGTTACGGGTAAACCGATTAATCAAGGTGGTATTCATGGTCGTGTTTCTGCAACTGGACGTGGTGTATTCCATGGATTGGAAAATTTCATCAATGAAGCAAATTACATGAGCATGATTGGTAAAATAAAATAAATTAAACTTTTTGTAATAGTTACTTAATTTTATGGATATATACATAATTTAATTAGGAACGACGCCTGGATGGGGTGGTAAAACTTTCATCGTTCAGGGCTTCGGCAATGTAGGTCTTCACACTTGCAGATATCTAACTAGAGCGGGTGCTACTTGTATTGGTATTATTGAACATGATGGTTCTATTTTCAATCCAGATGGAATTGATCCGAAGGTAAGTTGATTAGAATAACACATTTCGCATTCCTCTTGGGCAATATCTTAGGTTACACTTTATTTTTTTATAAATTCGCAACAATAGGGTTTCCTTTTTCTATGCACAACAATAATAAGAATATGTTTAAGTTCCATAAATAAAATTGAAACCCTTACCACAGTATATATCATACAGTAGAATAGCTTAGAACTAACTACTGAAAAGTGAATTTTAGAATTTCAATTAAAAAAACATAACCTTAAAATTTCTCCCACAAGAGGGAACTATTAAGTATGATACGGACATAAATGGGCGAACAGTAGCTAGCTGCACGACCGTTGACGGAAGTATTAGTTTTATGTATGTACACATATCGGCAATCGGCGACAAATGTATTGTTCCATTACTAAACAGCTGTTTGACGGTAAAGTGGTGTCATTTTGCCTCTTTCCCTCTAGTAAAAGTTTAAGAATGCCATCAGTTCTCTTTCTTCCACTTTAGATTTACATAGGAATCCATGTATTAAAAATTGACTAGTGTGTTAGTTAAAACTGTTGAAAGAGAAAGTATAGTCCCTTTATAGAAGCATCCTACTCACTTGACAGTTTTGACAGAGCTGGGCTACTGTATGATATATACTGTGCCCTTACTATTGTTAAAATGAAAAATGTTAACCAGGGTACTATTTTTTTTAAATTTTGATTGATAAATCTGAAAAAGGTAAACATCTGAGCTATCAGGATTGGTTTGCTTTCAGTTTTAACATGCCTTTGATGTTGTAAACTTATTGGTCTGCGAGAAAAATTTTTTCAATGAGAACAAATGTAATGACTCACATCGAACAACAACGAAACATTACCGGCACGAAAATATGTCATTAAGGGCCATATTCACCCAAACATTTAATTGAAACTTAATTTAGCTTATGTTTTAGTGCTCTTTTAAGAGAGGATTACGGCACTTATTTTATGTTATAATAAAGCGTATGTGTGCTTTAATCCTCTCTAACGGGAGTACTAAAACATAAATTAAATTTCAATTAAATGGCTTGGTGAATATGGTCCTATGTGTGCATCAGTCTTGTCGGAAATATTTATTTTGACTGTCATCGTACTGTAATGGATTGCTAGTGTAGTTAATAAAAATTTTCCTTGTTATGGCTTGTTTTATACATTTATCTAGTATTTTGGTTTTAGTGACATTTTACACTTATTTCAGCTATAATTCTAAATAAATTCCAAACATTTATTCATGTTATGTGCTAACCACAACGAAGTTGTGTTCGCTTCCAATATCTGGCTCTTTTGTAACGTTTTGCCCTTTCGCTACTTCTTTTTATTTATTTTTATTCTCGGGTACCAGAAAAGGGGCAGAAAGTCCTAAATATCGAGCAGTAGCACTTTGCTACTACTCCATACGCATACCTAGTAAAACGCTGGCAAGAGTATACGCCAACAAGAAATTTGCTCTGCCGCAGCAGATTTTCTTTCAAAGGTGAAAAGAATAAAAGGTTGTCCAGCCCCGAATGTTAAACGAGGTTGTCAAGCCCAGTTCCAAAACGCACGATGCAAATATACGAAATACATGTATAGCCAGCCCACACTGGAATTCGCATATTTCACCGGTTGGTTATCATTAGATTTTCCAGTACACAAACGGTGAAATATCGCGTGATCAAGAATATCACCCAATCGCGGCTTGCCAACAAGCACACACAAAAAGAGTCGCTGACAGGTAACGCTCTGGGTCGATCAGAGGGTGTAGCTTTGGTATTCCCACACGAGCATCGATTTCACCGAGAACGATGAAATAGTTCTAATTGCTGTCTGACTGTTGGAGTAGATAAAGATGCTTTTACTGTTAAAGGCTTTCTTTTGATTCTCGTAAGCACAAGTCGGGCTGGTTCACTGTAACATGGAGCTCTTTGCTCAATGATGTCCGTATACCAGACGAGTTCTCGGCTGGGGATATTCGGAAATTTCCAGGCTTGTCGTTCGTTCACCACTATTTTGGGTAATTCCTTGAATATGGTCTGATGCTATAGCCAGTTCAGCAATTTCCGCGAGAATCTCTACAATCATAGTGTGCCCTTTGCCAAGGCTTTTTTACGCAGTACTGATTGCCTTAACTACTTTGAGCTTGTCCCTATGCCACTATGGAATGCCCCACGGCTTGCATAGTATGTTCTTCGGACTATCTCTGCCATGATATTTAGGTGCAAATTCCAATATAACTTAGAGTCCAGCGTTAACCCTAGATATTTCGCTTGGTTACTAAAGAACAAGATTGTCCCTAAGAGATTAGGTACCAGGATAGTCTTGCGCCGGGTTGACATTGAAATCATCATCGCAGAGCGCCATGGCTATGTTCAGGGCCTGTTGAACGAGTCCAGAAACGCCAGAGCTGCCCGTGGTTACGATCACCACGTTGTCAGCGTAGTTCAAGCATATTTCAGTGTCACTGAACGAAGGGAAAATCAAACTTTTCTGGATTGACGCAGATTAGATTTAGGAGTGTTTGCATCAATATCCAATACTAAAATTATTTATAAAATACAATATTCCCATTCTGTCATCTATTCCTGTGGAAAGGCTATTTTCCTTTGCTGGAATTGTTAATAGTTCCAGACGACAGAACTTCTCTGATAAAATTTTTGCAAAACTAGTTAGGTATAATTGAAATAATTATTATAAAAAAAATCAATTCAATGGAAATAAAAATTTAAAATGTCAAGCTTCAATATGACACAATATAGTTTTCAGTTCTACGGAGACGAAGACGAATTTTGATCGTGCGAGCCATGCATACTGCACTACATATGTATACCATTAACTTATCGTGGAGTGATAGTGAAAGATGTTGTACTACCAATGCACAACTCCATTACCACTTATTGATAGTGAAAAGTATTTGCACTACCACTAATCTTTTAATGACAATGAAATAGACTGCTCTACCATTAAATCGTTTAGTGATATCTGTTATTGTCGGAGAGTATGGGGTGGATCAACAAGAAAAGCCTGCCACGCAGCATATACGAAAAATTCGTGCCTGAACAGGAGGGTCACACACATCATACAGTCCTGAAGGGACTGCGTCACATTACTTACCTTGTATTTTATTAGGAGGATCCGATAGGATGATCCTCACGTTCCTTTCCCCGACTTCCCTATGACATTGCCAGCACTTGTACGCAATATCCCTATTGCAAGCAAAAATAAGCGGACTTATACGACCATTGTTAAGTGGAACAGGGCTCCAGGAGAGTGAGACACGAATTAAAAAAAGTTCACAGAGCCATTGTGGTATAAACAAACTTTTCTTTAACAACAGGATACCAATATAAATTCAACCTTTTGCATAGCGCAAATAAGCATAATAACGTACTAAATTGTAATGAAATATGTATACATAAATAAAAATCTTGTATTAAATAACATATCGTAATAGCGAAATATATGTATGCAACATACATATGCTCCACAAGCTTTCATATATATAATTTCAATGACTTCCTCATCATGTATTAAACCACATTTCTAGTAACGAAAAATGTGTATGCAACATACGTATGCTCAAGAAGCTTTTCTATATTTAATTATTGATATTATAATTAAATACATGTCATGGGTTTATAGCAAATATAATATAATCAAAAGTAGGCAACAACTTACATTTGATCGTTTTGTGTGGTCCACCTCAGAGGCGTCTCCGTGACTGTTCCCCCTGCCACTATTCAAGCAATAAAAATAAATATGCACTCCCACTGGGTGGGTCAAGTTATGCTAAATAAAAATTAAAAAAACGGACCAAAGGTCGGACTTTTGAAACGTTACGGAGATAATTGCTTATTGCATGTTAAATTGACGAATTTATGTTGATCATGCTCCAGTGAACTCTGAGGGATCTTCGTTTTTTGATTTTTGCTATTTACTTGTACCCATTTACTTCGCTGGGACACTTTTCGATTTTATCTCGACCCTTCTCAAAACTTGTCACTGTCCGACAATAGTGAGCATCTTCTTCTGTCTTCGTTTTTGGCTTTTTCTTTAAACTTTTTTCCCGGTTAGTTGGGCATGATCAGATTGTCCTTGCTTATGTATAAAGGCTATTTTTACAGTCCCCCAGGCAGAGGGGACATGTCCCAATGCAAATGAGGTAAATGGAAAAATTGCATAGCAGTGGTATATCACTTTTCTCACTACAGACATGTCCTCAGGCTCAAATTTAGGTTCCTGGAATTTGCGTTTTTTTAAAGATTTCGCTTTTTTTAATGAACTGCAACAGAATCAATGCAACTTGGATATGTGGATATTTATTATGTATTATTAGGCTTTCTTGTTTATATTAATTTAATTTTTGTAGGGTTTGGAGGACTATAAAAATGAAACTGGAACTATTGTTGGATATCCCAACGCCAAACCATATGAAGGTGAAAATTTGATGTTCGAAAAGTGCGATATATTTGTTCCAGCTGCTGTAGAGAAAGTAATCAACAGTGATAATGCACACCTAATTCAGGCTAAGGTATTGTATGATCTCAGAAATTGTTAACGATTATACTATCGCAATTTTTTTATATAGATTATCGCTGAAGCAGCCAATGGACCAACAACACCTGCAGCAGATAAAATTTTGCAAGATCGTAATATTTTACTTATTCCGGATCTTTACATTAATGCCGGTGGTGTGACGGTTTCCTTTTTTGAGTGGCTCAAGAACTTAAATCATGTTTCATATGGTCGTCTTACATTCAAATACGAAAGAGAATCCAATTACCATCTTCTTGGTTAGTATAAATGTTAATATGATTAGGGATATTCATAAAAAAATATCTTCTGCGTCTTCTTCGTTACAAGATTTTTTAATTTGTTTACTTCTTTTTTTATTTCTATTTATTTTCTCTACCGCAGACTCAGTCCAGAAATCTCTTGAAAGATTCATATTTGATGGTACTGTTTTAGATATTTTACGTGTCCTTATTTTCCTTGTATTTTCCTTTTTCATCTGTGAATTAAAAAAAAAATTGCATTGGAAATTTTGTTTTTTACGACTGGATGTATTTTCGTATATAGACCTTTGCATGTTATGTTCTCTTTTCAATGAGCATTATGTTTCATTATGTGAACTAATTTACAATTATTATTCATTGGTTTCTGAAATTAAGCTGTGTCTATTAGTGTAGATAATAAATTTGAATTTCTACAATATTTATAACTTATAAATTTTCAAAATTCTTCAACAGAATCCGTCCAGGAATCCTTAGAAAGACGGTTTGGTCGTGTTGGAGGTCGTATTCCTGTAACACCATCCGAAGCTTTCAATAAACGCATTTCCGGTGCATCTGAAAAGGATATTGTACATTCTGGCTTAGATTACACCATGGAACGATCTGCTCGTGCAATCATGAAAACAGCGATGAAATATAATCTTGGACTTGATCTTAGATCAGCAGCATACGTTAATTCTATTGAAAAGATCTTCACAACATACAGAGATGCAGGATTGGCCTTTTAGACTTCTATAATGTTTTCTAACTAAATAATTCGCCAAGTAAAAAAAAAAAAACAGTTTCAAAATAATCGGTATACACAAGTTTTGTTCCGCTTACAATACTCTGCCAGGATTTTTCATTTACTTATTGATTAAATTTAAGCAAAAAGTAGCAAACTTTATATAACGATAAGTATAAGATGATTTCCGATGACAGTAGATAAACATAAATACTTGTATCATGTGCATTTTTATAAAATTCAAGGATTTCCCGGAAGCTGGGACTTTAGTCACGATTTTTAAAATCTAAAAAAAAAAACTATACGTGGTAAGCATAATGATAATTATTATGAATCAAATTCTTAAGCATAAAATGAAGGTATTTCAATAATGTGGAATATTTATTAAAGTAACAATGTAAATTCTAGATACTTTAACAAGGCAGAGATGTCTACAAAAGTCAAAATCCGATCTAAATAAAAAATTATTAAATATAAATGAAACATGTTATCTACTTGTTTAATTTTAATATCTTTATTTGTGATCTTGAAGTTGTAAAGAATGGATAAAAAACGCGACACATCTCTTCTGATCAGTGTTTGAACCAAAAATTAATAAAATTGAAAGGTCTGTTTGGAATGAAAAATGGGAACAATGTTTTTTTTTGTGCTATTTAAGTAGCGTTGTCTCAGATAAACATTATTGCTCGGTAATAACGACTTTTGTTCTTAGAAGAGCAAAATTACAAAATGAATGGAAAATTGTGCCCTTCTTAATTATGTAGTTCTTTGGAATTGCAATGTACGGCCGGCAGATGCATAAGTCAAGACAATTTATTCGACTTGAGCATGAAAAATCATAGGAACGCTGAAGCAAGGTATTAAGAAGTTTTACTGGAACATTTTCAGCAACAGTTTAGGGATATCTCGGCTTAGCTAACCCGGCTAGTTTACTATAAATGCAACCGTTTTTCAGATATTCCCGTTTCTATGATGCATTATTTCATTAATTTTGCGTAGAGTTGAATAAAATTAGGCGCGATTTCTATCGTCAGTAGCAAAATTAACGACATATTGAATCATAGAAGCGGGAATATCTCAACAATGATTGATTTAGACAGGTACATGTGCTAGTATTCAAATTAAAGGTAACATTCCGGGATTTCTAAATATTGTAATAAAACTGTATAGTTATCATGCATGTTGGCGGGAAAATCGTTAAAATTTTCCAATTTTTACTTTGACGTCCTACAAAATCCGACAGAAGGAAGGCTGATTGGGAATTCATTGGAAAGCTGAGATGGTTTTCTATTATAAATTCCACCTTGATATGGTGTATATAAAAAAAGTTACATCGAATAATTTATTTAATCGTAGTTCTTTAGTTTATTCTTTTTTCGTTGTCCTGTTTTTGTGCTTTTTTAACTTTAACCTTTTTACGCACATATTATTAAGTTGTTTGCGGCTACTAGTTTTTTCTTTGGGACATTCACAGCTTTCCACACTTTTCACATAATATACAGCTTTCGCTAAACTTTGCTTAATATTAATTTTTAATATATAATGTTTATACAAAAAGTTAATAATACTTGTTTAACTGTAGGCATATTTCCTTAAGGGAAGTTACCGTTCATGACGATGAAAAATTCGATTTTTTTTTGCATATTTATCATCCTTAATGGGTAAAGGATATTTTCATATCTAAAGTATTTTAGAATTCACAGCCTGTTGGTTGAGAGCGGAACCGTCCGCCGGCTGGAAAATAAGTAGCTGAGGCGCTCGGAGCGCGCTTTCTGGGGTAACCTTTTCCTGCTACCTGAGGTACCCTTATAATTTTCGGGAAACCGATAACCTTCAACTTCAACACAATCAGTTCTTGGATGAAGAAGAAGGGCCTCTGTATGGTGCTGGAATAGCTGGAGTAAGCTGTCAAAGATATTTTTATAACGTTTAACTTTATATGAGTTTTTCTGGGAACATTTTTCTACATCTTCAACGGATGAACCGATTCACGTGAATCTATCCGCAATTGAAAGGAAATTCAATTTGCGGGGCCATCAAAAAGCGATAGTTTTTTCGTCCGTTGAAGCAAAAAAAGAAGGGCAAAAAAAAATTTTTTTTTCAAACGGCTAGCACTTTGTTATTCAGGTTTTTTCGAAAACGAAAACCGGTAGGCCCCCCAAATTTTATCTAGTTTAATCATTTTCAACCTTATTTGTTTTGGATGAACTGGCAGATCTGTGAAGCGCCCCGCGCAGACCAAAACACGCCGTGCACGGTTTTGCTTGATTGGAGCTGGAGCCGCCATTTTGGATATTTTTTTAAATAAATAAAATTGGAATTTACTCTCCATTGATAGAAGAATAAAATATGTTAAAACCCAATTCCCAAAAGTACTTATTTTATGTAAAAAAAAAAATTCCAAAGTTCATGCATTTTTTGTGCTTCTCGACGGTAACCTTAATGCCAACTGAATAAAAATTTGCGCTAGTCATTTCTCATTTTCATTAAAAAAAACCCAAAATCGAAAAAATATATATTTGCTCACCAAACACTCATAATTATACTTTTACAAAACGCACGGCAGAAGATTACTATGCGACTAATTTGTAAATTTGCTAAAACTCGGCATCTAAACTTTAATGAACATTATCTTATTATTCTGAATGAGCATTCAGACATTTTAACACTCTTATTTTTGGGTCACCCTAACATAAATGTGAGCAAATTTCTTGCTTAACTTTCTTTTTTTTAAGAATCGATTTACGTCTTTCGATATACGTTGTTTATTTATGGAACATATTTCGACGTAAACCGGTAGATCCTTGTATTTGTAAGGCCACAGAAAGGTTCGGGCCCAGTAAATGGAGTTTCCGCTCCTTTTCTGGCAAGTAGTCAGCGGTCTCAATACCTTCATGCCCTCGTGTCTTGGTACCCATCTAAGGGTCACTTTATTATGTTTTAATAATCCCTACAGTCCCAAACCAGTGAAGGCATTGGAATTTAGTGCATTTATCGCGGTTGGCTGTCAGTGTTTATATGTATATATATATATATATATATGTTTGCGTGCTGATAGCCTGTTTGTATATTGATTCAAATGCACGGGTTTATGGCGCGGATTTCTGTTGAAAATCAGTTGAAGATCTTTTTTCTGACCTATTCATAGAAAAGATTATTATACACAAAGCAATTCAATTTGTTACCTCAGAGCTACTCTAAATAGCTGGGAGAACAAACAAGTTTCTTTATTGGGAAAGGCTACAAGGACTTCGTCAGGTAAGAAAGTTTATCCACACTTCTGGCGGAAAAAATAAAAGAACTTCTACTCCTTAGGATAACAGAACCCATAATGATTACAGAGCTCTTCTTAGACCATTGCCCCTTGACGTATCACCTAAATAAGATGGGATTGGGTGAGACTTCATTCTGCAGCTTCTGCCGATTAATCTGCATAGAATTTAGTCCGCATTGTATAACGAAGACCATAAAATAATGGTCGCTGTAATGTGACAGCCCGGAGCTGCTTTTCCTGGTACGGTGTTGACCCGATTTTTTAGATTAGAGAAAAAATTTCAATGTCAATATCCTACAAAATATAATGCTTCCCAAATCCGAAAAGAAAATTATTGAGCTATGGATATTTATTTATGCGTTATAGGCTAGTTACAGGGGCCAGACCTTAATTCAATAAAGCATGGATAGATATAAAAATTCCTAATCTGTAGCAAAGCAACAACATAAAAATGAAATACGGAAAACACTTCAAAAATATCGTTGGACCTATTCGTTAGCAGATGTAGGATTTTATTCGAATCAACGCCAACACTACTATTTTGGTATGTTGTTTATTAGAAGAAGAAAGACCTTTTTTCATTAACCCAAATGTCAATTTACTTATGCAAAATCTATTTCTGAGCATACAGAAAAAAGTTTCCTAAACGAAATGAAACAACAGATGGATTATTCCAATTTTGAGTTGCCAAAATGAAATGCTTTTGTTAGCAATTTGCATGTACGTTACACACATTGATGTTATACCCTGTCTTCCAATTAGCAGGCACGTGCATAAAACCACAATTGATTTAGTTATTGTTATGGTATCAGTAAGGGCAACACCTTACCGCATACAGTCATTGGTAATGAAAATTTCTAAATTACTCTTACTTAAGCGATGATAATTTTTTCATATTCACACCACAGATAAAAAGAATAGACTGAATGTTTTGTTGTAAATATCGCTTTTAATAGGCACATTTTATTCTTGAGGAATGTCGCTATACATAATTTCTTGAAACATTGCATCATTAAAAACAATCCTCAAGATGCTACTTTACAATGTTAATTGACATTATTCTAAATTATAATCTTACCACCAGACACAATACGAGTATCTATCGTAAGTACAATCAAGGCGTAAATATAAGTCTTAAGACAACAACTCACAGCATGGCTTGAAATTTTACTCTTAATTCTATTGTTGTTTTTTATTGTTAGTCAATGCCTTTCACCAGGAAATAGTCCTGTAAAAAACATTCAAAATCTAAAAGTTAAAGCATAAAAAAGCACAAAATATGGCTTGGATGTTCATGAAAATCACTTAAAATTTCAGTTTGCTGTTTTATCACATTGCAAGAGATCGTGGAAATAGTTTCTGTTGGACATAATCGTCAACAATTTTTTTTACATTTTCTAATGTTAGAATCGGGATGAGAAACTGATAACCCGTCGATTTCAATTTGGAATTATCAAGGTTTAAATGTTTGTGGTATAACAGTTCTTCATCCATATAAGGGGTTAAAGGAGTATTTTGCACTTCATCTTTTTGGCAGACATCTGCCCATGGTCCCATATGTTTATCATTGATTTCACTTACAGCATCCGCCATATTAATCTGTAAAACAATTTAATCAATTTGCATTTTAATAATAAATATTTCAAAATACTTGAATGAATAATAATAATAATAACCTTTGTTAGATTGGACATGACTACACCCCAATAGTCTATATTAATGGAAAATATCTGACCTAAAATATCACTAATTGAACCCTGAGTGGAGCCCGAATCATCTGCAATATTGTAAATTTGATTCGATGCCTTTGGGTTTTTAGAGAGTTCCCAAATAGCAGAAACAACATCAAAAACATGAACAGTGTTCAATTTCATTTTCTCATCCCAAAGAAGCTTCATTGTTTCATTTAAATATTTGTAGAGTGAAGCAATTATAATGCGGGGTGCTGCAATAAATAAAAGAAAATATATTAAGATTCATTGATGTATAAAAAAATATATATATTGACAACTAACTGAGATATCTTTTATCTCCAGGCCCATATACAATAGGCATACGAAGTATGGTGTATTCTAAATGAGGAATTGAATGTAATTCCTTTTCAACTTTATATTTAAATTTAGCTACAGAAGTCCAAGGATCAACCTTACACTCTTCCGTTAATGGCGTTTTCTCACTGGAGTTCATACAACCAGAGCTCATTTCAATGTACCGTCCGACCTTGAGTGAAGCAGCCTCCTTGGCACAATTTATGCTTAATTTGTAAATTCCTTCCTTATAAACTGCATCGCTTTGATTAGGTCTAGTCTCGGCAGCGCAATTGACTACGATATCCCAGCTTCCTTCATTTGGTGGTGCAAATGCATTTTTGCAAGAAGCTAAAAAATACCTTTATTATTTATTGGAAATTAATATACATATAATAAAATAATAAACCATCCTTTCGAGCAAAGTGTCAAACCAAAGAGAAAATATTAAAACAATAGCCATGAAGTACTTTTTTGGTATTATCTGGATTACAAAATAATCTGTGATTAATGGATTGATTACTATTCGGTAAACAATTACTTGTGCCTAATTAAGAGGCCTTTCAGATATATATTATAATATCCTAGCAGGCCTGGCAGACGATGCTCTGCTCTTTCCGGTAGGTGGCGGTGAGTGTAATTTGGTTTAAGTCCCTGCATAAGAAAGTTTGGACAGCAAGGGTCGTTGGCATGAATTGGAGAATAAGCAAGAGGCAGCGTCAATGATCAAGCGCGTAGAAGTGTGGAACATTGCAGTTTATTTGAATGAAGAAAAATAAACTGCTTGATGTTTAAAACTGAACACTAGTAATGGCAGTTCAAACTTAAAGTTCGTACATTGAATTTTGATAATAGAATCCTAGATATAAATATGAGACATTTTCAAAAGTAGTTTCAAAAACTGTAGATCAATTAGTGCTTTTCTTTATTCATTCCGAATATTCAGAACACTCCAGAAGTGTTTATTTACCTATTCGGAATATTCCGTTTATTCCATTCTGTGTTTCCTTATTCGCAGTAGTGTATTCTGAACCATTGAATAAATAACTAATAAGAGGTCTGTTCACGTACTCGAATTTGTGTGAATGCATTACAACATTTTCACCCAAAAGCACACAAACTCTGTTCACGTACTCAGAAAATTGTGGAAAATATGTAGACGTCACACATCCCCTTCAATAAAGTTTTAGCCCAAATCCAGCCTTGGAAAAAACTCGGGGTAAATATGTAAAAACTGTCAAACACACCATCAAATATTTTCTAAACTTGATTTTTAAAGAAATAAAATTAAAGAATTTTTGTCTACCTGCCCCTAAAAGTAGGTATGGGGGGCAGGGACACGATTACAAATATTGTATTGCCTTATACTTCTATTCTATATATTCATTGAGAAAACCACTGTACTGAAACTGAACTATGGTGGATTTTGTATAGAATTTATTATTTGAAGTTCAGCGGAATAAAGTAGTTAAACCAAAAAGAGACAGTTATAGAAAAGTGATCCCATAATAATGTCAAATAATGTAAGCAATTTTAGTAGTATCAGCCGTCCATTTTATATATGTCAGGTATATATAACAGGTATGGCCACTGACATATATATAAATGGACTGCTTGATCTCCTGTTTCATGTGGCACCAGTTTTGATTTCAGAAAGTATGCTCTCACTGTCAATGCTACCAACTGTCGTAAACTGCCGTTATATTTAAATTATTTGGGAATTTACGTATATGCATGTCAGTGGGATTTACCGAATTTACCAAAAAGTATTTGGGACTATTTGTATCGTTAAATTTTAATTATGAGTCGAAGGAAGTGTTTTTTACAAGAATTTTTACAAGCAATTTCTCGTTCCTAATCGTTACAGTTCAGTGGGAAAGTATGCTCTCACGGAAAGAGACAGGAATATGAAAGTGGTGCCATTTGCTTTCATGCACTGACATATATATAAATGGACTGCTTGATCTCCTGTTTCATGTGGCACCAGTTTTGATTTCAGAAAGTATGCTCTCACTATCAATGCTACCAACTGTCGTAATCTAGTGTTATATTGAAATTATTTGGGAATTTAAGTATATGAATGTCAGTGGGATTTACCGAATTTACCACAAAGGTATTTGGGACTATTTATATCCTTAATTTTTAATTATGAGTCGAAATAAGTGTTTTTTACAAGGATTTTTACAAGCAATTTCTCGTTCCTAATCGTTACAGTTCAGTGGGAAAGTATGCTCTCACGGAAAGAGACAGGAATATGAAAGTGGTGCCATTTGTTTTCATGCATTTTTGGTTCAACAAGCAGTCCATTTATATACATGTCAGTGCTTTCATGCATTTTTGGTTCAACAAGCAGTCCATTTATATACATGTCAATGGGTATGGCCGATTCGAGAGAAAATTTTGCATTAGTACGTCATGTGGACACAAATGTCGTTTCCAGCGAATTTTTTTTTTAGTTTTTAGTATTACATTGACTGAAATAAGTTTTGAATATATTGAAATGTTTAATAAAAATATTATTTTCTTCCTTTAAATCGCTTCTGGAAAAGTAATTATGTGCTAGTGGGAAAGCAAAAAAATTTCCAAACAGAAAATGCTCATCACTTTGATAAGGACGATTGAAATTGAGACGAACAAATTTTTGATAATTGTCGCCAAATGATGCAAGCAACCAGTTGACAGATATTTCGGCCATATCTTGTTAATCTTTGTATCATGGTCAGTGCGTATACTGTATTTGCACGAAACCCCGCTTCCTTATTAGTTATTTATTCAATGTTCTGAACGTATTCTTTTTAAACTACCTCCTTAGTTCGAATAAATGGAATACAATTTGACAAATGGCAAACATCACTCCAAGAAAATGGAAGCCAGCTACATCAGAGACACGAAAAGTTGATTTAATTTTGTAGTTAAAATGGGATATTTTATTCTCAGAACCTGAAAATTGTAGGTATATTATGGTCGCCAGGTGATATTACGTGTTGCGACAATTGTCAAATCCTTAATTCTTTTCTGTTTACTTAATAATTTCTATTCCGAATATTCTTGCATCACGTGATCAGTATTCTGTTCCTTCTATTCCTTCCTAAACAAAGGCACTCATTATAAATGAAAATCGCAAATCAGTATCTTGATAGTTAAATATTGGAAATGAAAGTTCAAAATGCTTCCACTTTTACTATAAGATTTGATGCAAAATATGAATAAATAAATTTAAAATGATTATTTAATACGCTGGGCCGTACTGTCAATGCATGATGAATATAAAATAAAATAAATAAATAAAAAATATACACATATAATAATAATCATCGGAATAGTTTTAGTAGTTCCATTTTTCGTAATTGGCACCAACTCAAGATTTATTTACTATTTTTGGAAAGCTGAGACTGGAATTTCTGTAATTTTTGGATTGAATTAAAAGTCCCAGTTTGCTTAAAGAAACTAAAAGTGACCATAACTTATATTAAAGTTGAGTGTTTTATGCGTGTTTTGTGAACGAATAGTTATAAAAAAATTCAACAAATTAATTGTAAAAAAGGCACAAATTCAGTGACAGTTCTGAATTAAAAAAAAAATCGGGCGTTGTCATGGCAACATAGCAACCTTGAATAAATTTAGTGTCTTGATTAATTTGATTTAGAAAGAAACAATTCATAAAAAATTAAGTAATTTAAATTATTTTAAAGTAAAAAAATATATAAAAATTAACAAAGTTAAGAAAATAAAAGTATAGAGGAATACAAAATGCCTACAGACTGTTCTGGTTGTCGACAGTCTATAAGAAATAGCCAAGTAATTGGATGCAAAGGAGTGTGTGGAAGCATATTTTGCCTGAAATGTGTGACCTTGTCGGAATACCATGCTAAAATGATCCAAACGAAAAAGAATATCCTGTTTATGTGCGATTCGTGCTTAAGCCCAATTCAGAATCGGCGCAGCATGCATCATGATGCATGCTGCAAAGACTTTGCCGGCCAATTCACAATCGGCGCAACAAGTATATTTGCAGCAGCAGTGTAGGAAACTTTGTAATGCTAACTTTTTTTTATAATTCACAATTATTTACAAACAAAACACATTAATACCGAGTTTTTATATTGTGCATAATTTTAATTTAGACGTTTTTCTTTAAAAAAAAAAATAGATCCGGAGGAAATATGAGATAAATAAGATTTGAAATTTATTTTTTGCCTCAGTAAATTGGCAGAACTGTTGCAGCATGCATCAAATTTTAAAATTTTTCAAACTCTTGCATCATGATGCATGCTGCGCCGATTGCGAATTGCGCCATATGATCCCATGATATCAAACCTTGCATCACAGCTGCTGCATGCTGCGCCGATTCTGAATTGGGCTTTAGACTACAGAAAGACAGTCTCTGAAAAAAATGGAGAATGTTTTGAGAGAAGTGAACGAGAATGAAAACAGGGTGTTTGAAGAACTAAAAAAGGGTAATGAAATGCAGTCAAGAACCTTTGCTCAAATAGTTAAATCCGATCTGGCGTTAATGAATAGTAAGCCTGACCCGTTCTTAAGAAAAGCAGAGGGCTCCTCATACAACTTAATTGTTAAGCCAAAGACTCAACAAGCTCATGAAGTTAAAAGAAGACAAGAAAAAGAAGCGAGACATAATAAAAATAAAAGCACCAGTCAAGAACATACAAAATATTAGCAGTGGGGTATACTCGTAAAGACGACGAGGCCAGAGATACGGGAAAAATCTTACGTGAAGCGAAAAAAAAGGATAAACAAGGGGCCCTATGAAGTGAAAATAAAAAAAAAAGACACCCAATAATACGCATATCAAATGCGGATAAGGATTATAAAGAAGATGAGTTGAAGTATAGCCTAATTGGATTAAACCACTTCATCAATCAGGAGGATGGATTTAAAATTGTCCACACAAGAAAATATCTGACAGGGAAAAAAAAGGTGGGGACTTATTTTTGAAGTTCCAGGAAAAACTTTTAACAAACTTGTGAATCGTTACATCCACTTGGGATATACGGCACACTATATAAAGGAAGAAATAGAAGTTATAAGATGCTTTAACTGTCAGATGTACTACTATGTGAAATGCGCAGGCCAACACCATTCGCAGATATGTTCCGCCAGCACCCTCAGGTGTATAAATTGCATTACATGGAAACAACGCAAGGAGATAAATTACTGCGCGCTCAGCCATAACTGTGGTAAATACTTGGATTTGATTAGCAGACTGTGAGAAAGAATTGACTACTACACAGAGGCGCTAGAAACTACAGAAAAAACACCCTAAATATAGAACGACGATCAAGATATAGAAATTCAAGAAACATGGATATACGCCAACATAAGAAGCCTAAGAAACAAGTTAGTGGAGTGGAACTGGAACTAATGATAACAGAGGTAAGACACGTTGATATTGTGATAATAGTGGAAACCTGGATTAAGTAAAATGAAATTCAGTTCTTCAATCTGCAAGGATTTACCCTGATTTTCAGTTGTCGTAATGCTACTATGAGAGGAGGAGGAATAGTGATATATGTAAGAGATTCTACAAAATTTGTAACGAAACACCCTATGGAAGTAAACTATGAACAGATCAATGTGATATCTATTAAACTAGAGGACTTAGTCCCGAAGTTAACGATTGTCACATATTATAAGTCGCCTAATGCTAACAGTGAACTGTTTCTAGAAGCACTAGACTCTATATTATCTAAATATAGAAACTGTTTGATAATGTCGGATACTAACATAAGCCTGCTTACTGACAACGAGGATTCTAGAAAATATTTGGAGTTACTATCAACTAATAATGACTATCAGAACCAGAACCAGCTTAACACAAGCTCGCTGCATGGACACGTTTAATAAACAGTAACAGTGTTGAACAAAATTGACACGAAATGACCATGTGGTAACTAATGTTAAAAGATATCACTATACATTGGAACTCAAAGACTGACCCATCTGGGCCATCGCATTATAATAACTAGGCTTAGAAATGCTTTAACGAGGAGAGCAAAAATGTCCAAAAGAAAAGTAGAGAGATTGAATGTTGAAATATTAAGAACTAAGGTCAGATCTGCGATTGATAATTGCGATAATTTAAACTTTGACAAACTTATTGACATAATTCAACAAGCGAAACAGGAAGCAACTGAAACTAAAATGATCAGAACTCGAGAAAATAACTGGATAACTTTAGAGATATTATGCAAAACAAAACAACGTAATAAATTATATAAGAAAATAAAAGAGGGGTCAATTAATCCACAGTTAACACAAAACTATAAGAGGATTAAGAACAAAATTGAGCTATGTACAACAAAGAATGCAAACAGCAGGAAGCGACTGAAAAAAAATATGGACAGCCATAAACGAAACTATAAGAAATGGTAATTCGAAGGGTAGAACCGGCTGTATCGTTGAACTAAACAGTAAATTGCGAATTATATGAACAAACACTTTGTAAATGTACTATAGCCCTCTCACTCGTGAAAAAATTGGAGCAGTTCTCGTAATCAACCAATCAAATATGGTTTTTTATTAGGCCGCTGAATTGTACTGATGTGAATGAAGTATTATCTCTGATGAAAGATGACACTTGGTCCAGCTTGTTTGAAAACTACTTGCATACTACCAATCTTCAAAGGTGATAAAAGTGATGCTAATAATTATCGTCCTATATCGCTCCTTAATGTTCTTAGTAAAATATATGGAAAACTAATTCATAATCAACTAACAGCTTTTATACAGTCCAATCGAGGTTTTGATAAAAAACAAAGAACTAGATGTCGGTAGCTATGTCATTGGAGTATTTGTAGACCTGAAAAAGGCGTTTGATACTGTAAATCATAATATACTAATCGAAATATTAAACGAATGGGAAATTAGAGGAAAGACTAACCAGTTGCTATCCAATTACCTGCATGATAGACAGTGCTGTAAGAAAGTGGAAAACTGTTATAGTGAGAATAAAGTGATGAATACTGGAATCCCTCAGGGATCAATTCTGGGTGTGCTCCTCTACTCTTTGTACATCCAAAATTTAATGGAAGCTGGGATGAACGCAGAATATTATATATATGCGGATGACACACTACTCCACTCCTGTACAAGGGAAGGAATGGTGAAACAATACAAAGGGAAATAAATGAGGACTTAACGCGGTACACAAGATGGCTATATGGTAATAAGCTTACAATAAATACATCGAAAATAAGTTTTATTGTGTTTCAACAGAGGCAAGGAAAACCTGGACATTAGACTACAAGTGGAAGGTGAGCACATTAAAAGTGTTGAATCAATAAAATATCTGGGAATGATAATGGACGATAATTTGACCTGGAAACGTCACACTACATATGTGAGGAAAAAAGTGGCACCACATATACGAATCATGAGAATAAGAGACTTTTCAATTACTGGACGAGAAACCTGATCTACAATGCTTTTATACTACCAATAATTACCTACAATATAATCAATTGGTCGCAATGTTGCAATAATCAAAGAAAATGCATGCATAGAGTATTAAATGAAGCAATAAAGTCCATCTTCAAAATTGTAAATACATAGTAGTACACCAACGCTTGTGCTGTATGAAATGACAAAATTCCTGAGCTTAAAGCAATTAATATGCGTGGAAAAAGCTAAAATGATATATAAGATAAGAAATAATATGATAAAGTCTAACATAAGCTTTATAGAGCATAGAGATATACGTAACCACGACGCGAGTTTGCTACAACATATATATCTGTCTTATGCTAGAACTGACAGAATACTAAAGAGTTTAAAGCATACAGCTGCACCTATATACAATGGACTACCAGCAGAAATACGGAGCACATTGTAACTAAGTTAATTCACGAAAAACAAGCAAATTAAAAAAGAGGAAAATTGGAAATAAGGAGAAGTGCTCTTTACTAATACCAGTCCTAGGCTGTCTGTGGACATGCCCAAAGTTTAATATTGGAAGAAATAAATAAATATTACTATTATTATTATAAGTGAATAAATAAATAAATTAATAATAATGTAATAAATGTTGATTAATGTTATATTATGTCTTTTGTGTTTATATTAACGCTAAATCCTCAACAATATGTTTAGTTGGTCCATCAGGTGCATAAAGAAAACGGTTTGATGGTTTTCCAACACGTGAACATGCAACAGATAATTTTCCGTGAGGAAAACATCGATTTTCTAGATTTATATGGTCATTGCTTGTCCTTGCGATTTATTTATGGTCATCGCAAATGCCAAACGTATGGGAAATTATAAAAGTTTGAACTGAATTGGTGGGAATATTATTGGAATGCATGGTCGTAAAACATTGTCTCCTCTGAACTTTCCATTTAATATGGACGCTTCAATTACATTTCTTATAATTTGTTTAATAACTAATTTTGTCTCAGTGAAGTGCGGGTGCATTTAAGTTTTGAAGCAAAATTATGGGTGAACCAATTTTCAAATGTAAGCTATGTGCTGCAAGTCCTGGTCAATCAAGTGCATCCAAGAATTCAGTGGGATAATTTACGCTTTCATTTTCATCTATCACTGTGTCAATTGATTTATACGAAATTAATTCGCCAGAATGCTTCTTGTATTTTGAAGTTGATTTCGTCAACATTTTTAGCAGCCAAAATCGCTCGTTGACTGAGCCACTGATGGCTACGATTATGTCGCGTATATTTGGAAATACATTTTCTATTAATGCATTTTTCGAATCAACAATGTTGCAGAAATGTTCAGGCAATTTAATTAATTGTGTATTTTCAATAAAACCAATTTTTCCATTAGCAATATCCAGCAATTGTTTGGAAAATACTTTAGCGGATATATCGTATTGTAACTCATGTTTATTGTAAGTGGGAATGTACGGACACTTCACTACATAAAATAGATGACTTTAAACATGCCTTGATTTCATCCGCACATACATTGAACTATTCCAGGGTATTCCGGTATAGTTCGTCTGAAATCACCTGACCGTAAAATTAGAACGCCACCACATAATCCTTCGTTGCCATTTAATAAATCTTTTAGGGTTCGATTTAATGCTTCCAGTGAATGTTTATGGGCAATTATACATTCATCCTAGATAATAATGTGATATTTTTGCAGTTCTTTAGCCATGTCTGAGTGTTTTTTGATGTTACATACTGCATTTTCATTGGTCTGTATATTTGATGGTAGTTTTAGAGCCGAATAGGCGTTCTTCCACCATCAAACAAAGTTGCAGCGATGCCAGATAAAAAATTGCTAATGCGATGTATCCTTGAGATCTAACTTTGGTAAGGATGAGCGAAATAAGAAACGTTTTACCAGTTCCACCTGGCACGTCCAAAAAGAAAAAAAGTCTTCTTCTTTTGCTGCAGTCGCAAGCGTAACCCGACATAAATGGTTTACAATGGACAACAATAATTGTTCATTTGTCGCAACAAATGAAGCCAAATCGGTAGTATGAAATTTTCGTTCACGTTGCATGTCATTATTAACTAAGTCATTTGTTAGTCGATTAGGTGAAGGCATCCAAATGTAGCAGTCAGTTCATTTGAGATGATTGCGTAAATGTCTTCGATCATAACCAATGCTTCATTATACATTTCTGGTTTTAATTGAAGATTTGCATCTTGATTTGTTGTTCGAATTCTATGCAGTATATTTTCAATCATTGGATCTTTATATTTTTCCAATAAGTTGAGTTTGTTGAAGAATATGTTGTCAAAAATATATTAATTGTCATATCAATGATTCGTCGCGTTCACGGCCACTTTGCAGAGCATATTCGTTGTCGAATACGATCGACTATCGTCGTCGAATGTTATCGACTATTTGGTTTACTGTCAAAATTTGTCGGAGTGAACGCGCGGTAGTGACTCGTAGTCGACAAAGTCACTATTCCGGTGGCAGTGAACGCGCCCATTGTCACCTTCAAGTAATTGCAGTTCTGCAAGCGTCTTGATTTATGGCGTATAATTGGTCATTAATTGTTCTCAAATATTCGTATGACGTTGGTCTACGTACATTCATTAATATTATAGCTATAAACTATCGTCTCGGCAAAACAAATATATTGTAAGAATATGATGGTCAAATCGTTCAGAAATTACACGATCACTAACAGACGCACCAACGATTATATAATATTTAAAGATATATACAGTATGTGATGATTAAATTAGACGCACTCCTCGATTTCAGTAACTCGTGCCAAAATCATCTTTTATTTTTATGGTTGTTTTTTTGTGGATGATTTTTCTTCATTTTATTATCATAGACGTATTTGTCTGCAACCTTCCGGACGTAGGAAAAGGTCGTAAATAGTCTAGACTCTAGACTATGTTTTTCACGCATATAAATGCAATTCAATCCTTTCTTATCTCACTTTAGTCGTGTCGTTGCATTGTGAAAGGTGGTTTTAGAAATACGAAGAAAGGAAGTAAAGTGATGTACATTACATATTTGTTTTCTTTTAAAAGTAAACTAAGTTTGCGGAGTTGTTGGTGCATTTATACAATAAAAAGAAGTGGCAAGCTATGTTTTGATTTTTAACGGAAATGGGACGCGAGAGACATTTCTACTGAAAAAACAGCTATTATGACATTACTGCATTCGCAAGATCTTTCAAATAGACAAATTTTTCATCAAGAAAACGTACCGGCATTAACGGTCCAAAGAATATTGAAATCATTAAAATTGTACAATGTACATTTGGATGTTAGTATAGATCGGAAAATCAGTCAAAGTACACTTCTACGACGCCGGACACCATATAGGACCATTCACCACCCAATTTCAGGAGCAAGGAGTGAAAATATCGCTGGTTACATAACGACGACGGCTGTACGAACAAAATTTTAAATGCAGGGGACCAGCAAAAACCTCCCAAATTGACGGAAAAAATTAAAAAAAAAGAAGGGTCCAATGGGCTTAACTTCGTCAACATCAATTGATGATTGCGAAAAGGTAAACAGATTTATTCGAATAAAAATCGTTATAACTGAATTTACAACAAATTACATGGGATTAATGTATTTGTTATAAATTGTACGTATTCTTTAGTGTCTGTCGAGTGACGTTTAAAGGCGATAGCAGAATCGGTGCGTTTTGTACGCAGGCGTACTAGGAACCGTATAATATAATAAGCGTGTAGATCAAAATTGATTATATATTTTAATTCGCAGATTTTTCTAAATGATTTGAATCATATAATGCTCCCTGTTAATCACATTGACATTTTGAATGATCCTAACCACTTGGAGATAGTTATTTGCACCAACTTCTGTTATTAGATCTTTGATCTCATACTGTGGCTATCACATGCATGTTGTTTTTATACCCTAGATGAAATCTATAGGGTATACTAAGTTTGTCATTCCGTTCCTGTGCGCACGTTAACTCGAGAACGAGTATACTTAGAGAGCTGAAATTTTGTACGCAGACTTAAAAAAAAAAGTAAAATTAAGTTCGAAAATGAGACAAATCGGGCAACTCCTTCGTGGGGTTGCCATACAAAAATTTCGTTTTTCACTATATATTTGGACACTGCCTGAGAACGCGTCGACGTAGAAAGCTGAAATTTGGTACATGGTGTTTTCCTTGTACTAGTAAAAAAGAAAACAAAAATGGACTAAATCGGGTAACTCCTTCTTGGTGTTGCCATATAATTTTTTTGGTTTTTTACGTATACTGTGAAAACGATCAGTACAAGATATTTTTATTGTACTAAAAACTTCTTCAGAATACGAAATCCTATAAAATTGGTTATAATAATTTTTTTTGTGCGACAAACCGTTCTAGAAATATATGCGAAAAAACACTTCAAAAATTCAACTTGCATATATCGGTGACCTTACGAAATGTTATACAGGCATTCAACTAGGGTATCATAAGAATTGGTCCTAGACCAATTCTAGCTTTTTTACTTGTTTTACATTCTAATAAAGTTTTTAAGGTAAAATCTTTTAACACTTTTCCTGTAGCTGGTCTGGAAAATATTAAATATCCAAAATCTCTCGAGTTCTACCCATATTCCTTCCCCAACTAAAGTAGTCAGTAGTAAAAAAAAAAAACGAAGATAGATAATAATGTAACACGTTTATACAGATTTTCTTTGTTTGTTATATTGTTACTCTACTTTAGTAGTGCCCAACATCGTACATAGCTTAAGAGGGATAAATGCTTTTGTAATTTCAATTTAGCTAATTCTCCTTAAGGAATAAAATAGGAACATGCATTTGTCCAATTTTGATTCTAGGCTCTAATAAGCTTTTGTTTCGTTAAGTAGATTTAGCAATAAAAGGGAAAGTACCTGTGTTAATGAGGTTAGCACTGTGAAATTCAACTAGTGGATTATTAAAACTGTCAGAATGAGAATCATTCAACCAGGCCATTTGGGGTGGAGTTTTATCAACAATGCGAATTCCTTCGACGAGTTCATTCTTTACTAGATAATGTACCAAGTTTCTTCCAATAAATCCACATCCTTAAATCATAAAGAAGCACTTGATTAAATGATAATAGCTACTTATTGCGTAAACTATACGGACATTACCTCCCAAAATAAGAATTCTAGGTTTCATAGCCATACTATTCGAAGCGTCTAAGCTTTGAACGAAGTTAAACCAATATTATTAATTTAACAAATTATGTATATTTTAAATGCAAAAAAAACACTTTTACTGCTGAGCCGATACTTAATTCACATGCCACCTTTATTTGGGGTTGTTGCAGCCTCGTAATACAATTAATGAAATTAAGCAATTACCAGTCGAATGCAGCAAATATGCAACAACAAACTACCAGAGCGAGCAATTTTTCTTCTTCTTCATTATTGTACTAGGTCTGAGGAACATGACATGGGGCCAACCCACTGACATATAATAAGAGTGGACCGAGCCATCCTATCTAATTCCTATAGTCAAAAATGGCACAAATTTTGGCTGAAATCTATTTGTCTCTTTCAAACTCAAAATGTACACTGAACTGTAACCAATTTTTGGAAACAGTACGGCTGTAATAATTGGAATACACGGGAATTGACATAAAAATGCAGACAAATATATTATTTATATACGTCTATCTCTTACAAGCTCAAGCATATTTGACATCAAATCTGCAGAGGAGCACATTTTTCAGTGATATTAAAAATAAATTTTTGTGTTAATTAAAACGAGTTTAACTTCCTAAACAATTTTCATTTAATGCAATACGATTTTACAACATCTTTAGTGTTTCCAATCGACAAATAATAACTAATTATAAATCGGTGTGCAATCGTACGAAATAAAGGGTTTCCACAGCCTGTTAAATATTTGTGCCATTTTTGAAGCAAGAACGCTCAGTCCATTCTTATTATATGTCAGTGGGCCAACCACACGATAAGTTTTTACCCAAGGTATATAGAAGACAAGTATTCCCGACTCGAACCACGTTCCACCATTTTTGTTAAAATTCTTTTTCCCTTTTTCTTCACTTTCACTGAAGTACATCACAGGGCATCAGCTGTAATGTGTCAAAATTCTTTGCGCTTGTACTGCCACTGTCAGATTTCCTTTTTCTTTTTTATTCATTCACTGAAGTACGTCACAGACTATCAGCTGTTTGATCAGCTGTGATATGTCAAAATTTTAATGGGCATACTTGTTTCTTCTATATACCTTGGTTTTTACCCGTGGAGATAGTACAGCTTGCATGCAAGCCTCCCTTCCAACTCGATTTTTAACTTGATACCAGACCAGAAGGCAGTTGGGTTGATGTGTTATCATCTTGCATGCAAGTTCATTTAAAAAGCATTGAGGCGTAAAGTCATGCGTATATTGGAAAATTATAGCAATAGTAGCAGAATGATAAAAACCCAAGAAAAAGTTAAGGTGTTGGTAAATGATACCAGAAAATCTCTTTTTTCCAGAATAAATTTACCAAATTCTCTCAAGCATCTCTTTTCCACCATCTTGAAAACTGCATAATGTCAAATACTATCACCCAGCTGCCATGGTCTTTCAACATGCAAGTTCGCTGAAAGTTATACTGCCCATAGCAGTAGAGGTTACACGTGCAAGAAATATGGCAGTGCATGCATGCAAGCTGTACTTGCTGGTGTAACCCCCGGATTAGGGAAGGAAGAAATTTCTCCCCTTGTGCTTAGACGTATCAAAACAAAATAATGCTTCGCAATAGTTCCTTATATGATTACCGAAATTAATTGTGTGCGTGTTCAATTAAGTCACAGTTTTTGATATAAACAGTAAACAATACTCTCTCTTCTCTGGCTTTATAGTAATGTATATACATTAGTCACAGAATTACGTCACAGGCTATCAGGTGCAATGTGTCAACATTTTAATGAGAATTTTGTCTTCTATATAATTGGTATTCTCTGTACCGTCGATTGTAGTTAGAAATTTTTTTTTGTATTTGTTGGGTTATGTTTATTTTTGCGGTCGGTCTGGAGTGCTTACCACGCTTTTAAGTTTCAAGAATCTAATAAAATAAACTAATAAATCCTCAAATATAATTTTTCCCACTATATGAGAAAGTGGTAGGGGAAAATATTATCTGGATAATCGGGAAACAGCATACCAAGTTCCTACTACAGTGATATAGGTATTAATTTCATAAAAAATTATCCACACCCGGCTTATATAGTTTTATTTATTTACTGATATATTTTAGTGCTTTAAAAAACACATAATTTATACATACATGGCGTGGATTAACAATCGCCGTTGCAAAGAATAGGATTGAAGGAAACAATGTTTTTTGTCGTGGGGGGAACATTGCGTACTAGTTACAATTTACTCACAAAACAAATGCAATTATTTTCAGCGCAAACTTGAATTTTGCAGTAACTGAAATTATTACTAAAATCACTTATTTGATTGATGACTGTTTTGTTTACAGGTACAAATATGTATACTTATTTGTATACCCATGTTCTCTGTACTCGAGCGACTCGAGCTTTTAAGGTTTATGTTTTTGTTTTGCTCAAATTTTACAAGATTATTTTACCACATTCTGCCGATTATCACACACCATATTAGTTATATTTATTAACTATTATTGCAAATTAGAGAAGTATTCCATATCTGAGAATTGTTTGAGAATTATTAATACGACCACTGGAGGCGTGTAGCACTCTGCACTTATGAGATATATACGAGCTAGATATAGCTCCTGAATAGATATGATTAGCGAGTTTTATACTTATTTGTGCTTTTATTAATTTAATATCACATATTGATGGGAAGCTGGCTACGATCAGTGATTACCAGTCTCGGCATTAGTGCCCACATCATATTTAATGCGGTTCACCATTTAATATGATTATTGAACATGAAACCAGCAGTGACTAGTCAGTTTGATCACCGTTAACAGTGGCTGGCTATTGCCATGCAGCATTTAGAAGAAATACCGTATATGATAGGACTGAATGATCAACCGAATAGGTTACTTGAGTAGTGACCATCTATGTCAACATCCATGTGTGTTAACATTATAGACATTCAAATAGTCCGGATACTGTCTCATATGCGATATATGAGTGGGGCTTGGTCACCGTTCACTATTGCGATGATTTTTTGTGGTTCAAGATACTAGTCTTGAAACCACCCAGGCTGGTAGATTCCCTAATGAGTGATGGCAGCGCACTCCTATCCCCAAAAATAATTCCCCAGCTAATATCTCCGAATGGAGGCCGATTACAATATTACCAACCATATCGAAAGTCCTTGAGACACTGATAGCGGATCAAATCTCTACACATGTGGACACTAACAATCTGGATTCAGGCGACATCATTCAACCAGCACCGCTCTGCTGGAGGTTGCCACAGACATCCGTGATCTCTGCGACAAAGGTAACTGCGTCACTAATGTGTTGCTAGACTACAGTAAGGCTTTCGATTCAGTTCCACACACACTGCTAATTGACAAGTTACGTACACGGCCTCCTCATGGACTCAGGCCTCACCTGGAAGCCTCAGATAAACAAAATTTGTTCTAGGGTATACTATAGCTTGCGTTCGCTCTATGCTGCTTCCCAGCATATTGATCTGCTCACCCGCACAAGGCTCTTCTCGGCTCTGATTCTACCGCTTTTTTTTTACGCTGATCTAGTCCTTTTCCCTATCTCCATCGGTAATCTGTCTAAATTAATCCGTGCGTTCACGGCCTGCGCTAGATATGTCTTCGGTTTCAAACGAGGTTCACATGTTCCCCCACAGTTTCTTGCGATGCTTCTTCCTTGCCCACTTGCTAACATGTACGAATTTAACACCCTAAAGCTGATATTCAAGGCTAGACACGGTCTACTACCAAAGTACATTACTAGACGTTTCGCTTGGAGCGCCCTGAACAACCACAGAATTGTCCTTCCAAGGGTTCGCACGCAGTTCGGTGGGAAAACTGTGTTCCTGAGTGGAGCTGTATATTGGAACCGTATGTCTGATGAGGCTAGACGCAGTGCCTCACTAAATTCATTTAAGTCACTTCCTGACAGCAGCTATCTAATGGCCTTCTGCATTCTATCCTATCAATAATCTCTGTGTCAATATGGTCTTCAGTTTTCCTTAATTCATACTTCAGTTGCCTCACAGCCTCCGGTCCCAGGCTTGGATTGGTTACCGGATATCCATCATTCAGAAGCTTCAACTATCTGTGCTGAACCTTTATCTTGTCTTATTTTATTTTATTTTAAGCTATGCAGGTCTATTTGCCGGATGCACTTTGCACTGGACTGTGATATATTGTACTGTACTGCGCTGTACATTAAGCTATTACTTTTATCTTGTTATATTATATATTTTATACTGTACTATATATTAAGACTAATGTTATTCGCATTATTTTATTATTTGTTTTGCTAATATGTAAATCTACTATGTAACTTTCTAAGATGTGCCCAAGGCTATGCGTGCCTTTGGCACGGGTACTCAAATAAATAAATGTTTATGTTTACTCGCTAACCTGTATGGTTTGTAAAAGAAAAATCTAAATGTCCGATTTGCCCACATTTGTCTGACGTGGCCGGGGCATATAATAAATTTATTGATTGACAACTGTTACTCCGAATAGGTAGGTAGTCTCATTTTGATTTTTCAATAAGTTAAAATGCAAATACCTAGCTGATATTACATGTCCACCACAAGGACAAACAGGAATAATTATTAACGAACTATAATCAATATAAAGCAACAGACCTAATTATTACAATGTTTATTAGTAGATACCAATAGAGATAGATTCAATGAGTAAATTACAATGTTACTGTTGAGGATTTGTTAAATTAATCTTGGAGAATTATGATATTTAAAACTAAAGAGCATAACTGATTTTGATTGGCATTGGATCAAGATAGGAGATATAGGCTAAAACAGCTCCCTGTGCAGCCGCAGACTTAGCCAAGTTCGGAGCGTACACTACCATCAGAGTTCCTTCCCTCAAGTAACTGGGTTCAAGTCCACACGTCGGTGAGGAAAAAGCAAATAGTTTGTAAAGCTTATGGACTTGTAGGTAACGTGGAACTGACTGAAACGGCTATGAGTTGTACTGCTTTCTTCAACGCATAAAGAAGATAGAATGTTTTCCTCTACTGCATGTACTTCTGAATCAAGATTGATATTTGGGCCCATGTATTTGCATAATTCGTTGAGGTAAGAGTGACTCAAGCACCCTGGATATGAATAGTGGTACTTTAAAAGGTTTCCAATCTCTCAGTGAGCTGAGTTTCGAAACTGGTATGATAGGGCATGGAATATGTGAAACATATGAATTTGTTAAATAGCTGAGAGTTCAGCAGAATGTAGGCATTCAGGGTAGCTATAATGAACTGAATAGCAAGATTATCATTTTATATCCCATGAGATACCATTCTAAATAAGCTCATCCAAACTATAAGCATAAAATGGGATTGTGTCTTAATCTGTTTTTCTGTGTGTATTTGAAAAACAAAACGAAATATCACGGCAGTAGCTTTATTTTTGTTCTTTTATTGACAACAACAATATTGAACTAATAGTGACTATTTCTATTTCAGTTCTTACAATGTTCTATCTCATTGGATTAGGATTGGGTGATCCTAAAGATGTGACTGTAAAAGGTCTGGAAATAATTAAAAAGTGTGAACAGGTTTACTTAGAAGCCTACACATCGATTTTGTCTTGTGGTCAGCATGCATTGGTATTAATAAAATAATTTAAGTTTTGTCATTTCTCACACATACATATATTTTAGGAGCATTTTTATGGCCGTCCATTGATAGTAGCTGATCGAGATTTAGTAGAGCAAAGTGCGAATGAAATACTGTCAAGAGCAAAGGAGTCTGACATTGCTCTACTGGTTGTTGGTGATCCGTTTGGGGCAACAACTCATACAGATCTTTTGTTGAGGGCAAAAGAAATGGGCATCAGCTATAAGGTAGTTCATAATGCTTCCATTATGAATGCAATTGGATGTTGTGGTCTTCAGTTATATCATTTTGGGGAAACAGTGTCCATTCCTTACTGGGAAGAGCAATGGAAACCAGATAGTTTTTATGATAAAATAAAAGTAAATAGAATCAATGGAATGCACACACTTTGCTTGCTTGATATAAAAGTGAAAGAGCCTACAACTGAGTCGTTAATGAAAAAGCACAAAGAATATCAGCAACCTCGTTTTATGAATGTCGCTGAAGCAGCAACTCAGCTGCTAGAAATTGTAAACAATAAGAGGACGGAAGAAGGTGATGACAATTTGGCTTTTAATAGCAGATCTTTATGCATTGGTGTAGCTAGAATAGGCCACGATTCGCAGGATATTTGCGTCAAGTCTTTAGAGGAAATGAGTCAAACCGATATGGGTGGACCGCTACACTCTCTTATAATTCCATCCAGAAATTTACATCCTATTGAAGTAGAATATCTGGAGCAATTTTCTGAGAAAACAATTAGTGAAGACAATTTTTCTTTTAAATAAAGTGAAATTATATATAATTACTCTAAGTCTTTAAGCTTAATCTTGTCAAAATTAGTTCCCTTTCAAACATGAAAGTCGTTGACGGTTTAGTGCTTATACATTGGATCATTGAGTACGTTACAGCACTGCTATTTAGGATTAGTTTTAGGTAAGTCAATTTACGTATGTAGTACTAATCCAGCTGCCGTTTAGTCCACTGGTATTAACAGTTGTCTTATTTGTCAAATCTGCCTACTACTTCACGAGTAAAATGAAAAATACTATTTTGAGTTTGTACACCGAATGAACAAGAGAATGGAGTATAGAAGATTTTCATTAAGGACAGTACCGCATCAGATACTGAATTCATCCAAATGCATGCCAAAGTGACTACATTTGTTTACATGTTTTGCGACACGCGACAGCTTTCGGGTCAAGCTAGTTGCATTACATCAAACAAGGTTAAGTACATAAGTGCAAGTAAGTAATTACGTTGGGCATATGTTACATACGAAGTTTAATAGTGTAATAGCATAGTATGTTTTTGTATAAATAAGCCAAGAATATTTTCCTAAACATGCATAGTATTATCAGACTTCGGCGTATTAATTTGTGCCTGCTAGTAATAGCTGCGCCTATCCAATCTTGGTGTCTGCTGATTATAGCTGCACCTAATACCTACTATAGAAGTTCTGCTATTATTAGCTACTTCCTATGCAGATTTGCCTGGTGGCTGTGTCCGTTCTTCATCGTAGCACATCTTGTTAAAACAAGGCAACATAAATATTCCCACTCAATAAACAACAAGGTAAATTAGGAGGAAAATACCATATTGTGACAGTGATAAAGAGGATGAAAACTTCTGATCGTTAAAATTAAGATCGATCTATATCTGGCTCAAAAACGACGGATAATAAATAATAATAATAATTATGTAAATTGTTTTGTTCGATGCGATTTATCGAGAACTTTCAAGATAAATACAACAAACAGTTTGCTGAATTACCATGGAATTGCGACACGAGAGTACATATACAGTCAAAGAAGATTTAAGTTTTTGTTCGCACCTAAATTAAATTTAACGATTTAACGTTATTAAAGTATTTTTTTTTACGAATAAATGTTGACTACACAATAACGTCAGATGATCCGACTCATTTGATAGAAGTAGCAGAACAACTAGATAATAATTGTAAAATTAACGTAATGATAGAACATTATATTTTTTTAATAGAATAAATGGATCGTATAAGAATAAATTAAGGAAAATAAAAAATAAATTTTTCTTTTGTTTATCGTTTTTCTATAGATATTTTTTTTATTATTACATCTAATATGAAAAAAAAAAATCTAAAGTAGATAATAATGGCGAAATCGTTAATAACGTGAATATAGAAGATTGTTCTTTTGGCAATAATAGCTGTGGTAAGAACAATAAAACTACTGCACACTTGGTACCGAGACCACCGAAGGGGACTTAGGAGAAAGTATCTTAACGGTCCAGCGCAAATTACAATACAGAAGTAAAAAGAAAAAAAATAATCATAAAAACAAGTATGAACGGACTGCAAAGTTTAAAATTATAAAATGACGAATGGACAAATTAAGCGACATCAAGAGCGAATTAGAGAATATCTTAAGCAATTTTAGAAAAACCATAAATAGAGGTCATACAGAAGAGACGCTTAAAGAAAAGAAAGAACTCATTGGAAAGCCAGAACCGCAAGCAACATCGGTTGGCACACAAATAACTACTGCAGAAACAGTATTGAAAATAAAAGATTTATATTGAAATACAGCAATTAGTGAAACAAATTTTAGAACTAATAGGAAATCAAAAGGGAACAACTATGCCTATCGATATTTGAACCACGCAATAGCTAGCGAAATTAACACACAGTACGTTTACATGAATATAATTCTGTTTATGTAGAATTCTACCACATAGTGGGAAATGCCGCAATTTTCGAGCTTATTGCGCTTCCTTTAGTTATATGTTCTAGGGTCAGAAGTGAAACAATAATTAATAGTTACCCAAAAATGTGTATTATAACATCAACATTCCCCTCGACATCGTTTTCTCCGTCCTCACAAACTTCCCTAGAGGCCATGGAAAAGAGATTGATGGTCTGGTTCAATTTGGCTCTTACGGAAAAGTTTAATGGATTTAAGGAAGTTATCAGCTCCGAAATTAGTAAAATCTCTGCACCGTCTGTTAAAGAATTGGAGAGCCTGTGGAACGTAAACTTTCTGCGCTCAGTCATGAGATTGAGGAAGCCAACCGGCAGCGGCGATTAAATGACGTCATAATCTCTGGCATTCCGAAGATAAAAAATGTGAGTGCTGAAAAAATTTTAAAACCATTGCACCGTGACACCTTACATAGATATTGCTGCACTGCATTCGCTTGCGGCTCCAACTCCACTTGATGCCCCTATGACGAGTACAGCTGTTGATTGTGATGACTAAACATAATGCTGCCTACCTCGTATTGTTTTGGTTTAGTTTAGTTAATAGCATACTTTTGAATTTCTTTTCTTTTATTTTGTTTAATTTTCTTTATTGCTTTCTTTCAGTTAACTGAAAATTGGATTTTAAATTGTACTTGTAGCTTTTCAGTGTGTGTATTTATAAATTGAATTTTGTTAATTATCTGATGCATGTGCCGGGCCGCTTTTATTTTAATTCCAGTTTTAACCTGCCGCTTAAATTTCCCTATCACTGGCTCTGTGCAAACATGATCTTTTTATAAATTTTTAGTGGATGAACCAGGTAGGAACTTTGGTGAATATTTTCGCCCCACAGGGCTCTATGAGCTCGCGAAGTATACGCCCGAAATTTTGTGAACTACAGACAATTTTTGCTGAATCGCGAGTTGAGGTGGTACCTACTCGTCTCTGAGACTTGGTTAAATTGTGATATATCATATGGATTGGTTGATATTCCAGGTTACAAGCTGCATAGAAATCACAGATGAAATCGATCTGGAGGCGGAGATGCAGCCTATGTAAAAAGACCTAACCACAATGTGCATAAGCTTGCATATGCAAGCCTTGAAAATATCACGAATGCTTCCTTATGCATCACAAATATTTGTATAGTATTTACACAAACTGTCAAATTTGCTTATGTAAAGTACGATCATGAGCGTACAGACCACTGACTTATAACAATGGACTGAGCGATTTGCTATTTCATGTGGCACAAAAAATATCGTGTTTCTGTATATCACCGTTAGAGCACCATTTAAAACGATTACATAAAAAACATGTAAAACTCAACCAATCAGATGAAATTTTACACCCGAAAATCGAATTAAATTAAAAAAATGTTATTTCTTGTGTCCAAGTGATATTTTAATCGCTTATAAGGAATTAAACTCATTTCGACTTTAATTTTCAAAAGTTATTCTTAACTGAATCCTGCTTATGGGCAAGAGAGACGGATCATGGTAAACACTATCTTTACCTTATTCCTTCTGAGGTGATTGCATCTGTAGCCAACATAAAAACATCAAATGGCATAAGCAAATGTTCCAGAATGCAATATTTTCTGTTGGTAGCTCCAACTCTGCCATAGGGCGAAAGAGAGAACTGTAAAACTTGTGCCATGCTTTCCTATAGGAAAATGACAATACGCTCAGTCCATTGTTATAAGTCAGTGGTACAGACAGAATTTGACGAAAGGAATTAAAACTTGACGAACGGCTTCTTAATCCTATTGTGGGTTGTTAATTATGAAAAACAATTGCTCGTGTCTTTGCATATGCTA